>OW799235.1:58738879-59938879 GCA_941918925.1 Phyto melanocephala
CGAATATAACACTCTTACTTGTTTATTTTTTTTTTATTTTTCTTATTTTTTTATAATTTTTTTTTATTTTTTATTTATTATTTATATTTTTATTATTTTTTTATTTATTATTTGTATTTTTATTTTTTTTTTATTTATTATTTATATTTTTATTATTTTTTTATTTATTATTTATATTTTTATTATTTTTTTATTTATTTTTTTAAAATATTCTTTTTTCATTTCTTTTAAATTTTTTTAAATATTTTTTTAAAACACATATGTAAATTTATAGTTTTGCAATGGGATGTTTTTATATTGTATGTATGCTTTTTACAAACAATTGTTATTGCGTGACAAGACGTTGTGAAGGGTATATAAGATTCGGCACGTCCGAATATATCATTAAGTTATTTATAAACACATATAAATATGAAAAAAAACACTTGCACATATTCACAATAGAAACTATAAACATTGGTAAAGTTTATGTTTTAAATCTAGTTTTTGCATTAAAAAAATTGCACTGAAAATATTTCTGTCACGAATTTTGGTTTTGCTAAAGGTCAACCATTTTCATTCAAAAATAAAAAAGAAAACAAATCTTGCATTAATTTTAACTCAGCACTGATTAGCGTTAACTTCTAAATAGAAAATAAAAAAACTATTTAGTAAAAAGGAGAATAATGAAGAGATAAAGAAATGTAATAAATATATCAATAAAAACAGTAGATTTTACTTATTAAAGCGTTTAAAATAATTGAAAGAAATTCGCGAATGCTAATATTTGTTACATCTCTTATATTTAATACTTTCAGAGCAAAATAGCACATTACAAAACAAGTAAGAGCGCTATATTCGGCCGTGCCGAATCTTATATACCCTTCACAACGTGTAGTCATGCAATAACAGTAGTTTGTATCACCATTCCATATGATATACGTACATACATATAAAAAACATACATATATAAAAACATCCCATTGTAAAATTATAAATTTACGTACATATGTATGTTAAAAACAAAATAAAAAAAAAATTAAAAAAAAAAATTAAAAAAAAAATTTTTTTTAAAAAAATATTTAAAATATATATAATAAATATAAAACAAAAAAAAATAAAAAAAAAATATTAAAAAAAAATTAAAAAAAAACAATAATAAAAATATAAATAATAATAATATTAAATAAAAAATAAAAAAATAATAAAAAAAAAAAAATTAAAAATAAATAAAAAAAATTTTTTTTGCTCAGCTGGGATTCGATGCCACGTTTTCTCTAACCAGTATACACGTTTGTATGTATGTATGTTGTTGTTGTAATGTTGTTTTTGTGAAAAAAAAATCGAGGTGGTCGTGGGTTTTTGCTCATATCTCAGTTGTTTATGTACCGATGTTTCTGATTTTCAATACCGATCTACTCCCGAATATTTCTGATATTTAAATACCTTACCCGAGTCCAAGCAATGTCGGGGGGCTTCAAAAAGTTGATTTCAACATACACACGGACAGACGGTCAGACGGACAGACTGACAGCGCTTAATCGACTCCCCTATTCATAAGCTTTCAGAAAATATATACTTTATGGGATCGGAAATCAAAATTGTAGAAATTTCACACGGAATGACAAACCTATATATACCCTTTTTCACTGTGTGAAGGGTATAATAATGAGTTAAAGGTACTAGAAAACAGTTCTTCACTACTTATGTGATTGGAGGCAAGTATTTACCACGCTCGCTTACAAATAGGGACTCGTATAAGTACTTATTACGGTCGCTTATAAATAGGGACTTAAAAAAGTAAGAGCGCTATATTCGGCCATGCCGAATCTTATATACTCTTCACACCGTGTAGACATGCAATAACAGTAGTTTGTATCACCATTTATCCCATATGAAATACGTACATACATATAAAAAACATACATATATAAAAACATCCCATTGTAAAATTATAAATTTACGTATGGATGTTAAAAAAAATTTTAAAAAAAAAATTTTAAAAAAAATTAAAAAAAAAAATTAAAAAAAAAAGTTAAAAAAAAAAAATTTAAAAAAATAATTAAAATATATATAATTAATATAAAACAAAAAAATAAAAAAAAAAAATTAAAAAAAAAATAATAAAAATATAAATAATATATTAAATAAAAAATAAAAAAAAAATAAAAAGCTTATGATTAGAGGAGTAGGTTAAGCCCTGACCGTCTGTCAGTCTGCCCGTGTGTTGGTTGAAATCAACTTTAAGAAGTAACATTATGTTCCTTAGATCTGTGTATGGCATCAATCTTTTACAAATATCCGAGAAGGAAGCGGTATATTTTTACCACCAAAACTAAAAATGTTCATATGTACCTTTGTTACTATTTGTAGATATAATATGCCTCAGAGATATACGTGAAAAACTTTGGATAAAGCGGGCTCTAATCGGTTATAGGCAAAAACTTTTTTAAAAAAATATATATAATCCAAAAATTTTCAGCTTCTAGACAACCGAGAGAGTCAATATTGGTATCATGTGAAAGGACTTGACTAGCGCAATATAGCACATTAAAAAAATTTAAATTTATGTTGGCCGCCACAACAAAATGGCGCACAATAAATTTATATATGGGTCACATCTGGTATTTAAAAATGTAACTCCTTCAACCCCCACAAAATTGGTATCAAATGGAAGCGTTTGACCAGTAGAATACAGTAAACTATTAAAAAAATTAAAACCCAAGATGGCGTGTAAAACCAAATGGTGGATCATAATTTTTTAACCCCATCCATATGTGTATCATTTTTAGAGGGCTTGACTAGTAGAATACAGTTAACTACGTAAAAATTCAAAATGAAGGATGGCGTCGGAAATAAATAGAAATGATGATGGTGTAGGGTATTATCAGATTCGGCACGGCCGAATATAGCGATCTTACTTGTTTTATTACTTGTTTTTGTTTAGTTAAAAGCACAAATAAATGTGCTCGAATACATAACAATTACGCACGTTTTAAAGAGAGAAATTCCAGCACGATACAACGAAACAATATTTTTAAAGAGTTCAGTTGGCTTAAAACTTTTAAACAGATCGTTGTAATCGCATATTATTACGGAAGCTTTATAAACGACACTCGTGATCGCTGTGTTTGTTATCAATAATATACATATGTACTCTTACGCTTATATATAAACTAATACAAACCTGCATGCATAATACATACATGTATTGTTAATGAAAATAATTATTAAAACAAGTTAATAATCAGTAATAAGTAATGGATTTAATTAATTAAAAAGAATTAAACAATATTCATATTCATTAAAATAAGTGTTTAAATCAAATAAAAAAGTTAGCAGCAAAATTAATTAGTGTTTATTTAAAAATACATAATATACAAATTAATAATGTACCGATAATGAATAAAACAACAAAAAATTTATAATAATAAGCTAAGCTTTTTTACCACCTCTTTACTGGTGAGTACCTACGAGTTCAAGCTTTTCTTTCAAATTCCACTTGTCAGTGTATAAGTGAGAATTGTGCAAAAAAAAAGAAACAAATTAAAAAAAAAACAAGTAAGAGCACTATATTCGGCTGTGCCGAATCTTTTATACCCACCACCAATTTTGTGTACATTTAAAGCACAATATTTATTATTTTGTTAATCATTATGGAATAATCTCTTTATAATAAAATATGTATCACTTTCTTTGTAGAGGGTGGTTAAATTTTAAGGGCCCAAGTTGAAGGTGAACTACACCTAGTCTTTAAGTTTGTTTTCTGCATTTTACTTGACATTTCTCAATCTCAAACTTACTCATTTTGATCCGTGGAAAGATACGCAAATGAGCAACGCTTTAAAGTTATTCAGGTTTTTTATAAAAATGGGCGTTCAAATCAAAATGCATTTTGTGCACTTCGTAATTCTTTTGATCAACATAATCGTTCAAATTCGTCCACAATCGGGAGAATTGTAAAAGATATTTAAATTTCTGCAAAACAGGTCTGTATAAAATGTTAGAAAATCTGTGAATGCCTTCTTAGTTCGTTGAATGGGAACTATTGCTGTTTTTTGCGATAGTGTGGCAAAAGAGCAGTCAACCTCGACTCATCATCATGCCCAATAATTGAGCATCAACATTGTCATTGAAAATTTCGACCATCAGATAGAGGAGTGGCGCCAAGGATGGGGGGGCCATTTGGCCGATATTTTGTTAAATACATAATTGAACCATACAAATATTATCATTATAAAAAGAAATAATAATATCTTAAATAATTTGTGTTTTATTTAAATACAACATCGGTCCTTAAATGAAATAAAATTCAATGAAAGTGTGTTAAAGTAGCTGTGTCAATAAAGTTTCTACTAATAAATACAACTTAAATATTTCAATATAGCCCTTTATTTTCCCAAAAACTTTGTCAATAGAGAAATTACATGAATTTAAGGTAAGCCGTTGTATGGGAGGTAGGCGTTAAAGTGGCCGTGTCACCTAAACTTTTTGGCACAACAATAATATTGATTAGAAGGATATACACAGCAAATTTGATCATCATACCTCTAATTCTGGCGGTTTTATGAGCTTTTAAATTTCATTAACGGTAGATTACGTGAAAAGTGGGCGTTATAGTAGGCGTGTCAAAGTTGTTTTGGCGAATGAGTACAACTTAGGTGTTTCAATATAGCCCTTTATTAATCCAAAATCATTATTAATAGAGAAATTAGAGGAATTTTGAGTAAAACGTTATATGGGAGGTGGGCGTAAAAGTGGGCGTGGCAACTCAATTTTCTAGCACAGTAATGACATTGCCTAGGGGGATATACGCAGCAAATTTTATCATAATACCTCTTATTTTGGTGGTTTTATGAGCTTTTAAATTTCATTAACGGTATATAACGTGAAAAGTGGGCGTTATAGTAGGCGTGTCAAAGCTATTTTTGCGAATGAGTACAACTTAGGTGTTTCAATATAGTCCTTTATTATTCCAAAATCTTTATTAATAGAGGAATTATATGAATTTTAAGTAAAACGTTATATGGGAGGTGGGCGTAAAAGTGGGCGTGGCGCCCTAATTTTCCGGCGCAGTAATGACATTGCCTAAAAGGATATACGTAGCGAATTTGATCATCATACCTCTAATTTTGGCGGTTTTATGAGCTTTTAAATTTCATTAACGGTATATAACGTGAAAAGTGGGCGTTATAGTGGGCGTGTCAAAGTTGTATTTTCGAATGGGTACAACTGAGATGTTTCAATATAGCCCTTTATTATTCCAAAATCTACATAAATTGAGAAATTATATGAATTTTGGGTAAAACGTAATATGGGAGGTGGGCGTAAAAGTGGGCGTGGCACATTGATTTTCCGTTACAAAAAAGCGTCTCACCAATAAGCAAAGTGTGCAAAATTTCAGAGTCGTACATCCAATTTTGTTGCTTTTATGACGTTTTTGTTTTTAAATATACCGAAAAATACACTGTGCGGTATAAATTTTCGTACATTTTGATCGATAACTCCTCTCCTAATGCATAGATTTAGACAATTTTCGGGGAAAAATAGTGCTTTTACTCAGGAAATATATATTCGAAGTTTCATGAGTCTACGTTAATGCGTTTGAACACAATTCCATTTTATTCGATGTTTGAAGGACACGGTTTTTTCGACCTACTCTTGCTTTTCGAGCTATAACTCTCTTCCTAATATTCCGATTTAGCCCATTTTCAATACCAAACAAACCTTGTCTATAAGAAAGATTCTGGCAAAATTTGAGCCCCCTAGCTTTTTCGGTGCGACCTCTATCGTGCTTTCAACAGACGGACAGACGGACAGACGGACAGACGGACGGACATAGCTAGATCGTCATAAAATCAAACCCTGATTCAGAATATATATACTTTATGGGGTCTAAAATGGATATTTCGATGTGTTACAAACGGAATGACAAAATGAATATACCCCCACCATTTTTTTGGTGGCGGGTATAATAAAAAAGTAATTTTATTTACTACATATGTATGTGTGTGTGTATGAATGTATAGACTTGTTTTTTTTCGTGTAAATATTTATACAACCTTTGGAGCAAATAGTATAAATTACAACTAAAAACAAATTTGATAAACATTGGTATGTATGCAAATATGTATGTATGTACAATATGTTATTTTCAATTTAAATATACATACATATCTATAAAGTAGGAATGAATTGAAACATATAAGTTTGTAAGTTACGAGTTTTTAAATTATGTACCGTCCCCGTGATAACACATAATCGTTATTAATTGTTCTTTTTTTCAATAGCGTGAGCGTAATCATACGAAGAATCGAAGTGTTTTTATCTCGTGAGTTTTAGCGGTTGTGACTAAATCTTGTTTCACTCATTGGAGCATATGCCAATGGAAGTGTAGACGGACTCACGGACCCATCTTTAATATTCTATACTAAAATAATATTCAAACACATTTAATGTAATCATAATACTCTCATAAAAAGAGAAGCATTTTTAATAATTTTTATATTTATGCGTTAAGTTTAATATACAAAAGTGGCTACAAACGAATTCTTTGTTCTTGCTAACATAAAAAATCCGGAACTCAAAAAGCTTGGTGTGTTTGATTTATTATATTTAAGTAGCACTGATTATTTTTAAGCAAGCATGTCAGTCAAACTATATGTACATATGTATATTTGTACGTTGATTTGTATTTTTTGTTTTGTTTTGCCTGCGATAAATTAATAGAATAGGTAAAATACAAGTTATGTATAAAGAAAATATGTACTTTTTTGATTATATACCTATTTCTGAATCATTTAACTATGTTTAGAAATAGAGCAGAATTAAAATTAGTAATAAGAGCCAAAGACTTTCTTTAAAATTGATTGATATAAAATAAAAATTGTATTTGTAATCTCTGTTCTAGAAAAAAAAAACAATAAACATTAAGCAATAAGTGAAGCTTTAATAAAAATTTTTAAATGATATTGTAGTGCGTATTTGAAGAAGTTTTTCCACTTTATCTTTAAATATACGAATACACGCATAAGCAACATCATGAAAAAAACTCAATAACTAAATAGAGTGAAACAGAAATAGCTAAAAAACATAACCACCCCAATTCTAAATAACAATTATCTGGGAATTGTTTCCCTATTCCCTGTTCCCCTATTCTAAATAAAGGGAAACTTGTTCCCTTTCCCTTTTCCCTTATTCTAAATG
The DNA here is from genome assembly GCA_941918925.1 of Phyto melanocephala. Taxonomy (NCBI): domain Eukaryota; kingdom Metazoa; phylum Arthropoda; class Insecta; order Diptera; family Rhinophoridae; genus Phyto; species Phyto melanocephala. Next base: position 58,746,065 of record OW799235.1, read on the forward strand.
AACTTCGAAATTGGGAAATTGTTCCCTGGGAAAAAAGTAGATATTACGAAAGGTAATTAAAGGGAGAATGTAATAACAATTTTTGGGAAAAAATCCGCCAACAAATTCAAAGGGAGTTGTGACAAAAATGTAACGGCCTTATTCATAACAAAAAGTTGACTTCAAGTAAGCATAAAGTTTATTCATAACACACATGCCAAACTCTGGCTAACGATTTGCTAAACTCTTGTTAACGAGCTGCCAAACGTTTGCCAACTTGTAAATAACAGCTGTTCTGTATTGTTGTTTTATATTACCAATATTTTTTACCTACCTATTTATCCTGTTGCCAATTTACAGACCGTTTGCCTTGCTTTTCCATTTTTATAAAAAATTTATTGTTCGTTTATTTTTTTAATTTATTTTTCAATTTTAAAAATTGTTAATATGGATAGAAAAACAAAAAATGTCAAAATCCAAAAAATGGTTACATTTTTGAGGAGTTTCTTGCAATTTCAGAGTTGATATATGAAAAGTTGGCAGACGGATAAAAGTTTCTTATGAATAAACTCTGTGCTAACGAGCTGCCAAGCTTAATCGGCATTCTAGTTAAGAGCTCGTTGTACGTAGTGTATAAACTGTGGCTAACTTTTTGTTATGAATAAGGCCGTAAGTATTTAATATTTTTTAATAAAAATTGCGATAAATATTGTAATATATTGTTACTTTTAGGATAAAAACAACAAACAGGAAGCAGAATAATGAATTGTTTTTTAGTTTTAAAATAATTTTTACTTATCTTTTTTTTAATTTTTGAAGTTTTTAAATTTTTTTAATAAAATGTTATATTTATTTAAAAAAATGTATATACTACATATGTATATAAGAAATGGCTTTATTACAGAAATTTATTAGAGATTATTCGCAATATTTTTTCTAATATTTTTATATTATATTTTCTAATATTTTGGGCAATGGATAAATATTGTGGTGAGTCTAAGGATACCACATCATTATCCTGAGCGCTCAAATAATTTAAATTTTCTACATAGTTTACTTCAGCATTGCATTTAAAATGAATGCAGATATTATGCAACGCACAGCAAAATTTTGTTATTTTAGCAGCCTATTTTGGAGCGTAGTGCAGCTGTCTAGCACCAAGAATGCACCTCCATCTATTTTTTAAAACACCACTAATGCGTTCAACCACATTTCAAACTTGCAGTAAATTTTATTTCAACAGACTCATCCTGTGGGCATCTTTAAGCCTCCTAGAAAAAATGCACGCTTAATTTATGAATTGTCTGTTATCATTCAAAACTTTACCAAGAAGCCAATAATTGCTGCCACCTCTAAGGTATTCTTGCTCAAGGTTAGCACGCAATCCGCCAGAATTCCAAATAAATGAATCGTGACACGCTCCGGGATGTGAGGCATCAACATACTGAATCCTCAGGTCATGATCAACGACCTTTAATTTCTTGAGTTCCGTCAACACATCCAATAACGTTTGGAATGCCATACTTCACATAAAGAGCTAACGCAACTTTCCGTTTTTGCACTTAAGTTCTGCATTAATAACTTCTGCCAGAACTTTGCTAACACTACACTGAGCCACAGACACACCGTAATCTTTACCAATACCCGTTTGGTACAAACCTGCAAGCAAAGAAGCAGAAAGTCGCAGTTAATTTCACGATTGGAGAAATTGCAAAGGACTTACGTTTGGGCTGAATACCTTAACACGTCCAACAGATATTTGAACGCCGGTTTATTTACTCTGTAATATTTTTCTAACCTCCCAAAAGTAAAATGTACAAAGTGTGCGGCAACTCAAGTGGGTTGCTGGCGTCACTTAGCATTTTCCTTTCTACCCTTTGCTTATTCTTACGCTTCAGAGTTTTCTGCTTCAGCTATTATTATTATCAACGCTACACTAAACATTTTTGTTCACTTTTAACAATTTTTTTTTATTATTTACGAATATTCACTTTTTACGCTAAAAATTATTAGCAAATATTTTGTCAAAACAAAACAGCAAAAGCAAACAGCTGACTTCGAAAATGTAAAATTCTCTCTCCCTTGTTATTCCCTTCCCCGACTGTTTAGAATAGGGGCATTTTATTTGCGGGAAAAATGTATTCCCGGGGAATTTTAGAATTGGGGTGAACAAGGTTAAATCACTAGGAGCAAGAAAATAACGGCCATATGTATAAAAACTTATAACAGGCTTATAAGTCGTTTTTATTGTTGCATTCATAAACCATTAATAGAATTATAAACCTTTTATAAACCATTTATAAAATCAAAAATTTTATTGTTTGATTTATCCTTCTTTAAACCAAAAATAAGTCGACATTTCATGCATAGTTTACGTTAATAAAATTTTTTTAAGAAATTTTGTGAAAAAATTTAAGAAAAAGTAATTGAAATATTAAAATTGATGCGAACAATACAATTCGACGTATAGGTAAGTGCAACTTATACAAAAGAAAATAATAAATTTAACATATTTTAAATAAAATAAAAAAAATATAATAGTGATGTAAGAAACAACGTAAACAAACTTGTAACCCGAATACTTTTCTTATTGTTATTAACAAAAAAGGTAAATAATTGGCTCAAACTTTTTCATATACCAAAGTTAAATACTTTTTATTTTTTCGATTTTCTTTTTGTGCGTTAGTTTTATATATGCTTCATTTAAGCCCACATCCATTTTCTTACGAATAACCATTTCAAATAATTTTCCTACATTAGAAAGTAATGAAATTGGCCTTAAATTGTTTATGTCGGTATTACCCTTTTGTTTATGAATAGGAACTATCTCAGCGATCTTCCAGACATTTGGAAAATAACAATTATTAAGACAATTATTAAATATTATTGTAAGATACTGAAATGCCTTTATGGGAAATTTTCGAATTAAATAATTTGATACATTATCCACACCGCAAGATTTTTTATTGTTTATTAATTTAGATATATCCAAAAGATTATTTAATTTAATAAACTTTGTGTTAGAATGATTATCAGAAAAACGTGTATTATCATTGAATACTGTACAATTTGGAACTTGCGAAATTTTGTCTCTTATTGTTTCATTTATTTCCGAAATATATTGGTTTGGGTGAGAACTTTGATAAAGGGAGGTAAAGTGATATTTTAAGATATTCATTTTACGATTTGGATCACTAATTTGTTCACCATTTACTGATATTTCTTTAATCCCAGACTTTTTACTAATTCCCATAACCTTAAAAATTTCCTTATATGCAACTGGACCAGGTTTTATTTCTTTTAATTTTTCCTCTTTAAAAGGTCTGCTTGCTCAATATCAATCTGTTCTTTTATAATAACTTCAATTAAATCAATTTGTTTCGAAATAAGCAAATATTCAGGGTGTCTCCTATTTAAAGTCCTAGTAAAAATTCTTTTCAAATCCTTCTGCCAGTTATATTAAATCTTCAATAAATATTTCACTTTGTCAGAAACAATATACTTTGAGTGTTTATTTTCAGTTTTTTTTTTGCATATATATTCATTATAAAATTAACAGAAGTATTAAACTCTTCAATAAAATAATGAATTTCAGCATCTGTTAAGTTTCTATTTTTCGATGGAAAGTGATTGATTATGGTATTACTTAAATCAATTTTGAATACGTTCCAATTAGCATCTTTAAAAGAAATAAAGTTATTGGGAACTTTGAAAATGAAACTTAAATTTTAAAAAGATATCTGAAGACTTAAAGGAATGTTAAAGTTGGCAGTGTTGTTATTTTATGGTTTGAAGAAGAATTATCAATTATATTAGTGCTTACTATTAAATGGTCTAAATGAGACGATCCACCTGGATATGTGGGATATGTGTCACATACTCTGGAGACTGACACTGATTCATCTTGAAGACAAGGCAAAAGTATCTCTCCATTAAAATTATTATTAATATCACCCCATGAAGTGTGTTTTGCGTTTAAATCACCACCTAAAATTAAATCATAATTTTTTGAAAAATCCAGAATTAGAGAAAGACCTTCACGAATAATTTGACGATTGCAGTTAGATTGAAATTACAATGAACCTCATAGAATTTTCTTCACAGCACCATCAATTAATATATTTAGTTCAACAAACACATCAGGAATTCTGAGATTTGAAATATTAACTAACGAAAAAGAACTGGATTCCTTAACAGCTATACCAATACCTAATGGACCATTGTCTCTGACAATACTAAAGTTATCAATATATAGATTTCTATTATAAGGCAAATGTATTTCCTGTAGAAAAGCCATTTCAACATTAAATTGATTAAATAACCTACTTAGTTCAATTCTCCTACCTATATGGACAAGAGAGCCAACGTTAAAAGTAACTAATTTTAAAGAATTACGCACCATAGACATCCTGAATATCTTTTATTAAACTCAGGAACTCTTTTCTAGCCTGATATTTTGTCAAAGACTTATAGTTTTTAATCTTGTCTTCTAACGTCAGAGAATCTGAAGCACAAAGAAGCTTTGCCAGCATCATGAATTCTTGCACTAAAGCTGGTTTCTCTCGTGTATTCCGCAAAGGAACTTCACTTACGTTGTTAAGCAAACTAGCAAAAGTTTTATTTGAAATAAATGAATTTGACGGATTTAATGCTGCTGCAACATCAGAAGCAGCCGCGATTTTCTTATCCTTTGCCTTCCTTCTCTTTTAATAGCTGCATCATTTCTAAATGTGCAGATCCATCTTTAAAATACAATTTACTTTTATGCTTTGACTGATTTTTAATTTTAAATTCAACGTGTTTCAATTTTAATTGGTCAATCAGAGATTTAACATTTGTATTCAAGAAAAATTGGAGGACAATAACCTTTTGTTTTCCTATTATTTGTTAATAAATCATTATTTCCATTAAAATGTATACCATCAGAATTTTGTACAATTTTGGGACTCACTGAATCTACATTTAAGTCACCTAATATCGAAAACTTATTTGAACAATTTACATTATAAGCTACGTTATCTAAATTTCTAAAATTACATTTTTAAACATTGAGATTTACGTCACCTTGAATTTTCCTTTTTTTATTTTTGACGGTTAAAAAATCTTCTTCTAATGAAAAAATTGACAATGTTTCTTGATCCATATGATTTTCAATGTTTTCTTCCAATTGAACATTTGGAACTTGAATGTTCTCCAAAATCGTGACATTGTTATTGCTGGGGCTTTGCACATTATCCGCTTTATTTTCAAAGACAGTATCTAACAGTTGATTAGCAAGTTGGGAATTTTTAACAGGAACTTTATTTGTATTTATGACATGTTTCTTACACTGGGAGCCAGATGTTTTTGCATTTTACTTACCGTTTCGGTCTTTGGTAATGGCCACTATTTTTTGACTAGCAATAGGCAGTCTTGCTTTAGATTCATTAGGAGGTCGTCCTCCAGATTGGGATAGTCACATATCACTATCCTCTTGTTACAAACTTGAAAAAACAACATTTTTGTATTAAAATGCGCAGAAAATTAAAAGAAATTAAAGATTCATCTCGATTACCCATAAACGAATGGGATGAAACCGATCTCTCCGGAATTGTCTACTTATTTTTCAGACTATCATAGTGTATTTAACTTGAAAACCCACATCTGTGTTTTTATTGAATCAATTTTATAAGTAAATAGCCAAGAACGGCGCGCGTTGCTTCGCCCATTAATGCATTCTGAATTTTAATTGAATATATTAAAAATAATATTTTATTGATTTTTATTGAAATGCAAGTGGGTATACAATTTTTTTGGTTTTTCATTTGCTGTAAAAATAAACAAATTTTTTGGTGTTCCCACTCTGGAGCATTCGACGTACAGCTGGCTATATGAAAAGCATGGATTTTCCAAATTCAATCCTGCAACACGCAGAGATTGCCCTTGTGCTTTGTTGATGGAAATAGCGATAGGCAAATACCTCAAAATAATAACTTATTTTTAATGGGGGTGCCACTGCCCACTTTTCTAATTACGAAATCGTAAAGTTATGACAGCTCAATATGTGTGCAAAGTTTCAGAAAATTCGGTCCAGTGCAAGTACCTCAAAATTATAACTTTTGTATGGGCGTGGCCCTGCCCACTTTTCTAATCACGAAATTATATAGTCATGACAGCTCAATATGTGTACAAAGTTTCAGAAAAATCGGTCAAGTAATTAAAAATTATAAGTTATTTTTTAAGGGCGTAGCCCCGCCCATTTTTCACCACCACGGAGTTTATAGTTATCACACACACAGACAGACAGAGTTTAACTTTTATATATGTATACAGATAGATTATAATCTAATAATATAATTATTGCAGTGTAGCTTATAGCAGCATTTTATAGAATTGGTTTGTTAAACAAAAAAAAAAAAAAAACTGCCACAGAAAAAGAGACTGACAACAACCTAAAAGCTTTTACTATATTTTAATGAGAAAATAATAATTAATTTTCTCATGTGTATACAGAATCGAATATTTGTAAGTATATACATACACATATATTAGAGATGCTAAATGGGACTGATTTTGCGAGTTCCGGGATTGTAAAATTTTAAATTCAGAAATTTTTCGGCACCCCGCGATTTTTGGGATAACGGGATCACGGGATTTCGCGATTTTTCAATATTTATTATTTTTATGTATATTAAGAACACAATTGATTTAAATATTTTTTTTTACCAAAATAACAAACTTACATAGAAAAATACATAGAATTTAAGTTAAGTAATTCATATATAAATATAATAGGTTTTTTTCGACGTAAATCCGGGTAAAGTCGGGTTAAATGAGAGTAAACAAAAAATTCTCTCAGAAAAAAAACGAAAAAAAAACGTCAAAATTGTATAGTTGTTCTTCACAGGTCCAGGTTTATATGCTCCCAGCCGGCTTACCGCCGTCGCACAGTGGCGCCTTTTCTTAAAGCCCGTGGCAAAAATGCAAAATTTCATGACAACATTTTGTAAAATGAATGAAAACATCGTAAAAAGAACTACTTACTGATCACAATTCAAAAACGTTTTCCATAATTGCATAAAAATTATAGTATGTGGAGCTGCTCAAAGTCGACAATTTTTTAGAGAGCAAAAAAGGTTGATTTTGAAAAAATAAATGCATTTTAGAATTAAAGTGTCAGAAACATTGCCGTTTGATTACTAATTTTTGGTGTTTTTTATGGTATGTCTGTTATACCCTTCACACAGTGAAAGGGTTTGTCATTCCGAGTGAAATTTCTGCAATTTTCATTTCCGACCCCGTAAAGTATATATTTTCTGAAAGCTTATAAATAGGGAAGTCGTTTAAGCGCTGCCAGTCTATCCGTCTGTCCATGTGTATGTTGAAATCAACTTAATGGAGCTGAATATAAAAAAATGTAAGCATATGTATGTCCTTTTTCAGAATTAGGAAATTGGATTTATTTTATTGCATTAATGAGTGTAAACTTGATAAAGTTCTGAACTTTCTTGATCTTGGTATTTTGCTTGATCATCAATTAAATTTTCGTGACCATATTTCTTGAATTGTTAACAAAGCAAATGGTGTACTTGGATTTATGAAGAGGTGGTGCAAGGAATTTCTACATCCTTATATTACGAAACAATTATATTCATCGTTAGTTCCTTACTGCAATATTCATATTGATAGTATCGAGTCTGTACAAAAGAAGTTTTTAATATTTTGTCTTCGGGGCCTTGGATGGAATTCGTTTTTACTACCTTCATACGAAAGCAGACTCTGTCTTATAAAATTACCAACTTGAAAAAGTCGTCGTTCAATGCTGAGTTTTTCTTTTGTGCTGGGCCTAATTCAAGGCGATATCGACTCTGAATTCCTGCTAAGTAAAATATCTTTTAATGTTCCAATCAGACCAACTCGAAATTTTCGTTTTATTCACTCAAAACACTATAGATCCAACTATGCTAATAATGATCCTCTTCGTCGTATATGTGAAAATTTTAATAATTATTATCACCTTATTGGCCTTAATAAAAGTAAAGAAATTTTTAAAAGAAATATCATTTTATATTTAAATCGTTGAATTGTATAGAATATTATTTTATATATAACCTTAATTTTGTTTTGTTATTTTACATACTTTAGTCTGTAAGGATTTATAATCAATAGACAACAAATAAATAAATAAATAAATAAATAGAAAAGATAAACCGTAGAAAACGTGCAAAGTGGGCGTTGCAGTAGGCGTGTCGAAGTTATTTCTGCTAATAAATACAACTTAGATATTTCTATATAATCCTTTTTTCATCCAAAATTTTTATTCATGGCTAAATTATATGAATTTGAAATAAAGCGATTACAAATGTGTGTGTTACATTTATTTTCCCTTAGTATAAAGCCTTTGATCAAAAATCAATGGTTTCAAAATTTCAGAATCATCCATCTAATTTTGTCAGTTTTATTACGTTTTGAATTTTGACTATACCGAAAAATACACAGTGCGGTATAAATTTTCGTACATTTTGATATATAACTCCTTTCCTAATGCATAGATTTAATACATTTTTGGGCAGAAATATTGTGTTTACTCGAAAAATATATTTAGTTTCACGACTGTACGTTAATGCGTTTGGACATAATTGCATTTTATTCGATGTGCAAAGGACACGCCTTTTTCGACCTACTCTTGCACTACGCGCTATAACTCTCTTCCTAATACTCCGATTTAGCTCATTTTCAATACCAAACAAACCTTGTGTATAAGAAAGATTCTGGCAAAATGTGAGCCAGCTAGCTTTTTTAGTCCGGCCTCTATCGTGCTTTCAACAGACGCACGGACATAGCTAGATCGTCAGAAAATCAAACCCCGATTCAGAATATATATGGAGTCTAAAATGGATATTTCAATGTGTTACAAAACGGAGTGACAAAATGAATATACTCCAGCCATTTTTTGGTGGCGGGTATAACAAAAAATAAGAATTTCACTTTATTTAAATATTTATTTAATATTTTTGTCAGTTTTTCTGTTGTTGTTGAGTAGCATCAAAGTTAATTTAAACGTTCATAAAGAAATTATCTTTTAATGAATTATATTCGAAAAATTAAAATGACTCGCTTAGGTAGTTAGATAAATGTTGGGATATCTGAGAATTTAGTGCAATATTGCATGGAAAGGGTGGGTAAAGAGATTGGGGATGAACTTACACCTATCCCTCTCTTGCTAAGCTTCAGTCACTTTAATTTTTTTTTTATTATTCAAAAAAGGAGTGGCAAAACTGTGACACCTTTTTCACCAGTTTTTTATTTTACGGCGTAATCAGTAAGCAAAACTTTTAAAATAAATGTTATTTTTAACATATGGTTTTTTAAACTTTTTTTTTTAATAAAAACCATGGCAAGAAAATAACTTTTTGTTGAAAATAAAAAATACTAAAATGTTGTAATCGACTTTCAGCTTTGATTAATCGAATTAATAATCGCAATTTAAAAATCGTTTATCGAAAAACTTAAAACCAATTTCTTTCTTTGCACACTATTTACCAATACATATGAATTGATATAAAATGTTTAGCCGTCGCTACTGTTTTTTATTTGTATTTTCAAACGTTTCAAAATTATTAATAAAATTTTCCTTATCTTTTCTGTTTCCTGGAATTATTTAAATGATTTTTACTTATTTTATCTTACGTTATACATGCTCACTAAATACTTTCTCATTCGTTTTGTTTGTTGTTGTTATATTTTTAATTTTTGCAAAACAAAAAAATAAAAGTTTGTTAAGATGTTACAGTATTATAGACTGATTATACTTAATCAGTGTTTAATTTGGAACAATGAATTCAAACGTAAAAATATCGACTCGTGTGGAGCGCATTATTAACTGATTCGATTATATTTATAGAATGATGTCAAGAAATGAAAATCACTTGTCTCCAGTTTTCCTTAGATCCCTGAAATAATGTTTGCATATTTATTTAAGCACTAGATAGATATTATTTTATTACTAACAACCAAACATATGCAAGAGCAGCAAGAGTTTTTTGATGTCAGAAATTCTGATGCCCTTCCAAACTACGGAGCAAACTAAAATAACGTTGCGGCAATAGTAAGCTTTAGGTAATGAAGTTGGTAGATAAACAACTGTCAGCAGTTTTAATACTTACTTAGTCCATTGAATGTCATTGTTATGCCAGAAAATTTAGGTGACACGCTTTCCGTTTAAGGAGCTAGGAAGGCATTCACAGATGTTTTTACATTTCATACAGACCTGTTTTGCTGAAATTTATATATTTTGCACAATTCTCCCGATTGTGGACGAATTTTAACGATTATGTTGACCAAAAGAATCACGAAGTGCTCGAAATGCACCCACTAACATAATAAACCTGAATAACTTTAACGCGCTGCTTGATATTGTATCTTTCCATTCAAACTAAGTTAAGAAGCTAATACACGGCATGTTTTTTTTACATCTGACTTGTCAAATTCTCCATTGCTAATACAAACATGTCGTGTGTTACGTTTAAAACATTACTTCTGTAAAAAACATGTGTTGAGACATCTCACAAAATTTTAATTAGAGTGCGCTCTATTTTCTTCTGTCAAAACATGTGACATCAGTCGTTGGCAGAAATCTCTGCTGCTGCAAAGTAGTCAGCGTAAAAGTACAATTTTGACAGACATATAGATTTACATATGTCTCACAAATTTTAAAGTCAGATGTAAAAAACATGCCGTGTTTTATAGCCTTTAGTCTGAAATAGAGAAATGTCAAATGAAATGCAGAAAAAAAGCTGAACGTTTAGGTTTGGTTCACATTCAACATTGGCCCTAAAATTCAACCACCCTCTACAGAGAAAGTGATACATATTTTATTATAAAGAGGTTATTCCATAGCGATTAACAAAATAATAAATATTGTGCTTTAAAAGTACATAAAATTAATGGTGGGTATAAAAGATTCGGCACAGCTGAATATAATACTCTTTCTTGTTTTTATTACTTTACTCAAACATTTTTAGTTTGTCGGTAAAACAGGTCGTTTCGATAAACATAAAAATTTTCATTGATTGTGGCCTTAAATATAATATTTGCAAACAACTTAAGTGATTTGAAATAATTGGTGGCCTCATTATGTTTATACTAGGGTTGCGAATTATTTGATTTTTCTGTTATTCGAATAATCAATGAAATTAAACAAAAATACCTATAAAACACATGATCACAGACTTTGCGACATGTTTGAAAATACTTTATCAATTTATTTTAAACTTGTTTTTGTCAAACAATATATGTAAAAACTTTTTTGTTTAAGATTTACGTAGCTGTAGAATTTTTCTGTCCCACATTTTGCACAGACCTGAATGTGATATCAATCTTTTGGAAAAAAATTGTGAATGAATCGCTATTGAAAGCCAGCATAATCGCCCTTATATTTTTATACTTTTATTATAAAAATCAAAATTGTTCATCCCTATGATAACACAGCCCGACAAAATTAAAAAACATTTTTGCTTCTTTGAACTTATCAACTGATTCTAGTTGATTAAAATCTGTAATCAGTTTGTCTCTATCAGCTCTATAAGCTTTTTATAAGTATTTAAAAAGTAAAACTTTTCCATAGGAATTTAAAAAAAAAAAAACAAAGAAGAAATCTGGAATGAACAGCCGGATTAGAGTATCTTTGCAAATTCCAACAGTAGTCTGCCATCATATGTGTATCCCACCTTCCCTGGTACCGGAAAATTCTGCTTAAATTAACCACACACATTTATTTTCTATATATTACTATTTCGGAGTTATTCAAAATTTAATGGCGAAAAAAATATTTTTCCTGCAAAATTCGTAAAATTTTTTGTTTCAAAATGCAATAAAAAAAATTAAAGAACCAAAAAGTCGAAAGTTTTAAGATTTTTCTAAAAGTCACATTCCTAAGGAATAAAAGATGGTATAAATGGTAAAACTCAATTAACAAGTGGTGATTTTAAAGGTTTAAACTCATTCTTAACAGACTGTATGTACATGCATACATATTATGATTTACGGTCTAAACCAAAAAAAAAAAAAAAAATTTAAAACTGTAAGGCTCTTATAGAACAGTATTTGTTTTTATGAAAAAAGGCTATTACATTTATTTTTTATTATTTAATATTATCGATAATAAAGAATTTCTTAAATTTATAATTATAGGCAGGTATTAACATTGAGAAGTGTTAAAAGTGAAGTGAATAACAGTTGAATCAAAATAAATTCTGTTAAATCAAGAAAATTTTTGTAAACGTTGTAGTAATTTATTATAATTTTTTTTTGTTGTTGATTTTTTTTTTGTTATTTTACAGTTTGTATAAAATAAAATGGTACTTTATATCGTTGAAGTTTTTAAGACTGAAACTGATATTTTCTATTAATTGGTAAAAATTAAAATTTTTTTATTTTTAGGAATATTAATACTTAAAACAAATATTTCCATGTTGTTCGCATTCAGATGATGTGTTGCAAACGGAATGACAAAATGAATACAGCCCCATCATTTCTTTGGTGGCGGGTATAATAATCAGCGTTGTCAACTCGGTGATTTTATCACCGTTTTTGGTGATTTTTAACATTTTGGAAGCGAAAAAATTGCGAGTTGGTGCTTGGTGATTTTTTTTTAAGTTTTTAGTGCTTTTATTTTTATTTCGGTGACACCAAATACTAAATTTTAAAATAATTTTTTTAATTGAAAACAATTTTTGTAAGGGTAAATATCTTTAATTACCCTTACGTATTTTGTATCTTAACAAAGCTAAAAAATATTTACTCATTGTAAAATGATATTTGTTGATAATACTTTCAGCTTATGATACTAAAACTAATAATTAAGAAGATTATAAGGATTGATAGTATACAATGTTTCTGTTATTTGAGTGTTTTGCTTGTTTATTATTAATTGTAACTTATTTCCGATACTGGTTTGTTGATATCCTGTATGGTTTTTGAGTCATAAACCTCCTACTTTTTATAAAAAGAAATTGTTACGAGAATTTATTTTGTAAGTAAAGTTACAAGTTGATCAAACCTTGGTGAAAATAAAAAAAGAGAAATTAATATGCAAATACTTTTCATTTTAAAATTTTTTAGAGCACAAATTGACACCCTGATAAGGTTAATATTTGCATTGATAGTACATTTGGATGTTTTGGCCTAATAATATAAAGAACAGAATATCTTCAGACTTGTATTTCGATTATCGATATCAATCAAAACTCCAGTCTTATTGCCATTTGTAAAATAATTTATTTTAGGGGGCAACTGGCATCTAAAAGCTTTAATTTTTTTTAAGTAATGATTATATTAGCAAATGTAAAGTTAAATTTGTACACATTTTAAACTCAGTGATTTTTTATGAAAATTACGCGCTTTTTTAGGGGTTTAGGTGCTTTTTGAAATTTTAAAGTTGACAACGCTGATAATAATCGCATTAATATGACTTTTTAGAAAGTCATTAATGTAAATGACAATACTCCGCTTATCCTATAGTAAAACAAATTAAAATAAATACCTAAATAAAAACTCTGTATATATGTATGAATAATATGTATATTTGTTATTCTGGAAATTAATTCGTTAAAGCGATGAGCAAATGTGTAGTGTCAATTGAATAAAATATATTTTATAGTTTTATAGTCTGCAACGAATGTTTTATTTATTTTTAGCCAGAGCTTTTATATACTGACATGATTTAAGTTCCAAACTGACAATGACGTTCTCTATATAATTTAAATAAGGCGTCACACAAACTTAATTAAAAAATAAAATTATGAATCGTTAAAACGATTGTAGGTACATTTTGGTCTTACTTATTTAAAGCTCGTTCTCTGCAAACAAACATATGTACATCTGTGCATTTTTAACACATACATATGCGCATATATTTAAGTATGTATAAAAATATATTTGTATTATACATGCATTAAAGTAAATAAGTATATATTTTTATACCCTTCACACAGTGAAAAAGGGTATATATAGGTTTGTCATTCCGTGTGAAATTTCTAAAATTTTCATTTCCGACCCCATAAAGTATATATTTTCTGAAAGCTTATGAATAGGGGAGTCGATTAAGCTCTGTCCTTCTGTTCATGTGTATGTTGAAATCAACTTTTTGAAGCCCCCCCACATAGGTTGGACCCGGGTAAGGTATTAAAATATCAGAAATATTCGGGAGTAGATCGGTATTGAAAATCAGAAACATCGGTACATAAACAACTGAGAAATGAGCAAAAACCCACGACCACCTCGATTTTTTTTTCACAAAAACAACATTACAACAACAACATACATACATACAAACGTGTATACTGGTTAGAGAAAACGTGGCATCGAATCACAGCTGAGCCAAAAAAAAATTTTTTTTTAAATTAATTTTAAATTTATTTTTTTATTTTTTATTTAATATATTATTTATATTTTTATTATTATTTTTTTTAATTGTTTTTTTGTTTTATATATATAATAATTTTTTTTTAATTTTTTTTTTAAATTTTTTTTTAATATTTTTTTTATTTTTATTTTTTTTGTTTTTTTAACCCATTTGATCCCACTGTACTCGCTTGAGTACAGAAAATTGCAGAATTTTATTCGCTCGTAAAAATGTCATTAATCTCTTTTTTGAAGAGCTTTTTGCTTTAAATGTTTCTTTGGAGTGTAGAGAGTAAATCTGTGTAAAAAAAAGCTAAACACGCGTAAAAGCTGACAAATATTTTAATATTCTTAAAAAGGTAATTCCCCGTTTTTCAGTATTTTGCACTTGTCATTGCAATTTTTTTTATATTTTATTATTGTTGAGCTTGACGTGGAGGAGATCGCATAAAATTTAAAGCTAAGCTAACTACATTTAAGCATAATTATTTAAGTTTATTGAAAAAGTGATAAAAAGTGTTGTTTGGTAAGCATTATTATTGCTGTACTCGTATGAGTACAATGGGATAATGCAGGTAATAAATTTCATAATAATTTTAGTTTTTTTTTTGCGATGGACGTAAAGATGTTTTATGGTAAAAAATTTGAAAATATTGTTGCGGCATTTGATTATGCTGAAAGTAATAGGCACGCGAATTTTGAATTTACCATTATTCCTCCAAATGCCGGCCATCGAAAATAAAATGGAGGAAAAGAGCTATGAATATGGAAATGCCAAGCTCTAGATCTTTTGAAACTTTTAGGAACAATATGAACTCTGCACTTGAGTTCAAATCACCGATAGAAGTTTTTGAGACCATTGTTGATAATGATGTTTTGCATCTTATCGTTGATCAAACTATGAGATACGCCTCACAACATAACATGCATAAGTTTAGCATTACTCCAGAAGAGCTGAAAGTATTTTTTGCCATTCTACTTTACAGTGGTTATCACTCCTTACCAAGAGAGCGCATGTATTGGCAGTTAGACGAGGATACACACTTACCACTTATTTCCAATAATATGTCACGGAATCGGTTTCAGGAAATAAAACGCTTCCTACATCTTGCTGACAACTCTCAATTGGATTTAGGTGATAGAATGGCGAAAATTAGACCGCTGTCAAATATATTGTGTCAAAAGTTTTGTCAATTCGGGTACATGCACCAAAATCTCTCGATTGACGAATCAATGGTCAAATATTTTGGTGGTCATTCGGCCAAACAATTTATTAGAGGAAAGCCTGTAAGAGCGTGGAAATTTTGACTATAGGTAAGTTCAAACATATGAATGTATCTTTGAATATCTTTTATAATATTTATGTGAAATTTTGGCTTCAAAACAGGTATGCTGAGTTAAGGCCATGACTGACTATCAGATTTAGTCGTTCGATATGTCAAAAATTGTATGTGTGTTCAGAAAGTGTGATAGTGTGGACACAAAGTGTACATGTGTGACAGATTTTTTGACAAGTGTGTCCGATTTGATAATCTTTTGGAAATTTTCATAAAATAATAGTTTCTGTGCGATCAGAGTTGCTTTTTCTAAGCAAGTATGACAGTGTGGCATCCAATAACACATTTTGTTGCAATTTTTTCATGTAGGACAAAAAACTATCAGATTTTTATTTGACATAATCGCACGACTTTGTAGGATAGTCAGTCATGGCCTTTAGGAGTTCTTTTCGTAAAATGGAACGATAATAGCGTGGTTACTGTTGGCACTAATTTTGATTCAGTGAAACGGTGGTCAAGAGCTAGTAAAAGCAAAATTAGTGTTAAACAACCTAAGCTTATTGCAGAATACAATGCCGGTATGGGAGGAGTTGATCTTCATGATCAATCAATAAATGCTTACAACATAAAATTCAGAAGCAAAAAATGGTGGTGGCCTATCTTTACTTCAATGATAAATTCATGTGTAGTAAACTCATGGAAGCTTTACAAGAGCGCAAACCAGAGCCAAATCGATCTTTTAAATTTCCAACGCGAAATAGTTCGATTTTACCTTAGAAATTATTCGGTTCGTGCCTTAGAACCGAGGCGTTCAACAACATTAGCAATTGCAACATCAGCAGATAACCACTTCCCTAAACGTACACCGAACCAGCTAAGATGCAAGGTTTGCCATAGTCGAATTCGATGGATTTGTGAGCTTTGTAACGTTGGCCTTTGTGTAGAAAAAGAGTGTTTCAAAAAATTCCACACCAAATCTAACGCGAATGGAACTAATATTAATTAATGTAATTTTTTCTGTTTCCTGTTCAATTTTAAAATACCCTAAACATGAATAAAAAATATTTTGAAACTTAGTCAACTTTCTTTATTTTATACACCCTATTGTCCCATTGTACTCGTACGAGTACAGGCCTAAAAACACTCTTCTAAATTTTTTTTTTAAATTTTTTTATTTTAGTTTTCTTAATTTTACTCCTTTAAGTTAGATTTAAGAGAAACATGTGTAAAATTTTTATTAAAAAGTAGCTTGGGATCTAATGGGTTAACATACATACATACGTGAATTTATAATTTTACAATATGTATGTTTTTATATGTATGTACGTATTTCATATGGGATGAATGGTGACACAAACTACTGTTATTGCATGACTACACGTTGTGAAGGGTATATAAGATTCGGCACGGCCGAATATAGCGCTCTTACTTGTTTTTAATAACAATTACTTAATGCTGCGACTGATTAAATGTTTTCACGGAATACAAAAATTCATTTTTTTAGCAATACAAATTGAAAATTGTTGTATTTTATATGTACATATCGTCACCTTAAAGACGAAATAACCTATCTGCAGTTTTCAAAAGTTTACAGGAGATATATATATATATATGAATATTATATACATTAAATAATAACAATTACAGTTTTTTTACAGGTTTAAGTAAAAAAAGTAATTAAGGTTTCTTTAAATTACACTATGCAACAAAATTAAATTTTTCTCGTGATTTCTGATGATTTATTTTTCTCTTTTTTAGTGCATAACGGTCCTCTAGGTACTAACTTGGTAATAACTTAGTCATTTGTAATATTGGATGTTCAAAATTTTGCACATATATGCGTTATGATATAGGAAATAGTAATCCATAAAAAAACTCAATTTTGAAATTTTTGCAGACAGGTTATTAGGACTTAAGATGACGATGTGTATGTAGTAATGTATGTATGTATGTATGTTTTTTTTTAACGAGGTGAAATCATCGAAAGACTCTGGTACTTAGGTTAGTCAGGATTGCGTGACTTTAACACTCTAAAACACCTGGTACACTGACCTAAAATCCCTGCGGAATTACCACAAAGCTATACATCGCAGGGCGGAAGGTACAACACCCAAACTACAACATCCCATGACGGATTCTCTCAACCCTACGAAGTTCAATGAGAACCAATCTAGCATATACACATACATACTCCAAACTGCGTGCAGAGGACAACATAATCTCCACTATATTACCGTGATCAACATTACGGCCTATCATTCGTTCAGGGTTGCCATATTTAAAAAGTGAAAAAAAAGTACATTGAGTACAGTACTTTTTTTATTTATTGATAACATAACTTTTACTTCAATACATCACAGTTTTATTTAAAAAATGTTAATAAGCAACAAAAAAACATGTAAAAACTATGAGAACATAACGGTGACTTAATTTTTAATTCAATACATCACATATGTTTTAAAAATAAGAAAAAAAATAACATACAACACATATACAAAACTATGAGAACGTAACAAAAAATATTGCATTTGTTTCAACACGCAATGCATATATAGATCGAGTCGAACTACAAATAGTATCTTAAGTTACTAACGTGGTCAAAAACACAAATTAAACGTCGGTTTTCGATATTAACATTGATATTAGTTTGAATAAACGAATTGCCAATGCTTTAACATTTTTGACTGTATTTCAGAACTATGCACTATATTTTCAAACTTAATTTTAAAAATGATCTAAATAATGTATTTAAAAAGTTTTTAATTAAATTTTAAAATTTTAAATAGTAAATAGAATTTCGAAATTGGTAATTGAATTTCAAAAACTACGATTTGAATTTTGAAAATATCCATAATATGTAAATTTAATTGATTTGTTTCTTCAAATTACAATAATATTCCATTAATACTTTTGGAATACTATTTATAACGTAAAAAATATCACTTGTAAATGACAAATTATCAATTCTTAAGTAAACTTAGGGCCATTATTACAACTTGCCGTTAGCTAAAGGCAGAATTTTGTTTGGCAGATAAATTGCTTTGCATTATAAACCCTTAATTTATTATTTTTTTATTCAATAAATATTATTAACATTAATAATAATAACAATAAAAAAATGGAAGTTGTAATAATGCAAAGCTATTTATCGAGCAGACAAAATCCTTCATTTAACTGAAGGCAAGTTGAAATAATGGCACATAATTGTTAATTGTTATTGTACTTAAAATCAATATTTAACAATATTTAAGATAATAATATTTAGGCTCAACAAAAAGAAAATATTTCTTGTTAAAGTCGAAGTTTTTGAAGTTTATTTTAAAGACAATAACAATTTTAATGAACAATAAAGTAAAGTCTACTTTAAAATTTATAATTTGTCAATTACAATTGATATTTTTTAAGCTATATATACTAGTAATCCAAAATTATTAATTAAATATTGTTTTAAAAAAAATTCTAAAAAAATGAATTGAATTTTTAAAATGAATACATTTAATCATTTTTAAAATTCAATAAATAATTATACAACACAAATAGAGGTGGTATAGATATATAAAAAAAACTTAATTTATGCTTACAAAAAAAGTTAATTCAAAAATAAATTATAAATATTTATCCCTTTTTTGTACACATTTAACAATACAATTTTTTCCTGTTTCATTCTTAAAAAAATTACAAAATTCACTACATGTATATCCAAAAACAGTACAAAAACAGTACTGTTTAAAACAGTACGAATGACAACCCTACATTCCTTCAAGATACATTCTCTCCCTATTGAAAAAACATAGTACATGTTCAGACTTTTTCTCCACATTACCATCACAATTCGGACAGAACGGAGAAGTATCATAATAAAATCTGTATAAATATGACCGGAAACAACCGTGTCCATGGGACCAAGTCAGGAATAAGAAAATACGTACATCTTCCCTTTTTTCACAAGGACCATCGCCGCTGCCACTCAGTAATCATTGCAATATCTGAGAAGCCTCTGATCTGAAGGTCAATTGGCATCCTTTCCACAATCACCAATGCTGCATCATCTCACAAATAACACGCAAAGCAGCCAGTCAATATACTGACCTTATACTTCCCCTGTAAGTCTTTAACCCAAGAGCACGAGACCAGATAGGTGATGTATACATACACATGTAGGGGGAATATCGAAGCAGACCACTACTATCACGAGTCCCTTTTCGACCGCCTTCGCTCCTCAGTGATTTCGTGTCTACCGATCAGTATACCTACAATCACTGAGTCCCGCGCCACAACCGGCGTTTGCTCTGGACTAGGAAAACAATTTTACACTGTCGACTGGTGATTGTCGACAATCCTCATCGCATAGTCCTTTGTAATCGCCAGCATCTCCCTCAGACTAAGGTCCCCCAACGCACTCACACTTAAAATGTGCTTGCCTGTGATCCTTTATCTTCCGCTCGCTAACGCCGGACACTCGCATATTACATGCGCTGCCGTCTCGGCATCCTCCAGGCACATTCTAGAAATATCATCATCCACGATCCGCATCCTCTTAAGATGATATTTGAAGTTACCATGTCCTATAATCAACGCAGTGATCCAGCTCATCATACTCCGATTAAAATAGAGTATCTTCACTGCACCCCTGCCAAGTGGCTACTGGAGCACCATACGGGCCTGTCTACACGTGGTTCCCTCCATCCTCCGCAAGTTTATAGAGTTCACCCATTGAAAGATCCTCGCCTGCACTAACCCATTACCCAGAGCAGTTCTGGGTTCCGGTCTGCAGAATGCAGCCTCAGACCCCTTCTTCGCAAGTTCGTCAGCAGCCTCATTCCCAGCTATGCCCACGTGTCCCTTCCTCATTTGTAGAGGCATACCTATTGGTTTTAGAACACACTCTAACACCAAAGAGGAGTTCACATCTATCCGCTGCATACGTTTTATAACCGACTGGTTGTCAAGTGCAATAAGAATTCTCTTCCCATACATTCGACATTCCAACAGGTGGTCCAACGCGTGCAGCAAACCAAGAATTTCTGCCTGATAGACTGACACGTACTCCCCCAGATCCAGGGTACAGGATAAGTTCAACTCAGATGAGTACACACCAGCACCTGCCCTTCCGTCCATAAAAGACCCATCAGTAAAGATACTGATGTCATTCTCCATGCACTCATCGTTCGTGAATCCATCCGCTATGAGCGTGTGATGTAGCCTTTCGACCACTTTAACTCGTACGCTCCATCGGCATCTGAGCCTCCCTAACCTCTTTATTTACGAGGTCCAGGATTCTCGTATGCCCCAAAACCGATCCAAAGCGATACCACATGCCATCGCTTCGCATCCGAATCGCCGTCTCCCTTACAAATAAGTTTAACTGCAGCAATCCCAGCATTGCCTCCATCGCTTGCGTTGGTGTGGTACGTATCGCGCCACATATGTATACCAATGCAAGCAATCCTTTGAACCCCGTCCAACTTCCGCCTAATTGTCGCCTGAGAGGCTTTCGGCCACCAGACAACAGATGCGTAAGTGATCGTCGGTCTCACCACCACTGTGTAAATCCAGTGTGCAGCCTTAGGTGAGATTCCCCACTTCCGACCGCAAACCCGTTTTCACTGATGCAGACTCATCTTTGCCTTCTGTACCTTTCTCTCAACATGATCATTCCAGGTTAGTTTCAAATCCAGCGTTACCCCCAGATATTTCACCTTCCTGGACACGTTGACCTCGGTTCCAAAAAGCATTAAGGATTCAATCTCTATGCCCTTTCTTCACCGCGTGAAGAGCATACCATCCGATTTGCCAGCAATTATGGTTAGTCCCTGTTCACAACACCATTCTTCGGTTACTCTGAACGCCTGATGACGGAAAAATTTCCCACCCCCATGATGGTAGTGCCACGACCGACATAATTATAACCGCAAAGATGGTCAGAGAGGCGGTAAATAGTTTCTTGCCATATAAGGCACCAGGGCCGGACGGTATTTTTCCGGCTTTCCTACAAAGAAGCATTGACCTAATCGATGTAAGACTGGCAAACATTTTTACTACTTGCCTAAAATATGCGTATACCCCTGTGGAATGGAGGGAGGCGAGGGCCGTTTTCATACCTAAACCAGGGAAGGAAAATTACGCAAATCCTAAAGCTTATAGACCCATAAGCTTAACATCATTCTTATTGAAAACCATGGAGCGTATCGTCGATGGTATAGTCAGAAGACGATTACCAGGCGATTCAATGAAATTCGCAGAACACGCCTATATCAAGGGCAGATCTACTGAGACTGCTCTTCAGGAAGTTGTTTATCATATAGAAAGATCCTTCGACCTGGCTGTGTATACCATGGGCGTATTCATAGACATATAAGGAGCTTTCAATAACGTAATGACCTCGAGTCATGTCTTAATTGCATGGATTAGCAATATGTTAAGGAACAGATGGATAAATTGTGAGGCAAATGGAGTAAGAAGAAGGAACAAAGTATGTCGAGGAACCCCGCAGGGAGGTATTTTATCTCCGATATTATGGGTAACTACCATACATAGTCTACTGAGGATTCTATCGAACGGGGGATTTAAGCCTATCTGTTACGCAGATGATGTTGCGATATTCATCAGGGGGACGAATCCAAATTCTTTATGTATGAGAGCAATGGAGGATTTGAATATATCCTATAACTGGGCAAAGGAGCGAGGGCTCAATGTCAACCCGGAAAGACTGAAATCTGTTTGTTTACGAGAAAGAGGATGATACCGGTGCATAGCTATCCCATCTTTCGGAATAAGACAATTAAGATTGATAAGAAGGTCAAATACCTAGGAATAGTACTTGATTGGGTACTATCCTGGAAGGACCACATTGAATGTAAAGTGGAAAAAGCTCAAAGAATATGGGCCCTCTGCAGAAGAGTGATAGGCTCATAATGGGGCTTAAGCCCAAGGATGACACATTGGCTATATACGAGTGTACTGCGGCCTACAATTACGTCTGCTTCGTTAGTGTGGTGGACATCCTTAGAGAAAAAGGTAAATATAAAACCTCTTCAAAAGATTCAGAGACAGTGCTACATTAGTATTTGCGGCGCCATTTCGACAATGGCCATTGAGAATATATTATCCATTTGGCCATTTGAGATACAGGTAAAATATGAAGCGGCCTTAGCTGCCACAAGATTAATGGCAATAGATGAGTGGCTTATAAGAGAACATAAGACCAGGTACCAAAGAATAACGGATATCTTACCGATGGAAAATATTACGGAATATTACGGTCTACCAGATCACAACACTATTTTTCAGGCTGAGATCATGGCGATTACGGAAGCAATTAAATGGATAAAGAAAGCGAATAGCGAAACCCCGATTCATATCTTTACGGATAGCCAATCAGTGATTAAGACATTGAGAAAGTTGAATCCCGGAACGTTTTGCAATGCAAGAGTGAGATAAACTCATATGCAAAAGAGATCCTATCAAAACCGCCCTCTATTTCCATAAATACGGACAAAGTCAGATCACCATTGAAAACCTCCCTCTCGGCAACCCTCACCAATTCGTGCAGGGCAGTCTCAGTAGACCTCCCAGCCCTGTAAACGTGCTGACTCCCACTCAATGGCCTATCCATGACTTCTCCTCCAGGAAGTCAACCAACACCCTTTCCATTGCCTTCAATAGAAAGGATGTAAGACTGATCGGCCTGAACGACTTATAGTCCCTTTTCCCCGGTTTGGGAAGAAAAACCACCCTGGTCTCCCTCCATGCCACCGGAATATACCCTGTCGAAAGACAGGCGACAAATATTTCCCTAATCACCACAAGTAGAGTGTTCATACCCCACTGTAGTAATGCAGGAAATATCCCATCCATCCCAGCCGCCTTAAATAAGGCAAAATACAAAATTGCACTTCTAACCCCATTAAGAGATACTATCCTTTCAGCATCCCTTCGCCTTACCTCACTGGCTCCCCTGTTAACGGGAACCCATGAGTCATTCGAAATGAAACTTCCAGGAAAATGTACCTCCATCAGCGACTGTAATGTCCCCTCCATCGTCTCCGTTATGCCGCCATCGCTCCTGCGAATAAGCCCCATTCTGGAGACAGGGTCTCTAGACACCATCCTCTGCAGTCTCCCCACTTCAGATGTATCCATCACGCCGGAGCAGAATTCCCTCCACGTACTTCGTTTTCGAAGAACTATAGTTCTCTTCAGCTCCTTCTTCTTCGCCTTATACTCGTCCCATAAGCTAGGATTCCGCTCCCTCATGTAACGATTAAAGGCCCTTCTCGTGTCCCTCTCCATGGATTCCAATTCACTCCACATGGAGTAGAATCCTTTTTATCCACTTCCGTGAGAGGACAGGAATTCTCGAAGGCAAGTCCGACAGTAGAGTTTACCCACTCCACCGTCCGCTCAACATCCTCCGTGTTCCGAAGTGCCCGGTGTGGAACACTCCCCGAAAGTCCCGAGAGGCAATCCTCGTATTTAGTGCGGTCCGTATCCCTCGGCACCCTGATACGCCTACGCGCCTTCCTCCGCCTCCTACCATATAGAATCTCATACATACATAATCACACTCTTAACTACTCCAGTCAGAAGTTTCCGTCGTAAGTATTTTGGGCCTCTCGTATTTGGCATTATACGAGACAGAGCGGTATATGTTTTCGAAGACTTTCCATTAACAATTAGCAGATGATCCTAAAAAAAGATAAACGACAATCTATCATATGTATGTATGGTGTATATCGAATGTTTGAAAAATTAATAAACGATTCGATCTGTTTATACCAAGCACTAAAGAAATTTTATATGGGTATATTCATTTTGTATGTGCAACAACATTGAAATATTCATTTAAGATGCCAAAGTGTATTTTTTTACAGGTATATTTCTTGAGTAAAAACATATGTTTCACCAAAAATTTTTTAAAACCAGTCATCACAAGGGAGTTTGTGCATCAAAATATACGAAAGTTTATATGGCAGAGTGTCTTTTTAGTCTATTTAAAATTTAAAACGTCATAGAACCGACAGAATGTGATGAACAATTCTGAAACTTTGAAAAAATATGTTTTTGTTAATTGAAAATTGTTACAACAAAAAATTAAAGTGATATAATGATTTTTCCTAAATTCATATAATTTCTCTGTAGACAAAGATTTTGGAACAATAAGCTAAGTTTATTAATCAAAAACCAATTTACAATTGTTAACAAAATAATAAAGCTTTTGATATGAAAGTGCTTCCAAAATTGGTGGTGGGTATTAAAAATTCGGAACAACCGAATGTAGAGCTTTAATATGTTAATATTGGTAAAGTTTTTATTTTAAATTATAGATATCCACTGTTTTGATATTAAACCTGAAGTAAATTGGAGTCTTAAGAAACTTTGTATGATAATATAACATTGTGGTAATATAATTATTATTATAATTGTTTTCCCGTCCTTATTAGAATGTGAAAATGAAAGGTAATTTAAGATCTTATAGTTAGGAATATCAATTAATTCTGAATCTTTTCTATATTTATATAAAAAATTTCCTATATTTATAATATATCAACGTTAACTTAGAATTTATAAACTTTATGAAAATACTTTACTGAAATTTATGTACAATAACAAGGTACATTAATATGGAATGTAGACGTAAGCAGGCATACATATGTATGTATTGTCAAATATAAAATACATGTGTTTTTATACCCTTCACCTATGGTGCACAAGGGTATATATAGCTTTGTCATTCCGTTTGTAATTTCTACAACTTTCATTTCCGACCCTATAAAGTATATATGTTCTGAAAGCTTATGAATAGAGGAGTCGATTAAGCCCTGACCGTCTGCCTGTCTGTCCGTGTGTTGGTTGAAATCAACTTTTAGAAGCAACTATATGTTCCTCAGATCTGTGTATGGTGTCAATCTCTTGGAAATATCCGGGAATGAATCGCTATTGAAATTCAGCACAATCTTCCGATAACTTTCAGAGATATAGGCAAAAAACCACGACCACCTCGTTTTTTTTTCACAATTACAACAATAACATACATATATTCTGGTTAGAGTAAACGGGATTCGATGCCACGTTTTCTCTAACCAGTATACACGTTTGTATGTATGTATGTTGTTGTTGTAATGTTGTTTTTGTGAAAAAAAAATCGAGGTGGTCGTGGGTTTTTGCTCATATCTCAGTAGTCTAAGTACCGATATTTCAATACCGATCTACTCCCGAACATTTCTGATATTTTAATACCTCACCCGGGTCCAAGCGATGTCGGGGAGCTTCAAAAAGTTGATTTCAACATACACACGGACAGACTGAAAGAGCTTAGTCGACTCCCCTATTCATAAGCTTTCAGAAAATATATACTTTATGGAGTCGGAAATGAAAATTGTAGAAATTTCACACGGAATGACAAAGCTATATATGCCCTTTTTCACGTGTGAAGGGTATAACAAAACTACAATGCAAATACAGCTATTTAAAATAAATTTGTAACATAATCTTTAAGTCGTGCTTACATTGCTTTTAAATATGCCCAGTATTTGCAGTAATTTCGGGTATGTTGTGGCAGAAAAATGTGTTTTTAAACAATATCCCGGTATTTTTTTGAAAGCGTATAGGCAAATATAATGTATATTTAGCGATTTGTAAAACTAAATTAACTTTTTTTCCTTCATTGCAAAATGAGGTACCGTCACTAAATTGTGAAAAGAAGCGAAACGCGATCGATGTCTCATTTTGTTCATAGGTTATGTTGCTTTAAGTGAAAGTAATAAAGCTTTAAACTATCTCCCATTATGGAGTTTTCTTGATTTGATTGTTTTTTTTTATTATTTGTTACCTTAACAACCATTTCTCATTAATTTTTTTTTGTGATTTTCTAAAGTTTGATTGTTTTTCAAAGGCGACAATTACATCTTTAAAAAAAAAAATTCAAAATCTCTAAATTAAAGTTGTGATTTCTTAAACTTTTAATTATATATTTATATTTTATTCGAACTTTTTTCTATATATTAAATTTTAATGTGAACCATTTTTTATTTTGGCTTAAGTTCATTTGTTCTTTTTATTTAATTTTATAATTCAAATTAAATTAAATTGTAACCATTTTAGGAATATTCTTTCTAAAATTTATTTCCGATATTAGCCGAGTGGAATGCATTTTCGAAATCAGCTACGATTTCATCATCAGCACTCTTTATCGGTATACTACTATGTAACTTAAAATTCCTATTTATGTTACAATTGAATGAAATTTGAATTAGTGAATCTTAGTATTAATTTTCATATTTTGTTGAATATTTCGGCTAATATCGGAAATAATTTTTAGAAAGAATATTCCTAAAATGGTTACAATTTAATTTAATTTGAATTATAAAATTAAATAAAAAGAGCAAATGAACTTAAGCCAAAATAAAAAATGGTTCACATTAAAATTTAATATATAGAAAAAAGTTCGAATAAAATATAAATATATAATTATAACACACATGGCACGGTGTTAATGACATTCAAGAATTCATTGTTCAGTGTCTATCACCTAGATGGACTTATATAAATGAAAATGTAAATACAACCTTGTTTTCAATAATTCCAGCCAAAGGATGGATATTAAAAGCATAACGAAAAATGTATTACGAATAAAGAAGAATATGAACATGTTGAATTATGAATTGTCATTTGATAGGTGAAATTAAATATTCAACAAAATATGAAAATTAATACTAAGATTTACTAATTCAAATTTCATTCAATTGTAACATAAATAGGAATTTTAAGTTACATAGTAGTATACCGATAAAGAGTGCTGATGATGAAATCGTAGCTGATTTCGAAAATGCATTCCACTCGGCTAATATCGGAAATAATTTTTAGAAAGAATATTCCTAAAATGGTTACAATTTAATTTAATTTGAATTATAAAATTAAATAAAAAGAACAAATGAACTTAAGCCAAAATAAAAAATGGTTCACATTAAAATTTAATTAAACTTTTAATATTTAATAAAAAAGTCAGAAATACGTTTAGGACCTGTAACTTAAAAATGCGAGCTGATGGAGAAAACAGAGATTAAATTTGAAATCAGTGACCTCAAATTAGCAAAAAAAAATCAAAGCAGTTCCAGTCAACAGAAAAAATTTCAATTTTGTTACCTTGTGTTATTTATGTATGGGAGATTCATAATTTTATTATCTTATAAATAAGGGGAACGTTATCTTTGATTACACTGCTCTACAAAAAATCATTTTTTGTCTTCCCGTTAATTAAAACTATGTGGACTATATGGATTTTGATGCACTGAACTCAAATCCGTTGTCGGTTTTTTTTTCAAAAATTAATTCAAAAATTAATGGAGAAAAAAATTTTTTTCGTGCAATATTCGTAATATATTTCAATTTAAAAATGGAATTAAAAAAAATATAAAGCAAATATTCAACATTTTAAACTTTTTTCTAAAAGCTACTTATCTTAGAAATTAGATTCTAGTATTTATTGTATGTATAGAAGCTGATGGACAATAAGTGAGTCACGTTTCATCTGAATAACAGTAAATAGATCTTATAGTGTACTTTGTTATTGTATAAAGAAATAAAGCAATTAAAAAAACCATAAACGCTTTCATATTACAAAATGTCAAGGATTTGTAACAAATTTCCAAATTTATTTTGTTACGTATCTATCTTTAAGTACTAAACGGGAGACAATATCTTCCAAGATTAAAAATGCTTATCGCCGTAATTTTGGGTTTCCTGTCGATGGTAGAGATAAAAATTGGCTGCCGAAAATATGGTGTAGTAGCTGTGGTAAGTCTTTAAGAGGTTGGTTAAAAGGAAGACATAAGCCTTTGCCGTTTATGAAGCCAGCGATTTGGAGTGAACCACAAAATCATCAAAATGATTGCTACTTTTGCCATACTAAAACACGTGGGTTTACGAAAAAAAAAAACAAAAATAAAGTTTTATATCCACATACTTCATGCGTCAAACGACCAGTTTACTAGTTTACAAGTAAATTTTTACCTCCATTGCGTCCTTCAGACGATGAATAAGATGGGCTTTCTGCAGCAACTGAATCCAATTACGCCAGCATTGGTGTTTCTTCGCATTCATTTGGAAGTCTTGCATCCCAATGAAAAGAATGGAATTTGGTGCAAAAGGACGTAAACGTCTCGTGCTTTCGAAATAGAAAACAACATTTTTTGAGATATTTCAGCAGAGAGGAAGTTTTGGTATTTTGTGATAATGCTGATGGACTTTTGCGACAACTGAGTTTCAGTCATAAATCTGAGAATTGGCGGCTTTTTATTGATTCTTTCTAGACAAGTTTGAAACCCGTTTTACTTCACAATGGCATCAAATTTTCATCGGTTCCACACGCGTATGAAAGAAATATGAAAGAAAACTATTGTAGCATGAAGATGATACTACAAAAAATTAAATATTCACATAACTCATGGGACGTACATATGTGCAGATTTGAAAGTCTTAGCAATGTTAAATCGATTGCAAAGTGGATATACTAAGTTTTGTTGCTTCTTATGTTAATAGGATCTCCGCGCGAAAGAAAAACACTACAATGTTAAAATTTGGCCGAAAAGAGTAAATTTTATTCCTTTAAATCAAAAAAAACAAACTCTTCTGCCTTCTCTTCATATAAAGCTAGGCCTAATGAAAAATTTGTCAAAGCAATGAACAAGGACGTTGATGGCTTTCTATACATTAAGAGCGAATTTTCTAGAATCAGAGATGCTAAGGTAAAAGAAGGCATATTTGTAGGTCCCTTAAAATTAATTTTTTGGACTCGCACCTAGATTTTTTTTCCGGATAATTTTGTTGCTTTTTAAGACGAACCTGGTGAAAGGTTCCATCAAGATATGTTACATATAGAGAAGCGTTATAATGGAAACCCATCGGAAGGAATGCTTGCAGATTTTTGTTGGTCGATTTGGCAAGAATCTCAAACTGATAATAATAAAAAAAAATAAATATTAATTAAAGAAAACTAAAGTTGAATCTCCACATACAACCGAACAACTTAGGCTACTTTTTTATTTTAACAATGTTTACTTAATAAAAATTAATAATTATTAACAAAAATTTTTTGTGTTTAAATAAAATAGTCTGTAAATATTTTGATTTTTTATTGTAATTTGAAGTTATCTACGGGTGACGACAGGGTGGGTGCTTTATGCGAGGCGTTGCTACAAAATTACAATCTGGCAAATTTTTTTGCTTGTATTTGTTTTGTTGTACGAAAATAGATAGAAGTAAATAGTTGCCATTCATTGTTGCTAAAAGGCGCTTTAGTGCGCCCACTTTGACGTTGTTTGCTGCATTACACATATATATAAAGGTACCTGCGGTAAATTGACAATAAATTCTACATGTTTTGACCGATTTTTATGGTATATGGCTTTTTTTATTTTTAAAAAAAGTAGCTCTCAGTAAAAAGTTTAAAATGTTGAATATTTGCTTTTTTTAATTCCATTTTTAAATTGAAAAATATTACGAATATTGCAGGAAAATAAAAATAAAATCCATTAATTTTTGAATAATTCCAAAACGATAAGAGATAGAGAAAAATTCTATTCTATTAGGGGAAAAAAATTGCCACGCCCATAAAAATCCCGATCTGATGAAAAAACCGACAACGGATTTGAGTTCAGTGCATCAAAATCTATATAGTCCACATAGTTTTATTTAATGGAAGATTTTGCTGCTGAGCAGTGTTATTAACAACAATCTATTTTGCTGTTATTTTCTTGTTTTTTTTTTTTTTTTATTAAAACTTTGAGGCTTTTAAACAAATTTGGTGTCAATGTGTTCTCTTAAGTTCTAAATCCCAGTATACATATACAGTAAAATACGCATATAAGAAACTCACTTATAAGAAAAACTCGGTTATAAGAACGACATCTTCAGACACCATGCACATTTGTATATATCTGCGTGCTAAATAATCCTCATATAAGAAACTCGCTTATAAGAAAAACTCTTCAATAAGAAACAAATTCTGAAGAAAAATTATGCTCATTCCATAGAAAATGGTACGTGTATAAGAAAGTAGTATATATTTTCACAATTTAATTCTTTTTTAACCTCGATTAAAATAGATTTTTTTTTTGTATAATTTACATCTGGCAATACTGATCGGGATGCCAAATGTCCAAAAAGAGA
Source organism: Phyto melanocephala (assembly GCA_941918925.1). NCBI lineage: Eukaryota > Metazoa > Arthropoda > Insecta > Diptera > Rhinophoridae > Phyto > Phyto melanocephala. The sequence continues at coordinate 58,776,871 of OW799235.1, forward strand.
TGATGTTATTAAAGCCTTCTTTATTCTTAAAGAATATTTAGACGTTGACGAAGGCAACGATTCTATTTGTAAATTAGAAGATATTCTCTTTAGAACCCATGAAAAGAAGCTCCTCCAAAAGAAAATTCAAGATTTTTTCAGTGTTACTTCATAGTATTTTTTGAGTAAACACATGTTTTAAAACTATGTTTTCATTCTTTTTACTGATTTTTTATCAAATCTAATTTTAAAACTATAAAATATTATTTTCTTTACCAAATTACTTTCTTTTGTCAAATGTGATTGTTAGTGAAGTGCAATCACCTGTTTTGTTTTTGTTATGTTTCTACCTTTAGTTGTGTACTTATATACATATTTATATTTTTACGATAAATAAACGAAATTTAGTACAAAATGATGTGTAAAATGTATTAGTATTAAACAGTTTTATTTCAATTATATATAAATATCTATAGGAAATTTTTTAAATTCTGTTACTGATGTATATAAAAAAATATCTTTCTTATATGCGTGTTACATATATAAGAAAATATCTTTCTTATATGCGTGTTTTCTTTATAAGAAAGCTCGCATATAAGAAAGAAAATCGTTGCATTTTTAGGCTTTCTTATATGCGTATTGTACTGTATGTGTGTATAAAAAACCTACACCACAGAGGAGTATTTGGCCTAAAAAGCTGGCCAACTAGGTACAAACTCGACAGAAAACAATATTTTACAATTTATTATTAATTTTGAAGTCTTTTGTAGCTCTGAGACCCTCTAAAGTCAGGAAAGTGAAGAAAATTATATGAGATTTAAATGTTTTTTTCGGTTTCTGGATGTTTATATGATATTTTTTTTGCAATAATTTTTTTTTCGCTAAAAGGTTTGATCAAAAGTTATTTAATAAAGAAAAAAAAATTGAAATATGTTGAATATTTATGTTGAAACAATTCGTTCAAACGCTAAAAAAAATTACACATTTTTTTGCAAAAAAAAGATAAAGAAGATGTTTTTAGAAGTGAGGTTAGCATCTCTACGAATAATGTTTGATACCACAATAAAATTTGGAATCTCTAATTTTTGAAACAAAAAAAAAGTGTGCGCAAGTTTGCGCCATTATTTTTGACGTTTTTTTTTTTTTTAAATTTTCACCTTTCTTCCATTTTTGCTCATCAGGCACTTTTTCTTATGCATTTATATCGTCATAAACTTTAATGTATTTTGAATTATTGATTTCAACTGTTATTCACATCACTTTTAACACTTCACAATGTTAGTACCTGCCTGTAATTATAAATTTGAAAAATTCTTTATTATCGATAATAGTTATAAGGGAATGTCCCACGCTTCCCCATAAAGGATATTTGTATATACCTGCTCAACAAAACATTTTATGTTAAAAAAATATATACCGCACCTAATAAGAATAATTATTAAAAGCATTTATCACCAAAATAAGTTTACAAAAAATAAATATAGGTACATAAAAAATACATGGGCACCCAGGTATGAGGCTACCATCCAATTGTCAGAAGAAGCTGCCGAGGCCAGAAATAAGTACTTACGATTATATCGTACGAATTCTTCGAGGAAATTCAGCAGAAGCGATACAAATCGAGATGTCTTGAATAGGGTATTTCTGAGCAGTGACCCTTTTATAAGCTGCAGTAGAGAACGGATTAATAAAAAAGCTTTTTTATTAGAAACCATCACACTTCTTCTTCCTGACACCGATGATGCAGCTAATAAGGATATACATACGACATAATAATTATTAAGGAATTATTATTAGTTTAACTTTTCCGTATATTAAGTATTAAATAATATAAAATAAATATAATAAAGCATTTTTTAATAAAAAAAATACTGTTTTATAAGAGCCTTACAATTTTCAAACATTTTTTTAAGAATTAGACCGTAAATCATCATATGTATGCATGTGCATACAGTCTGTTAATAATGAGTTTAAACCTTTAAAATCAACATTCGTTAATTGAGTTTTACTATTTATGCCGACTTTTATTCCTTAGGAATGTGGCTTTTAAAAAATTTGCAGGAAAAATATTTTTTCGCCATTTAATTTTTAATAACTCCGAAATAGTAATAGATAGAAAAGAAATGTGTTTAATTAGTTTAAGCAGAATTTTCCGGTGCATCTTCTGATTCTCCTGCTATTAAAATAGGAGAACCCGTTTACAAGTTATGACAAAATATGTTAGGCAACCAAACGATTTGGGGGGTGAAATATGCCAGGCCTTTAAAATCAAATTCTTACGTACTAGAAAAATCCAAATCCATATAGTCCACATACTTTTATTTCTAGGGTAAACAAAAATTTTGTTTGTTGCGCAGTGTAATTTTTTCAAACTCTGCCAATAGACTTTTTATCTCATACTACACCTAAAAAACTATCAAAAACTAAAACTTTTAATTCAAAAAACACGTTTAATAATTTTGGCCAGCTTTTCAGGCCAAATACTCCTCTGTGCGACGTTTATAAAAAGTAAAATCATTTTAGTTGATATCAGCTGTGAACAGAGACTATTGCACTAGTTGCAAATTGCTTTTAAATATTTTTATTTACACAACATATGTATTTCATTTAGGAGATTAATAATTATTTTGCTTATATATTTTTATTCTCTCTTTCAGAAAACATTTACAAGAACAAAGTAAATAATATAGTAATAAATTAAAGTTAAAAAGTTTAGAATATCGTTACATTCATGGGTTTTAAACAAATTGTTTCTAAAATTTATCTATGATTTGAATGAAAAAATGCATTACAATAAGCAATGTAAAAATTTGATTCAAAGTAAAATAAATGATGAAACTTCTATAAATTTTACGCAATCTGCAGTTAAAAAAGAATCTGGTACTGAAAAAGTTGGAAGTGATGAGACAATAGCAATCTTGTCGTTTGAATCAAATGATAAAAAAAGAAATACAATAATAAAAGAACATGAAACATCTGATATTGGAACGTGTACGGGAAATAAAAGCTGTACATCGTCGACAGACTCAGGAGTAAATGTAAGCGATAACGATGAAATGCCACCTTCCCCTACTTCTTTACATTTGCATTCATTTCTTTCGTCTACGTCGTCATCAAGTGGAATAACGGCAACAGCTGTGAATCGTGCTAATAAAAATATAAGCCCAGATAACAATATAAACAACAATAAAGGAAACAACAACAACAACAATCAGAATTTCAATGCTGATTATAACCATTATTACGATGATGATCATGGTGGTAAAGTCGGCAAAGTAGACGAAAGCAATATTGCTCAGATTGATAATAAATTAAAAAGCGAACAACAAAAGCAACAATTTTCAAATGCGGAGCACAGTAGTAATAAAGTCAACAAAATTCGATATCAACTGAATCAAAATGCCATTGGAGGTGGGAATGTGATTAATATTAGTAATCAACATAATTTGGCAACACCAATATCAACAGTAACAATAGATAACGTTCGATTATCGTTACAAAACAATGAGTACACAATTAACACACCCCGACGATCAGAATCTACATCATCATCAATGTCATCTATTACGAACAGTTACGATCAGAATCCATCATCAAACATGCATTACCAGTGTAATAGATCGCCTGTGGTTTCAATACGCAGCATCGATTCCACAATTATAACATCGGACTCTGACACCGATTCCGATCTCAGCGAAGATGCCGAGGGTGAACATAAAAGTTATGTGATAAAAAAGCTTGGTACTCAAGTATCTTACCCACCTGAGCATCCCGATATTCCTAATATTAACAGTGGCCAAACTGTTCTAAATCAAAAGGTTATTCCAAATGCCGACCAAATAACAGCATCTTCATTAGCAGCATTAGCAGCTATTGGCGATAGCATTGGTGCCGCTCAAGCTTTGGGCCCAGTGCCATTACAATCTGCCGTTTCTCAACGTCCACAAATCGGTAGTATAGCACTTAACAATTCTAGTGATGTGACCTTTGGTGACAAGCACTTCTATGAAGGTCCTGTAACAATACAACAATTTCTCATTGACAATCGAGACAAGTGGAAGGAGACAAATGAAAAGGAAAATTCTATACTTAAGAACGATAATGCTGAAGCTGCGAATAATGGTAAGCAGCAATTTTTACATGATTTCTCTTTGTTGTATATTTTATTAACTTAATACTGATACATATAATACATACATAAGTATATTAAAATTTTGGCAATAGCAATGAAAAGTAAACCTCTTATAAATTTTAATTATTCAACACGCTTTGTATAAAGACGATTATTTTGACGCCATTACAGTTGCACGACTGTACGACTACATAAGGTGGTGGCGACCACTTATAGTGATTTTATAACTAAATTCGGTTTTAGCCATGATTTAACCAATCAATAAAAGATGGTTTTACCATACAAAATAATTTCGTTAAAACCATCCGAAAACCTTTTTTGTTTTAGTTGTAAGTTTGGTGTACTAAATTTACTTAGTACTTAAACGATAAAATGATTGAAATGGCTAATAATGTTAGATGGCGCTGAATAAAAAAAAAGTTTAATCAGTGAAAAACAAACAAGTAAGAGTGCTATATTCGGCTGTGCCGAATCTTATATACCCTTCACAACGCGTAGTCATGCAATAACAATTGTTTGTATCACCATTAATCTCATATGAAATAAAAAACATACATATAAAAACATCCTATTGGAAAGTTATAAATTGAGTTTACGTATGTGTTTATAAAAAAAATTAAAAAAAAGAAAAAAAAAATATATATTAAAACAAGTAAGAGTGTTATATTCGGCCGTGCCGAATCTGATAATACCCTTCACCATCATGTACATAGGTATAATCTCACATCGTAGCTTAACCTATATTTCATGTTATTGCCCTTTTTTTATTATTTCCGACGCTATCCTTGATTTGGAATTTTTAGGTAGTTAAGTGTATTCAACTAGTCAAGCCCTTTTTATTGATACCCCTATTGATGGGGTTAAGAAAAATTATCCACCATTTTGTTTTAGACGCCATCTTGGATTCTACATTTTAAAATAATTTACTGTATTCTACTGGTCAAGCCCTTTAATTTGATACCAATATTGAGGGGGTTTAAGAAGTTACATTTTAAAATACAAGATTGTCCGCCATTTTGTAGTGGCGGCCAACATAAATTTAAAGTTTTTTATGGTGCCTTTACTGTTCTAGTTAAGTCCTTTCAGATGATACCAATGTTGACTATCTGGGTTGTCTAGAAGCTGAAAAAAATTGATTTTTTGTACAATCCTATCTTCATGAACGTGAAAATACAAAAATTACAATAAAAACGCAAAAAAGTACCTTTTCGGTCGCCCATAACATTATTAGTCTTACCTTGTATCAATAGTCCTTTATTTTACAATTGTATTTTTAGAAACGTAGAAAATACAAAAAGTACCATAGAAATGCGAAAAGGTACTGTTGAAGTGACTTCAACCTTTTCCTTTATGTAAATATTTCTTTTTTTTTCATAGTTTTTCTTTCTGTGTAATTTATGAATTTAATGTAGAGTTTTATTTTTTCTTATTGTTGTAATACTTTTCTCATTTTTTTACACCATTAAGGTGCAGTTACGGTGAATTACATTCCTATTTAAATTGTTTTTATTATTAATAGTTGAACAGTTAAACTAGACAGTAAGAAACTGTTAACATTTTGTATTAATCAAAAACATATATATAACAGCAAGAAGCTGAAGAATAAATTTTTTAGTTCTAAGAAGAACACTCGGCCTTATTAATTTTATAAGGATATACCCCACCTGGGCTAGAAACTAGAGCCCACATTTTGGTCCTTCGAAAAAATTCTAGGAAGGCCTAGAATAGGAAAAAAAACCTTAAAATCGTCAATGGTACATTTTCATCATAACCTAAAAAATTTTGGTTAACAATTGTTCTACCGTAACAACGACCCCAGCATTAAGGTATTTGCTCTACTGCAGCATCTACAAATATCATCATCAGCCTGGAAGACAGTGTCCGTAATTTTAATATCTTAACAAAAAAACGTCAGTACCGGCGGAGAAATTGCAACCATCAATAAAGCCCACATTAGTGTCAACACAAATCAGCATTAGCAACATCGCAGATGTAATTTTCAACAAAAGACGAACAGATCAAACACCAGAAAGGAAATAATTGGGTATGTACAGAAATTGAATTTATTTAGTGCAATTGTAAATTTTTTTTATAAGGAAAAGTGTGAAATATTAGTAAAAATATAATTAAAAGTTCATAATTAATGCAAATCAACGTAACCACACAATTACTAAAAGTGTACTATAAAATTTAAAATGTACCCAAGTGCCATCACTGGTAATAAGTAAGAGAAAAAACACACACACATGTACGTAGATAATGTAATCAATAGCGCAACTGCTTTGAAAATTAAAACCACATAAGATAATAAGAAAGAACAAAAAGGTTAAATGTACGTATGCTTACATACCAGTGCATTTAAAACTACGTAAAAATTGCAAGTCAACATAAAAAACACCACCTATCTATCCCTTTCATGTAATTGTGCCAAACCAAAATAATAAAACCGCGATAGAACAATTGTCTTGATCACACGATTAGTGGAAAGAAAACAAGACAACAATATATGTATATCAGCATACATACATACAGACAAGAAGCAGAATAAGAAAGTTAAATAGTTTTTTCTGAAAGTGTGTATTCTGTAGTGAGCATGGTGTAATAACATAAGGTGATAGCGTAAAGGAGAGTAATTTTTGTCTCTCTTTTTTTATGTATGGAGTTTGACAATTTCCGGAGTTGAAATCATTTTTTAAATATGTAGTTTGACATACTCCAGAGCACAAAAAAATAATCAGCTGGGCTGGCACCGCCACCTTGTATAATTACACCATGGTAGTGAGGATATAAATATAAACGATAAAAAAAAGAATATTTATACAATAAAAAAGGAAAAATAATAGTTTGTGAAAGAAAAAACAATAAACTAAATAAAAAAGTGACAAATTAATAAGAACAAAATAAATAAAATACAGATAAAAGTATTGAAAAGAAAAGTGAAAAAACAACAAGTAAATTTAATCAACCACCAAAGTTCCAACAGAATATAATATACGTAGGCAGGCACAAAAGTATGTCGAATTGTTGGTTCCTTTACAGCCTTATCGTAGCGAAATTTCTGGATTTGGTGATACGGTTGTTGGCAGTTCTAAAGGAAGATGCCATCTTACAGTAAAATCTAGAATTTCCAATTTCAAAATAAAAATGCAAGTTATTGTGGTGCCGACTTTGGCACATTTTATGCCTTCACAACCTATCTCAACACAATGTTTAGAAAACCTAAAAGATCTGCAATTGGCAGATCCCTATTTTTATAAACCAGCAGCAATCGAGATGATTTTTTGGTAGCGACTACTTGCCATTTATAAATCTTAGCGGTGTTAAAATGAATATAGGTAACAATTTGGAAGCTCGAGAAAGCCATTTTGGGTGGTATTTGATGGGACCCAAACCCTCTACCGAGGTACAGTCTTTTCATACTATGGTACACCTTTCACAAGATTTAGCGCTACATGAGCAATTAAAGCAGTTTTGGGAAATTGAAGAAGCCGAAAAAAGCAACTTTGAGTCCGACAGCGACCTTTTTTGCGAAAATTTTTATAAGCGCACAACTATTAGGCAATCTGATGGACGCTATATTGTACGACTACCGTTCAAAGAACAATATCCAAATGAAATCTTTTTGGGTCCATCTCGGAATATGGCGCTCGCGCAGTACCACCGGATGGAAAAAACTTTGGACAAAACACCAGAGTTAAAAGAACAATATACTAAGGTGCTACAAGAATATCGTTGATCGACCGTATCAACAGATCTTATTCCGCAATAGGGCAGAAGATCCCGTAAAAACATTTCAATTGAAAACGGTGACGTTTGGTCTGAATTGCGCACCATATTTGGCGATAAGAACTCTACTAGAGTTGAGCGAAGACTGCCGATACTTGTTTCCAAAAGCATCAACAATTTTGAAGTCCGAGGTGTACGTCGACGACATCTTGTCGAGTGGGCACACCATTGACGATGGTAAGCTCAAACAAGGTGAGCTTGTCAAGGCTTTGAAATCTGCCGGATTTCCACTCAAGAAAATGACAGCAAACCACCAGACGCTGCTAAACAATTTACCCCGGGAGGATCTTCTTGATGAAGATTTTTTGAAGTTCAACGACACCAGTACTGTTAAAACGTTAGGAATACGGTGGAACGCATTAGAAGATAAATTTTACTATACCGTAGAATCGATTGAGATTACCCCACCCGCTACGAAAAGAAAAATCTTGTCCGTAATTGCAAGGTTATTTGACCCACTTGGTTGGTTAGGCCCTATAGTAATAGTGTCAAATATTCTCATGCAGGAACTTTGGGAGGAGAAGTCTGACTGGGATGAAGCGGTATCTCAACCTTTACTTTTAAAATGGAACTCTTGTTTGAAGAACTTGCCATTTTTTTCTCAAATTCAAATCTCTAGATGGGTGAATTTTTCCCCAAAGTATCAGATCCAGATACATGACTTTTGCGACGCCTCAGAGAAGGCGTATTGTGGCACTATATATATTAGAACTGAAAGTTCAGATAGTCAGATAAATAGCCATTTATTGGTGGCTAAGACAAAGGTGGCTCCAATAAAGCGTACTACACTACCTAAACTCGAGTTGTGCGGAGCATGGTTGGTCGTAAAACTCATCCGAAGTGTACTTACAAATTGCCAATTCTCCTACGAATTATATTTATGGACAGATTCATCTATAGTCTTAGGGTGGTTACAGAAACCCCCAAAAACCCTTAAAACTTTTGTCGCACATCGTGTGACGCAAATAATTAGTATTGCTAGCCCAAACCACTGGAAACATATCAAAACCGAACAGAATCCAGCTGATATGGGCACTCGCGGCTGCACCCCACAGGATCTAGCCGATAACAAGCTATGGTGGCATGGGCCTACCTGGCTTCTACTTCCTACGTCTCTTTGGCCGACACCAAGAACTTTTGATCCAACAGATTTGGAAACAAAAAAGGTAACCAATCTTCATCTTGATGTGAGTCGTACAGACGTTCTCGAAGAATTCTCATCATTTTCAAGGACTCTACTCGTCCTTTGTAATCGAATGCGTTTTATCAATCGTTTATTGAAAAGCCCCTTTTCTACAGAAAATTTCATCACTGCGCAGGAAATAAGCGCCATGAGAATTCTACTATTTTCGTTAGCTCAAAAAGCATATTTGTATCGCGAATATGTATGCTTAATGGAAAATAAACCAATAAATCCAAAAAGTAGACTACTCAACCTTAATCCTTTTATCGACAAGGACGATCTCTTAAGAGTTGGTGGCAGACTAGCCAATTCAGGGTTAAGCTACGAAGAAAGGCACCCGGATATAATTCCAGACGGGTCTCACCTTGCGAAACTTTTAGTAAAATTTGCCCATCTGATACTTCTGCACTCTGAGCATCATACTATGTTACGAGCTATTCGACAAGGATTCTATATTCCTCGGCTAAAAAATCTTGTTCGAAAATGCATACGGGAGTGTAAAGCGTGCACTATTTACAAGCATAACTTCCAGCACCAAATTATGGCCGCACTACACCACCCCCCCCCCCTTCCCCCATAACGCCTAAATTTCTCTTTACCATTCACATACACAGGAGTCGACTTCGCTGGTCCTTTGAACATTAAAGCCTCGACTCTTAGAAATGCCAAAATATTAAAAGGATATGCCGCAGTATTCGTCTGTTTCTCAACTAGAGCAGTACATTTGGAGTCGTGCTCGGACCTCTCAACAGACGCTTTCCTTGCCTGTTTCGACCGGTTTATAGGGCGAAGAGGGCTCCCGAAAACTATGTACTCAGATAATGGCCGAAACTAAATAGGCGCTAGTTATGCACTTCTAGAGAGCCACAACGAGTTTCTGAAGTCTATTGAAAAGGCTCTAGTCAACAAGTACAGCACAATGGGTTTTAACTGGTCGTTCATACCACCGTATGCACCCCATATGGGGGGTCTCTGGGAGGCTGCAGTCCGCAGCATGAAATCCCATTTGAAACACATCACCTCGCCCCTTTCATTTTCTTTTGAGGAGTTTACTACATTTCTCGTACGAATCGAAGCTGTTCTCAACTCGAGACCACTTTCTCCCCTCACCGAAAACCCTAATGATCTTTTACCTCTTACGCCTGGTCATGTTTTGAAAGGAGCACCTATAACTGCATTACCAGAAGCTCCTGTAGAACTTCCACCTAAAGAAATTCAATACATAAAACGCTGGGAACGATTGAAAGAACTGCAGCATATTTTTGCACGTCGTTGGAAATCGGAATATATAACCGAACTTAAACGTCGTTTCAAATGGAGAAGTGAACGTGATAACCTAAAAATTAATGATATCGTTGTAGTTAAGGATGATTCCTTACCCCCTACAGAATGGCATCTCGGTAGAGTTAGCAACGTCATCTATGGACGTGACAGTAAAGTACGAGTCGCCGAATTACAAACCAACAGAGGTATCATTATACGACCGGTTGTAAAGTTATGTTTATTACCGACCGGCAACCATTCACCGACTAAACAAATGATGAAACCAACACTTAAAAATTGCTAAAATTTTCCACACTAAAGATTAGTTTATAGATTCCAATTGCACTGGATAATTTTTGTTTCTGTGTGTATTTATTTTTTTTCTTTCTCCCCCCACAGACAACTGGTAAACCCAAATGCCATTTCTGCGGAAAAAACCATCCGCTGAAATATTGCAGGGTATTTCGGTCATTTGGTGTACACTCGAAGAGGATCAGCATTATCAAAAAAGGCTGGTGCCTCAACTGTTTGTCAAACGAGCATACCAGGGAATGGTGCTCCTCACGAAATCGCTGCGAGATAGAAATTGCACCCAACAAACTGTGCAATGCCCGACACCATTCGATGCTCCACCGAGACCCCTATTCCTCGAGCTTTGAGGACATTCTGCCATGGGGCAACTCCGAGGACGAGGAGACAACCATAAACCCATCAACCGCAGACCCGCCGCTACCTGAGGCACCAATTGTAAAACTCCCATCGTTAAAGCACGTAAAGAGACTCCAACCGTAGAGTTCCCTCTACCTGAGGCCCTTTCCGCACTCAATCTGACAACAGAGCACCCATCCAGTAGTCAAAAGACGAAACACCTTGCGCGAAAGCAGCCTCCCTGGCCAATCCAGCCTCCGCTCGTAAGTATCAATTTGAATTTCAAGGGTCAAAAAATGTATACCACTTTCTACTTCGACCCAAACCACAAACACTCGTATGTACTACGAGACGTGGCTCAGTTATTACCGGAATTTAAAACGAAGGTGAACAAAAACGGAGAAATCTGTGCTCGGCTTACTTTAGAACCAGCGTTTCCTCATAAACCCACTGAGGAGTTAGAGGTCATCCTGGCTATCGAAGAGAAATTGGACGTCGACATTCCCCCTGCCATATTAGACCCTGCAATTCAGGAACATTATAAGCAATTTGAACCAGCGGCAAATCCCTACTTTAATAGCACCCGCGAAGTTGTTGGGGTAATCGGTGGTAATCTTGCCGAACGAGCCCTTCTGTGGAAAATAGAGGCCGCGCTCGATGATGGACTGTACGCACACCAGACCATCTTCGGGTGGATGATATCCGGACCTTGGAAAGGATGTACCTGTCATCCTCGCCCGGGAGAATGTTAAAGTGACTTCAACCTTTTCCTTTATGTAAATATTTCTTTTTTTTTCATATTTTTTCTTTCTGTGTAATTTATGAATTTAATGTAGAGTTTAATTTTTTTTTTATTGTTGTAATACTTTTCTCATCTTTTTTAACACCATTAATGTGCAGTTACGGTGAATTACATTCCTATTTAAATTGTTTTTATTATTAATAGTTGAACAGTTGAATCAAGGCATATTTATTCATCAGGTACTCTTGTTTCGTCAGCTGATTATTTCTTTCCTTACTTTTTTTAAATTTCAGCTGTCAAAGTCTATAGATAAAAAACAATTTTCTCTCCTCTCTCATTAATTTTAAATGTCAAACTTCATATATAAAAAATATAAACAAAAAAATTTTCCCCTAACTGCAGTTACCTGATGAATAAATATGCCTTGAGTTGAACTAGACAGTAAGAAACTGTTAACATTTTGTATTAATCAAAAACATATATATAACAGCAAGAAGCTGAAGAATAAATTTGTTAGTTCTAAGAAGAACACTCGGCCTTATTAATTTTATAAGGATATACCCCACCTGGGCTAGAAACTAGAGCCCACAAGTACATTTTTAGTCCAAGTTCCAAATTCCAAGTTTAAAATGTTCAAATATCTATGTAACAAAATATTTTAATAGACATGATTTAAAGTCAGTAAATCTACTTTTTTTGCAAAAAAGTAATTATGTTCTAAAAAGTACCAAACTCTTTTCCCAATTTTTCCCCTTTCTACCCTGTTATGAATGTGTTTCAATTTTTACTAAATTACATAATTTTTTATGTCTGGTGAAATCCCAATTAAAAATTTTGTGAAAATTGGCCGTCTAATTAGGAATTACATACATTTTCCGGAGTTTTCCCCTTTTTGGTACCTTTTTTGTCCCCAAAAAAGTTTCCACAAATTTCTTTTAAATATTTGTCCATATTCTATTAGGCAATAAGAATAATGAAATTTTGTCCCATTGAAGAATATTAGAAAAGTTCCTTTTAAAAAAAAGTACCGAAAAAAGGGAAAATTTTTACCCCTTATACATGCAAATTTGAAAAAGTGCCGAATTCCTATTAATATTTTTTCGCGGATTACTTAAAACAGTTTAAACCTTTTTCCTAGCACCAAAAAAGTACCAAATTACAGTTTTTACCGGTTTTTTCCCCTTGAAAATTCAAAAAAAGGCCAGACACCTGTCAGCTTATTTTTTGTGCAAATTACAATTCTTGTTCAACTTTATTTGTATCGTTTTTAGTTTGGCAGATATAAGATTACCGATTTTATCCGTTTTTACCCTTTTTTACCCCCTTAAAGTACGAATTTCCAAAAATCCCTTCTTAGTGGAGCTATACATCGAAAGAGGAACCGATTGTCCAACTTTTATGTCTCTAGCTCTTTGCGTTTGGGCTGTGCGATGATGAATCAGTCAGTCAGTCACGTTACTCTTTTATATATAGATATAGATAAAAAAAAAATTTTTTGGCTCAGCTGGGATTCGATGCCACGTTTACTCTAACCAGTATATATGTATGTTGTTGTTGTAATTGTGAAAAAAACGATGTGGTCGTGGTTTTTTACTCATATCTCAGAAAGTTATAGGGCGATTGTGCTGAATTTCAATAGCGATTCATTCCCGGATATTTCCAAGAGATTGATACCATACACAGATCTGAGGAACATATAGTTGTTTCTAAAAGTTGATTTCGACATACACACGGACAGACAAAAAGACTGACAAACCGAAAATGTCTAATTTACTCCCCTATTCATAAGCTATTCATTCATAAGTATTTATATATTTACTTGGTGGGGTCGGAAATAAAATTTTTAGAAATTTCATACGGAACGACAAACCTATATATACTCTTTTTCACTTTTGTGTGAAGGGTATAAAAAGTATTTTCATAATTTTCTACTATATTTCTATTTCTTAATTTTTCATACAAACAAAAACAGCTGTTATACGGTGTGTGAAACAGATATTTTAATCAAAGTATAAAAAAATACTTGAAGAAATTATTTTAATTACAAAATTATTTTAATTACAAAATTATTTTAATTACAAAAAATTAATTGAGTCAAAACCTGATTAATCTAAACTTGTAGTGTGATCGCAAAATCAGCTGTTTTAATGTTAAAGCCAGTTTTTAACTTTAAGTGTGGACGCACTTTTAGTTTAATTTCTACTTTTGTGAGATGCAAAAAGCAGATTTAGTGCTGCCAATATAACAAGAATAATTTATTTTATTTACCAGAAAAGGATATAAAAAACTATATATTAATTTAATTAATAATTATATTAAAAATGACGAAGCACGTAAGCTATTTTGCTTTTAAATTTGTAAATGGCACGTACACGTTTATTTAAAACAAGCTAAGCAAAATACTTGATTGTGGCACCTCTGAAATATACTTTTTTAAAATTAATAGCTGTTCTTCAACTTATGTATATATATGCTGCAGCTATCGTTTTTGAAATAATTATTAGCTTTGTCAACTCGGTGAATTTAGCAGCTTTAAGTAATTTTTGAAATTTTTTCAACGGAAAGTCAGTGCTCGGTGCGTTTTCTTTTTTAATTTTTAGTGCCTAAATTCAAGTTAACTTTTAATACCCGCCACCAAAAAAAGGTGAGGGTATATTCATTTTGTTATTACCTTTTTAAAGCACCGAAATATCTATTTTAGACCCCATAAAGAACATATTTTCTGAGTCGGGTTTTAATTTTATGACGATTGAAAGCACGTAGAGGTCAAACCGAAAAAGTTAGGGAGCTCAAATTTTTCCAGAAAATTTTTAATACATAAGGTTTTTTGGTATTGAAAATTTATACCGCACAGTGCATTTTTCGGTATATTCAAAATTTAAAACGTTATAAAACTGACAAAATTAGATGTATGATATGAAATTTAGTAAACATTGCTTTTTGGTCAAGGGCTTTGCACTGACAGAAAATAAATGTGAACCGCCCACTTTTACGGCCACCTCCCATATAACGTTTTATCTCAAATTCATATAATTTCTCTATGAATAAATATTTTAGAAGAATAGAAAACTCTATATTTAAATATCTGAATTGAATTTATTAGCAGAAACTACGTCGGCACGCCTACTATAACGCCCACCTTTTACGTAATCTACTGTTAATGAAATTTAAAAGCTCATAAAATCGACGAAATAAGAGGTATGATGATGAAATTTCGTACATATAGCTTTCTAGTCTATGTCATTGTTATGCCAGAAAATGAAGGTGACATGCCTACTTTAACGTCTTATTCATATAATTTCTCTATGGACCAAATTTTTGGAAGAATAAAGGACTATATTGAAATATCTAAGTTTTATTTATTATTAGAAACTATATTGACACGCCTACTTTAATGCCCAGTTTCATTGAAAGACTAAATTTACGAAAATATTTTAATAGCATATCGAAGTTATACAAAGTAAGTGATCATACATAGTTTACTATAAAGAGATTATTCCATTGCGATTACAGTTAGCAACAAAATAATAAATTCTCTGCTGTAAGAGTACACAAAATTGGTGGTGGGTATCAAAAATGCGGCACAGCCGAATATAGTGCTCTAACTTGTTTGTTTTGTTCAAAGGTTTTGAGTGTCCACAAATAACACATACTGGCAAAATATTAAATCATCCGACGTTGACTTTTGAAGTACTGCTTTAAAAGTTTACGGTAACATTATATATTCTGAACTAAAAATAACTCGGATTAACTTAAAGAGGTATTGAAATCCACTTAAAAAATAAGTTGACAGATGTCTGATAATTATTATTGTTTAATAGAATATGGACAATTATTTAGGTGAAATTGTAAGAAAATTTTAGGTGGCAAAAAAGGTACCAAAAGGGGGAGGAATATGTATAATTCATATTAACAAACTTATATAATTAAGTAAAACAAATCGGAAACACAGTTTTTCACTATTGTTAAATAGATATTAAAAATTTTATAAGTGGATATGGAAAACCCAAAAATGCAATTTTCTTTTTATGGTACATTTTGTATTATCTAAGTTTCGAATTAAGGCAGGAAATTTTATGGACGACCAAAAAGGTACTTTTTCAGAATTTAATGGCACTTTTAGTGAACCTATATTTTGGAAAATATGGAGTTTTGATCCAAGTTGAGATTTAAAATAAATTGGGTAATCAAAAAGGTACTTTTTCGGATTTTTATAGTACTTTTTGTATATTTTATGTTTATAAAGATAGAATTATGAAATTAGTGGCAGAAATGAGACTGAAAATGTTAGGACTTTTGTGCTTTCGACGTCTTAGAAACTAGAATTATAAAATTAGAGTCTATTGATCCGAGGTAAAATTGAAAATTTTATCAGCGGTCAAAAATATACTTTTTCGCATATTTGTGGTACTTTCTACGTTCTTGAAGATACAAATTTAAAATTAGGGACTATTGATCTAAATTCAGGATGAATTTGTTTTTTCTTCAATTTGTGATACTTTTTGTATTTTCCACTTTTGTGGAGCTAGAATTTTTAAATTATTGATCCGATATGAGACTGAAAATTTTTGATAACTAGAAAAGCTATTTTTGATTTATTTTACCTTTTGTATTTTCTACGTTTATGAATCAAAACTTTTTAAATCAGGGCAAGCCAGAAGGAACCTTATCGAATTTGTATGGTACTTTTTGTATTTTTTACGTTTCTAAAGACTGAAAATATTATGGGACTATTGAATAAGGTTGAGAATAAAAATTATATCGACGACACAAAAGGTGTTTTTCCACATTTGTTGTACTTTTTGTGTTTTATACATAGGTTCTTTAAACGACGGACTATTGATCCGAGGTGAGACTCAAAGTATCATTGACTACCAAAAAGCTTTTTGTTTCTAAATTTTAAGGCACTTTTTTGTATTTTTGTTCTGGAATATAAATATAATTCTGAAATTAAGTACTAATTATCCATGTTGAGTTTAAAAATTTCAGAGGAGTACAGAATGTAACTTCTCTTATTTTTATTGTCATTTTTGCATTTTTTAAATTAGTGAATCTAAAACTATGAAACTTAGATGAATTGATAATGGCTGAGATAGAAGGTATGTCGCCGATATATCCTTGCAGTGTTTTTCGATTTTCTAAATAAAATGAATCAAAAAGATTCCCCTTAAAATTTAACCACCCTTTATAACTTCGATATGATAGTAAAATGTTTTCGTAAATTTAGTATTTTAGTGAAAGTGGGCGTTAAAGTAGGCATGTCAATAAAGTTTCTGCTAACAAATACAACTTAGATATTTCAATATAGTCCTTTATTTTCCCAAAAACTTTGTCAATAGAGAAATTACATGAATTTAAGATAAACCGTTATATGGGAGGTAGGCGTTAAAGTGGGCGTGTCACCTTAACTTTTTGGCACAACAATTACATTGATTAGAAGGATATATGTAGCAAATTTTGTCAACATACTTCTAATTTTGGCGGTTTTATGAGCTTTTAAAATTCATTAACGGTAGATAACGTAAAAAGTGGGCGTTATAGTAGGCGCGTCAAAGTTATTTTTGCCAATGAGTACAACTTATATATTTCAATATATTCCTTTATTATTCCAAAATCTTTATTAATAGAGAAATTATATGAATTTCAGTTAAAACGTTATATGGAAGGTGGGCGTAACAGTGGGCGTGGCACCTTAATTTTCTGACACAGTAATTACATTGACTAGAAGGATATACGTAGCAAATTTTATCATCATACCTCTAATTTTGTCCGTTTTATGAGCTTTTAAATTTCATTAACGGTAGATAACGTGAAAAGTGGGCGTTATAGTAAGCGTGTCAAAGTTGTTTTTGCTAATGAGTACAACTAAGATGTTTCAATATAGTCCTTCATTATTCAAAAATCTCTATTAAAAGAGAAATTATATGAATTTTAGGTAAAACGTTATATGGGAGGTGGGCGTAAAAGTGGGCGTGGCAAGCTAATTTTCCGTTACAGAAAAGCCTCTCACTAAAAGGCAAAGTGTGCAAAATTTCAGAATCGTTCATCTAATTTTGTCCGTTTTATTAGGTTTTAAATTTAAAATATACTAAAAAATACACTGCGCGGTATAAATTTTTATCTATAACTCCTTTCCTAATGCATAGATGTAAGCAATTTTTGGGGAGAGATATTGTTTTTACTCAGGAAATATATATTCAAAGTTTAATGACTATACGTTAATGTGTTTGGACACAATTCCATTTTATTCGATGTTCGAAGGACACGGTTTTTTCGACCTACTTTTGCATTACGAGCTATAACTCACTTTCTAATATTCCGATTTAGCCCATTATCAATACCAAACAAACCTTGTCTATAAGAAAGATTCTGGCATCTCCTAGCTTTTTCGGTGCGACCTCTATCGTGCTTTCAACAGACGGACGGACATAGCTAGATCGTCATAAAATCAAACCACGACTCAGAATATATATACTTTATGGGGTATAAAATGGATATTTCGATGTGTTACAAACGGAATGACAAAATAAATATATACCCCACCATTTTTTTGGTGGCGGGTATAACGAGTTGCATGAATCCATCGAAAAATTATTTAGTAATTAAAAACAGAACTTGAGTAATTAATAAATAGTAAAAGCTACGCTAACAATGTACCGGATATATTTTGTTAGATTACAATGAGTTTATATTTAAGTTTATATCACTTCTCTGAATTAAAAATATTGCATTAGTTTTGAAAAGTTAAGACACTAATATCAAGCGTCAAGATGTAAATAGCAAAAACAAGTGATTGAAATTGGTGAGCATCTACCGAACTATACTTCAGTAGAGTTTTTTTGTATCTCTATTAATTTTTCGTTAATATCGATCAATGATCCCCAACAATCTCTTAAATATCAATAACAATTCTACTCGCATCAACCAAATTATCTAATTCATGTTTAACTTTTCGTTTATTTTCAGCTAAAGATATTAACTTATCAACGGAAAAATCAAGTAAACTATACGATTATATCTTGGAACGCAAAAAGCTGATCATTCCCGGTGTTTTCATTGTTATCGCTTTATTGATTGTAGCTATTATATTGGGGAGCAGCGCGATAAACGATAGCAAAAGTAAGCTAATGCTCGAAAATAACGAAGAGTCGAGACATATTATTCCAATGAATTCAACAATAGGTATTCCTTATCTCTTTAAGTTTACAATGTAGATTCACAGATTCATTGATACATAGAGGACAGACAGACAAATAAATAGTTATTACATAAATACGAGTAAAATTACGGAATATCACAATAATATACATACATACATACATACATACATACATACATATGTACATCTTCTATCTATATATATAAAAATCAATGTGTGTTTGTATGCTTATATGGCTGAACCGATTTCCTTGAAATTTTCACAGAATCTTTCTGTATGTCTGGAAGGAACTATTGGCTATACTTTGGTTTGAAATTGTAAGTGGGCGGGGTGCCACGCCATTCAAAATAAGTACGGTAAACTTTGACATCCACACGAACATTTGGGTAAAAAATGGGCGGACTTGCAATAGTAGGCGTGGCCACATGAATTAAATACTAAAATTCGTATATTTGGAAGACGATATCGATTAGAGTACTAAAAGTTTGCAAGAGCAACTTTGACATCTATATGGCTATTTTGATAAGAAATAGATGCTTTAGTAATAGTGGGAGTGGCACTTGTCATATGAATTAAATACAAAAATTTGTATATCTGGGAAGCGATAATAGTTAGAGTACCCAAATTTTGCAAGAGACACTTTGACGTATATATGATTATTTGAATAAGAAATGGTTGATTTAGTAATAGTAGGCGTGGCACTTGCAAAATAAATATATTTTTGAGCTATAAAATTTTTATTTCGTTGCGATGGGGGTGGCGAAGCACACCGGGTATTAGCTAGTACATAATATAATTAAATGTTTTACTGTTGCATCTTTAGTTTTGTTATTTTTGTTTTGTTTGTTTTGTCTTCCATCTTCACTCACATTTATTAATTTACTTAAATATTTGTTGTTTCAGCTATGAGAATTTAAATATGTATGCATGTATGTTTAACTTGCTTTACACGGTCCACACCTCGGTCCACAGTCGAGATAAGATCTTCAAGCTTCTTAGCAATAAAATTAAAATCATTAAGACGCTTTATTTGCACTAATTGCCATCTTTCTTAGTAAATATAATATTTTAAGTGATATCTTGTCAAAGATGTAACAAATAATTAATTATGAATGTATACATTTTTTAACTTTTTTGTTTTCTGGTTTTTTGATATAAATTAATTTATTATTATTGTTTTTCTAAACTCGATAAAATTTAAATTCATTTACACTAGTCCGCGTCTTGCTGTGAATTATAACTTAAGAATTTTTCAGGAGAGTAAGAAAACGTATTTAAAAGGTTTGATTATATATTTTTTTAAATACTTATCCTTTTGTACCTCTGTTACACTTATCAGTCACTTTCGACAATTCCGTTCGTAGACATTTGTTTATAACTTTCAACGTTCTTCCACTGGCTGACTCATTGTAATTGCGTTTTGACGGTGATAAAATGCATAATTTTAATGTTTTGGTGTTTGAACAAATGTAAGAGAGTCATTTTAACGGTAATCTGCAAAAAAACAGGTTTTGCAAAATTTGTCTTTCTCAACGTTAATTCGCGGCTTTGCTTTAATTATTTTTGGAAAAAAACTAACAATTTGGTTTGAAACTAATTTAGGTACGAACCCAAATTTCAATTGCTTCGGTTATCTTCTTAAAGCTCACAAACGAAAATCAATATGGATATTAAACGAAAGGGCTAGACTTACAGAATATAATTCATTATAAAAAATTAAAAGTCTATAATAGCCACCACTAAAAAAAGGTGTACAATTAGTTCAAATATAGATTAAATCTATTAATTCAATCCGCTCAATGTTGATAGCAAATGGAAGAAAAAAATCTAAGATGGCGATATAAATAAAATGCTGGATATAGGGGCCAAATGAAAGGGCCAGACCAATAGAATACAGTAAACTATGGAAAATGGCGGATAATTTTTTTCTTAACCCTATTAATGTGGGTAAAATACAGTTAACTATGTTACAATTCAAAATCACAAATGGCGTCGGCCATTATACCTATCTGCATGATGGTGAAGGGTATTTATTACATTACATTTGAGTAAAGTCGTCCGTCCGTACACGAATAAACTTTAATGCTTACTAATGTTTTTATATTTGAATTTGGCAATTATGTGTCTGTATGTCTGTGCACAATTTTCAGTGTCTGTTTTGTAATTTATCCTTATGTTCGCGGGAGTATTAATTACACTGCTCTACAAAAAATTATTTTTTGTCTTCTTATTAATTAAAACTATGTGGAATATATGGATTTTGATGCGCTGAACTCAAATCCGTTGTCGGTTTTTTTCCATCAGATCGGGATTTTTTTTTATGGGCGTGGCAAATTTTTTCCCCTAAATTAGTCAGGTACGGAGACATATTTCATCCTAACCCGAGAACCAGTCATCTGATTTTCAAAAATAAAACACCAGAAGATGTGTATCAAAATTGTATTTATTTTAGTTGAACAGAATTTTTCTCTATCTCTTATCGTTTTGGAATTATTCAAAAATTAATGGAGAAAAAAATTTCTTTTTTTCGTGCAAAATTCGTAATACTTTTCAATTTAAAAAAGGAATTAAACAAGTAAGAGCACTATATTCGGCTGTGCCGAATCTTTTATACCCACCACCAATTTTGTGTACAATTAAAGCACAATATTTATTATTTTGTTAATCGCTATGGAATAATCTCTTTATAATAAAATATGTATCACTTTCTTTGTAGAGGGTGGTTAAATTTTAAGGGCCCATGTTGAAGGTGAACTACACGTAGTCTTTAAATTTGTTTTCTGCATTTCATTTGACATTTCTCAATCTCAAACTTATTCAATTTGATCCGTGGAAAGATACGCAAATGAGCAACGCTTTAAAGTTATTCAGGTTTTTTATAAAAATGGGCGTTCAAATCAAAATGCATTTTATGCACTTCGTAATTCTTTTGATCAACATAATCATTTAAATTCGTCCACAATCAGGAGAATTGTAAAAAAATATTTAAATTTCTGCAAAACAGGTCTGTATAAAATGAAAGAACACCTGTGAATGCCTTCTTAGTTCGTTGAATGGGAACCATTGCTGTTTTTCGCGATAGTCTGGCAAAAGAGCAGTCAACATCGACTCATCATCGTGTCCAACAATTGAGCATCAACATTGGCATTGAAAATTTGGACCATCAGATAGAGGAGTAGCGCCGAGGATGGGGGGGGCCATTCGGCCGATATTTTGTTCCATACATAATTGAACCATACAAATATTATCATTGTAAAAAGAAATGATAATAATTTCCTAAATAATTTGTGTTTTATTTAAAATCAACATCGGCCCTTAAAATTTAACCACCCTTAATAACTTCTATGTAAAATGTTTTCGTAAATTTAGTCTTTTAATGAAAGTGGGCGTTAAAGTAGGCGTGTTAATAAAGTTTCTGCTAATAAATACAACTAAGATATTTCAATATACTCCTTTATTTTCCCAAAAACTTTGTCAATAGAGAAATTACTTGAATGTGAGATAAACCGTTATATGGAAAGTAGGCGTTAAAGTGGGCGGGTATATGTAGCAAAGTTCATCATCGTAACTCTAATTTTGTCACTTTTATGAGCTTTTAAATTTCATTAACGGTAGATAACGTGAAAAGTGGGCGTTATAGTAGGCGTGTCAAAGTTATTTTCGCTAATGAGTACAACTTAGATATTTCAATAAAGTCCTTTATTATTCCAAAATCTTTATTAATAGAGAAATTATATGAATTTTAGGTAAAACGTTATATGGGAGGTGGGCGTAAAAGTGGACGTGGTACCTTAATTTTCTGGCGCAGTAATGACATTGACTAGGAGGATATACGTAGCAAATTTTATCATTATACCTCTAATTTTGTCGGTTTTATGAAATTTTAAATTTCATTAACGGTAGATAACGTAAAAAGTGGGCGTTATAGTAGGCGTGTCAAAGTTGTTTTTGCTAATGAGTACAACTTAGATATTTCAATATAGTACTTTATTATTCCAAAATCTTTATTAATAGAGAAATTATATGAATTTTAGTTAAAAAGTTTCTGGCACAGTAATAACATTGACTAGAAGGATATACGTAGCGAATTTTATCATCATACCTCTAATTTTGTCGGTTTTATGAGCTTTTAAATTTCATTAACGGTAGATAACGTGAAAAGTGGGCGTTATAGTAGGCGTGTCAAAGTTGTTTTTGCTAATGAGTACAACTTAGATATTTCAATATAGTCCTTTATTATTCCAAAATCTTTATTAATAGAGAAATTATATGAATTTTAGTTAAAACGTTTCTGGCACAGTAATAACATTGACTAGAAGGATATACGTAGCGAATTTTATCATCATACCTCTAATTATGTCGGTTTTATGAGCTTTTAAATTTCATTAACGGTAGATAACGTGAAAAGTGGGCGTTATAGTAATCGTGTCAAAGTTGTTTTTGCTAATGAGTACAACTTAGATATTTCAATAAAGTCCTTTATTATTCCAAAATCTTTATTAATAGAGAAATTATATGAATTTTAGTTAAAACGTTTCTGGCACAGTAATAACATTGACTAGAAAGATATACGTAACGAATTTTATCATCATACCTCTAATTTTGTCGGTTTTTTAAGCTTTTAAATTTCATTAACGGTAGATAACGTGAAAAGTGGGCGTTATAGTAGGCGTTTCAAAGTTGTTTTTGCTAATGAGTACAACTTAGATATTTCAATATAGTCCTTTATTATTCCAAAATCTTTATTAATAGAGAAATTATATGAATTTTAGTTAAAACGTTTCTGGCACAGTAATAACATTGACTAGAAGGATATACGTAGCGACTTTTATCATCATACCTCTAATTTTGTCGGTTTTATGAGCTTTTAAATTTCATTAACGGTAGATAACGTGAAAAGTGGGCGTTATAGTAGGCGTGTCAAAGTTGTTTTTGCTAATGAGTACAACTTAGATATTTCAATATAGTCCTTTATTATTCCAAAATCTTTATTAATAGAGAAATTATATGAATTTTAGTTAAAACGTTTCTGGCACAGTAATAACATTGACTAGAAGGATATACGTAGCGAATTTTATCATCATACCTCTAATTTTGTCGGTTTTATGAGCTTTTAAATTTCATTAACGGTAGATAACGTGAAAAGTGGGCGTTATAGTAGGCGTGTCAAAGTTATTTTCGCTAATGAGTACAACTTAGATATTTCAATAAAGTCCTTTATTATTCCAAAATCTTTATTAATAGAGAAATTATATGAATTTTAGGTAAAACGTTATATGGGATGTGGGCGTAAAAGTGGACGTGGTACCTTAATTTTCTGGCGCAGTAATGACATTGACTAGGAGGATATACGTAGCAAATTTTATCATTATACCTCTAATTTTGTCGGTTTTATGAAATTTTAAATTTCATTAACGGTAGATAACGAAAAAAGTGGGGGTTATAGTAGGCGTGTCAAAGTTGTTTTTGCTAATGAGTACAACTTAGATATTTCAATATAGTACTTTATTATTCCAAAATCTTTATTAATAGAGAAATTATATGAATTTTAGTTAAAAAGTTTCTGGCACAGTAATAACATTGACTAGAAGGATATACGTAGCGAATTTTATCATCATACCTCTAATTTTGTCGGTTTTATGAGCTTTTAAATTTCATTAACGGTAGATAACGTGAAAAGTGGGCGTTATAGTAGGCGTGTCAAAGTTGTTTTTGCTAATGAAAACAACTTAGATATTTCAATATAGTCCTTTATTATTCCAAAATCTTTATTAATAGGTAAATTATATGAATTTTAGTTAAAACGTTTCTGGCACAGTAATAGCATTGACTAGAAGGATATACGTAGCGAATTTTATCATCATACCTCTAATTTTGTCGGTTTTATAAGCTTTTAAATTTCATTAACGGTAGATAACGTGAAAAGTGGGCGTTATAGTAGGCGTGTCAAAGTTGTTTTTGCTAATGAGTACAACTTAGATATTTCAATATAGTCCTTTATTATTCCAAAATCTTTATTAATAGAGAAATTATATGAATTTTAGTTAAAACGTTTCTGGCACAGTAATAACATTGACTAGAAGGATATACGTAGCGAATTTTATCATCATACCTCTAATTATGTCGGTTTTATGAGCTTTTAAATTTCATTAACGGTAGATAACGTGAAAAGTGGGCGTTATAGTAGGCGTGTCAAAGTTATTTTCGCTAATGAGTACAACTTAGATATTTCAATATAGTCCTTTATTATTCCAAAATCTTTATTAATAGAGAAATTATATGAATTTTAGTTAAAACGTTTCTGGCACAGTAATAACATTGACTAGAAGGATATACGTAGCGAATTTTATCATCATACCTCTAATTTTGTCGGTTTTATGAGCTTTTAAATTTCATTAACGGTAGATAACGTAAAAAGTGGGCGTTATAGTAGGCGTGTCAAAGTTGTTTTTGCTAATGAGTACAACTTAGATATTTCAATATAGCCCTTTATTATTCCAAAATCTTTATTAATAGAGAAATTACATGAATTTTAGTTAAAACGTTTCTGGCACAGTAATAACATTGACTAGAAGGATATACGTGGCGAATTTTATCATCATACCTCTAATTTTGTCCGTTTTATGAGCTTTTAAATTTCATTAACGGTAGATAACGTGAAAAGTGGGCGTTATAGTAGGCGTGTCAAAGTTGTTTTTGCTAATGAGTACAACTTAGATATTTCAATATAGTCCTTTATTATTCCAAAATCTTTATTAATAGAGAAATTATATGAATTTTAGTTAAAACGTTTCTGGCACAGTAATAACATTGACTAGAAGGATATACGTAGCGAATTTTATCATCATACCTCTAATTTTGTCGGTTTTATGAGCTTTTAAATTTCATTAACGGTAGATAACGTAAAAAGTGGGCGTTATAGTAGGCGTGTTAAAGTTGTTTTTGCTAATGAGTACAACTTAGATATTTCAATATAGTCCTTTATTATTCCAAAATCTTTATTAATAGAGAAATTACATGAATTTTAGTTAAAACGTTTCTGGCACAGTAATAACATTGACTAGAAGGATATACGTGGCGAATTTTATCATCATACCTCTAATTTTGTCCGTTTTATGAGCTTTTAAATTTCATTAACGGTAGATAACGTGAAAAGTGGGCGTTATAGTAGGCGTGTCAAAGTTGTTTTTGCTAATGAGTACAACTTAGATATTTCAATATAGTCCTTTATTATTCCAAAATCTTTATTAATAGAGAAATTATATGAATTTTAGTTAAAACGTTTCTGGCACAGTAATAACATTGACTAGAAGGATATACGTAGCGAATTTTATCATCATACCTCTAATTTTGTCGGTTTTATGAGCTTTTAAATTTCATTAACGGTAGATAACGTAAAAAGTGGGCGTTATAGTAGGCGTGTCAAAGTTGTTTTTGCTAATGAGTACAACTTAGATATTTCAATATAGCCCTTTATTATTCCAAAATCTTTATTAATAGAGAAATTACATGAATTTTAGTTAAAACGTTTCTGGCACAGTAATAACATTGACTAGAAGGATATACGTAGCGAATTTTATCATCATACCTCTAATTATGTCGGTTTTATGAGCTTTTAAATTTCATTAACGGTAGATAACGTGAAAAGTGGGCGTTATAGTAGGCGTGTCAAAGTTGTTTTTGCTAATGAGTACAACTTAGATATTTCAATATAGTCCTTTATTATTCCAAAATCTTTGTTAATAGAGAAATTATATGAATTTTAGTTAAAACGTTTCTGGCACAGTAATAACATTGACTAGAAGGATATACGTAGCGAATTTTATCATCATACCTCTAATTTTGTCCGTTTTATGAGCTTTTAAATTTCATTAACGGTAGATAACGTGAAAAGTGGGCGTTATAGTAGGCGTGTCAAAGTTGTTTTTGCTAATGAGTACAACTTAGATATTTCAATATAGTCCTTTATTATTCCAAAATCTTTATTAATAGAGAAATTACATGAATTTTAGTTAAAACGTTTCTGGCACAGTAATAACATTGACTAGAAGGATATACGTAGCGAATTTTATCATCATACCTCTAATTATGTCGGTTTTATGAGCTTTTAAATTTCATTAACGGTAGATAACGTGAAAAGTGGTCGTTATAGTAGGCGTGTCAAAGTTGTTTTTGCTAATGATTACAACCTAGATATTTCAATATAGTCCTTTATTATTCCAAAATCTGTATTCATACAGAAATTCTGGGAATTTTAGGTAAAACGTTATATGGGAGGTGGGCGTAAAAGTGGGCGTGGCACATTGATTTTCCGTTACAGAAAAGCCTCTCACCAAGAAGAAAAGTGTGCAAAATTTCAGAATCGTACATCTAATTTTGTCCGTTTTATTAGGTTTTAAATTTAAAATATACTGAAAAATACACTGTGCGGCATAAATTTTCGTACATTTTTATCTCCTTTCCTAATGTAATGTAATGTAAGCAATTTTTGGGGAGAAATGTTGTTTTGACTCGAGAAATATATATTCGAAGTTTCATGACTATACGTTAATGCGTTTGGACACAATTGCATTTTATTTGATGTTCGAAGGACACGGTTCCTTTGACCTACTCTTGCATTACGAGCTATAACTCTCTTCCTAATATTCCGATTTAGCCCATTTTCAATACCAAACAAACCTTGTCTATAAGAAAGATTCTGGCATCCCCTAACTTTTTCGGTGCGACCTCTATCGTGCTTTCAACAGACGGACAGACGGACGGACATAGCTAGATCGTCCTAAAATGAATCCAGGACTCAGAATATATATACTTTATGGAGTATAAAATGGATATTTCGATGTGTTACAAACGGAATGACAAAATAAATATACCCCCACCATTTTTTTGGTTGCTGGTATCAAAAAAAAATATAAAGCAAATATTCAACATTTTGCACTTTTTTCTGAGAACTACTTATCTTAGAAATAAAAAAAACCATCTATATATATAAAAGTGAAACTCTGTGTGTGTGTGTGTGTTAGCTATAGACTCCGAAACTGTAAAACCGATCGGGCTCAAACTTGGGTAAGTTGTTGTACACATACCAGGGAGTGTTTATGGGTGAAAAAAAGTGGGCGGAGCCACGCCCATAAAAAATTAGTTATCAGTTCTAGCTACTTTCACTTGACCGATTTTTCTGAAACTTTGCACACATATCGAGCTGTCATGACTAAATTATTTCGTGATAAGAAAAGTGGGCGGGGCCACGCCCCTAAAAAAGTTTTAATTTTGAGATACTTGCACTGGACCGATTTTTCTGAAACTTTGCACACATATTGAGCTGTCATGGCTTAATAATTTCGTGATTGAAAAAGTGGGCGGGGCCACGCCCATAAAAAATTAGTTATAAGTTTTAGCTACTTGCACTGGACCGAATTTTCTGAAACTTTGCGAAAATACTGAGCTGTCATGACTTTACACTTTCGTCATTAGAAAAGTGGGCAGTGCCACGCCCATTAAAAAATAGGTATCATTTTGTGGTACTTGCACTGGACCGATTTTTCTGAAACTTTGCACACATATTGAGTTGTCATGACTATACAGTTTCGTATTTAGAAAAGTGGGCAGTGCCACGCCCATAAAAAAAGGTATCATTTTGAGGTACTTACACTGGACCGATTTTTCTGAAACTTTGCACACATATCGAGCTGTCATAACTAAATAATTTCGTTATTAGAAAAGTGGGCAGTGCCACGCCCATAAAAAAAAGGTATCATTTTGAGGTACTTGCACTGGACCGATTATTCTGAAACTTTGCACACATATTGAGCTGTTATGACTTTACAATTTCGTGATTAGAAAAGTGGGCAGGGCCACGCCCATAAAAATATTATAATTTTTAGGTATTTGCACTTGATATTCAATTAAATTCAGAATGCATTTAGATTCATTAAGGGGCGTAGCAACGCGCGCCGGGTTTGGCTAGTAAGCCATAAAAATCGGTTAAAAAATGTAGATTTTATTTTCAATTTACCTCAAGTACCCAATATTGTAATGCAACCAGCCTTACATACGATATAGCATTTCGTTGTACAACTAAAGTACAACTGTATTTTGCATAGTAAATTTGGAATTAAAATTTATAACAGTATTTTTCAATTACCTGTGATTTCAAATTAAGAACATTAGGGTAGATTCTAGTATTTATTGTATGTATAGAAGCTGATGGACAATAAGTGAGTCACGTTTCATTTGAATATCGTGCGGTTAAAATCGGCAACAGTAAATAGATCTTATAGTGTACTTTGTTATTGTGTAAAGAAATAAAGCAATTAAAGAAACCATAAACGCTTTCATATTACAAAATGTCAAGGATTTGTCCATATTATTTTGTTACGTATGTGGCGATCGAACTTTAAGTTCTCAACGGGAGACAATATCTTCCCAGCTTAAAGATGCTTATTGCCGTTATTTTTGGTTTCCTATCGATGATAGAGATAAAAATTGGCTGCCGAAAATATGTTGTAGTAGCTGTGGTAAGTCTTTAAGAGGTTGGTTAAAAGGAAGACATAAGCCTTTGCCGTTTATGAAGCCAGCGATTTGGAGTGAACCACAAAGTCATCAAAATGATTGCTACTTTTGCCATACTAAAACACGTGGGTTTACGAAAAAAAAAAACAAAAATAAAGTTTTATATCCAAATACTTCATGCGTCAAACGACCAGTTTACTAGTAAATTTTTACCTCCATTGCGTCCTTCAGACGATGAATAAGATGGGCTTTCTGCAGCAACTGAATCCAATTACGCCAGCATGGGTGTTTCTTCGCATTCATTTGGAAGTCTTGCATCCCAATTAAAAGAATGGAATTTGGTGCAAAAGGACGTTAACGTCTCATACTTTCAAAATAGAGAACAACATTTTTTGAGTTATTTCAGCAAAGTGGAAGGTTTGGTATTTTGTGATAATGCTGATGGACTTTTGCGACAACTGAGTTTCAGTCATAAATCTGAGAATTGGCGGCTTTTTATTGATTC
This sequence comes from Phyto melanocephala, assembly GCA_941918925.1. Lineage (NCBI taxonomy): Eukaryota > Metazoa > Arthropoda > Insecta > Diptera > Rhinophoridae > Phyto > Phyto melanocephala. The sequence continues at coordinate 58,806,780 of OW799235.1, forward strand.
ATCCAAGACAAGTTTGAAAGCCGTTTTACTTCACAATGGCAACAAATTTCCATCGGTCCCACTCGCGTATGCAAGAAATATGAAAGAAAACTATTGTAGCATGAAGATGATACTACAAAAAATTAAATATTCACATAACTCATGGGACGTACATATGTGCAGATTTGAAAGTCTTAGCAATGTTAAATCGATTGCAAAGTGGATATACTAAGTTTTGTTGGTTCTTATGTGATTAGGATATCCGCGCGAAAGAAAAACACTACAATGTTAAAATTTGGCCGAAAGGAGTAAATTTTATTCTTTTAAATCAAAAAAAAACAAACTCTTCTGCCTTCTCTTCATATAAAGCTAGGCCTAATGAAAAATTTGTCAAAGCAATGAACAAGGACGTTGATGGCTTTCTATACATTAAGAGCGAATTTTCTAGAATCAGAGATGCTAAGGTAAAAGAAGGCATATTTGTAGGTCCCTTAAAATTAATTTTTTGGACTCGCACCTAGATTTTTTTTCCGGATAATTTTGTTGCTTTTTAAGACGAACCTGGTGAAAGGTTCCATCAAGATATGTTACATATAGAGAAGCGTTATAATGGAAGCCCATCGGAAGGAATGCTTGCAGATTTTTGTTGGTCGATTTGGCAAGAATCTCAAACTGATAATAATAAAAAAAAATAAATATTAATTAAAGAAAACTAAAGTTGAATCTCCATATACAACCGAACAACTTAAGCTAATTTTTTATTTTAACAGTGTTGCCTAAATAAAAATTAATAATCATTAACAAAAATTTTGTGTTATTTTAAATAAAATAGTCTGTAAATATTTTAATTTTTTATTGTAATTTGAAGTTAAATACGGGTGACGACAGGGTGGGTGCTTTATGCGAGGCGTTGCTATTAGCAACCTCTTTTGCTTACATTTGTTTTTGCTGTACGAAAATAGATAGAAGTAAATAGTTGCCATTCATTGTTGCTACAAGGCGCTTTAGTGCGCCCACTCTGACGTTGTTTGCTGCATTACACATATTTGGTCAATATTGGGAACCTCCTGGTAAATTGACAATAAAATCTAAATTTTTTAACCGATTTTTATGGTTATGGCTTTTTTTATTTCTAAGATAAGTAGCTCTCAGAAAAAAGTTTAAAATGTTGAATAATTGGTTTATATTTTTTTTAATTCAATTTTTAAATTGAAAAATATTACGAATTTGGCACGAAAAAAAAATTTTTTCTCCATTTATTTTTGAATAATTCCAAAACGACAAGAGATAGAGACAAATTCTATTCAACTGAAATAAATAGAATTTATTTGGTGTTTTATTTTTGAAAATCGGATAACTTGTTCTCGAGTTAGGATGAAATATGTCTCTGTACCTGACTAATTTAGGGGAAAAAACCGACAACGGATTTGAGTTGAGCGCATTAAAATCTATATAGTTCACATAGTTTTATTTAATTGAGGATTTTGCTGCTGAGCAGTGTTATATGTAACATCTCTATTATATATCTCTTCTTATAATTGTCTTCTTGTTGTAATATTGTTGTACCATTTATGTTAGGAGAGTGTCCGCTAATTGCACAATGGGCTGCTAACGCTGTTTTTTGTTCTGTTGTTTCTTTGCGTGTTTTGTAATCTGATTTATGTGCAGCTAATCTCGTTAGTAATTTTGACTTTGTTGTTCCAACATACATATGTTTTATTACATACATCAGAACCGTTTCCGTTATACGGTATTTTGTAGACTACGTTTGACTTGTCTAATATATACACTTTAGATTTATTGTTTAAAAAAACTTCATTTAACGGTTTATTGGTTTTGAGTGCAATGTTTACCTTCTGATTGTCGAATATATTTGAGTGTATAAGTCTTTCAGAGAATCCAGGGATATGTGTCAATGACTTGAACATTTTTTCTGGTTTTGCTACCAATTTTAGCACTCTTGATCAAATCTGCTGTCATCTTATCTGAAAAGCTTTTTATACGTAAAATATTTCTTATTTTCTTGATGTTTTCTTTATGATAGCTTTCATTACTTATTTGTAGTACCCTTTTTGCGAAATTTCGTGCTGTATACGTCTGTGAAAACTGTTAAGAGATTTAAGTGTTTCCTCCACTATATTTCTCTTGGTTATGTAAAACAAATCATCAACATATTTACTCATAAGTCTTGGTTTGTGATCTAAATTTTTCAGTCTTAAATCTAATAACTCTTCCATAACAATGTCCGCAATTACCGGATATGCTGGTGATCCCATTGGCATTCCCTTTAATTGTTCGAAAAACGTTTCGTTATATTTAAAATACCTGTTTTCTTTAATACAAAAATTCAAGATGTCTATAAATAAATCTTTTGGTATCTTAGTATGTGTTGAAATTATTTCCCACTTTTTCTTTATGATGTCTATTGCTAAATTAACTAAATTATTTAAACTTGAGATCACTTTTTTGTTTTTTTATAAAAAATTATTTATAAATGACCAATATTTCGCTACCAAACAATGGGTAGCTTCTTCAGGGTAATATTAATAAAATTGTATAAAACAAATAACAAATTCAAAAACAATTTTAAACTAAAAAATGGTTTTAAGAAAACAAAAAAGTGATCTCAAGCTTAAATAAAAATCAAATGTTGTCAATTAAAAGATCAAGAAATTTAGACGATATATTTAAAAAGTTATAATTTTAAGGTACTTGCACTGAACCGATTTTTCTGAAACTTTGCACACACATATTGAGTTGTCATGACTATAAACTTCTTGATTAGAAAAGTGGGCAGGGCCACGCCCTTAAAATAGTTATAATATTGAGGTACTCGCACTGGACCGAATTTTCTGAAACTTTACACACATATTGAGCTGTCATGAGTATACAGTTTCGTGACTAGAAAAGTGGGCAGGGCCATGCCCAATAAAAAGAAAGTTATAGTTTTTAGCTTCTTGCACTTAATATTCAATTAAAATTCAGAATGCATTTTTATTTATTAACGGGCTTAGCAACGCGCTGTATACATATAAATATAGACAGAAATTAAGAAATTATTTACAATATTGCTTTCTATGTTTTTGTACTGTGTAAACTGAAAACTGGAAACTGCATAGTAATAGTAAATGTGTTTGTAAAATATTTTTTAATGCCATTTGTTGATTATTCATATTTCGAAGTCTTAAACTATAATTAAACATATACATAAATATGTATGCATGTGCATTAGAAAAATGTAAAATATTTTTAAAAGGCAATTACAAACAAAAAATGTTGCCGAACGTGGGGTCACTCTCTTACTATTTCGTTTTATTTTCGGTATTTTTAATCGAACAATTAAGTGAAAATGAATGATTCAGAAAAAACTGATATTTGTAATAATATGAATAAAATTCAAACTGTTCCATATAAAAAATGTGAAAATTTATTAAAATATTGTGATGTTTTCTCCCGTGGTACAGAATTAATATTATTATTTTAATACCACTCAGAGGCTTTTTTCCATAGCGGCATGATGCCAGATCGGGCCAGAACTACACTGTTTTAAGAACTCCGTAATATATATTTCTGCGTTTGTCGTGCCTGATGTCAAAAATTATGGGTTTATTTTGCCACAATTGCAAATGGTTTGCCACACAAGAAACTTCTTGGGAAATTTTTTTGTTTTTTGTCTGGTATTTTTCTTGAAAATACCGCAGGATGGCTGATGAAAGCTGTTACAAAAAAAAAGTAATGACTTTTGTTCTGTGTAAATATTCTGTTAATTTTTTTTTCTTTTATAAACTGATCTTTAGATTTAACGAAAATGAAAAATTGGGACAATAAAACAAGAATTTGAAAGTGCGACGCTTTCCCGCTTTAGAGTCCGTAGTTTCCGTCTAAAGAGAATATAGGCGCACGTTTGGTGGCGCTTATCCTAGCAGATGGACTATATTGAGGATCTTAAATAATTTCGCGAACGTGGCACAACCGCCAGAAGGCATTATCATCGAAATCCCTCAGTTCGGATGCAGGAAACCATCGCTGCTGCCACACAATCCGATCCTAGAGCTTATCTGCTCAAATAGGTGACAGTAACTGCAGACAATTTTTCATAAATATTTAAACTTATTTCCATATAAGTTTCAATTAACAAGCAAACTGAACACAACAGACTTCCCGATTCGCTTGGAATTTTGCGGGCAGATTATTTAAATGGCGGCAGAGGATGAAAGCATTTTGAACTGCATTTTTATATCTGATAAAACACATTTTCATTTGAACGGCAATGTTAACAAAGAAAGTTGTCGAAATAGAGTAATTCTAACCCATATTTACTCAATGAGATGCAATTGCATCCACTTCGCGTAACATTGTGGTGTGTAGTTCCATTAAGGTTCATTGTCGGGCCTTACTTTTTCGAAGAAAACGGTCGAATTGTTGCAGTCCATGGAGTTCGTTACTTAAAGATGATGAAAAAGTTTTTCTTTCCACGCCTGTTAAGACAGAATTACGTCAAAAATTCCCTAATAAGCTGATTTCAAGAAACTCCACATTTCGTTGGCCCCCAGATCTCCTGACTTTACTACACCTGATTTTTTGTTTGTGGGATTATTGTAAACAGGAAGTTTTGCAACCAATTTAAACGATTTAAAGCAATCCATTCGAACAATAATTTAGGCAATTCCCGCTGCAACCCTCCAGACAGTAGTTAATTACTTTTTGATAAGATTTCGCATATGTGCCAGCTAGGGTGGAGGTCATTTGAATTCAATTATTTTTAAAACTTCATGAATTACTTTAAGAAAACATGTATTTATTATTTTTTAAATGACTTCTTAATAAATTACAGAAACTTTACGAATAGTTATTTGAGTTTCTTAATTCACAAAATTGATCAGCCACACACCGTATCTGACTTAACGTGAATAAAATAATAATAACTTGTTGCCCTTAAGATAAGACTTGGCTGGAATAATGTGCATAAGTATTTTCTCACTCACTCTTGATAATCAAAGTTTTTATTTCGAGGGACGTTCGGCAAACAAAAAAAATGTTTGTTTAAAACTACCCTTCAAAACACTTTATATTTGAATGTACATATGTATTTGACTAAATTTTTGTGTGTGTTCATGTGTTATGTCCAATCATTACTGTTAACATATGTACATATATTCATTTTCGACAAGCAGTATTATCATAATCTTAGCTTATGGCGGAACCGAATGTTTTTCAATTAAATCTTTTCTTTTTAAGCGAAATTAATTATTTATATCGATGTGATAGTTTTGAAATGTCCATAATAAAAAGATATATATACATACTTATGTAACTTTATGTTAAAAAAGTTTGTAATAACGCACTTATTCTATATATATAAATGAGTAAATGAATGATGACCATGAAAAGGAAACAATAATTACTAAGAATATGTTCACATTGGGCAAACATTTGTCAAAAAAAATTCGTTAAGTGATAATTTCTCCGCAAGAAAAAAATTTTTTTATTAAATCGATTAAAGTTATAAAACTAAATTTTTAATTACAAAAAAACGGAGGTTACACTATTTTGAGCAAATATTTGCTAAATGTGAACGTACCTAAAGTAGATGAGATAATTTGTTTTTGTGTACAACTTAGTGTAGAGTCAAGACATATTTCTTCATATTCTTGTTCCCTAGAAATGCGAAATAAAAAGCTTTTGTTAAAGGCCTTACAGTAAGAAGTTTAATTTTGATATACAAAAAAAAAAAAATCGGGAATTTATAAGCCAAATCCTCAGATGCTTCTTTTATTTTTAGTAACGAGGAGGGTATGTCAGAAAGAATCCAAAATTTTCCATCACCAGTTCGAACATTTCCAGCTGTATGTCCGTAATAACTTTTGAATTTCATCTTTGATGTCTTGAATCGCTTGTGGGCCATTAACAAAGACTTTATCTTTCACATATTTTTAAACCAAAAAGTCTAAAGGTGTTAAATTACAATATTTCCGTGGCTAATCGTCCGTCTTGTTGAAAATAAATGTTAAGGCTACAGCCTTATTTTCGAAAAAGTAAGTCTCAATCAGCCCGCCAGACTAAAAATCGCAAAAAACTGTCACATGTTGAGTATGAGCTCCAAATGAGTTCTTGTATTATGTGAACTTTAAAAGCTTTAAGACCTAAGACTATATACAAAATATGGAATAATGCCGTTTATGGAATGTCTAATTCTAAACATCAAGTTGAAAAGATTAACCCTGGCGTTTTATCAACACTTTTGTCTGCAACAGTTATTCTTAAGCGACGTGCATGAGTTGGATTCTTTACATCAGTAAGTTGCCCAACAGTTAAAATTCCACAGGTTGAGAAGAGAAAGAAATCTTTTTTTTCTATATAACTGGATAGCTGAAGTTAAAAGTAATAAAAATATTTTCCAAAATAATTGGCCGATATGCTTTGACTGCTTACAGAAGAGCCTATCTGCACTATCTGAGTTCTCCTCTAAATTTAACAACAAATATAAACACAGAACGCATGCGAACGAACATATATTGAAGTTAATAATAATAAATTTAACTATTTTTAAGCCCTTTACCTCTATTGCCAAGGATACGAGCATGTTAGTCTGTATTTCCGCAATTAACTCAAATATAGGAAATGTCCCCTAGGATCAGCGCTTGATTGACTAATAGAATACAATTAACAATTTAAATATTTAAGTTGGCATTTGAAACAAAATGGAGGATATGTTTTTTCTAACATTATCGATGTGGGTATCACATAGTGCTTGACTAGCAGAATACAGTAAAATATACAAAAAAAATATTAAAAAACCAAGATGGCGTTTGAAATTTAATAGCGTATAGCATTAAATATGAAATTTAGGCTGCACTACTATTAGATAATTACAGAAATTTTGACATGTACATGTTCGGCCGCACCGAATATTTTATATCCTTTTTTATTTTTTTAATTCAATAAACTAATTTTTAAGTTGATCTCAGAAAAGAAATCAAGTAGCAAAAAGTAAGGTTTTATACAGTAGTGTGAAATGGGAAAATAAAATCGTTTGTTATTAACTATCTGGAATGGGTTTTCGCATACGACTATTAGCGTTGATATATAAAAGAAATTATCTCAAACATTTAAGTTTACAAAAGTAATCTGTTAAATTTAAACTTAATTCGAGGGAAGTGTAATTTTAAAAGTTGCAAATTATAAAAAAATCTTAACACATTGTTCCACGAATTAACCACAGTGTATTTTAGATAAAAGCGGCAATAATGCCGCTAACGACGACGAATGCCCCAGCAATGGAACATTATGTCTTATAGAACGTGATGTGTGGCGAGGCCATCCTCAGAGGAGTGCACTAGATAAACAGATATTGCCGTTGCACCGAGTCATTATATCACACACAGCTTCCGAGGATTGCGAGACCATTGTAAGTAGTTGTCAACCACATCAATACAAATATGGAAAATACAAAATCATTAAAAATTGTATGCATTTATTAATTATTTTAGAAAATTTGTTCTGAACGTGTAAGAGTAATACAAGAATTCCATATGGACTCACTAGGATGGGACGATATCGGTTATAATTTTCTAATTAGTAATGATGGCCAAGTGTATGTGGGTCGTGGTTGGGATACAATAGGCGCCCATACAAAAGGATATAATTTTGATAGTGTAGGTATAACATTTATCGGTACGTACATGAGAACACCACCGACTGAGGCGCAACTAGACGCTTGTCTTGCACTAATAGAGGCAGGGGTTCGGCTCAAGAAATTAGTTCCAGATTATCGTCTTTATGGTGCACGACAATTCGCAGCAACAGAAAGTCCAGGCGATATGTTATATAAAAGGATAAAAAAGTGGCAACACTGGTCCGCCAACATTAATTTGCCATAGCAGTCTTTAAACTCAATGTTACTATACTTTTCGATTACGGCCAAACTTTAGTAACTCCTTTCATCTTATAAAACCTTATAAAAAGTATAGTCTGAATGTATTGATTTGTGCGGGTGCATGCCAATAATAGTCTAAAATTATTTAATTATTGTTTCATAATAATTGCGCTTTTAATTATAAGTTTTAGTTTTTAAACATTTTACATTTACAGCAGAATTTATTTTTTTTTTAATTAAATGTACATAAGCTTTATAAAAACCAGTTGGATATAATAAAAAAAATAAGTGTATTTATGTATGCGTGCATACATACATACAATATATAAACGCTCACGACATTTGCATACCTATATAAATATCGTTAACCCTAAATTCAAAATCACGTAACTATCAAAAATACGAATACTGCGAGAAATTGAATTTATTCCTAAATAAGTCAGTTATTTTAGGTTAAAGTAGCAGACGCCAAGAGCACAGGTCCTTTTGGGTCTCGTTGAGCCCATCTCATCGTTTTTAATTCGTTAGCCATTCTGTTCTCTTAATAAAGGTGCGGAAAGACAAGTTTTGTCAATAAGTAGCAAGTGGGTTATAAACTTCTTTACATACATATGAACCTAAAGGCAAGTCTCTACCATCTTTTTCTGTCAATTAAACAAAGTTTATGTAAAACCAGCTGTTTAGTAGTCAAGAAATGAATTTTAATATCATCAGCATAAATCTGTTCAAATTTATGGACTTCAAAGTGTCCCATATGAGGACTTCCCATGTCCGAGAACACATACAAGTGTCTCGCTATTTCCCCTAGATACACTAGGCGTTCTAAGCTTATTTACTCTGATTATATGTCAGTTAATACGCAGTTGGGCAACAGATACCGTTTTGGAGCTATTTTATTTAATCTGAATAACTACAGTCGGTCCCAAAACTGATTTCGCCGTCCAGGTTCTCGAAAACGTTTTAAAATATTTATATAATTGAAAATAACTGGTCAAACTGCAGTGTAACGAAAGCAGTGTTTTGATTAGACTAGATCATTGATTGATTTCTTTATTGAAAAATTTCTTCTTATATGCTATTCTTCCGAAGCTAATTTATCGTCTAGTATTGAGTGATTTTTAAATCATCATTTTTTTTTGAGTGTCATGCAAAGACATAAGGAAAAGAACTGCATTCAATGAATTTGATTCCCATTGGTCTACCTACATATTTTGTTTATATAAATCAGTGAATAAATACCGCTTGAGTAGAAATCAAAAAGATATTTAATACGTTTCTTTGTAATACATTCAACACATTTCGTGACGGTACGTACTCGCTTAGGTATAATTGGTTGGTTTTAGTGATCAGCTATGAGTCGTTTTTTCAATATTCATAGCGAGTCATAAAATTTGAGTATAAATGCCCATAAATAATTGAAATTTAACTGATCTGACGTACGGATAACCTCAACAACGTGAATTTATAAGTACAACTCACAATGAACATGAGTACTACGTCGTACTTATACTCATAGCGACCCATATTTATATATTAGCAAAAATACCCACGTTGATTCATTTTTTTTTAAGAAAACACTCATATTCTTAGAGTCATGCAAGTTGATTCAACAACAAAAAACATTGATTGATAAGAATAAATAATGCTGCCAGGTCGGAGAGTGCAAGAAAATTTCCAATTTTACAATATGTAAAAAATATATAATTTTTGCAAATATCACTATTTAATTTTTAAATAAATGCAACTGATTATGGCCTTTAGGCTAAGTTTTGGTTGGCTTTTATAATAAAAGGTAAACAATAACAGTTATTTTGTGTTTTTTATTTTCATGTTTAAATTTTTTGCAGCAAAATAAATAAAAAACTGCGTTCTTAGGTGCTCACTTAAATTTTAAAGATAATACGCAAAAACATAATCTCTTAAACAGACATCAAAGCAAGCACTTTATTTTTGCTTGTTGTTTTTGTATTATTTTGTTAACTTTTTTTATTATGCTGAATGCCAAATTGTTATCTGGCAACTTCATAATGACTGCGCGAGTCATACGTGCTTTTGATCGTCTTTTTATTGTGCACGAACGACAATTGCAATAAACTAAGGGCCATTATTACAACTTGCCGACAAAGTTAATGTTAATAAAAGGTAACTTTGGATAACGTGAGCAATAAACTGACCATTAAGTATTTTTCGTTATTACAACCTGCCTGTAAAATAAATTGTATTTATTTTAGAGTATGGCAGCACCAAAGCAAATGCTGAACAAATTCATTAGTTCTTTAAAAACAAAGTGGCAACGACAAGCAAATAGTTAACAATTCCCTTATACGGTAGAAAATATGGTAACATTTAATTATAAACCTCACGTTAAAAGTTAAAGGTAGAGTGATCTTCCCTTTAACTTATCGGACACTTTTAGGTTAAAGTGAAGTTGTAATAACGTAAAACTAGTTATCTGTCCGATAAGATCCTAACTTTAGTTATCGGTAAGTTATAATAATGGCCCTAAGTCATACATGTTGATGAATATGAATACTGTAAGTACATTTCATTTAAAAGTGCGTAGAAGTAGTGAAGACTTTGCAATAAGTTTGAATGCGTATGAATCAACGAAATAAGGAATAATGACTTAAGTTGGCTTACTTCATTAGTATTCGTTGCAGATCTCTGACAGACACCAAAGCAAACGCTTTATTTTTGCTTGTTGTTTTTGTATTATTTTGTTAAGTTTAAATTATTATGGTAAATGTCAAATTGTAATCTGGCAAGCCTAGTTCAAACACACAACTTTATTATGAGTACGCGAGTCATACTCGCTTTTTATCTTGCGTGAACGACAATTGCAATCAACTGAGTCATACGTGTTGCTAAATATGAGTACTATAAGTTACTTACATTTAAAAGTGAGTATGAGCAGTGTGTATAAATTAACGAAATAATGAATCATGATTTAAGTTTACTTACTTACTTCATGAGTATTCGTTGCATATATCTGGTTGGTATGCTACACCACAGCAGCTTTTGAAATTAAAAAAAATTATAATAATATTTTCAGCAGTTACGTGGTTTTGACTTCTAGATAACAATATATAGTTTTACATATGTATGTATTTTTATACTTACATGACTTTATACAACGTATGCTAAATATTTTATATGATTATTTGTATTGTGATTCCCAATATTTGTTGAAATATAATAAATAAAATACATATTTTATACAAAAACAAACAATAAATTTATAGAATTCGTACGTCTCTAATTTACAATTAACAAGCACTTGCTTCATCCCAGATGCAGCACTTCTAAAAAGGTAGCAGCAAGTGACAAAGATATTAAAAAAAAATAAATAAAATACTACTGAAGTTAAAATGTTCTCCGTTGTTAGCATTGAAATATTAATAAGCACAGAAGACATACTTTGTTTCGCTTTCGTATGCAATTCGGTAAGTGAATGAAGTTAGCACTGCCCACAAAATAAACAAAAATTTTTAGTTTTTCGGTCAAGCACCGTAAATGTAACATACAAACAAATTTTTACAAAAACTACCTCAATGCTTGCTGAGTTTTTGTCTAATCTAGTCTAGTTCCTTTTAATTGCCCAACTTTGTCAGAATTTTCTTTTGAACTTGCTTTCATGTTAACACACGACAATTTCTTGGCATTTTTTCTGTTTTCTGTTTTTTATTTTCTCTTTATTCAATCCATTGTACTTGACCTAGTCGCTTTTTGCATCTCCTTCAACATAGTGTTGTATGCTTATGCGATCTTCTCCCTGCCAAAATATTCTTCACATTTAACATTTAAATGCAATTTTTTCCTCAACCAAAGTTATTAGCTTTTCAATTAAGTCCCGATTTAATTCAAACGCAATTAATTTTAATTAAAATTTTTACACTCGAATAAGTTTTTTTTTTACATTGATTTTTAAATATTTAAAATGTTTAACGTTTGTGTTTATTTCAAACTATTTACACACCAAGAAGCGAAACACCGAATAAAAAGAAATAACAAATATAAAAAAGAATGAGAGAATTACCGAGAGAGATTTATTCGAGTACCGACGATTATTTCTTCCTTTTTATTCCCCCTACCGCAAACCGTAAAAAACATCTATAAACTCAAGAACTGTCAAACTAAAATCGTCGTGTGTGAACTTGGACTTAAAACTCTTTGTTTGTTTTTTATATCGTGCACCCCTATACATAAATTTTTATCTATGTATGTAGTTACGTTTTGAGCCAGTCACCGAGACTGTAGTATTGATAAAAAAAATAGACAAACTAACTAGTAAATATCGCAAAATTTAAGAGATTTGTTTCTAAAATTTTAATATCAATTTAATGTAAGTTATTGTTTGCTGGTGTGCAGTGATTAGAGCATGAAACTTTAAAAAGAACATATCCTAGTTCAAATCTCGACTGGTACAAGAAAATTTTCATGGCACTTGATGCTTGAATTGATGGGTAAAATGCATATTAATTTTGTTCAGTATATGAGAGGTGAGTACACTCAATCACCACTCTCCAACAACAACTAGTATTTAAACTATTATATTCAAATGAACTAATTGGGATCCTTTGAGAACAGTGTTACAATTTTAGCACTTTTAGAAAGAAGTGCTAAATGCTAGTTTAGCATTTTTTTACAAATATTTTTTACTTATTCCATTTCTTTTAAAAATTTATAACAAAGTATTTTTTCAGTGTAAGGAAAAACATCTTTATATAATTTAGTAAAAACTTTAAGTGATAACAAAAATCGCTGTAAATTATTTTAGACTTTTAATAACTAATTATTAAAGATATTTAAATAAATTTATTGAATTCCGAATTTTAATTGATTATATTAAAAATAATATTTTATTGATTTTTATTGTAATGCACGTGGGTATACAATATTTTTGGTTTTTCCATTTGCTGTAAAAATTAACAAATTTTTTGGTGTTCCCACTCTGGAGCATGCGACGTACAGCTGGTCATGTAAAAAACATGGATTTTCCAAATTCGCACAGATTGTCCTTGTGTTTTTTTGATGGTAATAGTTAAGGCAAGGCAAACTGGAAATTATAGTCGCTTACAGTTGAAAGGAAAATCGGTGGGAACCATTGGAATGTGTGAAAATTTACTCACGAATGTGTATAGTCATGACAGCTCAATATGTGTGCAAAGTTTCAGAAAAATCTGTGCAGTGCTTGTACCTCAAAATGATAACTTTTTTTATGGGATTGTGCCTGTCCACTTTCCTAACCACGAAAATGTATAATCATGAGAGTTCAATATGTGTGCAAAGTTTCAGGAAAATCGGTCAAATGCAAGTAGCTAAAAAGTTAATATTTATTTTGTATGGGCGTATTTCATTTTTATGTATATGTAGATGGGCGTAGCCCCGTCCACTTTTTATCACCCATAAACACTCCCTGGAATGTGTACAACAACTTTCCAAAGTTTGAGGCTGATCGGCTTTACACACACACACAGAGTTTCACTTTTATAGATGTAGATTAAAACAAGGTAGAATGAGGAATATTCGGGAAAGCTTTGACCTTGAAAAATATTGAAAAGGACAAAATATTACTTTTGTTATTTCCATAGCTATTTTTACATTTTCTGAAATAATGAATCTAAATTTTTAAAACCCAGAAGCATTGATCCCCGATTTATCCTCACATTATTCTTAATATTTTTTTAAATAAAATCAATCAGAAAAACATGTTTTCACAAATTTAAGAAAAGACAAGTAAGAGCACTATATTCGGCTGTGCCGAATCTTTTACACCCACCACCAATTTGATGTACTTCTATAGCACAGAATTTATTATTTTGTTATCAACAGTAATCGCTATGGAATAATATCTTTATCTACTAAAATATGCATCACTTTCTTTGTATAACTTCGAAATGCTAGTAAAATGTGTTCGTATATTTAGTCATTCAATGAAAGTGGGCGTTAAAGTAGGCGTGTCAATTTAGTATCTGCTAATAAATAAAACTCAGAAAGCAATATGTGCAAAGTTTCATCATCATACCTCTAATTTTGTCCGTTTTATGATCTTTAAAATTTCAGTCATTAACAGTAGATTACGTGAAAAGTGGACGTCATAGTCCTTACGAATTCAACTCAGATAGAGTCTTTTATTATTCCAAAATCTTAGAGAAATTATATAAATTTTAGATAAAGTGTTATATGGGAGGTGGGCGTAAAAGAGGGCATATCACATTTATTTTCCGTTAGTACAAAGCCTTTGATTAACCCGAATCAACCCAGAACTTTTTTTTTCGATTTTTTCAGAAATATTTAATAGGGCAAATATATAGGTCCTCTGGATTACAAACGTACAATTTTTTTTCTCCTCGATGTTTTGTATTTCGAGATATAGGGTGTGACCATATGGTCACTTCGGGTACGATTAAGAATAATTGTGTTTGTTCAAACATGAAAAAATAAAGCAACATTTTTTATACATTTTATTATTTATTTATTTTTTATATATCAAATTGGGTATGATAATTAATAAAGCATTTGACGCAGACCCCAACATCGCATTTTGAGCATTCAGTGCGTCCAACAGAAGTACAGTTGTCGCCTGCACAACGTCTTCTTTTTGCACATGGGCGCACCAGGTGATCTTTTCTATCGTAGCGCAAAGTTTCTTGTAAAGATTCCTGGATATTTCTTTTGCGAGGGCCAAGAGATTTTGGATTTTCTCCAAAATGTTTGCAGTAATACAGAGCAATCTGTCGTCTAAACTGTAGTTGTGGCATATCAGGATTAGCCGAGCGGTGTAGTTGCCATGCGTTATGTAGCGAAACATCAACCAGCCATTTGAATATGCTGCTCCACCACTTTTTTCCTCTTACTCCAATTCTGTACATGTTGACGTTCTGATCCATTCGGTCTACACCACCCATAAATTTATTATATTCTTTAACTACACACGGTTGTTCAACATTAATTTTTTTCTTTTGTTCTCTACAATACCGTTGAACATTCCAAATAGGACTTCTTCCATATACACTCGATGCTATATTTACAACAGCATTGTCATTCCACTTTGTTAACACAATATCGGTCTCCTTCACTTCAATCGATTCTACATAGCCTCGTGCTTTCTTCTGTATAATTTTTTTGTCTGCAATGGGGCAATTTTTGGGTATACGGTTTTCACGGATTGTTCCTGTAGCAGTGTATCCACGGCTTTTTAAATAATGCAGTACAGGAAATTCGGTAATAAATTGTCAAAAAAAAAAAACTAAAAAGGCATGCTTTGAACCTCCGGAGAGAAATCGTCGATCATGTTTATAAGAGGTGCGGTGCATTTGCCAAATCTTTCCTCATAGATGGACTTTGACCGAGGATTTTGTCCTTGGTAAATTTCAAAATTTACCAGATACCCAGAAGTACACAGTGACCATACTTTAAATCCAAAGCGTAATGGTTTCCCTTTGATAAATTGTTTGCAGCCATGGCGTCCAAATTATGATATCATACTTTCGTCATACGATAAATGCTGCACTGGATGGAAATTTTTCAGCATATTTGCTTTCAAGTGATCTGTTAAGGGCCGAAGCTTCCACATTTTATCACCATCGTCAACTTTCTTACCACTATCTTCAAAATGCAGAAATTGCGATATCTGCTGAAACCTGTTTCTTCGCATAGCCGAATATATCAACTCGTTTCTCATGTCTTCATCTGCTTCCCAGAATGATCTATAACTTGTGCGACCGTCATATCCACTCACTATCAAAATACCAATATACGTTTTTAGTTCTGCAGTAGTTATATTTGGAACATTCTTTCCAAGAAAGACTGCGTATTTATGAGATTCGTTGATAATGTGATCTAACAATTGCTGATCAAAAAACTTTTCAAACTGTTCGTATGGTTGCAAGTTCTTGCAATCTTCAAAGCTTGGGGACGGAAATATTGGAGGCATGGCAATTAAAGAATCTTTAACCCACGTAAATGAAGCGTTCTTATTTGCTAATGGAATTTCCAATTCAGATATGGTTGGTTTAACCTTTTGTAAACTATTTAACATTGCAGCAGCTGCTGATATCGATGGCTCAGTCGATAAATTTAAATCCAAAACTGTGCGGGAAGTTTCCAAGGTAATTTCTAAGTTTCTGAGCATTAAATCATCTTCATCATCACTAACTTCCAGGCCATCAAGCGTATTAATGCGTCTGCCATTGCTCAAAACCAGTTCACAAGATGATTTTAGTTGGCCAACAGAAATGTCAACTGGCATTCCAACATCATCCTCATCAGCATCATCCGTACCACTAAGTACGCCACTTTCAACTTCAGGTGGGAGTATATATAAGGCAGCAACAGGCTCGTTTTCATCTTCATCACACAATTCATTTATGAAATCTATGGCTTCTTCTGTACTTAGCGCCCTAAAAATCATAATAAAGTATTTTTTGAAATCTTACCCAGCGTGACCATACGGTCACAATGGTAAAAACTGTTCAAACTAACATGCAAAATGTTTGAAAACTTACAAATCACATTTTTCAATCATTAGTTTAATTCATTGGCAAACAAAATATATTTGTTTTAAACCAAGAAACCCTTATTTCATAAAAATTATAGCTTACTTACTTTTTGTAGTAATGCGTTTTCACGTTTTTTGACATTTTTTTTACACAAAGTTTTAACATCCAATTGCTCTAACAATAACACTCGCACTGATAGAAAAATGCATTTTGCAGCAGCACACATATTTTATGAAGCGAATAAGCGTAAACTTATTGAAATCGGGGAATCACACGAATTTATAGATTTATTTTTCTATGCCCATTATGTGTGTGACCATATGGTTACGTTGGGTTGATTCGGGTTAAAAAGCAATGTTTGCAAAATTTCAGAATAAATGATATTTGCATTTAGTTGGATAAAAAAAATATTTTTATTTTATTTTTTAATTGCCATAATCATCTTGTTACTGGTTTCGTCAATAGCAGGAGCTTTCTGGATTATTTATTTAAAATTGCCTTTTCAATCTCTTGAGTCTCAAATGGTAGGGGTGTAGCTTGAGGTGAAAAACCAAAAACTTTTCCAAATGTTCAACAAACAGAATTTCTTTTCCCGTATTATTTATTTTTTGCTCGTCCTTCATTTTCATTTGTAGAAGAGTCTGGCGTACAACAGGACTTTTAATAATTTTTGTGACTTGACATTAATTATAATCTGATTGATTTGCTATGCCTTGGGTCTCCAAATATTTGAACATGGGCTGCATTTTAAATGTTTAGCTGTTTAGTGCATTCGTTCAATCTCGACTTAAGTTTATGGGATCTTCTTTTCTTTGTCTGTTAAATATCTGCAGAAAAAAGTCTAGTGAGTCTGCTCTGCACTGCAGATATGAAGTAGCATGTTGAGCAGCTTTAGATTTTTATGATTAGAGTGGTCGATATATTTTTTGCAAGGTTTATTTATTTTAAATTTATAAATACCAAATTGTTTTATGTAAAAAAATTTAATTTTGCGCGAAATAACTTCTGTGTTTGGTTAAGGAAAATATAAATTAATGTGGAACTGGGACATTGAGGGACAGAAAAGGGTTCAGTAGATGGGGAATGTGCAGACAAGCTAGATAAGATGAACGTCAGATAAGAGGAGAACGAATTTGTTAAAGTGACGGTTGGATATTTTTGGATAGTAGAAAAGCAACGCTAAGGATAACAGACATAAGCGGTAAAAAAGTATATAAGCAGTTGCATCTTCAAATTAAAATGGACTTTATTAAAATTAAAGTAATGAAAGTTAGTTGTAATCAATTTAAATAACGAAAGATAAATTAAAGTAAGTAAAAATAAATAAGGTTTTCCTACATAAATTCCATCATTCTAGGTATTCTGTATGTATTTTATGAAAACCCACAACACATAATTTCCCCCTTTAAAAGTATTAGCCAGTACGAACAGAGATTGAGTGACGTTATTGAAATTACATCTCTTTTAAAATTTTTAGGTATGTACCGCGTCAAACACTAGCATTATTAAAATTTTTAAAAATTGGTTTTCAGGAATGCACTGTAACCGAGCCAGCCACAATTTCCAGATGACTGAAATAATTTTATAACATT
Source organism: Phyto melanocephala (assembly GCA_941918925.1). Lineage (NCBI taxonomy): Eukaryota > Metazoa > Arthropoda > Insecta > Diptera > Rhinophoridae > Phyto > Phyto melanocephala. The sequence continues at coordinate 58,824,728 of OW799235.1, forward strand.
ATTGTCATGAAATTGTTTGTCTAATTTTGGCAGCCTGAAAACAAATCTTTTATAGGTATGTATATTGATAATGCTTAAAATAGGCATTCCTTTTCATAACGAATGTCTGTAGCAGTGTTGCCATTAGATGATAGAGGAAAAGTGCAAAACCTCGGAAAAAAACGTGCTAAAATATTCTACAGTTCAAAAAGAAAAGTGCTAAAGTTTTGCAATATTGTTTTTTTAAAACATCAAAAATTAAGAATACTTTTTTATTATAATAATTATATAATATTAATAATATTATTATATTTTGTTCAATTAAATTCAATTTCATTAATATTATATTTACACAAAAAAAAGTGTCAACAATTACTCAAATGTTGTAAGAAGGTTAATAAGTTCAATCATATAATTTTCTTCACATACCAATTCTTTTTGGTTTTTTTCAGATGAACCGATTTTAATCAAAACATCATCCGATATATTGATGTTATAGCAACATACGTTATTTAGTTTTATGCTTTCCCTTATACGTATAATAGAACATAAAAGTTGTGTGTTAATTTTTGTTCTAAATTTGCTTTTTATTAAGCCCATTAAACTAAATAAACGCTCCAGTTCAGCGTTTGAAAATGGTACAACCAAAAGAGACAGCACAAAATCCGATAGTTCTTTAAGAGGATTTTCATTAACTGAGTTTCTAAATTGGTTTACTTGAATCCAGAACTCCGTAGTATCCATATTTGTATGTCAGATTTGTTCAGTTATATAGCTCAACTAATTTGGGATTTATTCCATTTCAGTTATACTTAAATTCATATCTTCTAAGATACAAGTAATAGGTGCCTTAATTTGCTTAAGGTTATCAGCTATTGAAAATGTTGCATTTTTTTTTAATATCAAAATATTTTTGGGAAGCCAATATTTTAGTTCACTTACAAGCGATTTTAAAAAATGTAAACATATTTTTCTGATTGTGTCTTCTTCTTCAGAAGATATTATATTTTTTTCTTTATTCTTTTTGAATAACGTTTCGAAATTATATCCTAAATACGGATTTCGTAGCAAATATTCTTCAAATATTTCTTCTTCATCACCCAACATTATGTCCATCAGGTTTTCCTTTATATATATTTTACCAGCTCAGACCTTTACAAGAAAGAAAATATCATCTAAAATTAACATATTGATTGCATTTAAATTTTATATGAAAAAAGTGCAAAAAATGCCAGATAATTATTAAAAAGTGCCAAACTAGCACTTAGCACTTTTTTGAAAATCTTTTGTGCTAACTTAAGAAGAAAAAAATGATAAATCTAGTATAGAAAGTGCTAAAATGGCAAGCCTGGTCTTTAGTGCTTACAAGAATCTCTTTCTTGCTTGCTGAGAAAAAGTTCTTTATCCTTTCTTAATTATTGTAAGAAAATTGTGATAAATAAATTATTAACTATTAAGTTGCTGACAGTAGTGGTCTAAATTACCGTATTTATTGACAACAACTTAAAGATCTTAGCAGAGATTTTTTTTTATCATATTGCGCACTTACCCATTATCAAAAAACAAGTAAGAGAACTTTATTCCACCGTGTGCTGCTTTTGTACCATAAAATTTAATAATTTGTTATTAACTGTAATCAATATAGTAAGATCTCTTAACATTAAAATATGTATGCTTTCTTTGTTTTAGTTCGATTGGCTAATTATTTATTTTCTTCTGTTTCTATAATAGAAATGATACTATTCTTTTTTTAGCAAAATGTTTTCTTTCTTTCATGTAAAATATAGAACCACAGATTCCCATGACAATTTAAAGCCTTTAACAATATATGTAAATACAAAACACACAAGATAGTAGCGTTTGCTTTATATAAGTAGTGGGCGTATTAAGGTAACATCTCCTAATGAATTCAGCTTAAATATTTGAAACATAAAGTTCTATTTTCATTTATAATCTTTATGCCTACAGTAAAGATATAAATTTACGCACGAGGCTTGTATGGAATGAGCGCGGTAAAGTGGGCGTGTCATATCACATTCTTCTGGTTTTCAGGTTATATTAGCCAGAGGCACACACTGACAAATTTTTAGCTTCGTATATTAATTGTTCACTTTATTAACTTTTAAATTTTATTTATAGTTGGTTATGGTTATGATGTCATATCCTAGGAGTGTCATAGCATTTTTTGCATTAGCAGAACAACACAACTGAAGTTCGGTTGGTATCCATAATCGATCCATAATTCTGTTGCTTTTTTGAGCTTTTAAAGTTTATAAATAGCAGATTATGTGAAAAGCGGGTGAGAATTTAGCTTAAAAATTGCACTTATTCTTCCAAAATTTTTTTCCATTTAGAAAGTACATGGTTTTTAGAAAAAAATTATAATGGAGGTGGGCGTTGAAGTAGGAATGTCACCTTCATTTTGCTTGATTACAATAAAATTTACTACGAAGCCATATTTACAAAAAAAGACACCATGCAGTATAATATTTCATACAACTTTTTTTTTATTTTTCTCTTTATTTTAATTGCAACTTTAGCTGTGAAAGTCAATCGATTAAAACCCAATCTCTTGTTTCATTTATATGAAATGTCAAACTTTAAATATAAAAATTTCTTTGAACTGCTTTTACTTTGGTCGAATTCGATTTTACGATACGATTTTAATTACCCAATTTTTTCCATATTTTTTATTGTTTTTCTTTTCTTTTATGTTCACACACTACAATTTTTTCGACGATTTTCCGTTTGGTTTGGTTTTTATCATAGTACGCAAAAAATTATGTTTGCGAATGCAATTTCATTTTTTTCTATCGTTTTTTGAATTATGCTCCGAATTAAAAAAGATGAAAGTTGCGAGACAAATCCTATTTAGGATTATTATGTTTTTTCATTCTTTTCGCAAATAAAATAAATATTTTTTTCTTTATTTAATTCGTTTCCAATACGAATTTTATTTTTAAATTCGCCGTTTTTCATTCCTCTCACAAATTATATATATATCATTTTAAGCAAAATAGAATTAACAAGTAAAAGCACTATATTCGGCTGTGCCGAATTTTTTATACCCACCACCAGTTTCCGTTCTTTTGTAGCTAGGGTTTTTTTTTCGAGAAAATTTTTGTTTCCCGGAAATGCGAGATTTATTTTTTAATATCCCGGGATTCCGCAGTAAAACAAATAAAATGTAAATTTGTTTTTAATTAAAAAAAAAAAACTTTTTACTAAAAAGCATAAAATAGTTTATAATGTAAAATATAATAATAAAGAAACTTGAATTTAAAATATAAATTGAGAAAAAATAACCCAATTTATAGTACAAAATGTATTTGTTTGTTATTAACAGTAATCGCTATGCAATAATCTCTTTATACTAAAATATGTCTTACTTTCTTTGTATAACTTCGATATGCTAGTAAAATGTTTTCGAAAAATTTAGTCTTTCAATGAAAGTGGGCGTTAAAGTAGGCGTGTTGAAGTTGTTTCTACTAATGAATGCAACTTAGATGTTTCACTACAGCCCTTTATTATTCCAAAATCTTTATTCATAGACGAATTTTATGAATTTAAGATAAGCCGTTATATGGCAGGTAGGCGTTAAAGTGGGCGTGTCACCTACATTTTCTGGCATAACAATAACATTGACTAGAAAGAAATATGTGGCAAATTTCATCATTATACCCCCAATTTTGTCGGTTTTATGAGCTTTTAAATTTCATTAACACTAGATAACGTTTAAAGTGGTCGTAATAGTAGGCGTGTCTAAGTTGTTGTATCCTTTCAATGAAAGTTGACGTTAAAGAATGCGTGTTGAAGTTGTTTCTACTAATGAATGTAACTTAAATGTTTCAATATAGTCCTTTATTATTCCAAAATTTTTATTCATAGAGAAATTATATGAATTTGAGATAAACCGTTATATGGAAGGTAGGCGGTAAAGTACGCGTGTCACCTAAATTTTACGGCATAACAATGACTAGTAGGATATCTGTTGCAAATTTCATAATCATACCTCCAATTTTGTCGGTTTTATGATTTCATTAACAGTAGATAACGTAAAAAGTGTTCGTAATAGTAAGCGTGTCGAAGTTGTTGTAGCCTTTCAATGAAAGTGGGCGTTAAAGAAGGCGTGTTGAAGTTATTTCTAATAATAAATGCAACTAAGATCTTTCAATATAGTCCTTCATTTTTCAAAAATCTTTATTCATAGAGAAATTATATGAATTTGAGATAAACCGTTATATGGGAGGTAGGCGGTAAAGTACGCGTGTCACCTAAATTTGACGGCATAACAATGACATTGACTAGAAGGATATCTTGTAGGAAATTTCATTATCGTAGCTCTAATTTTGTCGGTTTCATGGGCTTTTAAATTTCATTAACGGTAGATAACGTGAAAAGTGGGCGTAATAGTAGGCGTGTGGAAACTATTTTTAATAATGAATGCAACTTAGGTGTTTCAATATAGTCCTTTATTATTCTAAAATCTTTATTTATAGAGAAATTATATGAATTTAAGTTTAGACGTTATATGGGAGGTGAGCGTAAAAGTGGGCGTTTCACATTTATTTTCCGTTAGAACAAAGCATTTGACCAAAAAGCTATGTGTGCAAAATTTCAGAGTCGTACATCCAATTTTGTTGCTTTTATGACGTTTTTGTTTTTAAATATACCGAAAAATACACTGTGCGGTAAACATTTTCGTACATTTTGATCGATAACTCCTTTCCTAATGCATAGCTTTAGGTAATTTTGGGGAAAAAATATTGTTTTTACTCATGAAATATATATTCGAAGTTTCATGAGTCTACGTTAATGCGTTTGGACACAATTCCATTTTATTCGATGTTCGAAGGACACGGTTCTTTCGACCTACTCTTGCATTACGAGCTATAACTCTCTTCCTAATATTCCGATGTAGCCCATTTTCAATACCAAACAAACCTTGTCTATAAGAAAGATTCTGGCATCCCCTAGCTTTTTCGGTGCGACCTCTATAGTGCTTTCAACAGACGGATAGACGGACGGACATAGCTAGATCGTCATCAAATCAAACCCCGATTCAGAATATATATACTTTGTGGGGTATAAAATGGATGTTTCGATGTGTTACAAACGGAATGACAAAATGAATATACCCTCACCATTTTTTTGGTGGCGGGTATAAAAACGAATAATTCTTTTCAAAAGTTACGTCTTTTTATTTGTTGTTGTTTGTGGTATGAAAACAAATCTTAACATTAAATAATGTACAGTAGCAGCCATAATAATTTAAACAACATACAATGCGTTCTTAACAGATTGGATTTTGCTTATTTGTATATAAGTAGCTGTATCGTATATAAATATTATATTTTATATATGTATATGTACATATAGATTATTTTTATGATCATAAATTTAATTATAATTGATTTAAAGAATCAGGCAAGAAAAACAACTTTATTGGTCTAATCAAATAATTGGGCATTTATATAAAAAGGTAAAGTCTTAAAAGGATATGCGTATTAGCAAAACACATATATAAACATATATACCTGAAAATGTAAACAGAAAATTCATTATATTCCTAATTTTTTTTATTCGGTAAAGTAAAAATCCTTGTTTGTCTTAAATTGAAACTCGGTATAAAAGCTACTTTATATTTAAGCATATGTCAAGCGCCTATAGGTAAAAAGTTGTGTGTCACACTGTACCCAATGCCTCTTTTAACAACAACAATACCTAAAAAACAAACAGTATCAATAAAAACGTATATGCAAAGACAATAGACTATAGTCTTTGGTATATGTGAAAATCATCCCTTGCAAGGAATACAACACAAAAAATTTTTTGGCGCCACATAAAAAAAAAATTCTGTGTAAAAAAAATGTAATACGGTCGGATTCGGTTAAGCTGCCGCCGTTTAATTAAAGGAATAACTTAACTAAAATTAAATATTTTTACTATTATTTGAAAGAAAATGAGTTCGGTTAAAAGGCATATTAGACACGCATACTTGTCTTAAGACATGTGTATGGCATACTTAATTAATTACCAAGAATGATATAAAAAGAGATTACGCCATGCGCATGTTTTCCGTTAGATGACGTTGCGTACCCAAGCTAGGGTTACCTTTTCTATGTATTCTAAAATATTTCGGGCTATGTATGTATTCTTGAATATTTTCATGAGCTTGAGGTGTTTCTTTTTATTAATTTGTTTTTTATTTTTTAACTACAATATTTCGGTACAATATTTGTGTATCTTCTTCAGGAAAATATTTTGATTTTTGATACAATTTTATAAAATAAAAAACCAAAAATTGAATTGAACTTACATATGTACATATGTATATCATAGTTTAAAAAATCATAGCTTGGGAATAATGATTAGAAAACGTAATGATTAGCAATTGGATTAGAAGTTTTTTTTGTGCTGAAAAATTGATTAATTATGATTAGTTAACCATTTTAGACGATTACTAATTGATTAGATTAGAAATAATCAAAAATCTAATCACATTTAGTGACGATTAGCATTTCTAATCAAATCTAATCAAAACTAATCCAAAAAATATTTGATTAGATTTCTTGATTATTTTTGATTAGATTTGATTATATCAACTATTTTTAACTATTTTTGTGAAAAGAAAATATTTATTTATCACATTTGTTGCTATATTTACATAATGTAACAGTTTTTGAATATTGCATAAAATTGCATACCATGCACCCTGTTTTTAAACTAAACACTTGACACAGCTGGTTCACTTTTTTGTTGTGTTATTATTAATGTGTTATTATTAATGTTACGAAGACCAAGACTTCTCCGCAGACGATGATGTATGTGATCCAAATTATGTACCGACGAAGGTGATCCGGAACATAGTTTTGGAGAGCGAGCCGGCAGTGAGTGCTAAAAGAATGCGTAGCACCGGAAGTTCGCCCTAATTAATTTTCAACCCTGAATTTTATGTGGCAATGGTTATGTTCGTAAATTTTGCCCATTATCTTCCGTTAGGTTTGCTGTATATGGTGATGTTTACTTCACAAAAATAGTTGATATAATCAAATCTAATCAAAAATAATCAAGAAATCTAATCAATTATTTTTTGGATTAGTTTTGATTAGAAATGCTAATCGTCACTAATTGTGATTAGATTTTTGATTATATCTAATCTAATCAATTAGTAATCTGAAATTTTTATCAAAATTCAATTCTAATGATTAGATTATTTTATTTCTCTAATCGTAATGATTTCTAATTCTAATCGAAATTCCCTAGCTATGGTGTGGAGGCTGTTTGAAAGCTTTAAGTGTAAAAAATTCTTGTTTAAAAATTTGAAGCAAATTGTAAACATGAAGTGCGCAGTGGGCAAATGCATGCGAAACGATAGAAAGAAATCAAGTAAGAATTGTGTTCAAAACTAATTTTGTGCGTATTTTTAATATACATATCTTATCTTAGATGTGTCCTTTTACAATTTTCAAAAAAACAATGAGCAACAAAGAAAGCTTTGGATAACATTTTGCAAACGGAAGAACACCATAAAGATACTAAGGGAGAGAATTTGCTCATAACATTTTAAGCCGGACGATTTTGAAACAAATTTTAAATTTGAAATGGGTAAGTTAGAAGTATATTGGTTTGGGTTTTAAAGTCTTGTGATGAGATTTTTATGCGGCTAAATGGAGACAGATTATTTCCAACAAATGATTATTTAAAAAAATATTTAGTGGAAGCAAAGGAAGTAAAAGCCAGAGAAGAAGTGAAAAATGTAGGATTTATTTTAGATTGAGATCGCTTAATGCAAAAATTCAATAAAACATAAGTAGCCGAAAAAGAAAATTGACTAAAACATTAATGTAATAGATAATAAATTTTAAATTATATTAATCTTTATTTGAAATTATTCTTAATTTTATATATTCTTTGAATATTTCACTGTTTTTATTCTTGGAAAAAAAAAATTGCGAGTAATATAAAAAAAATTATTTATGGGAAAAATTAAGAAATTGTCCCACTGTCATGTTTAGATGTCAGCCTGTTTCGTGACGTCATTTAACCCACCTGCGCAGAACATTCAATTTTTGAGTTCGTGTTGTCGTAATCTTTCTTCTATCATTCTTGCTTCATTACACAGAAATTTTTGAAGCGAAAACATGGCAATAAAGTGAAAAGTTGTCAATAATTGCATTTTTTTCTATTTCAACTTAATTTTTCTTTGAATGCATTGTATGCATTAATTTTCAATTGTTTGTTGTGGCACAAATGTGATTTGATTTGCCACAATTTTGGGAAGCTTTTATATTTCTCAATAAACTCTTTCCAGAAAATAATATTAGAGAGACATTTTTTTAAATTTGCGATATGCACACAGCAGCGGCAAAAATTTGAATGAATTTTTGTACGAAGTATGACAGACACGCTATTAGACGAGTATGTTGGTATGCGACAGACTCAGGTTTTCAAACATTTTTGAAAACCAACATATGTACATGTCTAACATACTCGACATACATGCTATTACACCCCTTTCGCACTTGCGCAAGTCTTGTGTTTATAGTCAAAAGAGGTAAGGTCGGGTTAAGAGGAAGAAACTTGCTCATATTTGAGTACACACTTGCCTGTACTCGGCAAGTACGAGCAAGTTTTTGTTGAGAAACCAAAAACAAAAAAGAAATAAAAACAGTAAAGAGTGCTATATTCGGCCATGCCGAATCTTATATACCCTTCACAACGTGTAGTCATGCAACAACAATTGTTTATATCACCATTTATCTCATATGAAATACGTACATACATATATAAAAACATCCCATTGTATTATTATAAATTTAGTTTACTTATGTGTTTAAAAAAAATAAATTAAAAGAAAAATTTAAAATAAAACAATAAAAATTTGAATAATATATATAAAATAAAAAAAAAAAAATTTTGGCTCACTCTAACCAGTATACCACGTTTGTATATATGTGTAGATAATTGATAATTGTAGAAATTTCAAACGGAACGACAAACCTATATATACCCTTTTTCACTGGTGAAGAGTATAATAAGTAAAAGAGAACGAAACTTGGGCAAGTCAATTACTGAGTCTGAACGTAAAAGCAAGTTCAAAGAAAAATAAAAGAAAATAAACAACTAACTTGCGCAAGTGACTTGCCTAGTGCGAAAGGGGTGTACACAGTGAGATTTGGTATGCCATCGTACATGCCTTAAGACAAGTATGCGTGTCTAATAGGCCTTTAAGGGAAAATCAATTTTACAGCTATTTTGTTTTAAAGCTACAAACTTCAATAAAGCAAACACTGCTTAGAAGAAAAAACTTCTCATTAATATGCGACGAAATACAATGCTACAGCTAATTTGTTGCACTGTAGTGCAACATTTTCTATTATTTTGTTTTAAAACAATATAAAAAGTAGACAATCTATTTAACCAAAATGGTTTCAATTTACCGAAAGTTTTTTATTAATGAAAATCTTTCATAAGCCAAAAAAATAAATCCTTCAATTTTCAATTTCTCTTACCCGAATCCGACTGTATACGTGTAATGTTTGTAATTATGATGTTTGTGTACCACTTAGCAGTTTAAAAAACCAACACACAATAAAAAGGTATTCCGTTTATGAATGCAAGAAATACAAAAACAAAACCTACATATGAAACATTTCTGCCGGCACCAAATATTCGTAATAAAATTGTGTATGCATTTAGGTATGTCGCAAAAAATTAAAAAACAAGTTGCCGCAAGTATTTAACTAAATTTCTTAGAAAAAATCTCCAAATGGAAAAAAACTCTGTAATAAAATTTTGTATAACAAATCCAAATGGGATTATTATCATAAAATCCTAAAAGGTAATAGCTGTGGCTTTCACGGGCAAACGCGTATGTTCATTTTTTATGATTTTGAGTTAATAATGCCATAGTGTTTGGTTTTAAACGCCCTTTACTTGGTTCTAAAAATGTCTGAAATAAGATGGAGCCATTCTGATTTTTTTTCTATATATATTCAAAAAGCGTTCAGCACTAACGCAGTATGTTGACTTACGCGTACTTAATGGCAAATTATTTTATTTTTTTTTTTTAGAAAAACACACAACCACATACGCTGTTATTTCTGAACACATTTATAAGTCATTTTCTGATAATTTTTCAGTTTACTAGAAGTGTGTACTACCTACATATGTTTATCTGCACACACTTTTAGTTTCCGTACCACTTTGTTTATTGTCGTATTCGCTATAATATAATTTTAAAAGGATATGTGTCTGAAATTTTTATAAGAAAATTTTTAGATTTTTATTGGCATAAATGGTAAAAAAAAGTTTAAAAGTTCAATACCTAACCCGTTGTTTTATATAAAAGGTTTTTATGGCTCTCCTGAAAAATTTGATTTTAAGACATACCATGCCCATGAAAACCACAGATATAATTATATTTAATCCGAATTGCTTGTTTGAAACCCGTTTATACTTATGTTTTTTTATCACTAATCAGACATACATAAAATAATTCCTTAAAATTTCATATTGCCTGGTGTTCCATACTAAATGAAATTGCCTTTAACGTATGTATTTACTTTGTGTAACAAAAATTTGGGGAGAAACAAAAAGTTGGAAAAACGAAAAATTAAAGTCTTTAAAATATTTTCTTTAATTCCTAAAATGTTGAAATTGTCCCCATTAACACAACAAAAATAATAAACTACAATGGCAACGCTGCTAACTTTTCTTCAAGGAAAATAAAAATTCTATTTGTGAATCGATTTTTTTTTAATTTTTCGATTATGTTCTTTGAATAAATGATTCTTGTAAGGAATTTTATATATAAACTAGAAAAGCCCGGCGCGCGTTGCTACGCCCCATGATGAATAAAAATGCATTCTGAATTGAAATTGAATATTAAGGGCAAAAAGCTTAAAATTATAACTTTTTTATGGGCGTGGCCCCACCCACTTTTCTTATCACGAAATTATAAAGTCATGACAGCTAAATATGTGTGGAAAGTTTCAGAAAAATCGATCAAGTGCAAGTAGCTAAAAATGATAACTAATTTTTATATGGGCGTGGCCCCGCCCACTTTTTGCCACCCATAAACACTCCCTGGTATGATTATAAGAACTTGCCAAAGTTTGAGTTCGATCGGTTTATAAAAAATAGTTAAAAACCTATTCTCACACCTATAGAATTTCATTGAAATCGGTTCAGCCGTTTCGGTGACAAACACTGTGACACGTGAATTTTATATATTAGAAAAGATTGTTATTAAACTAACTCACTTTCTGCTGCACGAGTGGTACCGCACAAATTAAAAAAGATCTCCCTGTGATAGTACTCAAGATATATGATGTTAAAAATTCACTATGTATGGGAGCTACCACGCCCACTTATCCTATCCCGCCAATTTTCGGCATGGCTACTCACATTAATAATAGAAGGCCCCGCATAAATTTAAAAAGCACGCCCACTTATGCGATCCTACCCATTTTCGGTACGGCTACAAATAGTAATAACAAATGATGTCGCACGAATTTTCGAAGCTCTCCCTTTCATAGTAATCAAGATATATGATGTTAAAAATTCACTTTGTATGGAATGTGCCACGCCCACTTCATTAAGGAATATAAAAAATAGTTATAAACCTTTTCTCAGACCTATAGAATGTGTATGCAAAATTTCATTGAAATCGGTTCAGCCGTTTCGGAGGAGTTTGGTGACAAACACTGTGACACGTGAATTATATATATATATAATATATATATATATATATATATATATATGTATATATATATAGATTGTGAAGAGAATTTTATTTTCATTTTTTTTTAAATTTCATTTGTTTTCCAAATTTTTTTTAAATTCGGAAAACAAAAAGAATTATTCGTCACAATGTGGAAAATTTAATTTATTCGAATTAATATCATTCACAAAAAATATATATTCGAATAATTTGCGTACTATGGTTTTTATTTTCTTACAATTTGACATTTGTGCTTTAGCCGTAAATAGCAATAATAAAAACATACATAAAATAATATAATTGATTTTAATTAACACTTTTAATTAAAATGTTTTCACTAAAATATTTTTTTTGTGTTTTTTTATTTTCAAATATTTTGAACATTTAATTTGTGGCGTTTTTAATTAAATTTTTAAATTACTTACACACCAAGAAGTGAAACACCGAATGAAAAGAAATGCTTCAAATAGCCGAGTACCGGTGATTATATTTCGCTTTTTTTTCTCTTCACCCAAAACAGTAAAAACATATTTAAACTCGAGAATTGAATAACAAAAATACGTAACTACAAACTTGCATACATACTTTAATAACCACATTACAATTTTATAAATTTATGAATAATGACTGTGTGGTATACCTATATTTTGCAGCCAAAGAAAATTTCGGAGGTGGATTAGTATTACGTATAGTACCTAGAGTTGGTTGGCTAGCCCAGCCGCCTCTGAATCCATGGGTCCCTCTTAAGCATCCTATTGAACGTGTTATAGTCATACCAACAAGAACATCAGAATGTGAAACACAGGTTCGTATCAAATTTCCTTATTTTGACATTATCACTTAATAAGCTCAATTTTTTTTTTATTAAGGCTGCTTGTACATATACAGTGCGAATAACACAAACCTTTAACATTGAATCACAACAACAAGATGATATAATTTATAATTTTCTTGTTGGTGGAGATGGAAACGTTTACGAAGGACGTGGCTGGGACAATAGAGGTTCGGTTTTGAAAGGTTTCAATGATAATAGTATAACTTTTGCCTATATCGGATCGTTTAAAAAAAAGCCACCATCCTACAAACAACTTAATGTTACCAGATTGTTACTGCAAGAAGGTGTTCGTTTAAAAAAGCTTTCATCGAATTATAGAATTATAGGTGCCAACAAGCTAGATCCGACTTCGGTTGCAACCTTAGCAGATGCTTTATATAAAAGTTTTGAAAATTGGCCACATTGGTCAGATAAATAAAATAATTTAGGCATAGTTACATACATATAAGGTAGTGTTATAGCGTTTGGCTTTGAACTAAAAGTTAATAGGTGTAGAAGCTAAAAATACTTGTACATAAATAGATTTGCATCTATGAGTAAGAGCTAGTTAAGAGTTTATTAAATAGGGTACTATTTAATTATATGTACATAATTAAGATACTCTTTGGCTAAGAGAAATATTCACATGATTACCTAAGAATTGCATTAAAAATAAATAATTAAAACTTAAATATATGTACATACATACATACATATGAGAAGTTTTTAAAAATATATTGTTAAATAAAAAATAAAACATTATTTTCTTATTAATTAGACATTTAAAATTAAAAATATTGTAATAATTCGGCCAAATGGCGACAAGACCCTGATTTTAATTTCTTCTCACAGATAAATGCGAAATTATAATAGTAAGGGTACTCACGATTGAACCTGTGCAAATTTGAACGGAGCAAATTTGCTGTGCATATTATAACAGATCGTGAGCGTCCTTTTTTTATCCAAAAAAACATATTTATTTCAGCCGGTGTTGTTAGAGTAACGACTGAAAAAATCTGGCAACTTCTTACTGAGTTTCTTGAATATTTATTTTTATTCAAAAGAACCTATTTTTTAGTTTTATCGTTACCACAAGCAATTTCCTGTTATTTTAGTTTTCTTTTACAAAAAATAATTGGCGGTCGAAATGTCAAAAACAGCAATTGTCATTAACCCTACGTCGCCACAGGCAAGTATTTACTTGCAAGTAGTGTATACGTATTACTTACGAAAATCAGGAGAAATGCAAAAAAAAACACAAAAATTTTTGAGTGGCTACACAGCACAGTGCAAGTTCATTTTTAAAATGTCGACAACAAATAAACTTCAAACAAATAGCGCTGCTTCAATTGGTAATTAAGTGTTGTCAATAGCCACTATTGAACGTTACCTATAGACATATAACTTTTTAATATAATTTTTTTTTTATTAAAAATTGATATCTATATTAAAACTTACATTTTAAATGAATATTTATAATTTTTCTTAATATTCTTCATATACATATATACATATTTATTCAAAAAATTAGCTGAATTATTTACCACAATTGTATGATATATTGTTGAGTTAACAAAAAACTCAGTATTAGACAACACTGTTTTTCGGCTTGCCACTTTACTTGCCGTAACTGTAAAAATTTTACTTGCTTAAAAATTTCTTCGCAAGCTGACCTACCGTTGCCACATGCAAGTGCAAGTGAAAAAAACCAATACACTAACACTTTTTTACTAACACAACTACACTTTGGCAACCTGCGACTCAGCTTGCGAATAAATTTTTAAGCAAGTAAAATTTTTACAGTTACGGCAAGTAAAGTGACAAGCCGAAAAACAGTGTTGTCTAATACTGAGTTTTTTGTTAACTCACTAATATGTCATACAATTGTGGTAAATAATTCAGCTAATTTTTTTAATAAATATGTATATATGTATATGAAGAATATTAAGAAAAAAATATAAATATTCATTTAAAATGTAAGTTTTAATATAAATATCAATATTTAATAAAAAAAATTATATTAAAATGTCACATGTCTAAAGGTAACGTTCAATAGTGGCTATTGACAACACTTAATTACCAATTAAAGCAGCGCCATTTGTTTTAAATTTGTTTGAAGTTTATTTGTTGACGACATTTTAAAAATGAACTTGCACTGTGCTGTGTAGCCACTCAAAAAATTTTTGTGTTTTTTTTTGGCATTTCTCCTGATTTTCGTTAGTAATACGTATACACTACTTGCAAGTAAATACTTGCTTGTGGCAACGTAGGGTTAGTCGCAGGTTGCCAAAGTGTGGTTGTGTTAGTAAAAAAGTGTTAGTGTATTGGTTTCTTTTCACTTGCACTTGCATGTGGCAACGGTAGGTTATTTGCTTCTGAGCATATACATATATGTATGTATGTACACAGCCACTTTTGCTCAAGCTTTTTATAGTGCAATTTAAGTAAAGTGAAGCAAATTGCAAATGCATACATTTTGTTGTTGTGTTAAAAGAAAAGTGCATTTTTGCAAGAATTTGCATCGTCTGCACAGTTTGCACCACCCTTTGTAAGTACCCTTATTGTTAAGGAAGTATGTTATAAATAAAATGTGAAAAAAACGTAAAAAAATAATTCAAACAAAAAAATCAGTTCTAAAATCCACATTCATAATAAATTTAAAAAAGAAATATTGCAAGTATTGAAGCGAAAAATTTTCTATAATGGAAATAATTGTCGTGTCGCCAGAATCGATATAAAAGAACTAAAAAGTACTTTATTTTTTAGAAATTGAGAAAAAACCGGTCAATCGGTTCAAATAAATAAAATACAAATACTTAATAACAAAAATATAAGAAAAATGGTTTTTAAATATGAACTTTTAAGAGTTGACTATTTGGTTTTTAATTAATTGAATTAAAGGACAAAAGGTACTCATTACAAGTGAAATAAATAAATAAATTAATATAAATTTGTATATCTCCTTCTGTACATTTTTCTTTGTCTTCTAAATTTAATGTGCACAAACGTATTTTGTTAAAAATGATCTTCTTTATTTGAAATACAATTTAAAGACTAGGGGGAAAATCTACTTAGTTGTTTACAATTTCATTTTAAAAATTCTTCCTTACACCCCTCATACTACAAATTAAACTTGGTTGAGTTTTTTTGTTTGAAGAAATATTTTTTTGGAAGTGAAAACTTCTCTACTAATTAAGTGCCAAATTAACACTAAATTAAAACTAAATAATTTGCTAATTATATTATTTTCTGCTACCTAACATCACCTGATGTTATTCCTTAAATTTATTGGATTGTCAATTTTGCATTTAGCGGATTTTCGTACAAAATTGTAGACATGGTGTCAGCAAAAATTATTTTATTACTTTTTCTGTAGAATTATTATTTGTATCGTTAACTTACATAGTTTGTTCGATGGTTTAATTGCATTTTAAGTTGTCACACATTTAGTACTATTATTATAACATCTCGCTAATTAAAGTTCGAGAGTTAAAGGACAGATAACACTATGCAACAAATGGACAAACATTTTTTCCCAGAATAACAACTATATTTTTTTGATCCGCTATGGTCAGCTAACTACAAAAATCATCATAATTTCAAATTCTTTGGTAAGGTTTTTTTTTTAAATTTTTTAATAAAATTTGAGATTTTTGAAGAGGCTGCTCCATACATCTTGTCGTAACTTTGAACGGACTGACTCAATTTTGTTTAACAATCCGTCTGAAAACTTAAAATTATGCCAGCCTTAAGTTTTTCTAAAATCAGGAACAGGTCGGAAAATTTTTTTTTTTTTTTGAAAAATTTTTAAATTTTTAAAATAAAGAAATTTATAAAAAATAGAACGCAACAAATAATTACCAGTTTTGGTACTTAGTATTAAAACTGCGTTTATTAGAAATAAAATAAATTTTATTACATGAAAATCATGGATAAATTCGTGTTTTATTGCCGATAAACTGAAAGTACCTAGTTTTGATATTTTTTTTATCACAAATTACTGTTAAGCAAAAATTTTTAATTTTTTTTTTAAATGATAAATTGATTTCAAATTATTTTCGAACGTTAATTAGTCTAGAAGTTAGATGAGATCTTAAAAAGTACCAAAGTTAAGGTTTTTACCGGTTTTTGTCCCTTAACCTATCGGTTTAAAAAAAGTATTAGACACTGATCCGCTTATTTTATTTCTGCTTTTTAAAAAAATCATCTTTCTATTCAATTGAAACATAAAACAAAACACACCAACATTGTCATGGTGGCTTCGCCTATTGGTCGTTTCTTATTTGGGTTAAGATTCTCGTCTTCTTTCATATTTCCCTCTAACGCATATAAGATGGTAATATACTTCAAAGTATAATTCAATTTGTGCGACCAATAACAAAACTCAGTAAAGATTCAGTGTTCTGCAATCTCAGGTAATATATTCTTAGCTCTAATTACTGCACAAAAAAATTCCAGGAACTGCATCATTATCGCTTTCTGAATTTCCCGTAATTGCACTTCAGTATTACCTGGGTATTTACGCTTTCTCTTGCTCTTCAAAATAATATTGGGATTATTTTTCAAGCAAATTTCAAGAATTATTTTTTAAATACTTTTTCACTTTAAATATATTGGGCAATGAACTTCACTTCACACATTAATTGTAAACTCTAGTTTCGGCTCACATCTATAAGGAACTAATACTGATGCGTTTACGGCGGGCGTATAAACCGCAAACGCATATAAAGGTACCACTTTGTACAATTAGTATTAATCAACAAGTGATTGTGGACAAGACAAGTGTTTATTAAACAAGTAAGAGCGCTATATTCGGCAGTGCCGAATCTTATATACCCTTCACAACGTGTAGTCATGCAATAACAGTAGTTTGTATCACAATTCGTCCCATATGTAATACGTATGTACATACATATAACAACATACATACATATATAAAAACATCCCATTATAAAATT
Source organism: Phyto melanocephala (assembly GCA_941918925.1). NCBI lineage: Eukaryota > Metazoa > Arthropoda > Insecta > Diptera > Rhinophoridae > Phyto > Phyto melanocephala. The sequence goes on from OW799235.1 coordinate 58,842,207, forward strand.
ATAAATTTACGTATGTATGTTAAAAAAACAAAAAAAAAATTTATAAAAAAAATTTTTAAAAAAATTAAAAAAAAAAATTAAAAAAAAAATAATTAAAATATATATAATAAATATAAAACAAAAAAAAAATAAAAAAAAATTTTAAAAAAAATAATAAAAATCTAAATAATTTATTAAATAAAAAATAAAAAAAAAAAAAATTTTAAAAAAATTTAAATAAAAATTTTTTTGGCTCAGCTGGGATTCGATGCCACGTTTTCTCTAACCAGTATACGCGTTTGTACACAGAAAAAATTAATATGAATTTCAATTACAAAATTAATACTATTAATTAAAATATTATTTGATTTTGCTCCAATCATCAAAATGATAATATTAATTAAATGAAAATTAATATTATTAATTGAAAATATGTTGTGAAAAATATCAATTAAAACAGTATTAAAAAATTAATTAATATTTAAATTAATATTTAAAAATAATTTTAATTAATTTAATCACTCCTGTAATTGGAATTTGGGATTAATTTAAATAATGTTTTAACTGTATCAATAATATAAATTATTGCACCTGTTTAAAAAAAGAATCCGGAAAAAATAGACATATTTTTTTTAGATACATATTTATTTTTAACATACATCAATATATAGGTACATACTTTTTGAATTACACTGCATATATTAAAAGTATACGAAAAATACAAAGCATAATACAATATAACACATTTAGGAACTGGTGGCATAACCAAACATCATATTATCAAAAATAAAGGAGGTGCATCCTAGACCTAAGCGCAAACAAATTTTACCCATTAAAAATTTTATCAAACGAATGGAAGAAATTCAAATAATTACTAACATTTAAGGTTAGAATCCAACAGAATTTACTGGGCTGCAAGAAATATTGGCTTTAGTCCCATCTGCAATAAAGTTCTGTTCCGTTTTCTTTTAATATGTACTTAGTAGAATTTTAATCTGCTAAACCACCATTTATTTTAATATTACCCAACTTATTAAGCAAAATTATATTAAGACTTTAATTCAAAAAGAATTCTTGACAAAAAAAATAAATTTTTCCTATTTTATTTTTCAATATACTTTTTTCAACTGACAGAAATCTCTAAGTTTTTTGAAAAAATTGTATATCAATAAAAAATTGTTTAAAGTAATTAAAAATTTAATCCAAATTTAAGAATAAATCAATTAGTCAATTAATTTAAAAAATTAAAGCAGTAATTTTTTCTGTGTATGTATGTATGTTGTTGTTGTAATGTTGTTTTTGTGAAAAAAAAATCGAGGTGGTCGTGGTTTTTCGCTCATATCTCAGTTGTTTATGTACCGATGTTTCTGATTTTCAATACCGATCTACTCCCGAATATTTCTGAAATTTTAATACCTCACCCGGGTCCAAGCAATGTCGGGGGGCTTCAAAAAGTTGATTTCAACATACACACGGACAGACGGTCAGATGGACAGACTGACAGAGCTTAATCGACCCCCCTACTCATGAGCTTTCAGAAAATATATACTTTATGGGGTCGGATATGAAAATTGTAGAAATTTCACACGGAATGACAAACTTATATATACCCTTTTTCACTGTGTGAAGGGTATAAAAATAATAAAAAAATGGGCAATAAACTTTAAAAATGTTGTGTTGAAATGAGCCGGATATATTTTGTTATGTGTGCGGCAAAGTTATGACAAAAAATAAACGGCGCCATTTCTTACCAAATGAAATACGAAAATTAGTTTAAAATAAATGTAAACAACATTGACCAATACTTGACATCCAGTTCAATATGCGATAATTGCCGAGTTATTTTAAGAAATCCATCTTCATCGAACTCTGAGTAAGTACTTTTAAATAAAGCTTAAAATATACATACATATGTATCCGTTTTCTCAATGCAACATTTTTTGTACATACAGAAAACACACAAGAAAACTGTACAACCTATGCTCTGGAGAGAAACGTCGAGCCATGAATCTGATTGCTATTTTTGTTTGAGTAGTAAAAATGGGTTTGGAAAACATATGCAATGGTCCTACCCCACCATTTCAGCCAGTGGATTTGAACTTCTCCTTGAAAGTCCGTGTGATATTCCACGTAGTGACGTTTTATCATCACCCCAACCGTCATCTTCGAACATGTGTAGTACATCAGATGATCTAAGACCAAAGCTTTACAATCAACTTGATCTAAATGATCTCATAAAAGACATCGAGCTAACAAAAGAGAAATCGGAGCTTTTAGCATCTCCCTTAAGAGAGCGAAATTTCTTACAAAACGACGTCAACGGAATACCGGAACCGACATAAGCCATATGCCAATTTTTATACCAAAAAAGATAATGTGTGCTTCTGTTATGACATAAATGGTATTTTCGAGAAGCTCGACCAAAAATATGTTCCAAGTGAGTGGCGGCTATTTATTGATAGTAGCAGAGAAAGCCTTAAGGCCGTTTTACTACATATAGGCGACGAGAAGCCATCTATACATATTGCACTGCCGTGAACAGTATGGAAAATATGTTGCGACTTAAAAGTCGTTGCTATATTAAGCGACCTACAAGGTGGCTATACAAAGTATTGTTGTTTCCTAAGCCTCTGGGATAGCCGAGATCGTGAAAATCACTACATAAAAGCGGATTTTAAAACAAGATCCGAAATGACCGTAGGTCTACATAATGTAAAGTATCCTGCATTGATCAAAAAGGACAATGTAATCTTACCACCACTTCATATAAAGCTGGGCTTAGTTAAAAATTTTGTTTAAGCCCTACACAAAGAGAGTAGAGCCTTTGCTTATTTAAAAACAATCTGCCTGTTCAACGATATCGAAAGAAAACACAAGCGAACTTTCATTCGTACAAATATATTGAAAACAACAACAAAAACTAAAAATTTGTTTTTGTTTTCAACGTATTTGTACGAATGAAAGTTCGCTTGTGTTTTCTTTCGACATCGTTGAACAGGCAGAATATTTCTAAATCTTTCATCTGCGAAAATTGGTGAAGGAGTTTTGGATAGTTCTCAAATTCAAAAATTGCTTCTAAGCACTACCTTTGAAGATTTGTTATTACCAGATGCAAAAGCTGCGTGGAATTCATTTCAACAAATTGTTTCTAACTTTCTAGGGAACATCAGGAGTCCAAATTACAAAGAAATCGTCCGTAATTTGCTTGAAAACTATTCAAAAATCGGTAAATATTAATAAAATGAACTTTCTCATCCATGTTTGTTTGTTTTTTTAAAATTCTAATTTTAGGTGCAAACATTTCACTAAAATACATACATTTCTTCTAATTTTAGGTGTAAAAATTCACTAAAAATACATTTATTGTATTCGCATTTGGACTTTTTTCCGGAAAACCTTGGTGCCGTAAGCGACGAGCATGGTGAACGATTTCATCAACAACTTCAGACCATGGAGCAACGTTATCAGGGACTATGGAATGTAAATATGATGGGAGATTTTATTTGGTTCCTTATAAGAGAATCAAACTTAGAAAATTATAGGAGACAAACCAAAAGTCAAAATTACTTTTAGATTATTCTTTGTTAATCTTGTTGATTAAAAAATAACTACTTGTTACCTCTGTTTATACTTTCACTTTATCGGAAATAAAACTCGAATATATCGATGGATTTTAATGGAATCAAATTTATTTGATTTTTAATACATGCAGCTTTAGGACTAAGTACTTAAACGCATGTTTTCAATTGAATAGAAAGATGATTTAAAAAAAAAGCAGAAATAAAATAAGCGGACAGGTGTCTGGTACTTTTTTTTTAAATCGATAGGCTAAGGGACAAAAACCGGTAAAAACCTTAACTTTGGTACTTTTTAAGATCTCATCTAACTTCTAGACTAATTAACGTCGGAAACTAATTTGAAATCAATTTTTCATTTAAAAAAAAAAAAATCATAAAAATATCACAAAATTTTTTGCTTAACAGTAATTTGTGATAAAAAAAATATCAAAACTAGGTACTTTCAGTTTATCGGGAATAAAACACGAATTTATCCATGATTTTCATGTAATAAAATTTATTTTATTTCTAATAAACGCAGTTTTAATACTAAGTACCAAAACTGGTAATTATTTGTTGCGTTCTATTTTTTATAAATTTCTTTATTTTAAAAATTTAAAAATTTTTAAAAAAAAAAAAAAATTTTCCGACCTGTTCCTGATTTTAGAAAAACTTAAAGCTGGCGTAATTTAAAGTTTTCAGACGGATCGTTAAACAAAATTGAGTCAGTCCGTCCAAAGTTACGACAAGGTCTATGGAGCAGCCTCTTCAAAAATCTCAAATTTTATAAAAAAAAAAAATGTAAGTTTTTATTTTATTGTTGAAATCAATTATTATTTGATCCCGACACCAGCCGAGTGGAATGCATTTTCCAAACCAGCTACGGTTTCGTCATCAGCACTCTTTGATCGAAATGTCTTAGTGTTGGATGTAAATATCATCTACTTAACTCACAAGTTTATATAAAAATTGATTTTGTAGATTAAACTTCACTACAAAAAATTTTTAAAAATTAGCTTACCATAGAATTTGAAATTAAATATGATGACTTTTTGTAGTTAGGTGACTATAGCGGATCAAAAAAATATAGTTGTTATTGTGGGAATTTTTGCTTATTGCATAGTGTAATTAGTTAAAGAGTATCTAGTTTTAATTTGTCCAAAGTATTTATATGAATTAATTAATATATCCTAGTTCAAGAAGGTATATGCAAGTAACGAAACCCTTTTGAGTTCGCAGTACATCATGAAACCAATACACAGTTCCTGATGTTCGAAGAGGCCTCTACTTCATCAAACCTGGAATGTTATCCAGCTTGCGCAATATAAGTGGTGACCCTTTAAACAATTTCTATTCAAAAAGAGACTTGAAAGTTACGGCAGGAAGTTGAAAATTATTGAAATCGATATCATTTTCTTATCCAAATGGTGTCCCCGTTCGTAAAGAAACGTTCCACCTCTAGATGAGACTATTTAGTTAGGTACTTAGTTTCATATGTAGTACAATGCTTTGGTGACGAATTATTGTATTTTTATGATATCGCTTTAGTATTGTTTTCTTATGCAAAAAGTTTCATATTTCGGTGCATTTTACAATATCGCTTTAGTATCGTTTTCTTATCCAAACTACTTCATATTTGCTATATGGGCTAATCCGAAAATTTTTAAACCTGAGGCAGAAATTTAAAGTTTCCCAAAATCCAAATGTTTGTTAATGGAATAATAGGATACACATTCAAGCTCCAAAATATATTAGCAATACGGTTTCACAATGGTTTGTTTGGCCTTGTCAGAGGCTAACCTAAACGTACCTCTTGCTTTCATTTATTTTTGTAAAAAAGGGTATTTTTAATGGTCAAAAAAGTGGGCAAAACAGTCGTTTCAGTTTTAGCGTTTAGCAAAACTTTAATTTGCTCAATTTTCTTTTATTTGCGATACAAATCATATTTGTAAATTATCTAATATATGTATGTTAACAATTTAAACTAAAAATGGGTACATTGTGTGTAACGTCCGTAACGGAAAATAGGGTTTTTTAAGTTTAACAGAATGAATTTTAATAATTTTGTTCTCCAAACTAGCTTTATAAACAGAGTTTTTTGTGCACTTTAATTTGATGAAAAAAAAGAAATACCTTTATTACACTTTTTTTTGGAATATAAATGACAAAGTGTGTAACGTCCGTAACGGCATGAAAATACCCAAAAATTTTATTTTAATATTATGAGGTGGAAGTAAGTGTTTATAATGGATTTTTACCTGCTGAATTTGAATCTGGGCTTAAAATTGCTCTGGGTTGCCGAGAACCCGAAAAACTTCACCTCAAAGTAACAAAAAGTGTGTTTAAATAACATGCGATCTCACAATCTGCAACTTAAATTGAGATGAAATTCAAATTCTTCTGAAACCTAAAATAATTCCTAAAAATCTATAATTAGTAATTAATAACCATTTTGTAAACCGCAACCCCGATGTCCCCCTTCAAATATTTGGCGGTACGCCCATGCATGCAATGTTTAAGTAGAATTTTGTTTTCCGTTAGAAATTAGGAATTTTTGGTCGGTGTTGGCGCTATTGTTAAGCGAAAAGTTTGGCAACTAGTAAAAGCCCAAAATCTCATCTTAAAAAACGCTCGAGATTTTCACAAATTAGCAACAAAAATATAAATGGCGTTTTCCTAATTTACGTTGTTAAAATTATGTCCAAACCATATCTGACGAAATATCAAAAACATGGATAAATGTATAAAATATTCCAGCTCTTAAATCATATCATTATTTTTCGGGCTTTTCCAATGACAATATGCACTATAAAAGTAGCTCGAACAGCTGGGTCTATTAAGCATAAGATACAATGTTAAACAGTTAAATAAATAAATGAATATAAGCTAATATAAGAGTAGTGAAATATTCTATATTTTTTTTTCTAACTAATAAATAAATAATTACAAGGTGAATGTTTTTTATATACACAATTTGGTTTAATGGAAAAAGTGTAACGTCCGTAACGTAACGTAACGTAACAGACAAAAATTAAGATTTTTGTTTAACAAGACTACTTAGACTTCTTTTCTATGCAGGATTGATATCGTCATATATTCCAATTAAATTTTTGTATATGGAATTTTTTTGTTTATTATGCAAAATTGGCTAAAAAATGTGCAAATGCGCATAAGCCTCAAAATCGACTTCCATTTTTTGTAACGTCCTAAAGCTTGTTGTTTAAAAACTATAACGGGCTATGTTAATGTATCACCAAAGACAATAGACTATATAAAGGGTGTTTTTTTAAGCCCGATAGAACTTGAAATTGTAAAAAATAACACAAAAAATTAAATTGTACCTAATCAAAAATTTTTTTTTATTCGAAAGATCAATACGTGACATTAACATTTGAAAATGATTTCGGGCATATGGGCACCGCGGCTGTTCTTGACGAAGCGCATTCTGGACGTCCAATTTTGGGCCACTTTTTCGAGCACTGCTGGCCGTATGTCACGAATAACACGAACAATGCTGGCCTCCAAGGCGTCAATTGTTGCTGGTTTATCAGCATAAACCAGTGACTTCACGTAGCCCCACAGGAAATAATCGAGAGGTGTCAAATCGCACGACCTTGGAGGCCAATTGATAGGTCCATTTCTCGAAATCAACTTATCGTCGATGGTTGCGTTCGCCGTATGGCACGTAGCGCCATCCTGTTGAAACCACATCTCCTCCGGATCAATGTCATCCATATTTTCAAACAAAAAATCATTGATCATGGTGCGGTAACGATCTCAATTGACCGTAACGCGAGCTCCGGCCTCATTTTTGAAGAAATAAGGTCCGATGATGCCACCAGCGTGAAAACCGCACCAAACGGTGAATTTTTCTGGATGTAATGGAGTCTGTAGGGTCTCTTGTGGATTGGTCTCGCTCCATATGCGGCAATTTTGCTTATTAACAAACCCGTTAAGCCAAAAATGCGCCTCATCGCTGAACACAATTTTGCGATAAAACAACGGACGTCCAGAATGCGCTTCGTCAAGAACAGCCGCTGTGCCCATATGCCCGAAATCATTTTCAAATGTTAATGTCACGTATTGATCTTTCGAATAAAAAAAAATTTTTGATTACAATTTAATTTTTTGTGTTATTTTTTACAATTTCAAGTTCTATCGGGCTTAAAAAACACCCTTTATTATCGATAATAAAGAATTTTTCAAATTTATAATTATAGGCAGGTATTAACATTGTAAAGTGTTAAAAGTGATGTGAATGACAGTTAAAATCAATAATTCAAAATACATAAAAGTTTATGACGATATAAATTTATAAGAAAAAGTGCCTGATGAGCAAAAATGAAAGAAATGTCAAAATTTAAAAAAATCGTAAAAAATAATGGCGCAAACTTGCGCAAACTTTTTTTTTTGTTTCTAAAATTAGAGATTCCAAATTTTATTGTGGTATTAAACATAATTCGTAGAGATGCTAACCTCACTTTCAAAAACCTCTTCTTTTTCTTTTTTTTGCAAAAAAAGTGTATAATTTTTTTTTAGCTTTTGAACGAATTGTTTCAACACGAATATTCAACATATTTGAGATTTTTTTCTTTTTTAAATAACTTTTGATCATTGTTAAACCTTTGTTCGTTTAGCCGTAATAAAAAATATCATGAAAACATCCAGAAACCGAAAAAAACATTTAAATCTCATATAATTTTCTTCACTTTCCTGACTTTAGCAGGGTCTCAGAGCTACAAATCGAAACTAAAAGTATTCAAAATTTACAATATAATGTAAAATGTTGTCTGTCGAGATGCGTACTTAGTTTTTAAAATTCAGTTTTGCCTTTTTGGCCAGCTTTTCAGGTCAAATACTCCTCTGTGCGATGAAGCTTTAATATTAGAAAACCCTAATATAAGTTCGCAAGTTTTAAGCACGCACTCAGACCTTAATAGTGATGATGAGAAACTTAAAAGTTTCTTAAAGTCTATTGACGTGGAATGTCTTTGTGGCATATTAAAAGGTAAGTTGTTGATAAGCATACAATTTTATAATATATAAGTTAAAATTTTACTTTTTTTGAAGCTGCAAATGTAACTTACAGATGTTTGGAGTTTTTAAAAAAAGATGACCTGAAAGACGCAGTGCCGCACTTGGGGCTCCGCGTTGAGTTTAGAGAAAAACTGTTCGAATGGAAGAAAGCGGAGGTAATAATTCGTGTATTTCTATTAATTGTAGTATTAAAAAAATTTCTACTCAGTTGGGAATCGACGATGAAACAATATCAGTTCCATCAAAAGTAAAGCAGTGGCTCAATAAAAATTGCAGCAATACTATGTCACCAAGTTGTTCTGTTAGTGGAAAAGTTATAAATAAGGTAAAGTACATACATAATTTCAGTAAGATTATTATTTATGCATTTATTGTTGTACAGCCCACGGACGAATTAAATTGAGTCTTTTGAAAAATAAACAGATATTAATTATTATAGGATTTAAAATGTTTGATGGACGAATCTACAAGAGGAAGTGCTATTCTCAAATATGCAAACGAGAACAACGTGTGAGCAAAGGGATGAGATTATCAACATTATAATTGAAGATGTCATCAATAATAAAATGGTGTTGCATGCACAAGACTGTATACGTTTGACAGAAGAAATTTGTTCGGTGTTTCCTTGTGAAAACAATATGAAGGTATGTTATAAAATATTGTTTTTTATACTTACTAGAAAAGGCCGGCGCGCGTTGCTACGCCCCTTAATGAATAAGAATGCATTCTGAATTTTAAGTGAATATCACGTGCAAGAAGCTAAAACCTATAACTTTTTTTATTAGCGTGGCACTGCCCACTTTTCTAATCACGAAACTGCATAGTCATGACAGATCAATGTGTGTGCAAAGTTTCAGAAAAATGAGTGAAGTTCAAGTAGCCGAAAATGATAACTTTTTTTATGGACGTGACACTGCCCACTTTTCGAATCACGAAATCGCATAGTCATAGCAGCTCAAAATGTGTGCAAAGTTTCAAATAAATCGATCTAGTGCAAGTATCTAAAAATTATAACTTATTTTTTATGGGCGTGGCACTGCCCACTTTTCTAATCACGAAATTGTATAATCATGAAAGTTCAATATGTGTGCAAAGTTTCAGAAAAATCGGTCCAGTGAAAGTACCTCAAAATTAAAACTTTTTTAGGGGCGTGGTCCCGCCCACTTTTCTTATCACGAAATTATTTCGTCATGACAGTTCGATATGTGTGCAAAGTTTCAGAAAAATCGGTCAGGTGCAAGTAGCTAAAACTGATAACTAATTTTGTATGGGCGCGGCCCCCCCCCCACTTTTTGCCACCCATAAACACTCCCTGAAATGTGTAGAACAACTTGCCAAAGTTTGAGTCCGATCGGTTTTAAAGTTTCGGAGTCTATAGCTAACACACACACACACACACAGAGTTTCACTTTAATATAAATAGATAGATTTTGTTAAAGGATTACTACTTTATTCCAAGAAAAGCCAAAAATAATGCTAGTGGAAAGCTATACTTCATATACAAAAATAAATGCTTAAAAAGGAGAAAACTAAAGAATTCCATTGAAAGCTTCAGTCCCATAACAAGCAAAGTATCTGACAATGAAGCTATAGAGTTTGATGAGTCGATTTCCAATGCGTTAAAAACCTCACTTAGTAGAGATATGTATTGCAGATTGGAAAGAAGTGTGTGACAAGTGGCAGAAAACCTATCTTTTACGTCAAAAGGATGTTAGGAGCTTATCAACTCTTGAGTTTCTTCAAGCCTGGCCGAGATTGTCTGATTGTCGTGCACACGATTTGGTTATAATTTGGTGTGTTATATATACCTCTGAGATTTATATTGTATAATTTTACTTATTTCAGAAAAACATTGACTTTAATATTATGCACCCAAACAAAGGACATTTGTTACTGTCGGAATGGGAAATGTTTAAAACAAAAATTCGTACATTTTATGACAACAATATACACAATGAGTTTTGAAAGCAATTGCTTTCCAAATTAAATTATCAAAAAGCATAGGTAAGCAGCAAAAAAATCTGCTTTCTGATATATTATATTAGGTTTATTTTAAAAAAGTGCTGCCTACAATTATTTTTTTTATAATAAAGTCTTCACTGATTGATCTTTCTACCATCTGATACAATCATTTACAAGATCAGTTTTATTTTCTCATGTCAAACTGTAGACTGAACTTTACTAATCTATACTATCAATATATGTATATTTATACACAAAAATTATTATGTATAATATTTTTAAATCATCTTGCAGATTCTCAAGATTATATTTATGCAATACTTTTGAATGCAGTTTTGCCTTCACCAGCAAGATTAAAAAGTGAAACAGGAAAACGAAATAAAAAAGTGGCAATAATTGACTCACAGGAAAGTCTAGTTTTGCGTTTAACGACTATAAATGTTTATGAAAGACAAATCGGTGCAGTGATAAACAAATACTATTCAGCTGGATTATGCATACAGCCATTTATAATCGTGGAAGGATTAAGTGATGTAGATATAAAAGGTTTTTATATATATTTTAATGGTAATTTGCTTAAATTAAATTCGTTTATTGAGTGCTTAGACACCTGCTTCAAAATTTTAAAACTAATTACTGATTTTGTAAGTCTTCCTTTTCATTTATATTCAACAAATAATGCTAAAATTTATTTTAGAATTAAGTATGTATAATTATTGTAATAAATGGATTTAATAAAGCTGTAGAATTGCGAAAAATACACTAGATTGTTATTATTTTTAAAATTGTGGTTCGCAGTGGGTTATTTGAGAAAGAGACGATGAAGATGAGACGATTTGTTGTCAAAGTGAGAACAGACGTTGTCAAAACAAGAACTTTTTGTTGTCAAAGTGAGAATGGAACGTTGTCAAAATGAGAACAATTCGTTGCCGGAATGACAACAAATGGTAACAAATAGAGAACGAGTTGTTCTTAATAGCTAGACAACGTCCGTTGTCAAAGTGAGAACAAACGTGGTCGTGTCACTTTTGTCAACGGATGGTGTCGATTTCGGTGTTTTTCTACCGGTTTTTTTTTCTGTGTGTAGAAATACGTTAGGTTCCATTTTGAGACTTAATGTAAGCAAACAAGTAAGAGCTCTTTGGTTGGTTTTGTGTAACTTCGATACGCTAGTAAAATATTTTCGTAAATTTAGTCTTACAATTGAAGCTTAAGTATATCTTAAATAAAAGTGATACCACTCACCCTTTCTATACCCTTCACACAAAATTGTCATTCCGTGTGAAATTTCTACAGTTTTCATTTCCGACCCCATTATGACGCTCTATCTAAGTCTAATTCAACTTAGATAATCCACTATAAAGTTCTTTTGGTATATATAACAATTAAGGTGCTATATTCCGCCGTGCCGAATCTTATATACCCTTCACAACGTGTAGTCATGCAATAACAATTGTATAACCATTCGTCTCATTAATATGAATAACGAAATATATGTATATGTATATATTTCCTTATCTTCATAATGACTTTATCCGATTAAAAAGATCCATAGAAATTATGAACGTATGTATTAAAAAAAAATAATTTTTTTTTGTCTCAACTGGGATTCGAACCTACTTTCATCCCATTTGTATTGGTGTAAACACACGAGGTGGTCGAGGTTTTATCATCATACTTCTAATTTTGTCGGTTTTATGAGCTTTTGAGTTTTATTAATAATGGTACATATATTTTTGTGAGAAGTGAAGGGTAAAGTAGGTGCGACAAAGTAACTTCTACTAATGATCTAAACTTAGGTATTTTAAAATAGAGTTCTTTATTCTTCCGCAACCTTTGTGCGTAGAGAAATTATGTGAATTTAAGATAACACGTTAAAGTGGGCGTGTCATGTGCATTGTCTTGAATAAAAATGACATTGACAAGGAATGTATATATACAGGCATATATAAAATTTCATCATCATTCATCTAATTCTGTCGGCTTTATGAGTTTTTAAATTTTTATCGTAAGTAGAATATGCGCGAAGTGGGCGTTAAGGTAGGCGTATCGGATTACTTCTTGATAATGAATTCAACTTAAATATTTTAATATAAAGTCCTTTATTATACCCTTCACACAGAGAAAAAGGGTATATATAGGTTTGTCATTCCGTGTGAAATTTCTACAATTTTCATTTCCGACCCCATAAAGTATATATATTCTGAAAGCTTATGAATAGGGGAGTCGATTAAGCTCTGTCCGTCTGTCCGTCTGTCCGTGTGTATGTTGAAATCAACTTTTTGGAGGCCCCCGACACCACCAAGACCCGCGTGAGGTATTAAAACATCAGAAATATTCGGAAGCAGATCGGTATTGAAAATCAGAAAAATCTGTACATAAACAACGGAGATATGAGCAAAAAACCACGACCACCTCGTTTTTTTTTTACAACAACACACACTGGATGAACGTAGGTTCGAATCCCAGTTGAGACAAAAAAAATTTTTTTTTTATTTTCATTTAATTTTTTATTTATTTATTTTTTTTAATACATACACACATAAACTCAATTTATAATTTTACAATGGTACGTTTTTGAGCGGATAAAATCATAAATTTACAATTTTACAATGGGATGTTTTTATATATGTATGTTTTTTAAATGTATGTACTTATTTCATATGGGACTACACGTTGTGAAGGGTATATAAGATTCGGCATGGCCGAATATAGCACTCTTACTTGTTTTAATTAAACTTGCAAACAAATGCAAGAAATTACCTACATGCCGTTGGGAGATTAGCAGTAACATCAATGAACTTCAACTTCGTTGTTGTGTAAAAATTAATTTTTTTCACATAAATACCTAGATACATTCATACAAATGTCCATATAAATTACATTTATTTATTTCCATTAAGAAATAATTTTAAATGCAATACCTTACTACACCTTTACTACTTCTTAATTTTTTTAATTAAACTTGCAAACAAATGCAAGAAATTACCTACATGCCGTTGGGAGAATAGCGGTTACATCAATGAACTTCAACTTCGTTGTTGTGTAAAAATTAATTTTTTTCACATAAATACCTAGATACATTCATACAAATGTCCATATAAATTACATTTATTTATTTGCATTAAAAAATAATTTTAAATGTAATACCTTATGCTAAATGTAACAACTCTTAAGGAAAATAATAGATTTTTTCAATCTTCCTCTGGTAACTCTGCTCACAATATTTAAAGAAAACAAAATGTCACCGCGGCTTTCGCTGCTAGAGATAACAAAGTAACAACAGCTATAACCTTGATTCAACGTAGCATGTGTGTGTGTGTAAAAAACCTACATAGGAATATTCATTCAAACATATTGCTAATACTTAAATGTATGTATGTATGTATATGATTTTTATTTTGTATGAACCTCATATAGGTTGCAAGTACTTGTGTATATTTAAGTTATATAAATAATTATAGGATGGTAGTGCAGTGGGTACACCACTGAAATATGAAGCTGGTGGTACGCAGTTCGATACCATTAAGTGTTTGCTTAATTTTTTTTTTTTACATTTCAATGTTTCATGGTCAATATGAGTAGAATATGAAATATCATGACTAGCAAAATACGATGCACTATAAATAAAAAAAACTAAACTAAATACATATCTATTTTTATGTATTTTTCCCATTGAGTACCTAGTATACATTAATACATATTATATATTTTAAATTTCAATAATGTATGCTCTATTACTGTTTACTTTTTTTAATTAAACTATATATGTACGTAAATTTATTTTTTTACAATGGGATGTTTTTATTTTTATATATGTATGTTTTTTAAGTATGTATGTATTTCATATGAGATGAATGGTGATACAAACTATTGTTATTGCATGACTACACCTTTACTTCTTCTTAATTTTTTTAATTAAACTTGCAAACAAATGCAAGAAATTACCTACATGCCGTTGGGAGATTAGCAGTAACATCAATGAACTTCAACTTCGTTGTTGTGTAAAAATTAATTTTTTTTACATAAATACCTAGATACATTCATACAAATGTCCATATAAATTACATTTATTTATTTCCATTAAGAAATAATTTTAAATGCAATACCTTATGCTGAATGCAACAACTCTTAAGGAAAATAACAGCTTTTTTCAATCTTCCTCTGGTAACTCTGCTCACAATATAATTCCAATATTTTTTAATCTTCCTCTGGTAACTCTGCTCAAAATATTTAGAGAAAACAAAATGTCACCGCGGCTTTCGCTGCTAGAGAAAACAGCTTAACAACAGCTATAACTTTGATTCAACGTAGCATGTGTGTGTGTGTAAAAAACCTACATACGAATATTCATTCAAACATATTGCTAATACTTAAATGTATGTATGTATGTATATGATTTTTATTATGTATGAACCTCATATAGGTTGCAAGTACTTTTGTATATTTAAGTTATTTATATATTCATAGGATGGTAGTGCAGTGAGTACACCACTGAACTATGAAGCTGGTGGTACGCAGTTCGATACCATTAAGTATTTGCTTAATTTTTATACCCTTCACACAGTGAAAAAGGGTATATATAGGTTTGTCATTCCGTGTGAAATTTCTACAATTTTCATTTCCGACCCCATAAAGTATATATTTTCTGAAAGCTTATGAATAGGGAAGTCGATTAAGCCCTGTCAGTCTGTCCGTCTGACCGTCTGTCCGTGTGTATGTTGAAATCAACTTTTTGAAGCCCCCCGACATAGGTTGGACCCGGGTAAGGTATTAAAATATCAGAAATATTCGGGAGTAGATCGGTATTGAAAATCAGAAACATCGGTACATAAACAACTGAGATATGAGCAAAAACCCACGACCACCTCGATTTTCTTTTCACAAAAACAACATTACAACAACAACATACATACATACAAACGTGTATACTGGTTAGAGAAAACGTGGCATCAAATCCCTGAGCCAAAAAAAATTTTTTTTTAATTTTTTTAAAATTTTTTTTTTTAATTTTTTTTTATTTTTTTTTATTTTTTATTTAATATATTATATATATTTTTATTATTATTTTTTTTTAATTTTTTTTTTTAATTTTTTTTTTTTATATTTTTTTATTTTTTTTTTGTTTGATATATATTATATATGTATATAATAATTTTTTTTTAAATTTTTTTTTTTTTAATTTTTTTTTTATTTTTTGTTTTGTTTTTTTTTAACATACATACGTGAATTTACTGTTATTGCATGACTACACGTTGTGAAGGGTATATAAGATTCGGCACGGCCGAATATAGCGCTTTTACTTGTTTTTTTTACATTTCAATGTTTCATGGACAATATGAGTAGAATATGAAATATCATGACTAGCAAAATACGATGCACTATGAAAAAAAAAAACTAAACTAAATACATATCTATTTTTATGTATTTTTCCCATTGAGTACGTAGTACACGTTAATACATATTATATATTTTAAATTTCAATAATGTATGCTCTATTACTCTTTACTTTTTCCTTTTTTTAATTATTTTAATTAAACTATATATGTACGTAAATTTATTTTTTTACAATGGGATGTTATTTTCATATATGTATGTTTTTTAAGTATGTACGTATTTTATATGAGATGAATGGTGATACAAACTATTGTTATTGCATGACTACACCTTTACTTCTTCTTAATTTTTTTAATTAAACTTGCAAACAAGTGCAAGAAATTACATGCCGTTGGGAGATTAGCGGTTACATCAATAAACTTCAAATTCGTTGTTGTGTAAAAATTAATTTTTTTCACATAAATACCTAGATACATTCATACAAATGTCCATATAAATTACATTTATTTATTTCCATTAAGAAATAATTTTAAATGCAATACCTTACTACACCTTTACTTCTTCTTAATTTTTATACCCTTCACACAGTGAAAAAGGGTATATATAGGTTTGTCATTCCGTGTGAAATTTCTACAATTTTCATTTCCGACCCCATAAAGTATATATATTCTGAAAGCTTATGAATAGGGGAGTCGATTAAGCTCTGTCAGTCTGTCCGTCTGTCCGTGTGTATGTTGAAATCATACACACGGCCCCCGACACCACCAAGACCCGCGTGAGGTATTAAAACATCAGAAATATTCGGGAGCAGATCGGTATTGAAAATCAGACAAATCTGTACATAAACAACGGAGATATGAGCAAAAAACCACGACCACCTCGTTTTTTTTTTTTACAACAACACACACTGGATGAACGTAGGCTCGAATCCCAGTTGAGACAAAAAAAAATTTTTTTTTTATTTCCATTTAATTTTTTATTTATTTATTTTTTTTAATACATACACACATAAACTCAATTTATAATTTTACAATGGTACGTTTTTGAGCGGATAAAATCATAAATTTACAATTTTACAATGGGATGTTTTTATATATGTATGTTTTTTAAATGTATGTACTTATTTCATATGGGACTACACGTTGTGAAGGGTATATAAGATTCGGCATGGCCGAATATAGCACTCTTACTTGTTCTTCTAATATATTTGTCCATACAGATATTATATGAATTTAAAATATAGGGTTATATGGGTGGTCGGCGTAAAAGTAGGCGTGTCACAGTAATTTTCTGTTGTTACAAATCTATTGACCAAAAAGCAATGTCTTGAAAAATTCAAGTTTTATTACGTTTTAGATCTTAAGTAGATCAAAAAAGACACTGCGCAGTATACATTTTTATCTATAACTCCTTTCGTAAGGTATGGATTCGATCAATTTTCGGGGAAAAATAATTTTTTACCAATCATGGCACATAGTTGTGCGTCGGAACGCATATAATATGTTTCCTAAAAGATTTTACCATGGGCCCTAGGTAATTTTCAAATTGTACTAAGTTCATACATAACTCTTTTTAAATTTATCAAAAATATTGACTAAGAAAAAAAAAATCAGCAAGATTAAGCTAAGCATTGGGCAAGATATTGGAAACCATTGCTTAAAACTAGACAATCATATGCGTTGATAAGCATATAACATGTTTCCTAAGAGTCTTTAACATAGGCCCTAGGTCATTTTCAAATTCAAATTTTTATTTCAGGCATAACTTTTTTTAAATTTATCAAATATACTCACAAAATTTTATCGCTCTTCGTCAATCCGTTCATATGTGGGAAGGACATTGTTTTCTTGACCTATTCTTGCATTTCATGCTATACCTCTTTGCTTTAAATACCGATTTATTCAAATTTCAATACCAAACATTCCTTACATATTAATTATATTCTGGCAAAATTTGATCCCCTAACTTTTTCGATTCGAGCTCTATCCCTATTTCAACAGATGGACATATCTAAATAGGTCGTACTTAAATGAAACCAGGGTTCAGAAAAAATATACTTTTTTTGATGTGTTACAACCCGAACTTGAAATAATAAAATAATACATTTGTTTGAGCATAAAAACTTTATCCAATAGTGATACCGGTTATTGACAAAATTGGTAATAAAAATTATTATTTTCACAAATATAGCTGCTATTAACTGACATGGTTTTGAAGTCCCTATTAGACGACTCTTATACCCTTGTGCGTTGAGATATATTTTTCTCTCTACCGAATTTTTTTTTATCATTTTCAATAAAGAATTTAAACCAAATGGAATAATTTTTTGCATATTTCTTTATTTAAGCATTTAATTGGTTAATTTAACATATGCGTGGTATTACATTCAATCTGTTTTATCATGTTTTGATTTGATGTTATTATTTTTATATATAAATTTATTTTATTAAGTATTATTTTAAAATTAGAGAATACAATTAAAACATCTAATTAAAATGGAATATTTTATGAATCGATCGTATTTAAGTATGTGCTGTTTAAAGAATACGTATCCGTACTTTTATACATTATTAATATACATACATATGTATGTTTGTATGTATGCATGTATGTATGTATTGGGTAAAAATGTTTCACGTTTCCTTTTACAATAATAAAATGCATGCGAAAATTTCACTCAATTTACTCGCTTGTAGTAAATATTTCTTAAACAGCACAACAGCACAACAACACATTAGTTAGTATCTTGTTCTCTTTGTAATATATGTATGTAGGTAAGTAGATTTGTATGTACATCATATATAAATAGAACAATAATCTAGGTATTTTAATTGAATGTGCTTCAATGGATTTATAAGTATGCATATGTTTGTTTTAAACGTGTTTGAATACCAGTTAACAATAAAATTACTTAATCAAAAATTTAAATTTAATCATTTATTTTATTTTAAGCAAAGCATAAGTTAAAAAAATATTAAAAGTGTGTATGACTGAATTCGTAAAAAAAAGTTACATTGCATTTTATTAAAAACACTTACATTCATCAAATATTATAATTTCTTAATTTTTTTTATTATTTTTTTTTATTTTTGTTTTTCTCCTACGATGTTAATGAATACTTTAGCATTCGTTCAAGTTTAAGATGAATTCTTTTGGAATAAGTCTACATTAACGTAATTTCAAACAATTAAAGCAAATTAAGTTCATCTATAATTTTATTTTTTTTAGATTTTTATTTTAAAGCCAATTATGTATAGATAAATAAATATATTTTGCATTATAATTAAAAATGTTCTAAATATTATTTAATAATATGTTTTTTATATTTAAATGTATGTATGCAGGTGTGTGATTTTTTTAATTTGAATTTGAATTTTTTTTTTTTTTTGTAGGTGTACAATTTTTAACTTTTAATTATTGTTTTTGTTAGTTGTGTGTGTTATTATAAGAGATTGTGTAACCAATAAACCTACACATGTATAATGTAAAAATGAGTTACTTGTCGATTATAGCAACACTTGCAGTATGTATTTGTTGAATTTGTTTATTGATAGGTTAATACATAGTTAACTAATCATAAAAGTATTCATTAAAAACAATTTTTCATTTTCAGCAACATCAGTGTGTAGCAGTGTATCCTTTTTAATTTTTTAATTCTGTAATAAAGGAAAAAACAAATAATATATTAAAATAAATAATGAAAATTTCTTATTATATTAGTCACATCTACAATAAGTTTTAAATTCCGGTATTTCAAATGGTAGAATTTGGTATTAAATTTTTAAAATTTTCTCTTTTCTAGTTTTTTTTTTTTTTTTAACAAAAAAGTAATGAATCTAAGCAGTTTTTCTTTAACTTTAACTTCTTGAATTTTCAACTTAGAAAAGTTGTGTGGTTGGTAAATCTTTGAGAGGCCAGTAAAATTGTTTTTGGTTTTTTTAAATTAGTTCATAAATAAATAAAAAAAATAATGCTGAGTACTAACTGACAAATAATAATTTAGATTTAGTGACCTTAAAAACATGTTCTTATAATATTATTAACTTCAGATAAGGAATACTGCCACCGTCAGAAGGTCTTCCTATCTTCCTGACATTGATTTTTTAGATTATGATTTTAGCTAAATAATACATTTCCTATATGAATTTCATACGCCTGGCTATTTTTCTTAGTCCATATAGTGCATATTCATATGCATACATGTATTTACTCTATGGAAGTGGCGGGAAAAAAACTTTTTGTTATTAAAAATTTGATATAATTCTTTTAAATAAATTATATATTGAGCTCTGTTACTGGTAGTTAGTACGAAAAGCTTTTTTAAACTTCAATTAAAACTTTTTTTTTTAAATTTGGTAAAATTAAAAATAATATAAGTTTTACGTAAGACACTAAAACTAGAGACACTTATTGAATTTCATCTTACCTAATAATGTTTTATTAAAGTATCAAAAAACGTTATTATATCATTTTTCGTTGAAAAACTCATTTAATTTTGTAAATGTTCTTTTACTGTATCATCCTCGTGTGACCAATAACTTGGCGACTTTGTTAAGCCGGACGTGCTTGTAATAGAATCTTCCATTAATGTACTAGAGGCACAGCTTGTGATACTGCCAGACATTTGAGAATTGCCTGCACTTGTTTGATAAGTTGCCGTTGTTCCCGCCGAACTGGTAGTAGTTTGGTCTAGTATACTCATTTGATTAAGAGATTCGGCAGAATATTCTTTTGTCATAATTTCCGGTGGCAAGGCATCAAGAGATGTGCTGCTAGCACCACTGTCTACACGTTTCGACTTTGTCAAAACTCGAGTTGTTACGGTTGTATGTTCACGCCCATCTGTATCTGTACTGGTAGTCGTAGTAGTTGTCGTAGCATCACTTAGCGATACACCAAATTTAGCCATGACATCATCCAATTGCTCCACTTCGTTTAATTCAAAGCTTTCTTCACGAGTTGACTGTTGTTTATCGACTTCCAAAGAATCGATATCTGATTTTGTGGTTCCTTCTTTTGAAATATCAAAGCTGTCTTCAATACTGCTTGTTACCGTGTCAAGGCTTCGATTCATTTCTAAACTGTCAATACTTCCTCTATCTGAATCAACCTTGGGTTTTGAGATTGGAGTTATATATGTAGAGCTTTCAGCCCGTCCGCATTCTTGTAACTTTTGCTTGAGCAAGGTTTCTATATTGGGAGGCTGCTGGACTGATGGCAAGACTTCTGTGTGAGTGACGGTTTGAGACACTTTGGTAATGACAACCTTTGATGGATCTATGATTGGTATACGATCACTGTTGTTAGATTTGTTCGATTCATCTGAACGAGATAATAAAGCTGCCTCCTCTTTGGCTTTTATCTCTATAAGATGGGCTTCGATACAAGCGTTTTCAAGGCCTTCAAATTCTTTAAGACTAGATATTGATACATCATCACCTTGTGCGGCTCCATTTGCACTGCTGCGCAATATGTAACGCCGTTGAAAACTACCATTGCTTGAATCAGTTGACCCCTGATGTGTTCGATTACGATTTTCTAATGAAATCGCCTGCTCGAGGGATTCAAATTCCTGTAAGCTGCTCATAGAAATATCGTCATGTTCTCCTCGTGTGGCATAGTACCGTCGGGCTGCCATAACATCGTATTCTGGAGTGCTAGAGAATGAGTCCTTAAAACTGCTGATGCGACTGCTTCCGACCTCGAACTCTCCATCTTCTTCCTTTATGTCTTCCAAAACACCGCCAGTAAGGTCGTATGGATATCGCAGCTGATTATCTGTTAATTGCATTTCGACCCATCGCTTATTGTTTGCCACCATATCTGTTCCAGAATCACTTACTTCTTGTATTTCAGCTTCTCCACTGCTGGCGGTAGGGGGACTTTCTTCAAATTCAAAATTTAAATCGTCCCGAAATATTTGGGATCCTAGCTTAGGATCGGCAGGGGCTGATTTTATAATAATTTTTTCTACTTCTTCGTCGTGTTTAGACTCGTATTTTGTGGGCGCAATACGTATACTTTTGCCTCCTAGGTCATCTTCATTAGCTTCCTTGGCCACCTCTTCAATAATTACAAATTCATCACAAATATCTGGTTGATCAACCATTTCAAACGAATCTGGGGAGTCAGGTGCTTTATTGTAATCATAGTCAAATTCACCGATTTCAGCCTTTTGTAATTCAGCCAGTTTTTGCTTATACTGCTCTTGAACTCGTTTTTGAAAGACTTCCTCTTTAATGTCCATAGTCGTCTCCTTCTTTTCATGCAAAGGTCGATCGTCAGTGGCTTTGTGTAATTCTTCTTCTGTCTTAACTTTATAAAGGGGTTTTTCTTTGAACGCGTCTTCTTTTAAAATTGGTGATTTTGGTTGAGCATCTTCTGTTACGGTGATATCTGGTATATTTGCATAGTTAAGCATATTTTGGGATGGTCGTCGCTCTTCCTGCAGGATGTCTTCTGCTTCCAGCTCTTCAGTAAGACTATCTTCCACAATTACTTCTGCTACAAGTTGTGATGGTGTGAACGGCCGTTTTTCTGTTTCAAAACTGTAATCCATTTCTGCAGCTGCTTGTTTTTTCTTTTTATTTTTACGATCTGTTGGCGATCGGAACTGGCGGGCGTATTCCGTTTCATATGGATCGGTATCAGATTCACTCTCTGATTCTTTTCCTTCGCCTACTGATGCTGGTGCATCTTTATCTGGAATTTTTATATCTTCTTCAGATATAGCCGTGCTTTCGGTACGTTTATGGCCAGGTTTAATATGTGTTTCTCCAGGTGGTGCTATTTCTGAGGAATCTTGAGGAGAAACATTTCCAATTTCTGCATCCATATCCATTACAAATGTAGTTTCTTCAGGCAACGACGATACAGCAAAGCCTTCAATACCTGCCAACGAAGATGTACCAAATGAGCCCGCAATGTCCCCAAAATTCTCTACAATTGTGTCTATATTTGAAGTACTTGATATACTAACGGAAAGTATACTTCCTTCATCTAAACTAGAAGCATATTTATTGTCATCAATTGAATATCTAACATCCCCATGATATAAAAGAATATCTTCTTTTAAATCATTTGTTTTTATCTCTTCCATAGGATATGTAATACCCACCGTTTTTTCGACTTCCTTTGGTTTCGCATTTTCAACAATTTGCGCACTTTGTAAGCACATCTCTTGGCTTTCCAATTCTTTATCGGGGTTTCGTGTTAAATCATCAGATTTTGGTTTAAAAATCATTTCTTGTGATCGTTTCATTTGAGATTGTTGTTTCATTTTACTCCCGCTGCCAGTATAATCTGCTGCATTTAAATCCAAACTATCATCACTATCATTTTCATCAGCCAAATCTCGCAAATGTTGAATTTCTTCCCTCTCTTCTGTGGAAGAAGCCACTAAAGTTTCTGATAATTCTGAAACATCTATGCTGCCCAGATTGGCTGAATTTTCAGATTGTGAGTCAAGACTGCGCATACTTTCATGGGAACTTATAGTTTTTCCTGAACTGCTGTCAAACGTGCTTACTGCACTAACAAACTCTGTGGTTTCCCTATAAACGGATGATACATCTGCTGCTGTCTGATATTCCGAAGAATTCGCTTGAGTCACTAGGTTTTCAATATCTGATGAAAGCGGACGACTTTCGGTTTTTTCGAAACTTTTATAATAGCTTTCGCTTGAACTAGATTGATCGATATCAGGAACTGACCATCGATTTTGTGTACTATCTGAACTGTTAATTTTAATACGATGAACAACATCCTCAAAAGGTTTCATTGATAAATCAGAAGTTATTTCACCAAAAGTATCAGGATCAGGATCAGCAGCACCTTGTGCTACAATAACTCGTACTTCGTCTTCTTTAGCTTCAATGACAACATCAGCATTTGCCAATTTTTCTTGATAATAGTCTTCCATTGAACTAAAATCTTCTGCAGTTTCACTAGAAATAAAACCTAAGGATGCTCTTTCTTCTTTAACTATATTATCCTCTGATGAAGTATTAGAATCCGCAGTTCCAGTAGATACGAAACCGAGAGAAGTTTCTGGTTTTCTATTGTCAAACATATTTTGAGAGTAGTGAAGTATGACAACTTCTTTATTTAAACTGTCAATTAGAACATCTTCGGTATCCTGATTACGTTCATTCTGCAAATTTTCTGGAACACCAATAAACGATGATATATATTCGCTTTCCATTAGATCTACAGTTTCTTCAATATTATCTTTGGTATTTGTATCAGTATCTAAGATGTTATTTTTAATGCTTCCGCCCTCAGTATTTGTAATAGTTTGTGAAAATGAGCGAAACTCAAACTCGGATGGTGACTCTTTAATAAATTTACCGTCCTTAAGACATGTTTTAAGTTCATCTTTAGCGGCATCTAGTGACTCTTGAACCTCTTCAAGTGTTTTTGTTACCATTTCTTCAGTTAAGGTCTCCTTAGTCAAATTACCCAAAATGGGTAGTTGTGGCGAATGTACAATTTTTGATGTTCCCTTTGGAGGGATTTCTTTTTCTGCTGTTTCCCATTCACTCTTTTCTAAAGATAAATCCAAATCGATGCGCCTTTCAATTTCTATATCCATTGATTCAGAAATTTCACGTATTGAATCATCTTCCCCCGTTGAGTGAATAACTTCCAGAGGTGCCGAACTTATAGACGTTGTCGATGTACCAATTGTTGTAGAAAAACTTTGTTCTGTGCTTGTTTTGCGTAGAGTTGCATCTTCGTTTAAAACTCCTATTGAAGGTGTTACCGGCATTGTGTAAATAAGTGTTGTTGATTCATTAGTATCCTTTATGATAGCATCCTCTTCTAACAAATCATTTCGGGTTTCTGAGCTTTGACGGCGAATTCTTATTCCTTTTTCTGATTCTGAAGGTTTTATAGTAACGTATTCCTTGAAAACATCACTTTCTTCATCAGAATCAACTAAAACCTCTTTCATCACAGATATATCCGTTGCTTCAATGCGATCTCTATTCATCATTTCGGTTAGTGGCTCATCACCAGTACCTTCACTAGCACTGAGCTTTGTGGGCGTAGTTTTAGTAATAATATTTCGACTTGATTCGCCAATATAAAAGCTTGTCTTGCGCTCTGTCTCAACACTTCCATCATCAACCGATAGTTCGCTAGTTGGATCTATAGATTCTGTTGCAGGATCCTCAGAAGTAGTTGTAGTTGCAGTTGTTGTAAGGGGATAATCGAGATGTTGAGATTTTATTGAAACCGATACGGATGGCTCATCGGTATGTGATGTGTCTTCAGTATAATCAAAGCTACGTAAACTTACGTAGCTTATCTCAGACTGAGATAAATGTTGTTGCTGGTCGGTCAAGAAATCAAGATTTTTTAAACAATCCGATGTTTTATTTTGGGAACGTGGCTTTGGCACAGGAACAACCGATGTTTTTAAATCGTCTAACAAATCTAATGCGATATCCTGTTCCTCTATTTCGTGAGGTAATTCCAATGAAATATTTTCAACTTCTTCTTTTTCGCTATCTTCAGTCGGTGTAGAAACTCGTACATGGCGTGGCTTTGGTTTTGGCACATCACCAACTGATGCTTTTGAATTTGTATCAGCAGTATCCTGGCTAATTTTAGACGATGTAATTGCTATTACAGACTGTGGGACACGTGAAATGTCTGTGGATTTTGTTTCTACAAAAAAGTAATGATTGTGAGAACAAAAAACAAAAGCATCTTAAAAAGTTTCACAGTGAAATTAACGAAATGGAACATAAAGTATAAACAAATTATAAATTGCTATAAACAGGATATTAAACAGTTGGCACATAATAAAATAAGAATAACAGAAATGATTATGAGACGTGCCTAAGGCAAATCAAGCAAAAAAATATTTGTATCCATAAAAAGATCTGTTTACAAATATAAAAATTTTTTTGTTTTTACATAAATTTAAGATTTAAAAATTCTTTTATTTTATTTAGAATACAGATATTTCTTCTTGTGATAGACTAAATGAACAAAACTAACTAAATTCAATCATGTCAATCATATAGAATAGGCATTACTTTAAATGAACATGCAATGAGTTAAATGTGTAACTGAAAATATTACAAAGAGCTAAATCAATAAATGAAATATAAATATATTTTATGTATGCAATTAGAGCTCAATATCTTTAAATCTTAAAGTTATTATGTATGTGTAATTCATATCATTATCTATACAGCATTTTACTAATAGCAGATACATGTTTTTAAATATATAATAGATAATTGTAAATATTTTTCTATTGTTATGTCAACTATAATATTCGTTCAATATTAGGCATTTAAATTTTTAGCTAAACCAATAGATACAATAATTTCGATCTTTGATGTAACCACATGTTTGTATGTGTAAATGTACATATTTATAGTATGTTTATGTACGTATGTAAGAATGTGTGTGTATGTGTGTATTATTAATAATGCGTATGTAACATAAACATATCTACCTGCTACTATATCTTGCATATCATTATCTGGTGTACTTTGACCAATATCGCCTAAAGTATTTGTAGTTGGCGATTGACTATCATCCCAACTTATTTTTGAAAAGTCTCCTTGCAAGTGACTTATCTCATCGTCTGGCACAACACTTTCAAACTGTTCATCGAATTGTGCAGCCTCGAGATCTACATCCAAAACATTTGATGATAATTTTTGAAACTTATGTTCAACACGCCTTATTCTAACTGCACTACGATCTTCTACAACATTCTCTTCAACTAATTCGTTCAGGGAAATTAAAATTCATTAAAAAATACAATATGTAATACATATAATATAAAATATTTTTATTAGTAAATATGTATGTATCAGTGATCAGCTTTGTGTAATTTTTTCAGTATTCATAGTGAGTTATAAAATTTGAGTTTAAGTGCGTCGATTTATAAGTACAACTCACAATAAACATAAGTATGCATTATGTCGTAGTTATACTCATACCGTGTATTATTTTGTTAAATTTAAATTGTCTAGATTTTTTACAACCCACAATTATTATAGTAAATGTCAAATTGTAATCTGGCACGCCTAGTTCAAACACACAACTTCATTATGAGTACGCGAGTCATACTCGCTTTTTATCGCCTTTTTATCTTGCGTGAACGACAATAGCAATCAACTGAGTCATACGTGTTGCTAAATATGAGTACTAAAAGTACCTTAAATTTAAAAGTGAGTATAAGTACTGAAGACTTTTCAATAAGTATGAATGCTTATAAATCAACGAAATAATGAATCATGATTCAAGTTGACTTACTTCATGAGTATTCGTTGCAAATCTCTGGTATGTATGTATGTATGTATGTATGTATGTATTTATGTATGTAAATATGTATGTATGTATGTATATATGTATATATATGTACTTACGTCTTTCTATTTATGTTTATTAAAAAACTTATTGTCATATTAATAAACACAAATTAACAAAGGTTTTTAAGCGGTTTGTAAAACTAAGGCAATATTAATGATTTATTTACGGCAAATAAGCCGTTCATAATTTGTATGAATGAGGGCAGTCAAATATATTAGAACTTTATACTGTATTTATTTGAATCTTATATATGAACATCTGTAAACGAATTTAAAAACAAATTTATTTCTCGGGCCTTAGTTCATTCTGTGAATAGGTACTTCCTATAGCAAATAATTTAAATAGCGAGTTTTTAAGAATACTCGCATGTAGTGAAAAATTTTCCAATTCAATTTTAGCTGACTAGAATACGGTTTTAACCGAAACAATAAAAAACATCAGGTAATTTTATTTTATCAGTTCTTCATAATTAACAACTAAAGTTATACTCAAAATGAGATACAAAGGGCTTAAAATGTATTTAGGGGTGCTTATGCACCAATTCTGTTTTTTTAACGCAAATATAACTAAGTACATACATATTTAAATTATAACATAAACAAGCTTTTAATCCGTTATTAATTTTTTTTGCAATCAGCTGTTTGTTTGACAATCTACCAAATAGATCAAAAACATCTGACTTGAGGCAAATTGATTACAAGGTGGTATTGGTATTAAAAGGTCAGCTGATTAGTTTTTTTTTTTACTAGCTATACGGCTCGTCATATCAAAAGTTGTTAGTTTTTATTTTTAAAACGATTAAATAAATTTATATTGATGAAATAAATTTAATTAATGAAAAATTATTCCTTAAGTTATATTTTTAAAAATCTTTTTTTTTATATAATAAGTACAATGCAATTGTATAAAACTAATAATATAAACATTTTTTCTTCTTCTCTAAAACTTTATACATTGAATATAGTTCAGGAAACTATTATTATTTCTTTCTTCCACTTAATTTAAAGAATTTGTGTCTTGAATTTTTTAAGAAGTTTTCGATAAAGCAACAATAATATTATCTGCGGTTTTTGTATTGTTGTATTTGCCTAGAATAAGAATATTTCTATCTAAATCATGAACTACGGGAACAGTTTGGTTTGAAATTGACATCATTTTCGTACTGTTTTGGGTGTTGTACATAAAACAGCAACAAACATAAAACAGTACGTGCTACACCCCTAGTTTAATGTTAAACAAGAACTACCGTCTGAACGCCAGAGTTTGCATTCGAGATTCAGAGAGCAAATCACGAGATTCGTATTGCCGTGTGAACATGGCATTAGTATTTGGTATCCTGAAAGCAACTCAAAGCCACTCAAAGGCAGAGGAATATAAAATTTTATTGAAAAGCATTTACAACCCGATTTTAAAAACGATTACCTCATTTAAAAGAATGAGATCAGATAATCGTAGAAACATAGAGCCACTGTCAGTTTTCCAATGACGGCGAATTTCGCCAACAGCTGACGTCAGGTGGCGTGTTAGAACAGAAAACAAAAGCAAGCTCTAATCAAAATTTTGTCAGAAGCGATGTTTTAAAGGTAACACACGACATTAATTTCATATTTAGCAGTAGGAAATTTGACAAGTCATATGTAAAAAAACATGCCGTGAATTGGCTGCTCTAACGAACCAAATATACACGTGTATCAACCGATACAATGTTCAAATTTAGATAGTGCAACATTGAGTTTTCAAATTTAAGTAGAAGATCAGGGATTGTTGGTTGGTTACCGTGGTAGTTCGCTGCACGCAAACAGTCAAGTAGAGTCTATATGACTCCGTTTTGACAGGACCACATCACTCGTCAGCTTCAATGTATCTCAGAATAAATCCAAAAGTATTTAAGTTACTAGATGCACCCCGTGGCCGTGAGGTATCTCAGTAGATAATTAAGTCTAACTTTAGATATCGCAGAGAGGCCATCCATGTTTGCCCAGAAATCTGTGTCTTTTAGCCGCCAGTGCAGGATATTCGCAAAGAAGGTGGAAAACCGATTCCTCCTTCTCTCTATCCCGACAGCTGCGACAATGGTCGTTCGATGGAAGTCCGAGTCGACTTGCATGTTTGCCTAACATCCAGTGACCCGTCAATACCGCCAGCAATCTCGATATGTCCTTCCGACTTCGATTAATAAGTTGCAATGTGCGCCTTGCATCAAAAGAGGGCCACGTAAGCCGTGCCACCTTACACGTGCTCAGCCCACGCCACCTGTCATCGGCCTTCCGTAAGAAATGTCTAAAGATTCTGCTTTTGATAGTCCCTAACGGGATTGCAACTGCACTTGCGATAGAGATATCCAAAGCAGATCCTCTCTTGGCTAGCTCATCAGCCCGCTCGTTACCATAGTGGCCCTTATGCGCGGGAACCCAAACTAGAGTAACGTCAGCCCGTTGATCAAGCCTTGACAGTTCCCTTCTACATTGGCCAACTAGATTAGACATAGTAATGTATGACCTGAGTGACAAGAGTGCCGCCTGACTGTCGACAAAAATAAAATCATGGATTGTAAAAGGTATGACTTTTTTTTCATCAAAATCGATATATGTTTGAGTAGTTATTTTTTGGTTTTTATTTCTTTTGGAAGGATTAATTGTTTTCTTTTATATCTACTTTTATATTTAAGTAAAATAAAATAGATCAAAAATTTACATTTAATGAACATACACACATACCGTCATACGTTATTGTCAAAAAAAGCCCCTGCGCGGGCAAAGCTCGTAAAGGATAAATATTAAAAATTATTTGAATGTTTCTTAAAAAAAACAAAAACACAATAACTTTTATTATTTCTGCAAAAATTAAAATTAAAAAAAAAACAATTCTTCCAAAAAAATAAAAATCAATTTCTGTAAAAAAAAATCATAATAATCAGAAATAAAGTCAAGTTTTTTTCTGCATTTCATTTGACATTTCTTAATTTCAGACTAACCCAATTTGAACCATGGAAAGCTACAGAATCGAGCAAAACGTTAAAGTTATTATGAAAATGGGCGTTTAAATCAAAATGCATTTCGTGCACTTCGTGATTCTTTTGGTCAACATAATCGGTTGAATTCGTCCACAATCGGAAGAATTATGAAAAATATTTAAATTTCAGCAAAACAGGTCTGTATGAAATTAAACATCATCGTGCCCAACAATTGAACATCAATATTGTCGTTGAAAATTTAAACCATCAGATCGAGGTGTGACGCCGAAGTCGAGGCGGCCATTTTATTTTGTTTCACACATTATTGAACCATACCAATATTATCATAATAAGAAGAAATGACAATAATTTCCTAAATAATGTGTGTTTTATTCAAAATCAACATCGGCTCTTAAAATTTAACCACCCTCTATAAGAAGCGCGAGTATGTTTTCTTTTTTACTATCGTTAAAACCCATACAAATGGTATGCCTGACCTGGCTTTCCGATATTTTCTTCTGATGCCTTTTTTTGTTTGAAAAATTAGAAATAATTATCATTTTCAGCCCCCAGGAAGACATTCAGTTTTGACTTTAAATTGAAAAGAGATACCTTCAAATACCCGATTTTTTTTTGTATCACTTTAAAAACCATGTGATGTAACGAATATCAATGGAATATGCGAATATCCGTTATGTAGCAGTATGGATTTAGTATGTACAGTTCTTAATGTGAACATTTCGTATCCCTTAAATGTTCCCGCAACAATTAAGAGTAAAAAAAATACTAAACCCTTCGAAAGATACATTTACGATACATATTAAATTTCTTAAAAAATATATATATTTTTATAAGTTTAACATAGGATTTACATAATTAGACTACATGATATTGAAAAACTACTCGGTATGTTGCAACAAGATTTTCATAATCTCAACATTTAGCAACGTGCTATGCTGATGTAGTTTATTCAAGGTTGTATGTGTGTGTATATTTGTGTAAATTTTTATGTGTCAACCTATATCTGATTTATTATAGCTTTGCTTATGTGTGTATATTCTTACGTATAAATTGATATTTAGTTGCATTTTTTATTCATTACCTTGGGTCGCAGATGCTTGATTAGTTGTAAAATTAATTAGAGATATTTCATCACTATGTTGTGGTAACATTTGTATTTGTTCTTGTTCGGAATATGTTGTTAAAGTTGTTGTTGGACAAGCAACAGTTGTTATGTGTTCATCTGTAAGACTTAAATTATCATCAAACGATTTACCAGACATTGATTCAATTGTCGGTGACTTAACGACATCCAAGCCATCAACGTCATCGCATGTTATAGCATAATTTTCACTTTCAGAATTATATTCTGCCCTAGTGTTATTGTCCAAAATAATATTGCACGCTTCAATATGATAACGATCTTGTTGTTCATTAACAATATGAACACTTTTCTCAAGAACATTGTCAACTAATATGGCTGCCTCACGGCGTACATTTTCAATGTTCGATGGTAGTGTCTTTGCAACATCGGAATCGATATCAATAACCGATTTATCATGTTCATGTTCGTAGTCATCGTCCTCGTCATCATCATCATCATAATTATCATCACCACCATCGACTTCATTATCATCAATATCACCATCTCTTACACTTTTCGCTTTATGATTTTCATAATCTAAAGTGCCTGGAAAACAATTGCACATTTTGGTTTATTGTATCGCTTCCGCGCTTTTCAATTAATATTGTTATTTTTATAGAGTGAATAAAATTTGAAAAAAACAACAGAAACGTGACAAATGCAATTAATATATTAAACGTTAAAAATGCGCGATTTTTTAGTTTAATTAACGTTCTAAGTAAAAAATGTTTGCAAATGAAATAGTGCAATAAAAACAAAATGA
Source organism: Phyto melanocephala (assembly GCA_941918925.1). Classification (NCBI taxonomy): domain Eukaryota; kingdom Metazoa; phylum Arthropoda; class Insecta; order Diptera; family Rhinophoridae; genus Phyto; species Phyto melanocephala. The sequence continues at coordinate 58,874,282 of OW799235.1, forward strand.
ATCGAGTAAGCATATATGTACATACTTATGTACATACATACATACAAACATAAGTATGTATGTTTTGTCTATCAATAGCAAATACAAAAATGATGATTTATGATAATGAATGTTACAAATGAATAAACTTTTATGCAGTTGACAGTTGGCAAAAACTTAAATTTACTTCCCTATTCCCTATTTCATTCTATTCGAAAGTGTTACCAAATATCAATACATGGCGATGAAGGGTATATACGAATAGTCACGGCCAAATAAGTCAAGCTGTCTGTAGAGTTTGAAAAGTGTATTAAAATTTTTAAGTATTCACTTTTGTATTCATAAGCTACTTTTCATTCGTCAAATGATTACTTTTTTGAACAACACCAACCAACTATCATATCAAACTCGCTCCATACGTATGTATGTATGCATGCAAGTGTAAAAACTTTTATTTATTTTTTATTCTGGCTCTAGTTCATTTTTATACTAAATTTCTCATTTTTCCATATGAAGAAATCAATTTTTATTTGTGATAATGAAAGAATATATAATAAAGTCTTTAAAACATTTATGTAGTTCAACAATAAAATAGAAATTTACAATTACACATGGCACGGTGTATCAATCATATAGACCGGTCAGTACCAGTACTTTCCGTAGTATAACTGATTTTTCGTAGTTTACTGTTAAGGCCATGTCAGATAAAACTTTTGTTTTGTTGTTTGCGTTGGGCTACATATTCGCTTTAACATCAGAGATGAAAAGTACGTACTTTTATGAAACATGTCACATAAAGTACTTTTGACGCAGTGCGAAGCGAAAAGTTAGGAAACTCGCATCTTTTTGCGCGCGTTGACAATCAGTTGGTGTAACTTTCATTAGTTTTGTATTAAATTCGTATTTGATAATAAAATTTTAGTAAATTTCAATTAAAATAAAACCAACAAATATTTTTTTGTAAAAATTTCTAACTGCTTTTATAGACAAGCAAACAATGCTTAAGTGTTGTCAAAGTTTTTAATGTCTCTAGTTTTACGCATTCTTGTCAAAGTTAGAAACTTGGCACGAAACAAAGAAGTTTTATCTGACATGGCCTTTAGGGTTACATTTTGAAATACCAGGTTTGAATCATATATTGATTTGTTGTCCGGCATTTTGTAGTGGCGGTCATCATGGATTTTAACTTTTTTATAGTGAGTTATATTGCGGTCAAACTCATACTGATTCTCTCGATAGAATACAAGCTGCAAAGAATTGATTATCGTTTGTAAATTTTGCCTATAACTTTGCCGATTAATTACTGCTTTGTCCAAAATTGTTCACTACTATTTCTAGAGTCATATGATATCTATTAACTATTCTAGTGTTGAAAACATTAAATTTTGTAGTAAAAATATGAGGAAAAAACAGAGGCAGTCGTGTTTATTTGCTCACAACTCAGAAAGTTTTAGGGCGATTGTACTGGATTTTAATCATGATTCACTCCCGGATATTTCCAAAAGGTTGATATCACATACAGGTCTGTGTGTCATGTGGTTGCTTTTAAAAGCTTTTAGAAAATATATACTTAATGGACTCGGAAATGAATACGTATTGTAGAAATTACAAGCGGAATGGGCACCACAGGTGAAGGGTACAATAAAGAAAAAATTCATACAACCGTTTATATGTACATTCATCGCTGTCTAGTTTTTCTCAGGAATAATTTTCCAAGCTACGACTCACTAGCGTTCTAATAAAAGCTCTCTAAGACACAAGAACATGCGGACAGACGGATATTGCGGAATCGACTTCCCTATTCATAAACTTTCAGAAAATATAATACTTTATGGGGTCAGAAGCACTGTTGCCGTTTCAGATATTTTCTCGTCAAATCTAGCGATTTTTAAACATTTTTTCCGGGAAAAAATATTTTCAATACACTTTTTTATACAGATTTTGGCATCAGAAAGCTAAAAAAAAACATACATTTAAATTCAAAAACCAATTTTATCTTGCAAAGTTTATAGATAAAAAATTTTTTGGTAAAAATATGTTAAATAAACGTTGCTTTCTTTCTTTAGACGAATTTGTGAATTATACAAAAAAAAACTATTTAAAAATTTTTTGCAAGAAATTCGAAATTTTGCAAAAAAGAACTAATATAATCCAAAATTTGTGCATTGTTAAGCCATTAAAAGTTTAAGTCCTCGCAAGATTAAAAAGACGATACAAAAGGATATTGATGCAGGTGCTCCCTGTCTGCAATATTGCACAAATAAAAATACAAGTGATCTGCATCGGTGAGAGGGTTATATTGGAGATAATTTAATTTTAATTAAGGCTTCATTAATAACTCAAGATACGTCAATCAATTCAATTGATCACCTTAGTGATTTAGGTAAAAAAGATTTCGATAGAACGAATGAAAACCGTATTTATATAAATAAATAAAAATGTTTTAGTGATCCATCTCTTAACGGAACTTAGAAACGATGTATCAGGTTTTAGGTATAGTGTATTAGGAGATAAATCAACAGACGTTTGTATCATCAAGTTATTAGGTTGTTTTTTAAAAACTAAAAACCTACGTGGTACATAAATCTAAAATAAATATTTTTTTTTCAGTACGGAAAAACAACAAATTGTGTTAAGCTTGGCTGAAGTGGCCGATGCGTTAATCTAGAGAATTGGCTTTGGAGTTTTAGTGAATAAATCCCAAAATGTTTTTAAACAGGAGTTAAGTATGCATATTATAAATATAACGTAACTAGCAACACTAAAAACGTTTTTTTTTTGAATTGATATATAACGTATATATGTGTAGGTTTATTTCTTGAATGTAATATGTAAATTATCTATTAAAATGTAACTAATAAAAGCTGCATTCTTAATAAAAATTACTGAACTTTTCTTTTTCTCTGTCATTGTTTAAGAAAAACTGAGCAATAAAATGCTAAATTTTCCGCGCAATAAAAAAATCGACGAAAACTTGGCTATTAATATTAGCGATTTATCGCTAAAATTTTGGCAATTATTAATTTTTAGCTATTTTCTAGCTATTTTCCTACTTATTTTAGCGATATTTATTGGGAAAAAGTTGACAACAGTGGTCAGAAGTAAATATTGTAGATATTACAAGCAGAATTGAGAAGCTATATACATATACCCTTGGAGCCACAGGTAAATTGAATAAGAATACTTTTTAAATTTGTCGATTTCTTCTGACACCGTTAAATCGCTCACATCATACAACTGATATACATAAATTTTAAGGAATCAACTCTAAAGGTTTACGATTTACGAATATGGATCGTTTGATAACCGAAGAACGCTTGAAAATATGTAGTTTCAATTTACCACACAAGTGATAGTTCTAATTTCACTTGTTGAAATTACTAAATGGATAAATGGGCGAATAAAAAAAATAGCAAAGCAAAGAGAGTTAAACAACTTAAATTACTGTTTAAAAGAGGTTTTGTCGTTTTACTTATCTCTGTTTTAAAATTGGTGTTCATTACTGTTTATTGGATTTTCTTCCATATTAAGAATAGTTTTATTTCAATTTACATTTTTTAAATAAAGATAAAAAAATTGAATTTTTAAAATAAATTTATATGTACATACATATTTTATGGGCTGACCGCAAGTTATACTTGTCTAGTACTAATTATTAATAGATAGATAGTTATCGCAATTAAACATAAATAATTTGCATGCAACGTGTTTAAATCAAACAGCAGTTTTGATTGAATTTTTGTCTTAGTAAGAATTATTATTTTGTTTTCAATTACTAACTTTGCTACTGGAGCTAACGGCAAAAGTAGACGAATATACCTAATGACAATAACTAAATGTCGAAATTATTTTGAAACTTTAAATGTGAGGTTAGCACCATTTAAAGGTTAGTTGTTATATTATATTTTATTTTGTAAAATATTATTTAAATACATGAAAACGGATATGCAGCTGTTACACTAAATAATTTCAGTTGGTCTTAACTAACATAAATTACGTTGCTCTAATTGCAATAAAACAGTAAATAAGTATGATCTGAAATGAAAACTACGTAATATTTATATGCATGATTAATTAATAATAATAATAATAATAAATATTATATTTATATATGTATGTGTAAGAACTTGTACAATAAATAAAATATTTCACATGAAAAAGCGTTCAGACTCAACAACGAAAAGCGAAAACAAATAATAATATTTATGAACATACAGAAGTTTATTTACAGAGATTAGGTTAGGTAGATAAGTAATAAATATAAATAAAAAATTAACTAAATAGAAAAAAACAAGAAAATTAATAATAATAATAATAAGTTACCTTGTGTTGGCGTTTTCTTGACTGATAAAATTTCTTGTGGTTCAGGTATATACGTTTGCAGGGTTTCTGTAATAAGAGGACACAATTCGCAGAGAAAGATAAAAACAGATTATTAACTATTTTCTAACGTCAATAAGATAAAAAAAAAACACACACATATGTACACAGATTTAGCATAAAACAATTTATAATTAAATTATTTTCACATTAACGAAACTACAACGAAGTACTGAACTGAAATGATAACTTTACAAATAAATACGATTAAATGTTTAAATGAATTGGAACAAACGACAAATCAAACAAAACAAAACTGTGTTATTTTTATTAATGTGAATCTAAAGACATTTTTTATATAAATACATACTTAAATACATGTATTTTTTTTTTTTTTTTCTTTTTTTTTTCGTTTTTAATTTTTTGGTTTAGTAAATTACGTTTAGTTGAATTTTATTTTTGTTAAAATCCTTACAAACTAAGCAGTTGATGGTGTTAGTTAGTATGTTGTGTTAATATGCACTAAATAAAACAATAAACAATTGTACGAGACTGATAGGATGAATTATCTGGCAAATTTACAAAATTTTCTCTTACACTATCGTTACATTGCGATGCATGTTTTACTTACAAATTGGCTTTGTGATTGAAATTTAATTTGTCTTGAATTTAATAATGATTGTTTGTTTGATTTGATTGAAATGTTTTGGTTTATAGTTGCAGAATAATAGTGTTTGAAGTTATTTGCTTCCTCTAGCCGCCGATTCATCTGACTCTACATACTCAATGTCAGTGTGAGATTCTCGTAGCATACCCTTAATGTGTAATCGTTCAGCGTCAATATTGAAACTGTTGCTACATTTTTCGTGGACAGTGGTGCAGTTCTCGTTTAGCATTTCGTTTAGTTCGTGGCAAACACAATCGACGCTTGTCTTTCTGCTGTTCAAGTAATCCTCTGCACCGGATGGCATTTGAACGTCTTCGATATCTATTTGCTGCTGTTGACTGTTGTGTGTGCTGAGTTGTGTATTCCGTTTGGTTTGGCCAGTGTTTGTCTTTTTATGACTAGTTTGTCTAGTACAATCTACCGATTCACAAGTTTCTAATGTGAATAAAAAATTTTTGCTGCTGATTTTATAGTCTTTGAAGTTAGAAGTGTTTATTTCGATTGCAGGTAGTTCAGCTTCTGACACAGATGACACATCATCGGCGGTTATGTCTGCTATATCGGTAACTTTATCAAAATGGGAATGATGCGACTGACGTTTTGATGCAACGAATTTTATGTTAACAGGGAGTCCACTTTCGCTAAGATCCATATCTTCTATATCAGTACCGCCATTATCTTCTATAGTTATTGCTTTCGGAGCTTCTAAATATTTTGATTTACCCTTCGTAATGGTCCGAGTTTTTACTTTTTTCCTTCGAATATTCGTTCCAGCCATAAAAATTTCCTCGACATCAGTGACCGACTCAGCATTGGATAAAATTTCTAAACGCTTACTTTGTTGGGGTTTTAACACTTCGTTTGTTATAGTAAAATCGGGTTCGACCAGTATATTTGATGTAGGAGATGGTGAACGCGATGGCACAATTGCCATAGGTTCCTGGATATCTAAGTCATCTGTACAGGAATATTCTTCTGTATCTGTAACGCATTCATCTATTAGCGATACATAAATCCCAAACTTATATTCTTTATCCATTGGCATAACAGTTGTTATAGTATCTCCATATCTGTCTTCTTGGAGTTCCACTACCTCTCGCTGTGGTTGCGGTATGGCTATTGGATCGACAGACGGAGCTGTTTCGTGACCAGGTGCACCTGTTTCAGACACTTCGTCACAAGGAAAATCCTCACAATCTGTAATACTTCCTGCATCGTCACCAACTGCCAAAATAACAGCTTGAGGAATGGGTTGTTCGTTGTCATCATCACCATCAAAACTATCTTCACCCTCTGCTACTGAATCATCAAATCGTTCAATATCGGTCAAAACTTCTTCTTTTTGACTTTCTTTTACTTCCAGGAACATTTTCTTCTTAAAGCCACCATTTTCAGAGTCAACCTGCAAAAATGAACTGCTGTTCAGCTTAGGCCTATTCGTGGTTTGCATAAATGTAACATCTATTGGCGGTAAGCTAGCACTGCTGAATAAATCTTCTTCTGAAATATTTCCCTGATTGGATACAGATTCAGAGTCTGAACAAGATATATGACAAATTTCCTCATTGCCAGATAACTCGAAAATTTCATCTTCAGAGAAACCATGTAATTCTTTTCCCGTAACCTCAGATGCAGCCGACAACATATCGCTTATATCACTAACGACAGAAATACCATCATAGTCGTCATTATCGAAATCTTCATCTTTTGCTTTAACAGTTGTATCGGCTATACTAACTCGACCTTGTTCCACAAACGTCTCATTAAAATCAACACAAACAGATTTTTCGTAATTGTTCTCCATTTCCGAGTCCGTGTTATAGTCCTCGCAATCGGTCATATAATCATTAATCGCATTTAAATTTTGGGCTTGCAAAAAATTACCAAATTTGTGTTCTACTACTTCCTTTACACCGTCGCTGGTCAATAAATGTTCTTGAACGTCATGTTGTAGAAACTCTCGCAACGACAACTTTAACTCCGGATAAACGGAACTTTTATCATCTTCATCATCTGCTTCGCTGTCCCGATAATCTTCAACGTCTGTCACATCGCCCTGAACATTATGTGAGCCTTTTGGTATTGTCAAAGTATTCTTTGATGACCTCCTAGATTGAGGTCTCTCTACGTCTGCATAGCTATCAAAATCTTCTACATCGGTTAGAGCACCTCCAACCTTTTGCTTATTATCCATGTCATTACTATTCGAATCTGAATTATCTTCAGAATCGGACGATGAAGAGGTTTGATGGTGTTCATAGCTTTCTTTATGACGTGAGTCGGCGGTAACTGATATTTTTGGTACATTTGTAGACATATTGATTCGTTTTTGTTGTTATTTGGTTTTATTTTTTATTTTGGTACTTTTGCGTTGTGGAAATCTTTTGTTATTGTTGTGCTATGAACTTTCAATGATTTTCTATGTGATTTTTTCGGAAAAAAAACAAATAAACAAAATAGTTATAGAATAGTAAAATGCGGAAAACATGTATGTTTGTATGTATGTATTTTTATTATACAGAAGAAAGTTGTTAATCATTTTGCTTCCATAACAACAACAACAAATACCAGGTATTTTTTATGCAGTTTTAAAACTTTAAGTCTTAATCTTTGTTCATAGAGAAATTATAAGAATTTAAAATAAACCGTTGTATGGGAGGTGGGCGTGTCACCTCAATTTATTGGAATTATACTTATATTGACGGTATAGATCGTAAAGCAAGAGAAGGTAAAAAAAACCATGTCCTTCCAACATCGAATAAAATGCAATTGTGTCCAAATGCATTGACGTAGAGCCATAAAATTTTGTGAGTTTATTGTCTGGGAAAAAAATCTTTCTGAAAATTCCTCAAATCTATCAATACGAAAGGAGTTACAGATCATCTTTAACGCATACCTCCCATATAACGCTTTTTCTCAAATTCATATAATTTCTCTATGAACAAAGTTTTTGGAAGAATAATATAATATTGAAATATCTGAGTTGTATTTATTAGCAAAACCTATATTGACACGCCTACTTTAACGCCCACTTTCATTGAGAGACTAAATTTACTAAAATGTTTTAATAGCATATCAAAGTTATACAAAGAAAGTGATACATAGCGATTACTGTTAAAAACAAAATAATAAAGTTTGTGCTATTTAAGTATATGAAATTTGAGGTGGGTACAAAAAATTCGACACAGCCGATTATAGTGCTCTAACTTTTTTTCAATTGTACTCAACAGATAAGAGCAATGAAACATACACAAAACGTTTCATTAAATCGGGAGTAATAAAAATAAGATGAGTCATTCCGACTGTAAAAATTGTTTCGTTTTGCGTATCTAAGTTACATTAACGTCGTGCTTAACCAAAGCAATATATAATAAACAGGGAGACTTGTATAAATTAAAGGAGAATGTATAATGTACAAGGCCTTTATGGTTATTTGCCGTTTTCAATTTAAAATTATGAGCAAGCAAGCACGACTGCCACTGCTGTTTCCCATATTCTTACAACAAAAACCAACATTTTTCAGCCCTAGGTTAATTTATACAGACGTCTGTTAACACTTATAGATATGATATACCTCTAGGGATACCGTTACAAAATTTTGGATATATCGGTTGCTAACCGACATAGTTACAGTCAAAACATACCAAAGACACAAGAATATAAATTTTTGCCGCGAAAATTATTCCGAGAAACATACGAAAGCTTCGATGTTTCTCCTAAAATTTTCAAACGAAAATCGTTTTTTTCAGCTTTCAGACAACGAAGAGGAATGAAATGGATATGAAAATAAAAGTCTTGGCTAGAAGAATATAAGATTCGTTAAAAAATTGAAAATCCATGATTGCCGCCACTACGAAGTGGCGTACAATTAAATTATATATGGGTCAAATCTAAAAAAGTACTTACTTCAACCCCCTCAATATTCGCATCAAATACTAAAAGTTCAAATCCAAGATGACGGCTGAAACAAACTTGCAGAAATTTGTTCAACCGCATCAATATGTGTATATAATAGACGGGCTAATCCCGTAGAACTATTCAAATATATAACAATTTAAAATCAAATATAGCGTCCGAAATAATAAAGAAAATGACTTAAACTAAGCTACGATGTATACATGATGGTGAAGGGTTTTATCAGATTCGTCACGGCCAAAAATAGAACTCTTACCTGTTTTCTTATATTTACGTATGTATGTATGTATGAATGTATGCATGAATAAGGATAAATGCTCTTCTTTTCCTACAGAAATTCTTTAATTCAGAGACATAAATAGTTATCCATTTTATTATATTAAAAAAAAAAAATAAAAAATAGTAAAGTTTTTGCATAAAAAATACCAACGGCATGACTTTCCTTCGGTAACAATTGAAATTATATGCACTCAGTTGTAAGTAAGTATATCCATGATGTGTATCAGTTTTATCGACAAGTCAGTACTTAATTATTAATAAAAATATATTTGAATTAAAAATCAAATATAAATATGAATACTAAGTAAATATGTACATACATACATATATATAATATGAATTATTTCTAGTTCTTAAATACTTAATAAAATATGTAATATATTAACAATAAAAAATATATAAAAACATTACGATAGAAAATTTTTTATAAACTTTACCTTGTTGTTTCAAATCACTGTCGGCTATCGAGGATGTCAAAGGGCTTTCAGATTCTGGAGCAATCATACCAACAGCCTCGAATTGTCTTTGCAAAGTGGGGTCCAGTGAAAATCCACCGACTTGCTGTTTGCGTATTGTCTCCTCTATTAGAGCAAAGGGACTACGAGTAGGTTTAGGTGAGCCGGGGCTGACAACACACAGGCGATCCTGATCGGATGTAAATGTTGGCAACGCCACCGAATCGGAGAGGCTCGAATCGGTTGTATCTATAAAACTAACATCATACTCGTTAACACAGCGCTGCTCAACCGACTGTGGACGCATAATGCTCATGTAATCTACTTCGGGCTGACGATATATTACTTCAAATGATTTGTCTGGTCCAAAAGTCTTGGTAAAAACTTCACTTGTTATCACCTTACGACTACCAGATGATGAACTGGAGCTTTTTGTACTGTCACTTGATCGCACGGAGTGTGCGTTTTTTTCCGAGTCATTATCATCAGTAATTACAACTGTACTTACAAGCGCCGTGGTAGCTACTGGCTCGCGATGGAGTTTTACGGTTGATATTCTACTAGCACCTGAGGTTGTTACAGTTGTTGTAAGAGGTTTTTTTTCAACTAACTTACTATTAAGTAATTCTTTTTCTATTTTGTTTCTAGATTGACTATTTTTTGTGGTAGTTGTTGTAGTTCTTACTGCAGCAGATACAGATTTACGTGAGCTATGGAAGATTGCCGTAGAAGATTTTACAGAACTTCCCATCTCATGGTTAAGAGTATTTTTTAGCTTCTTCTGTACAATATGGTCAATATTTTTACTTTGTGCAAATTGTTCTTGCGTGTCTATTTTTCTTTTTGTTTTAGTTGTTAATTCTGGTTTTAAAACCTTTTCGTCGGATATTTTACGCGTTTTAGTTCGAATAGGAACTTTTGATGATAAATTTGTAGATTGTTTTTGTATAATGGTTCCTACTCTTGCTGTAGTTGTTGGTTTAGCATTATTTTCTTTGACTTTATTTGGATTTTCAATAGTTTTTTCTCTTCTCGTTACCGTCTTTGATATAATTTTTTTCTTGTCAGTTTTTTCTACAGACACATGTGACTTTGTTAAACTATTGGATCGGTCAATTGAATTTTTTAAGCCATTGTCTACTGAAGACAGGTTTGATAATGATTTCAGTTTATTATCTTCCACTGATTTTGTTTGGCCAATGGAGGACTTAGATTTTTTTTCAAGGGCTTTTAGTGATTCTTTACTGCTGGGTTTTTTATTTATCTGCGGAATTTTCGAACCTGGCTGCGGTTTTATTTTTGTGCTATGAAGTGTTTTTCTATTTGTGCTGGTTGTCAATGGTGGTAGTGGCGACTTTGAAACCTTTTCATCCAAACTCAGTTCACTATTAGTAGATTTTAAAATTCCGTACCGCCGAGTGTGCGAAATTGTCGGTTGCATGTAATGACGTTCCCCACACAAAATTGTCGGAGTTCTCAAACGTTTCCTTTGTGAATCGTCATTGGGTGTAGAGCTTCTTGAGCTCAGTGAATTGTCTGTATGTTTTCTAACAAGTGTTTTTATGGTTTTTTCGGTTCTCCTGGCATAATCATAGCTGCTTCTGGTTACAGAAATATCTATTTTGCGGCGATTTGGCGGTGGACTAAATGTTCTAAGCGTTTGCTGTTGAGGAACTTTTGCAATATCAGTACGGAGTCTAGGTTTAGGATTTTTACCATGACTGGAAAAATCTACTTTTTCTGATAAATTCTGATTTGTTTGCGGGCTCTTTGATCGTTCTAAAAATTTCGACTTATTAGATAAAGTACTCTCGTAATCTTTAACTAGTGCTTTTCTAGCATTTTTGCGTAGCGTTTGATTTTTAGTGGAACTACAAAAGATATAATTCTTAGATAATAACTGATCCGTTTTTGATTCACGACTACTTTTTGCTGGAGCATTTTGTTTAACTTTCTCCACTGCTTCGAACGCAACTAACTTTGGTGTGTGTGCTTTCTTATTTCCCAATTTTATTTTGCTTAAATTATTATTTTGTTTTTTGTTTATATTTGTTCTAGAATGACTACCATTTGAATTATCACTTTCCCGCAAGTCAACGAAATATGCAACCGCATGCGTTTTATTAAGACTGTTAGATAATCTGTCACAATTTGTTCGTTTATCCAATTTAAGATCGGCATCATCAATTAATAGGGGTTTAGTTGGAAGTGTTTCTAAATCTGCATAAGATTTGGGTTTGCCCATTTCTTCAGATGGTGTTGCTATTTTTGAAGTGAAATAGTCGCCTAATAAAAGTTTGGTTGGAAGTTTTGTTAAATCTGTAGGAGGTTTAGGTATGTCCGGTTTATCGGATGGGTTCGTTATTTCTGAATTGGCTGAGGGCTGCAAAGGTTCCATGTCAAGATCTATTGCTTTATCGAATTTAGTCTCATCTTCAGAATCGTCAGTGGGTTCGGGTTTAGTAGGAAGTTTTAATAAATCAGTAGGAGATTTAGGTTTTTCTGATTTATCAGCTGGCTTTGTTATTTCTGAACTAGCTAGGGGTTGCAAAGGTTTTACGTTACGATCTGTTGGTTTATCAAATTTAATGCCATCTTCAGAATCGTCAGATTGTTCGGGCTTAGTAGGAAGTTTTAATAAATCAGTAGGAGATTTAGGTTTTTCTGATTTATCAGCTGGCTTTGTTATTTCTGAAGAGGGTAGAGGTTGCAAAGTTTTTATGTCACGATCTGTTGGTTTATCAAATTTCATCTCATCTTCAGAATCGTCAGTTTGTTCGGCTTTAGTTGGAAGTTTTAATAAATCAGTAGGAGATTTAGGTTTTTCTGATTTATCAGCTGTCTTTGTTATTTCTGAACTAGGTAGGGGTTGCAAAGGTTTTACGTTACGATCTGTTGGTTTATCAAATTTAATCCCATCTTCAGAATCGTCAGATGGTTCGGGTTTAGTAGGAAGTTTTAATAAATCTGTAGGAGATTTAGGTTTTTCTGATTTATCAGCTGGCTTTGTTATTTCTGAACTAGGTAGGGGTTGCAAAGGTTTTACGTTACGATCTGTTGGTTTATCAAATTTAATCCCATCTTCAGAATCGTCAGATGGTTCGGGTTTAGTAGGAAGTTTTAATAAATCAGTAGGAGATTTAGGTTTTTCTGATTTATCAACTGGCTTTGTTATTTCTGAACTAGGTAGGGGTTGCAAAGGTTTCACGTTACGATCTGTTGGTTTATAAAATCTAATCTCATCTTCAGAATCGTCAGTTTGTTCGGGTTTAGTAGGAAGTTTTAATAAATCAGTAGGAGATTTAGGTTTTTCTGATTTATCAACTGGCTTTGATATTTCTGAAGTGGGTAAGGGTTGCAATGGTTTTACGTTACGATCTGTTGGTTTATCAAATTTAATCTCATCTTCAGAATCGTCAGTTTGTTCGGCTTTAGTTGGAAGTTTTAATAAATCAGTAGGAGATTTAGGTTTTTCTGATTTATCAACTGCCTTTGTTATTTCTGAACTAGGTAGGGGTTGGAAAGGTTTAACGTTACGATCTGTTGGTTTATCGAATTTAATCTCATCTTCAGAATCGTCAGATGGTTCGGGTTTAGTAGGAAGTTTTAATAAATCAGTAGGAGATTTAGGTTTTTCTGATTTATCAACTGGCTTTGATATTTCTGAAGTGGGTAGGGGTTGCAATGGTTTTACGTTACGATCTGTTGGTTTATCAAATTTAATCTCATCTTCAGAATCGTCAGTTGGTACGGGTTTAGTTGGAACTTTTGTTAAATCAGTAGGAGATTTAGGTTTTTCTGATTTATCAGCTGGCTTTGTTATTTCTGAACTAGGTACGGGTTGCAAATTTTTTCCGTTACGATTTGTTGGTTTATCAAATTTAATCTCATCTTCAGAATCGTCAGTTGGTACGAGTTTAGTTGGAAGTTTTGTTAAATCTGTAGGAAATTTAGGTTTTTCTGATCTATCAGCTGGCTTTGATATTTCTGAAGTGGGTAGGGGTTGCAATGGTTTTACGTTACGATCTGTTGGTTTATCAAATTTAATCTCATCTTCAGAATCGTCAGTTGGTACGGGTTTAGTTGGAAGTTTTGTTAAATCTGTAGGAGATTTAGGTTTTTCTGATCTATCAGCTGGCTTTGTTATTTCTGAAGTGGGTAGGGGTTGCAAAGGTTTTACGCTACGATCTGTTTGTTTATTAAATTTAATCTCATCTTCAGAATCGTCAGTTGGTACGGGTGTAGTTGGAAGTTTTGTTAAATCAGTAGGAGATTTAGGTTTGCCTGACATATCAAATGGGTTTGTTGTTTCTAAAGAGGGTAGGGGTTGTAAAGCTTTCACGTTACTATCTGTTGGTTTATCAAATTTAATCTCATCTTCAGAATTGTCAGTGTGTTCGGGTTTAGTTGGAGGTTTTGTTAAATCAGTAGGAGATTGAGGTTTGTCTGATTTATCAGCTGGCTTTGTTATTTCTGAAGTGGGTAGGGGTTGCAAGGGTTTTACGTTACGATCTGTTTGTTTATCGAATTTAAACTCATTGTCAGAATCGTCAGTTGGTACGGGTTTAGTTGGAAGTTTTGTTAAATCAGTAGGAGATTTAGGTTTGTCTGATTTATCAGCTGGCTTTGTTATTTCTGAACTAGGTACGGGTTGCAAATTTTTTCCGTTACGATTTGTTGGTTTATCAAATTTAATCTCATCTTCAGAATCGTCAGTTGGTACGAGTTTAGTTGGAAGTTTTGTTAAATCTGTAGGAAATTTAGGTTTTTCTGATCTATCAGCTGGCTTTGATATTTCTGAAGTGGGTAGGGGTTGCAATGGTTTTACGTTACGATCTGTTGGTTTATCAAATTTAATCTCATCTTCAGAATCGTCAGTTGGTACGGGTTTAGTTGGAACTTTTGTTAAATCAGTAGGAGATTTAGGTTTTTCTGATTTATCAGCTGGCTTTGTTATTTCTGAACTAGGTACGGGTTGCAAATTTTTTCCGTTACGATTTGTTGGTTTATCAAATTTAATCTCATCTTCAGAATCGTCAGATGGTTCGGGTTTAGTAGGAAGTTTTAATAAATCAGTAGGAGATTTAGGTTTTTCTGATTTATCAACTGGCTTTGATATTTCTGAAGTGGGTAGGGGTTGCAATGGTTTTACGTTACGATCTGTTGGTTTATCAAATTTAATCTCATCTTCAGAATCGTCAGTTGGTACGGGTTTAGTTGGAACTTTTGTTAAATCAGTAGGAGATTTAGGTTTTTCTGATTTATCAGCTGGCTTTGTTATTTCTGAACTAGGTACGGGTTGCAAATTTTTTCCGTTACGATTTGTTGGTTTATCAAATTTAATCTCATCTTCAGAATCGTCAGTTGGTACGAGTTTAGTTGGAGGTTTTGTTAAATCAGTAGGAGATTGAGGTTTGTCTGATTTATCAGCTGGCTTTGTTATTTCTGAAGTGGGTAGGGGTTGCAAGGGTTTTACGTTACGATCTGTTTGTTTATCGAATTTAAACTCATTGTCAGAATCGTCAGTTGGTACGGGTTTAGTTGGAAGTTTTGTTAAATCAGTAGGAGATTTAGGTTTGTCTGATTTATCAGCTGGCTTTGTTATTTCTGAACTAGGTACGGGTTGCAAATTTTTTCCGTTACGATTTGTTGGTTTATCAAATTTAATCTCATCTTCAGAATCGTCAGTTTGTTCGGGTTTAGTAGGAAGTTTTAATAAATCAGTAGGAGATTTAGGTTTTTCTGATTTATCAACTGGCTTTGATATTTCTGAAGTGGGTAAGGGTTGCAATGGTTTTACGTTACGATCTGTTGGTTTATCAAATTTAATCTCATCTTCAGAATCGTCAGTTTGTTCGGCTTTAGTTGGAAGTTTTAATAAATCAGTAGGAGATTTAGGTTTTTCTGATTTATCAACTGCCTTTGTTATTTCTGAACTAGGTAGGGGTTGGAAAGGTTTAACGTTACGATCTGTTGGTTTATCGAATTTAATCTCATCTTCAGAATCGTCAGATGGTTCGGGTTTAGTAGGAAGTTTTAATAAATCAGTAGGAGATTTAGGTTTTTCTGATTTATCAACTGGCTTTGATATTTCTGAAGTGGGTAGGGGTTGCAATGGTTTTACGTTACGATCTGTTGGTTTATCGAATTTAATCTCATCTTCAGAATCGTCAGATGGTTCGGGTTTAGTAGGAAGTTTTAATAAATCAGTAGGAGATTTAGGTTTTTCTGATTTATCAACTGCCTTTGTTATTTCTGAACTAGGTAGGGGTTGGAAAGGTTTAACGTTACGATCTGTTGGTTTATCGAATTTAATCTCATCTTCAGAATCGTCAGATGGTTCGGGTTTAGTAGGAAGTTTTAATAAATCAGTAGGAGATTTAGGTTTTTCTGATTTATCAACTGCCTTTGTTATTTCTGAACTAGGTAGGGGTTGGAAAGGTTTAACGTTACGATCTGTTGGTTTATCGAATTTAATCTCATCTTCAGAATCGTCAGATGGTTCGGGTTTAGTAGGAAGTTTTAATAAATCAGTAGGAGATTTAGGTTTTTCTGATTTATCAACTGCCTTTGTTATTTCTGAACTAGGTAGGGGTTGGAAAGGTTTAACGTTACGATCTGTTGGTTTATCGAATTTAATCTCATCTTCAGAATCGTCAGTTGGTACGGGTTTAGTTGGAACTTTTGTTAAATCAGTAGGAGATTTAGGTTTTTCTGATTTATCAGCTGGCTTTGTTATTTCTGAACTAGGTACGGGTTGCAAATTTTTTCCGTTACGATTTGTTGGTTTATCAAATTTAATCTCATCTTCAGAATCGTCAGTTGGTACGAGTTTAGTTGGAAGTTTTGTTAAATCTGTAGGAAATTTAGGTTTTTCTGATCTATCAGCTGGCTTTGATATTTCTGAAGTGGGTAGGGGTTGCAATGGTTTTACGTTACGATCTGTTGGTTTATCAAATTTAATCTCATCTTCAGAATCGTCAGTTGGTACGGGTTTAGTTGGAAGTTTTGTTAAATCTGTAGGAGATTTAGGTTTTTCTGATCTATCAGCTGGCTTTGTTATTTCTGAAGTGGGTAGGGGTTGCAAAGGTTTTACGCTACGATCTGTTTGTTTATTAAATTTAATCTCATCTTCAGAATCGTCAGTTGGTACGGGTGTAGTTGGAAGTTTTGTTAAATCAGTAGGAGATTTAGGTTTGCCTGACATATCAAATGGGTTTGTTGTTTCTAAAGAGGGTAGGGGTTGTAAAGCTTTCACGTTACTATCTGTTGGTTTATCAAATTTAATCTCATCTTCAGAATTGTCAGTGTGTTCGGGTTTAGTTGGAGGTTTTGTTAAATCAGTAGGAGATTGAGGTTTGTCTGATTTATCAGCTGGCTTTGTTATTTCTGAAGTGGGTAGGGGTTGCAAGGGTTTTACGTTACGATCTGTTTGTTTATCGAATTTAAACTCATTGTCAGAATCGTCAGTTGGTACGGGTTTAGTTGGAAGTTTTGTTAAATCAGTAGGAGATTTAGGTTTGTCTGATTTATCAGCTGGCTTTGTTATTTCTGAACTAGGTACGGGTTGCAAATTTTTTCCGTTACGATTTGTTGGTTTATCAAATTTAATCTCATCTTCAGAATTGTCAGTGTGTTCGGGTTTAGTTGGAGGTTTTGTTAAATCAGTAGGAGATTGAGGTTTGTCTGATTTATCAGCTGGCTTTGTTATTTCTGAAGTGGGTAGGGGTTGCAAGGGTTTTACGTTACGATCTGTTTGTTTATCGAATTTAAACTCATTGTCAGAATCGTCAGTTGGTACGGGTTTAGTTGGAAGTTTTGTTAAATCAGTAGGAGATTTAGGTTTGCCTGATATATCAAATGGGTTTGTTGTTTCTAAAGAGGGTAGGGGTTGTAAAGCTTTCACGTTACCATCTGTTGGTTTATCAAATTTAATCTCATCTTCAGAATCGTCAGTTTGTTCGGGTTTAGTTGGAGGTTTTGTTGAATCAGAAGGAGATTGAGGTTTGTCTGATTTATCAGTTGGCTTTGTTATTTCTGAAGTGGGTACGGGTTGCAAGGGATTTACGTTACGATCTCTTGGTTTATCAAATTTAATCTCATCTTCAGATACGTCAGTGGGTTCGGGTTTAGCTGGAAGTTTTAATAAATCAGTAGGAGATTGAGGTTTGTCTGATTTATCAGCTGGCTTTGTTATTTCTGAAGTGGGTAGGGGTTGCAAGGGTTTTACGTTACTATCTGTTTGTTTATCGAATTTAAACTCATCGTCAGAATCGTCAGTTTGTTCGGGTTTAGTTGGAGGTTTTGTTAAATCAGTAGGAGATTGAGGTGTGTCTGATTTATCAGCTGCCTTTGTTATTTCTGAACTAGGTACGGGTTGCAAATTTTTTCCGTTACGATTTGTTGGTTTATCAAATTTAATCTCATCTTCAGAATCGTCAGTTTGTTCGGGTTTAGTTGGAGGTTTTGTTAAATCAGTAGGAGATTGAGGTTTGTCTGATTTATCAGCTGGTTTTGTTATTTCTGAAGTGGGTACGGGTTGCAAGGGATTTACGTTACGATCTCTTGGTTTATCAAATTTAATCTCATCTTCAGATACGTCAGTGGGTTCGGGTTTAGTTGGAAGTTTTAATAAATCAGTAGGAGATTTAGGTTTGTCTGATTTATCAGCTGGTTTTGTTATTTCTGAAGTGGGTAGGGGTTGCAAGGGTTTTACGTTACGATCTGTTGGTTTATCGAATTTAAACTCATTGTCAGAATCGTCAGTTTGTTCGGGTTTAGTTGGAGGTTTTGTTAAATCAGTAGGAGATTTAGGTTTGTCTGATTTATCAGCTGGCTTTGTTATTTCTGAAGTGGGTAGGGGTTGCAAGGGTTTTACGTTATGATCTGTTTGTTTATCGAATTTAAACTCATTGTCAGAATCGTCAGTTGGTACGGGTTTAGTTGGAAGTTTTGTTAAATCAGTAGGAGATTTAGGTTTGCCTGATATATCAAATGGGTTTGTTGTTTCTAAAGAGGGTAGGGGTTGTAAAGCTTTCACGTTACCATCTGTTGGTTTATCAAATTTAATCTCATCTTCAGAATCGTCAGTTGGTACGGGTTTAGTTGGAAGTTTTGTTAAATCAGTAGGAGATTTAGGTTTTTCTGATTTATCATCTGGCTTTGTTATTTCTGAACTAGGTACGGGTTGCAAATTTTTTCCATTACGGTTTGTTGGTTTATCAAATTTAATCTCATCTTCAGAATCGTCAGTTTGTTCGGGTTTAGTTGGAGGTTTTGTTGAATCAGTAGGAGATTGAGGTTTGTCTGATTTATCAGCTGGCTTTGTTATTTCTGAAGTGGGTACGGGTTGCAAGGGATTTACGTTACGATCTCTTGGTTTATCAAATTTAATCTCATCTTCAGATACGTCAGTGGGTTCGGGTTTAGTTGGAAGTTTTAATAAATCAGTAGGAGATTGAGGTTTGTCTGATTTATCAGCTGGCTTTGTTATTTTTGAAGTGGGTAGAGGTTGCAAAGGTTTTACGTTACGATCTTTTTGTTTATCGAATTTAATCTCATCGTCAGAATCGTCAGTTTGTTCGGGTTTAGTTGGAAGTTTTGTTAAATCAGTAGGAGATTTTGGTTTGTCTGATTTATCAGCTGGCTTTGTTATTTCTGAAGTGGGTAGGGGTTGCAAGGGTTTTACGTTACGATCTGTTGGTTTATCAAATTTAATCTCACCTTCAGAATCGTCAGTGGGTTCGGGTTTAGTTGGAAGTTTTAATAAATCAGTAGGATATTTAGGTTTGTCTGATTTATCAGCTGGCTTTGTTATTTCTGAAGTGGGTAGGGGTTGCAAGGGTTTTACGTTACGATCTGTTTGTTTATCGAATTTAAACTCATCGTCAGAATCGTCAGTTTGTTCGGGTTTAGTTGGAGGTTTTGTTAAATCAGTAGGAGATTTTGGTTTGTCTGATTTATCAGCTGGCTTTGTTATTTCTGAAGTGGGTAGGGGTTGCAAGGGTTTTACGTTACGATCTGTTTGTTTATCGAATTTAAACTCATTGTCAGAATCGTCAGTTTGTTCGGGTTTAGTTGGAGGTTTTGTTAAATCAGTAGGAGATTTTGGTTTGTCTGATTTATCAGCTGGCTTTGTTATTTCTGAAGTGGGTAGGGGTTGCAAGGGTTTTACGTTACGATCTGTTTGTTTATCGAATTTAAACTCATCGTCAGAATCGTCAGTTTGTTCGGGTTTAGTTGGAGGTTTTGTTAAATCAGTAGGAGATTGACGTTTGTCTGATTTATCAGCTGGCTTTGTTATTTCTGAAGTGGGTAGGGGTTGCAAGGGTTTTACGTTACGATCTGTTTGTTTATCGAATTTAAACTCATCGTCAGAATCGTCAGTTTGTTCGGGTTTAGTTGGAGGTTTTGTCAAATCAGTAGGAGATTGAGGTTTGTCTGATTTATCAGCTGGCTTTGTTATTTCTGAAGTGGGTAGGGGTTGCAAGGGTTTTACGTTACGATCTGTTTGTTTATCGAATTTAAACTCATTGTCAGAATCGTCAGTTTGTTCGGGTTTAGTTGAAGGTTTTGTTAAATCAGTAGGAGATTTAGGTTTGTCTGATTTATCAGCTGGCTTTGTTATTTCTGAAGTGGGTAGGGGTTGCAAGGGTTTTACGTTACGATCTGTTTGTTTATCGAATTTAAACTCATCGTCAGAATCGTCAGTTTGTTCGGGTTTAGTTGGAGGTTTTGTTAAATCAGTAGGAGATTGAGGTTTGTCTGATTTATCAGCTGGCTTTGTTATTTCTGAAGTGGGTAGGGGTTGCAAAGGTTTTACGCTACGATCTATTGGCTTATTAAATTTAATCTCATCTTCAGAATCGTCACTTGGTACGGGTTTAGTTGGAAGTTTTGTTAAATCAGTAGGAGATTTAGGTTTGCCTGATATATCAAATGGGTTTGTTGTTTCTAAAGAGGGTAGGGGTTGTAAAGCTTTCACGTTACCATCTGTTGGTTTATCAAATTTAATCTCATCTTCAGAATCGTCAGTTGGTACGGGTTTAGTTGGAGGTTTTGTTAAATTAGGAGGAGATTTAGGTTTGTCTGATTTATCAGCTGGCTTTGTTATTTCTGAAGTGGGTAGAGGTTGCAAAGGTTTTACATTACGATCTTTTTGTTTATCGAATTTAATCTCATCGTCAGAATCGTCAGTTTGTTCGGGTTTAGTTGGAAGTTTTGTTAAATCAGTAGGAGATTTTGGTTTGTCTGATTTATCAGCTGGCTTTGTTATTTCTGAAGTGGGTAGGGGTTGCAAGGGTTTTACGTTACGATCTGTTGGTTTATCAAATTTAATCTCACCGTCAGAATCGTCAGTGGGTTCGGGTTTAGTTGGAAGTTTTAATAAATCAGTAGGAGGTTTAGGTTTTTCTGATTTATCAGCTGGCATTGTTATTTCTGAAGTGGGTAGGAGTTGCAAGGGTTTTACGTTACGATCTGTTTGTTTATCGAATTTAAACTCATCGTCAGAATCGTCAGTTTGTTCGGGTTTAGTTGGAGGTTTTGTTAAATCAGTAGGAGATTGAGGTTTGTCTGATTTATCAGCTGGCTTTGTTATTTCTGAAGTGGGTAGGGGTTGCAAGGGTTTTACGTTACGATCTGTTTGTTTATCGAATTTAAACTCATCGTCAGAATCGTCAGTTTGTTCGGGTTTAGTTGGAGGTTTTGTTAAATCAGTAGGAGATTGAGGTTTGTCTGATTTATCAGCTGGCTTTGTTATTTCTGAAGTGGGTAGGGGTTGCAAGGGTTTTACGTTACGATCTGTTGGTTTATCAAATTTAATCTCACCTTCAGAATCGTCAGTGGGTTCGGGTTTAGTTGGAAGTTTTAATAAATCAGTAGGAGATTTAGGTTTGTCTGATATATCAAATGGGTTTGTTGTTTCTAAAGAGGGTAGGGGTTGTAAAGCTTTCACGTTACCATCTGTTGGTTTATCAAATTTAATCTCATCTTCAGAATCGTCAGTTGGTACGGGTTTAGTTGGAAGTTTTGTTAAATCAGTAGGAGATTTAGGTTTTTCTGATTTATCAGCTGGCTTTGTTATTTCTGAACTAGGTACGGGTTGCAAATTTTTTCCGTTACGATTTGTTGGTTTATCAAATTTAATCTCATCTTCAGAATCGTCAGTTTGTTCGGGTTTAGTTGGAGGTTTTGTTAAATCAGTAGGAGATTGAGGTTTGTCTGATTTATCAGCTGGCTTTGTTATTTCTGAAGTGGGTAGGAGTTGCAGAGGTTTTACGTTACGATCTGTTGGTTTATCGAATTTAAACTCATCTTCAGAATCGTCAGTTTGTTTGGGTTTATTTGGAAGTTTTGTTAAATCAGTAGGAGATTTAGGTTTGTTTGATTTATCAGATGGCTTTGTTATTTCTGAAGTGTTTAGGGGTTGCAAGGGTTTTAAGTTACGATCTGTTGGTTTATCAAACTTAATCTCATCGTCAGAATCGTCAGTTTGTTCGGGTTCAGTTGGAGGTTTTGTTAAATCAGTAGGAGATTGAGGTTTGTCTGATTTATCAGCTGGCTTTGTTATTTCTGAAGTGGGTAGGGGTTGCAAAGGTTTTACGTTACGATATGTTGGTTTACCAATTTTAATCTCATCTTCAGAATCGTCAGATGGTTCGGGTTTAGTACGAAGTTTTAATAAATCAGTAGGTGATTTAGGTTTTTCTGATTTATCAGCTGGCTTTGTTATTTCTGAACTTGGTAGGGGTTGCAAAGATTTTACGTTACGATATGTTGGTTTATCGAATTTAAACTCATCGTAAGAATCGTCAGTTTGTTCGGGTTTAGTTAGAGGTTTTGTTAAATCAGTAGGATATTGAGGTTTGTCTGATTTATCAGCTGGCTTTGTTATTTCTGAAGTGGGTAGGGGTTGCAAAGGTTTTAAGTTACGATCTGTTGGTTTATCAAACTTAATCTCATCGTCAGAATCGTCAGTTTGTTCGGGTTTAGTTGGAGGTTTTGTTAAATCAGTAGGAGATTGAGGTTTGTCTGATTTATCAGCTGGCTTTGTTATTTCTGAAGTGGGTAGGAGTTGCAAAGGTTTTACGTTACGATCTGTTGGTTTATCGAATTTAAACTCATCTTCAGAATCGTCAGTTTGTTTGGGTTTATTTGGAAGTTTTGTTAAATCAGTAGGAGATTTAGGTTTGTCTGATTTATCAGATGGCTTTGTTATTTCTGAAGTGTTTAGGGGTTGCAAGGGTTTTAAGTTACGATCTGTTGGTTTATCAAACTTAATCTCATCGTCAGAATCGTCAGTTTGTTCGGGTTTAGTTGGAGGTTTTGTTAAATCAGAAGGAGATTGAGGTTTGTCTGATTTATCAGCTGGCTTTGTTATTTCTGAAGTGGGTAGGGGTTGCAAAGGTTTTACGTTACGATATGTTGGTTTACCAATTTTAATCTCATCTTCAGAATCGTCAGATGGTTCGGGTTTAGTACGAAGTTTTAATAAATCAGTAGGTGATTTAGGTTTTTCTGATTTATCAGCTGGCTTTGTTATTTCTGAACTTGGTAGGGGTTGCAAAGATTTTACGTTACGATATGTTGGTTTATCGAATTTAATCTCATCGTAAGAATCGTCAGTTTGTTCGGGTTTAGTTAGAGGTTTTGTTAAATCAGTAGGATATTGAGGTTTGTCTGATTTATCAGCTGGCTTTTTTATTTTTGAAGTGGGTACGGGTTGCAAAGGTTTTACGTTACGATCTGTTGGTTTATCAAATTTAAACTCATCTTCAGATACGTCAGTGGGTTCGGGTTTAGTTGGAAGTTTTAATAAATCAGTAGGAGATTTAGGTTTGTCTGATTTATCAGCTGTTTTTGTTATTTCTGAAGTGGGTAGGGGTTGCAAGGGTTTTACGTTACGATCTGTTGGTTTATCGAATTTAAACTCATCGTCAGAATCGTCAGTTTGTTCGGGTTTAGTTGGAGGTTTTGTTAAATCAGTAGGAGATTTAGGTTTGTCTGATTTATCAGCTGGCTTTGTTATTTCTGAAGTGGGTAGGGGTTGCAAAGGTTTTACGTTACGATCTGTTGGTTTATCGAATTTAAACTCATCTTCAGAATCGTCAGTTTGTTTGTTTTTAGTTGAAAGTTTTGTTAAATCAGTAGGAGATTTAGGTTTGTCTGATTTATCAGCTGGCTTTGTTATTTCTGAAGTGGGTAGGGGTTGAAAAGGTTTTACGTTACGATCTGTTGGTTTATCGAATTTAGTCTCATCGTCAGAATCGTCAGTTTGTTCGGGTTTAGTTGGAGGTTTTGTTAAATCAGTAGGAGATTGAGGTTTGTCTGATTTATCAGCTGGCTTTGTTATTTCTGAAGTGGGTAGGGGTTGCAAGGGATATACGTTACGATCTGTTGGTTTATCAAATTTAATCTCATCTTCAGAATCGTCAGTGTCTTCGGGTTTAGTTGGAAGTTTTAATAAATCAGTAAGAGATTTAGGTTTTTCTGATTTATCAGCTGGCTTTGTTATTTCTGAAGTGGGTAGGAGTTGCAAAGGTTTTACGTTACGATCTGTTGGTTTATCGAATTTAAACTCATCTTCAGAATCGTCAGTTTGTTTGGGTTTATTTGGAAGTTTTGTTAAATCAGTAGGAGATTTAGGTTTGTCTGATTTATCAGATGGCTTTGTTATTTCTGAAGTGTTTAGGGGTTGCAAGGGTTTTACGTTACGATCTGTTGGTTTATCAAATTTAATCTTATCTTCAGAATCGTCAGTGGGTTCGGGTTTAGTTGGAAGTTTAAATAACTCAGTAGTAAATTTAGGTTTTTCTGATTTATCAGCTGGCATTGTTATTTCTGAACGTGGTAGGGGTTGCAAAGGTTTTACGTTACGATCTGTTGGTTTATCGAATTTAATCTTATCGTCAGAATCGTCAGTTTGTTCGCGTTTATTTTGAGGTTTTGTTAAATTAGGAGGAGATTTAGGTTTGTCTGATTTATCAGCTGGCTTTGTTATTTCTGAAGTGGGTAGAGGTTGCAAAGGTTTTACGTTACGATCTTTTTGTTTATCGAATTTAATCTCATCGTCAGAATCGTCAGTTTGTTCGGGTTTAGTTGGAAGTTTTGTTAAATCAGTAGGAGATTTAGGTTTGTCTGATTTATCAGATGGCTTTGTTATTTCTGAAGTGGGTAGGGGTTGCAAGGGTTTTACGTTACGATCTGTTGGTTTATCAAATTTAATCTCATCTTCAGAATCGTCAGTGTCTTCGGGTTTAGTTGGAAGTTTTAATAAATCAGTAAGAGATTTAGGTTTTTCTGATTTATCAGCTGGCTTTGTTATTTCTGAAGTGGGTAGGATTTGCAAAGGTTTTACGTTACGATCTGTTGGTTTATCGAATTTAAACTCATCTTCAGAATCGTCAGTTTGTTTGGGTTTATTTGGAAGTTTTGTTAAATCAGTAGGAGATTTATGTTTGTCTGATTTATCAGATGGCTTTGTTATTTCTGAAGTGTTTAGGGGTTGCAAGGGTTTTACGTTACGATCTGTTGGTTTATCAAATTTAATCTCATCTTCAGAATCGTCAGTGGGTTCGGGTTTAGTTGGAAGTTTTAATAACTCAGTAGTAAATTTAGGTTTTTCTGATTTATCAGCTGGCTTTGTTATTTCTGAACTTGGTAGGGGTTGCAAAGGTTTTACGTTACGATCTGTTGGTTTATCGAATTTAATCTTATCGTCAGAATCGTCAGTTTGTTCGGGTTTAGTTGGAGGTTTTGTTAAATTAGGAGGAGATTTAGGTTTGTCTGATTTATCAGCTGGCTTTGTTATTTCTGAAGTGGGTAGAGGTTGCAAAGGTTTTACGTTACGATCTTTTTGTTTATCGAATTTAATCTCATCGTCAGAATCGTCAGTTTGTTCGGGTTTAGTTGGAAGTTTTGTTAAATCAGTAGGAGATTTTGGTTTGTCTGATTTATCAGCTGGCTTTGTTATTTCTGAAGTGGGTAGGGGTTGCAAAGATTTTACGTTAGGATCTGTTGGTTTGTCAAATTTAAACTCATCTTCAGACACGTCAGTGGGTTCGGGTTTAGTTTGAAGTTTTAATAAATCAGTAGGAGATTTAGGTTTTTCTGATTTATAAGCTGGCTTTGTTATTTCTGAACTAGGTAGGGGTTGCAAAGGTTTTACGTTACGATCTGTTGGTTTATCAAATTTAAACTCATCTTCAGATACGTCAGTGGGTTCGGGTTTAGTTGGAAGTTTTAATAAATCAGTAGGAGATTTAGGTTTTTCTGATTTATCAGCTGGCTTTGTTATTTCTGAACTAGGTAGGGGTTGCAAAGATTTTACGTTACGATCTGTTGGTTTGTCAAATTTAAACTCATCTTCAGACACGTCAGTGGGTTCGGGTTTAGTTGGAAGTTTTAATAAATCAGTAGGAGATTTAGGTTTGTCTGATTTATCAGCTGGCTTTGTTATTTCTGAAGTGGGTAGGGGTTGCAAAGGTTTTACGTTACGATATGTTGGTTTACCAATTTTAATCTCATCTTCAGAATCGTCAGATGGTTCGGGTTTAGTACGAAGTTTTAATAAATCAGTAGGAGATTTAGGTTTTTCTGCTTTATCAGCTGGCTTTGTTATTTCTGAACTAGGTAGGGGTTCCAAAGGTTTTACGTTACAATCTGTTGGTTTATCAAATTTAAACTCATCTTCAGATACGTCAGTGGGTTCGGGTTTAGTTGGAAGTTTTAATAAATCAGTAGGAGATTGAGGTTTGTCTGATTTATCAGCTGGCTTTGTTATTTCCGAAGTGGGTAGGGGTTGCAAGGGTTTTACGTTACTATCTGTTTGTTTATCGAATTTAAACTCATCGTCAGAATCGTCAGTTTGTTCGGGTTTAGTTGGAGGTTTTGTTAAATCAGTAGGAGATTGAGGTGTGTCTGATTTATCAGCTGCCTTTGTTATTTCTGAACTAGGTACGGGTTGCAAATTTTTTCCGTTACGATTTGTTGGTTTATCAAATTTAATCTCATCTTCAGAATCGTCAGTTTGTTCGGGTTTAGTTGGAGGTTTTGTTAAATCAGTAGGAGATTGAGGTTTGTCTGATTTATCAGCTGGCTTTGTTATTTCTGAAGTGGGTACGGGTTGCAAGGGATTTACGTTACGATCTCTTGGTTTATCAAATTTAATCTCATCTTCAGATACGTCAGTGGGTTCGGGTTTAGTTGGAAGTTTTGTTAAATCAGTAGGAGATTGAGGTTTGTCTGATTTATCAGCTGGCTTTGTTATTTCTGAAGTGGGTAGGGGTTGCAAGGGTTTTACGTTACGATCTGTTGGTTTATCGAATTTAAACTCATCGTCAGAATCGTCAGTTTGTTCGGGTTTAGTTGGAGGTTTTGTTAAATCAGTAGGAGATTTAGGTTTGTCTGATTTATCAGCTGGCTTTGTTATTTCTGAAGTGGGTAGGGGTTGCAAAGGTTTTACGTTACGATCTGTTGGTTTATCGAATTTAAACTCATCTTCAGAATCGTCAGATTGTTCGGGTTTAGTTGGAGGTTTTGTTAAATCAGTTGGAGATTTAGGTTTGTCTGATTTATCAACTGGCTTTGTTATTTCTAAAGTTGGGAGGGGTTGCAAAGGTTTTACGTTACGATCTTTTGGTTTATCGAATTTAATCTCATCGTCAGAATCGCCAGTTTGTTCGGGTTTAGTTGGAGGTTTTGTTAAATCAATAGGAGATTTAGGTTTGTCTGATTTATCAGCTGGCTTTTTTATTTCTGAAGTGGGTAGGGGTTGCAAGGGTTTTACGTTACGATCTGTTGGTTTATCAAATTTAATCTCATCTTCAGAATCGACAGTGGGTTCGGGCTTAGTTGGAAGTTTTAATAAATCAGTAGGAGGTTTAGGTTTTTCTGATTTATTAGCTGGCTTTGCTATTACTGAACTAGGTGGGGGTTGCATAGTTTTTACGTTACGATCTGTTGGTTTGTCAAATTTAAACTCATCTTCAGATACGTCAGTGGGTTCGGGTTTAGTTGGAAGTTTTAATAAATCAGTAGGAGATTTAGGTTTTTCTGATTTATCAGCTGGCTTTGTTATTTCTGAAGTGTTTAGGGGTTGCAAGGGTTTTAAGTTACGATCTGTTGGTTTATCAAACTTAATCTCATCGTCAGAATCGTCAGTTTGTTCGGGTTTAGTTGGAGGTTTTGTTAAATCAGTAGGAGATTGAGGTTTGTCTGATTTATCAGCTGGCTTTGTTATTTCTGAAGTGGGTAGGGGTTGCAAAGGTTTTACGTTACGATCTGTTGGTTTATCAAATTTAATCTCATCTTCAGAATCGTCAGTTGGTTCGGGTTTAGTTGGAAGTTTTGTTAAATCAGTAGGAGATTTAGGTTTGTCTGATTTATCAGATGGCTTTGCTATTTCTAATGTATGTACGGGTTGCAAAGGTTTTACGCCACGATCTGTTGGTTTATCAAATTTAATCTCATCTTCAAAATTGTCAGTTGGTTCGGGTTTTGTTGGAAGTTTTGGTAAATCAGCAGGAGATTTAGGTTTGTCTGATTTATCAGCTGGCTTTGTTATTTCTGAAGAGGGTAGCGGTTGCAAAGGTTTTATGTCACGATCTGTTGGTTTATCAAATTTAATCTCATCTTCAAAATCGTCAGTTGGTACGGGTTTAGTTGAAAGTTTTTTTAAATCTGAAGGAGATTTAGGTTTGTCTGATTTATAAGATGGCTTTGTTATTTCTGATGTGGGTAGCGGTTGCAAAGGTTTTACGTTACGATCTGTTGGTTTATCAAATTTAATCTCATCTTCAGAATCGTCAGTTGGTTCGGGTTTAGTTGGAAGTTTTGTTAAATCAGTAGGAGATTTAGGTTTGTCTGATTTATCAGATGGCTTTGCTATTTCTAATGTATGTACGGGTTGCAAAGGTTTTACGTTACGATCTTTTGGTTTATCGAATTTAATCTCATCGTCAGAATCGCCAGTTTGTTCGGGTTTAGTTGGAGGTTTTGTTAAATCAATAGGAGATTTAGGTTTGTCTGATTTATCAGCTAGCTTTTTTATTTCTGAAGTGGGTAGGGGTTGCAAGGGTTTTACGTTACGATCTGTTGGTTTATCAAATTTAATCTCATCTTCAGAATCGACAGTGGGTTCGGGCTTAGTTGGAAGTTTTAATAAATCAGTAGGAGGTTTAGGTTTTTCTGATTTATTAGCTGGCTTTGCTATTACTGAACTAGGTGGGGGTTGCATAGTTTTTACGTTACGATCTGTTGGTTTGTCAAATTTAAACTCATCTTCAGATACGTCAGTGGGTTCGGGTTTAGTTGGAAGTTTTAATAAATCAGTAGGAGATTTAGGTTTTTCTGATTTATCAGCTGGCTTTGTTATTTCTGAAGTGTTTAGGGGTTGCAAGGGTTTTAAGTTACGATCTGTTGGTTTATCAAACTTAATCTCATCGTCAGAATCGTCAGTTTGTTCGGGTTTAGTTGGAGGTTTTGTTAAATCAGTAGGAGATTGAGGTTTGTCTGATTTATCAGCTGGCTTTGTTATTTCTGAAGTGGGTAGGGGTTGCAAAGGTTTTACGTTACGATCTGTTGGTTTATCAAATTTAATCTCATCTTCAGAATCGTCAGTTGGTTCGGGTTTAGTTGGAAGTTTTGTTAAATCAGTAGGAGATTTAGGTTTGTCTGATTTATCAGATGGCTTTGCTATTTCTAATGTATGTACGGGTTGCAAAGGTTTTACGCCACGATCTGTTGGTTTATCAAATTTAATCTCATCTTCAAAATTGTCAGTTGGTTCGGGTTTTGTTGGAAGTTTTGGTAAATCAGCAGGAGATTTAGGTTTGTCTGATTTATCAGCTGGCTTTGTTATTTCTGAAGAGGGTAGCGGTTGCAAAGGTTTTATGTCACGATCTGTTGGTTTATCAAATTTAATCTCATCTTCAAAATCGTCAGTTGGTACGGGTTTAGTTGAAAGTTTTTTTAAATCTGAAGGAGATTTAGGTTTGTCTGATTTATAAGATGGCTTTGTTATTTCTGATGTGGGTAGCGGTTGCAAAGGTTTTACGTTACGATCTGTTGGTTTACCAATTTTAATCTCATCTTCAGAATTGTCAGTTGGTACGGTTTTAGTTGGAAGTTTTGTTAAATCAGTAGGATATTTAGGTCTGTCTGATTTATCAGATGGCTTTGTTATTTCTGATGTGGGTAGCGGTTGCAAAGGTTTTACGTTACGATCTGTTGGTTTATCAAATTTAATCTCATCTTCAGAATCGTCAGTTGGTTCGGGTTTAGTTGGAAGTTTTGTTAAATCAGTAGGAGATTTAGGTTTGTCTGATTTATCAGATGGCTTTGCTATTTCTAATGTATGTACGGGTTGCAAAGGTTTTACGCCACGATCTGTTGGTTTATCAAATTTAATCTCATCTTCAAAATTGTCAGTTGGTTCGGGTTTTGTTGGAAGTTTTGGTAAATCAGCAGGAGATTTAGGTTTGTCTGATTTATCAGCTGGCTTTGTTATTTCTGAAGAGGGTAGCGGTTGCAAAGGTTTTATGTCACGATCTGTTGGTTTATCAAATTTAATCTCATCTTCAAAATCGTCAGTTGGTACGGGTTTAGTTGAAAGTTTTTTTAAATCTGAAGGAGATTTAGGTTTGTCTGATTTATAAGATGGCTTTGTTATTTCTGATGTGGGTAGCGGTTGCAAAGGTTTTACGTTACGATCTGTTGGTTTATCAAACTTAATCTCATCTTCAGAATCGTCAGTTGGTTCGGGTTTAGTTGGAAGCTTGGTTAAATCAGTAGGAGATTTAGGTTTGTCTGATTTATAAGATGGCTTTGTTATTTCTGAAGAGGGTAGCGGTTGCAAAGGTTTTATGTCACGATCTGTTGGTTTATCAAATTTAATCTCATCTTCAAAATCGTCAGTTGGTACGGGTTTAGTTGAAAGTTTTTTTAAATCTGAAGGAGATTTAGGTTTGTCTGATTTATAAGATGGCTTTGTTATTTCTGATGTGGGTAGCGGTTGCAAAGGTTTTACGTTACGATCTGTTGGTTTACCAATTTTAATCTCATCTTCAGAATTGTCAGTTGGTACGGTTTTAGTTGGAAGTTTTGTTAAATCAGTAGGATATTTAGGTCTGTCTGATTTATCAGATGGCTTTGTTATTTCTGATGTGGGTAGCGGTTGCAAAGGTTTTACGTTACGATCTGTTGGTTTATCAAATTTAATCTCATCTTCAGAATCGTCAGTTGGTTCGGGTTTAGTTGGAAGTTTTGTTAAATCAGTAGGAGATTTAGGTTTGTCTGATTTATCAGATGGCTTTGCTATTTCTAATGTATGTACGGGTTGCAAAGGTTTTACGCCACGATCTGTTGGTTTATCAAATTTAATCTCATCTTCAAAATTGTCAGTTGGTTCGGGTTTTGTTGGAAGTTTTGGTAAATCAGCAGGAGATTTAGGTTTGTCTGATTTATCAGCTGGCTTTGTTATTTCTGAAGAGGGTAGCGGTTGCAAAGGTTTTATGTCACGATCTGTTGGTTTATCAAATTTAATCTCATCTTCAAAATCGTCAGTTGGTACGGGTTTAGTTGAAAGTTTTTTTAAATCTGAAGGAGATTTAGGTTTGTCTGATTTATAAGATGGCTTTGTTATTTCTGATGTGGGTAGCGGTTGCAAAGGTTTTACGTTACGATCTGTTGGTTTATCAAACTTAATCTCATCTTCAGAATCGTCAGTTGGTTCGGGTTTAGTTGGAAGCTTGGTTAAATCAGTAGGAGATTTAGGTTTGTCTGATTTATCAGATGGCTTTGCTATTTCTAATGTATGTACGGGTTGCAAAGGTTTTACGCCACGATCTGTTGGTTTATCAAATTTAATCTCATCTTCAAAATTGTCAGTTGGTTCGGGTTTTGTTGAAAGTTTTGGTAAATCAGCAGGAGATTTAGGTTTGTCTGATTTATCAGCTGGCTTTGTTATTTCTGAAGAGGGTAGCGGTTGCAAAGGTTTTATGTCACGATCTGTTGGTTTATCAAATTTAATCTCATCTTCAAAATCGTCAGTTGGTACGGGTTTAGTTGAAAGTTTTTTTAAATCTGAAGGAGATTTAGGTTTGTCTGATTTATAAGATGGCTTTGTTATTTCTGATGTGGGTAGCGGTTGCAAAGGTTTTACGTTACGATCTGTTGGTTTATCAAACTTAATCTCATCTTCAGAATCGTCAGTTGGTTCGGGTTTAGTTGGAAGCTTGGTTAAATCAGTAGGAGATTTAGGTTTGTCTGATTTATCAGATGACTTTGCTATTTCTGATGTGGGTAGCGGTTGCAAAGGTTTTACGTTACGATCTTTTTGTTTATCGAATTTAATCTCATCGTCAGAATCGTCAGTTTGTTCGGGTTTAGTTGGAAGTTTTGTTAAATCTGAAGGAGATTTAGGTTTGTCTGATTTATCAGCTAGGTTTGTTATTTCTGAAGAGGGTAGAGGTTGCAAAGGTTTTATGTCACGATCTGTTGGTTTATCAAATTTAATCTCATCTTCAAAATCGTCAGTTGGTACGGGTTTAGTTGGAAGTTTTGTTAAATCTGAAGGAGATTTAGGTTTGCCTGATTTATCAGATGACTTTGCTATTTCTGATGAGGGCAGGGGTTTCACAGGTTTTATGTCACGATCTATCGGTTTATCAAATTTAATCTCATCTTCAAAATCGTCAGTTGGTACGGGTTTAGTGTGAAGTTTTGTGAAATTAGCTGGAGATTTAGGTTTGTCTGATTTATCAGCTGGCTTTGTTATTTCTGAAGAGGGTAGAGGTTGCAAACGTTTTAAGTCACGATCTGTTGGTTTATCAAATTTAATCTCATCTTCAAAATCGTCAGTTGGTACGGGTTTAGTTGGAAGTTTTGTTAAATCTGAAGGAGATTTAGGTTTGTCTGATTTATAAGATGCCTTTGTTATTTCTGATGTGGGTAGCGTTTGCAAAGGTTTTACGTTACGATCTGTTGGTTTATCAAACTTAACCTCATCTTCAGAATCGACAGTTGGTTCGGGTTTAGTTGGAAGTTTTGGTAAATTAGTAGGAGATTTAGGTTTGTCTGATTTATCAGCTGGTTTTGTCATTTCTGAAGTGGGAAGGGGGTGCAAAGATTTTACGTTACCACCTGTTGGTTTATCGAATTTAATGTCATCTTCAGAGTCGTCAGTGGGTTCGGGTTTAGTTGGAAGTTTAAATAAATCAGTAGGAGATTTAAATTTGTCTGATTTATCAGATGGCTTTGTTATTTCTGAAGAGGATAGGGGTTGCAAAAGTTTTACGTTACGATCTGTTGGCTTATCTAATTTAATCTCATCTTCAGAGTCGTCAGTTGGTTCGGGTTTAGTTGGAAGTTTTAATAAATCAGTAGGAGATTTAGGTTTGTATGATTTATCAGCTGGTTTTGTCATTTCTGAAGTGGGAAGGGGGTGCAAAGATTTTACGTTACCACCTGTTGGTTTATCGAATTTAATGTCATCTTCAGAGTCGTCAGTGGGTTCCGGTTTAGTTGGAAGTTTAAATAAATCAGTAGGAGATTTAAATTTGTCTGATTTATCAGATGGCTTTGTTATTTCTGAAGAGGATAGGGGTTGCAAAAGTTTTACGTTACGATCTGTTGGCTTATCAAATTTAATCTCATCTTCAGAGTCGTCAGTTGGTTCGGGTTTAGTTGGAAGTTTTAATAAATCAGTAGGAGATTTAGGTTTGTCTGATTTATCAGCTGGTTGTGTTATTTCTGAAGTGGGAAGGGGGTGCAAAGATTTTACGTTACCACCTGTTGGTTTATCGAATTTAATGTCATCTTCAGAGTCGTCAGTGGGTTCGGGTTTAGTTGGAAGTTTAAATAAATCAGTAGGAGATTTAGGTTTTTCTGATTTATCAGATGGCTTTGTTATTTCTGAAGTGGGTAGGGGTTGCAAAAGTTTTACGTTACCATCTGTTGGTTTATCGAATTTAATCTCATCTTCAGAATCGTCAGTTTGTTCGGGTTTAGTTGGAAGTTGTGTTAAATTAGTAGGAGATTTAGGTTTGTCTGATTTATCAGCTGGCATTGTTATTTTTGAAGAGGGTAGAGCTTGCATTGGTTTTATGTCAGGATCTATCGGTTTATCAAATTTAATATCATCTTCAAAATCGTCAGTTGGTACGGGTTTAGTTGGAAGTTTTGTTAAATTAGTAGGAGATTTAGGTTTGTCTGATTTATCAGCTGGTTTTGTTATTTCTGAAGTGGGAAGGGGGTGCAAAGATTTTACGTTACCATCTGTTGGTTTATCAATTTTAATCTCATCTTCAGAGTCGTCAGTTGGTTCGGGTTTAGTTGGAAGTTTTAATAAATCAGTAGGAGATTTAGGTTTGTCTGATTTATCAGCTGGTTTTGTTATTTCTGAAGTGGGAAGGGGGTGCAAAGATTTTACGTTACCATCTGTTGGTTTATCAAATTTAATCTCATCTTCAGAGTCGTCAGTTGGTTCGGGTTTAGTTGGAAGTTTTAATAAATCAGTAGGAGATTTAGGTTTGTCTGATTTATCAGCTGGTTGTGTTATTTCTGAAGTGGGAAGGGGGTGCAAAGATTTTACGTTACCACCTGTTGGTTTATCGAATTTAATGTCATCTTCAGAGTCGTCAGTGGGTTCGGGTTTAGTTGGAAGTTTAAATAAATCAGTAGGAGATTTAAATTTGTCTGATTTATCAGATGGCTTTGTTATTTCTGAAGAGGATAGGGGTTGCAAAAGTTTTACGTTACGATCTGTTGGCTTATCAATTTTAATCTCATCTTCAGAGTCGTCAGTTGGTTCGGGTTTAGTTGGAAGTTTTAATAAATCAGTAGGAGATTTAGGTTTTTCTGATTTATCAGATGGCTTTGTTATTTCTGAAGTGGGTAGGGGTTGCAAAAGTTTTACGTTACCATCTCTTGGTTTATCGAATTTAATCTCATCTTCAGAATCGTCAGTTTGTTCGGGTTTTGTTGGAAGTTTTGTTAAATCAGTTGGAGAATTAGGTTTGTCTGATTTATCAGCTGGTTTTGTTATTTCTGAAGTGGGAAGGGGGTGCAAAGATTTTACGTTACCATCTGTTGGTGTATCGAATTTAATGTCATCGTCAGAGTCGTCAGTGGGTTCGGGTTTATTTGGAAGTTCAAATAAATCAGTAGGAGATTTAGGTTTTTCTGATTTATCAGCTGGTTTTGTTATTTCTGAAGTGGGAAGGGGGTGCAAAGATTTTACGTTACCATCTGTTGGTTTATCAAATTTAATCTCATCTTCAGAGTCGTCAGTTGGTTCGGGTTTAGTTGGAAGTTTTAATAAATCAGTAGGAGATTTAGGTTTGTCTGATTTATCAGCTGGTTTTGTTATTTCTGAAGTGGGAAGGGGGTGCAAAGATTTTACGTTACCATCTGTTGGTTTATCAAATTTAATCTCATCTTCAGAGTCGTCAGTTGGTTCGGGTTTAGTTGGAAGTTTTAATAAATCAGTAGGAGATTTAGGTTTGTCTGATTTATCAGCTGGTTTTGTTATTTCTGAAGTGGGAAGGGGGTGCAAAGATTTTACGTTACCACCTGTTGGTTTATCGAATTTAATGTCATCTTCAGAGTCGTCAGTGGGTTCGGGTTTAGTTGGAAGTTTAAATAAATCAGTAGGAGATTTAAATTTGTCTGATTTATCAGATGGCTTTGTTATTTCTGAAGAGGATAGGGGTTGCAAAAGTTTTACGTTACGATCTGTTGGCTTATCAATTTTAATCTCATCTTCAGAGTCGTCAGTTGGTTCGGGTTTAGTTGGAAGTTTTAATAAATCAGTAGGAGATTTAGGTTTTTCTGATTTATCAGATGGCTTTGTTATTTCTGAAGTGGGTAGGGGTTGCAAAAGTTTTACGTTACCATCTCTTGGTTTATCGAATTTAATCTCATCTTCAGAATCGTCAGTTTGTTCGGGTTTTGTTGGAAGTTTTGTTAAATCAGTTGGAGAATTAGGTTTGTCTGATTTATCAGCTGGTTTTGTTATTTCTGAAGTGGGAAGGGGGTGCAAAGATTTTACGTTACCATCTGTTGGTGTATCGAATTTAATGTCATCGTCAGAGTCGTCAGTGGGTTCGGGTTTATTTGGAAGTTCAAATAAATCAGTAGGAGATTTAGGTTTTTCTGATTTATCAGCTGGTTTTGTTGGAAGTTTTGTTAAATCAGTAGGAGATTTAGGTTTGTCTGATTTATCAGCTGGTTTTGTTATTTCTGAAGTCGGAAGGGGGTGCAAAGATTTTACGTTACCATCTGTTGGTTTATCGAATTTAATGTC
Organism: Phyto melanocephala; assembly: GCA_941918925.1. Classification (NCBI taxonomy): domain Eukaryota; kingdom Metazoa; phylum Arthropoda; class Insecta; order Diptera; family Rhinophoridae; genus Phyto; species Phyto melanocephala. Next base: position 58,910,202 of record OW799235.1, read on the forward strand.
ATCTTCAGAGTCGTCAGTGGGTTCGGGTTTAGTTGGAAGTTTATATAAATCAGTAGGAGATTTAGGTTTTTCTGATTTATCAGATGGCTTTGTTATTTCTGAAGAGGATAGGGGTTGCAAAAGTTTTACGTTACGATCTGTTGGCTTATCAAATTTAATCTCATCTTCAGAGTCGTCAGTTGGTTCGGGTTTAGTTGGAAGTTTTAATAAATCAGTAGGAGATTTAGGTTTGTCTGATTTATCAGCTGGTTTTGTTATTTCTGAAGTGGGAAGGGGGTGCAAAGATTTTACGTTACCACCTGTTGGTTTATCGAATTTAATGTCATCTTCAGAGTCGTCAGTGGGTTCGGGCTTAGTTGGAAGTTTAAATAAATCAGTAGGAGATTTAGGTTTTTCTGATTTATCAGATGGCTTTGTTATTTTTGAAGTGGGTAGGGGTTGCAAAAGTTTTACGTTACCATCTGTTGGTTTATCGAATTTAATCTCATCTTCAGAATCGTCAGTTTGTTCGGGTTTTGTTGGAAGTTTTGTTAAATCAGTAGGAGAATTAGGTTTGTCTGATTTATCAGCTGGTTTTGTTATTTCTGAAGTGGGAAGGGGGTGCAAAGATTTTACGTTACCATCTGTTGGTTTATCGAATTTAATGTCATCGTCAGAGTCGTCAGTGGGTTCGGGTTTATTTGGAAGTTTAAATAAATCAGTAGGAGATTTAGGTTTTTCTGATTTATCAGCTGGTTTTGTTGGAAGTTTTGTTAAATCAGTAGGAGAATTAGGTTTGTCTGATTTATCAGCTGGTTTTGTTATTTCTGAAGTGGGAAGGGGGTGCAAAGATTTTATGTTACCATCTGTTGGTTTATCGAATTTAATGTCATCTTCAGAGTCGTCAGTGGGTTCGGGTTTAGTTGGAAGTTTAAATAAATCAGTAGGAGATTTAGGTTTTTCTGATTTATCAGATGGCTTTGTTATCTCTGAAGTGGGTAGGGGTTGCAAAGGTTTTACGTTACCATCTGTTGGTTTATCGAATTTAATCTCATCTTCAGAATCGTCAGTTTGTTCGGGTTTTGTTGGAAGTTTTGTTAAATCAGTAGGAGATTTAGGTTTGTCTGATTTATCAGCTGGTTTTGTTATTTCTGAAGTGGGAAGAGGGTGCAAAGATTTTACGTTACCATCTGTTGGTTTATCGAATTTAATGTCATCTTCAGAGTCGTCAGTGAGTTCGGGTTTAGTTGGAAGTTTAAATAAATCAGTAGGAGATTTAGGTTTTTCTGATTTATCAGATGGCTTTGTTATTTCTGAAGTGGGTAGGGGTTGCAAAGGTTTTACGTTACCATCTGTTGGTTTATCGAATTTAATCTCATCTTCAGAATCGTCAGTTTGTTCGGGTTTTGTTGGAAGTTTTGTTAAATCAGTAGGAGATTTAGGTTTGTCTGATTTATCAGCTGGTTTTGTTATTTCTGAAGTGGGAAGGTGGTGCAAAGATTTTACGTTACCATCTGTTGGTTTATCGAATTTAATGTCATCTTCAGAGTCGTCAGTGGGTTCGGGCTTATTTGGAAGTTTAAATAAATCAGTAGGAGATTTAGGTTTTTCTGATTTATCAGCTGGTTTTGTTGAAAGTTTTGTTAAATCAGAAGGAGATTTATGTTTGTCTGATTTATCAGATGGCTTTGTTATTTCTGAAGAGGATAGGGGTTGCAAAAGTTTTACGTTGCCATCTGTTGGTTTATCGAATTTAATGTCATCTTCAGAGTCGTCAGTGGGTTCGGGTTTAGTTGGAAGTTTAAATAAATCAGTAGGAGATTTAGGTTTTTCTGATTTATCAGATGGCTTTGTTATTTCTGAAGTGGGTAGGGGTTGCAAAGGTTTTACGTTACCATCTGTTGGTTTATCGAATTTAATCTCATCTTCAGAATCGTCAGTTTGTTCGGGTTTTGTTGGAAGTTTTGTTAAATCAGTAGGAGATTTAGGTTTGTCTGATTTATCAGCTGGTTTTGTTATTTCTGAAGTGGGAAGGGGGTGCAAAGATTTTACGTTACCATCTGTTGGTTTATCGAATTTAATGTCATCTTCAGAGTCGTCAGTGGGTTCGGGTTTAGTTGGAAGTTTAAATAAATCAGTAGGAGATTTAGGTTTTTCTGATTTATCAGATGGCTTTGTTATTTCTGAAGTGGGTAGGGGTTGCAAAGGTTTTACGTTACCATCTGTTGGTTTATCGAATTTAATCTCATCTTCAGAATCGTCAGTTTGTTCGGGTTTTGTTGGAAGTTTTGTTAAATCAGTAGGAGATTTAGGTTTGTCTGATTTATCAGCTGGTTTTGTTATTTCTGAAGTGGGAAGAGGGTGCAAAGATTTTACGTTACCATCTGTTGGTTTATCGAATTTAATGTCATCTTCAGAGTCGTCAGTGGGTTCGGGTTTAGTTGGAAGTTTAAATAAATCAGTAGGAGATTTAGGTTTTTCTGATTTATCAGATGGCTTTGTTATTTCTGAAGTGTGTAGGGGTTGCAAAGGTTTTACGTTACCATCTGTTGGTTTATCGAATTTAATCTCATCTTCAGAATCGTCAGTTTGTTCGGGTTTTGTTGGAAGTTTTGTTAAATCAGTAGGAGATTTAGGTTTGTCTGATTTATCAGCTGGTTTTGTTATTTCTGAAGTGGGAAGGGGGTGCAAAGATTTTACGTTACCATCTGTTGGTTTATCGAATTTAATGTCATCTTCAGAGTCGTCAGTGGGTTCGGGCTTATTTGGAAGTTTAAATAAATCAGTAGGAGATTTAGGTTTTTCTGATTTATCAGCTGGTTTTGTTGAAAGTTTTGTTAAATCAGAAGGAGATTTAAGTTTGTCTGATTTATCAGATGGCTTTGTTATTTCTGAAGAGGATAGGGGTTGCAAAAGTTTTACGTTGCCATCTGTTGGTTTATCGAATTTAATCTCATCTTCAGAATCGTCAGTTTGTTCGGGTTTTATTGGAAGTTTTGTTAAATCAGTAGGAGATTTAGGTTTGTCTGATTTATCAGCTGGTTTTGTTATTTCTGAAGTGGGAAGGTGGTGCAAAGATTTTACGTTACCATCTGTTGGTTTATCAAATTTAATCTCATCTTCAGAGTCGTCAGTTGGTTCGGGTTTAGTTGGAAGTTGTAATAAATCAGTAGGAGATTTAGGTTTTTCTGATTTATCAGATGGCTTTGTTATTTCTGAAGTGGGTAGGGGTTGCAAAGGTCTTACGTTACCATCTGTTGGTTTATCGAATTTAATCTCATCTTCAGAATCGTCAGTTTGTTCGGGTTTTGTCGGAAGTTTTGTTAAATCAGTAGGAGATTTAGGTTTGTTTGATTTATCAGCTGGCTTTGTTATTTCTGAAGTGGGAAGGGGGTGCAAAGATTTTACGTTACCATCTGTTGGTTTATCAAATTTAATCTCATCTTCAGAGTCGTCAGTGGGTTCGGGTTTAGTTGGAAGTTGTAATAAATCAGTAGGAGATTTAGGATTTTTTGATTTATCAGATGGCTTCGTTATTTCTGATGTGGGTGGTGGTTGCAAAGGTTTTACGTTACGATCTGTTGGTTTATCGAATTTAATCTCATCTTCAGAATCGTAAGTCTGTTCGGGTTTTGTTTGAAGTTTTGTGAAATCAGTAGGAGATTTAGGTTTGTCTGATTTATCAGATGGTTTTGTTATTTCTGAAGTGGGTAGGGGCTGCAAAGCTTTTGTGTCACGATCTAGTTGTTTATCGAATTTAATCTCATCTGCAGAATCATCAGTTGGTAAGGATTGGGTTGGAAGTTTTGTTAAATCTGAAGGAGATTTAGGTTTGTTCTTTTTATCAGATGGTTTTGTTATTTCTGAAGTGGGTGCAGGTTGCAAAGACTTTGCGTCATTATCTGTTTTATCGAACTTAATCTCATCCTCAGAATTGTCGGATAATAATTGTTCTCTAAAATGTTTTTGAGGTCTGGGTTTATCTGTGTTTTTAGTTTTGTCTTCAAGCATATGCATATGGTAGTAACCTGATTTTGAAATATCTGTACTTTGTGAGTCAGTTAAGATTTGAGTTTGAAGGCCTTGTTGAGCTTTTTCTTTGAAAATACCAAGATTTTGTTTATTGTCTTTGAGTGGCTGTATATCTACAGGTAAAATTATACGTTTATGGTCTAATTGTTTAATAATACTTGTTTGGTAGGAAGTCAAATTCTTTTTTGATAATTGACTTTCTGTTACAGTCTTTTCAGTTTCTTTAGTATCACTGGGTTGGAATTTATTATCTATAAAATGTTTAGTATATTCCTGAGTTTGTTTTTGTAGAATATCGGATGGATTTTCAAACAGTTTTGCTAATTCACTTATTTTTTTCTTAGCACATACTTTTTCACATGCCTCTTCAATTTGTCTAGTGCTTTGCTCCGGACTACATAACGTTTGAATTGGAGCCTTGTCTTTAGTAGTTGTAGAAGCAAGTTCCTCTAGGAACATGTCTGTTTCAGTAAGGATGTGTTTTTCTAATTCGACTACATCTAATTCTGTTTGCCGTTTATTCCGTCGGTTTGGGCTAAATGGAATAGCTTCCACTGTATATGTTGGGAACTTCTTTTCGAATACTTCCACAACTTCCTTAACTTTTGGTTTTTTATCTTTACCAATATCAGAGTACACTTGAGTGTCATCTCTTTTGTCAGCAGATATTACTGACTCTGCTTTATCGTTGTTTAGCAATATTGGGTTTTCAGCCACTTCAAACGTTTTCTTTATTTTACAAATTTTTTCACAAACAGTCTCGTCGATAAGATTTAGATTTTCGGCTTCTTTTTGAAATGCTTCGATGGGCGATAGTTTAACTACATCAATAGGAGGTTCTGCTGATGTCAGTCTTATCAATTGGACATCGACATCGTTTAGTATTTGATTTTCCAATTGTGACAAGTCACTTTCAGTTTGACTGAGTTTCCGTTTTCGGACTGCAAATGGCATTGCCTCCATAGTAGTGCCACTCATTTTTTCCTCGATTGCATCTACAACATTTTTAACTGTAGCGCTCTTATCAATAAATTCTCCATCTGAATCCAATTTTTTATGTATTTCAATTTGACCTAAACTCTGAGTTTCTAATTCCTCTATTTTCCTTTTAACATCGCCACATTTCATAATTTGATCCAGATACTGTCGATCCCTTATGGTAATTTCTTTAGTACCCTTGTCTGCCATTGGAAGATTATTTGCAATTTCCATGTTTATTACAGCTTTTGTAATCGGATTGGAGGATGCGGATAATTTCGTTAAATTGGGTATTTTCGTTCGACTACTTTCACTCATTTCTGTAAATGAGGGAGTGTCTTTAGTGTGGAAAATTTTTGTTCTCTTGGAAGTTTCATGAACTTCTAACATTTCCTTAGGCAACTTCATGGATTCAATTTGTTCTTTAGCAATAGTGCTGTATATGTTTGCGCTACTACTAGCATTAGGTTTTATATTTTGAATGCTGAAGTGCTCTATTAGTTACGATTAATTTATTGTAATTATATTTCAACACAAATACAAACATTTAATAAGTTTTTTGAAGTAGTATTTTAGCAGAAGTATGTTGTAGTCGGAATAGTTAGTATGTAGTAGTAGGCAAGTAAGTTGTTTTTGGTTGTGGTTACAGAGTTGTTACAAACACAAACGATGAATATGCACGAAGTAGAATTTGTTAAGTTAATATTTATGTTTCCGTTTTAGGAAAATTATTCTTATAACAAGTAACATTTAGTATACGATTTTACATAACATACATACATACATATCTACATTAGTGTTTATTATTTATGTATATCTATGTTTGTATGTTGTGTTTAGTATGTAAATTATATACATAAAAGTACATAAAACATTGTGCAAATACAACTAACTAATTGAAGCCTGCAAATGATTTATACATTCGATGTGGCACATGTCTGTTTGCAGAATATTTTCTCAAATCCAAATTAGAAAATAACTACCATTTCATAATAAAAAGTTCAGTTTGATCATTAAGGATATTCCACGTTTATTATTTCGTACCCCGTCAGATTTGTGCCAAGAATGCTGAACAAATAATTTGCAGTATTAACGTCATTTGTCATAATCATGAATCTTTAAAATACAGATGTATGTTTATGTATACATATGATAAATCAGTGTCCTTGTTTTCTGTACCTTTTGACATTACGTATTTTTAAAGAATGTCAAAATTAGATAAGAAGGAATCGTTCAGTGGTTAACATTTCAAATATCAGTTGAACATTATTTGAAGTCTTTTGTCAAAGGGGTCAACATTTCAAATACCGGTTGAACATTATTTGAAGTCTTCTGTTAAAGGCTCGGTATTTCGATTCGCTTCATATAAACTGTATGGGCATGAGAATATTTAACAACTAAAATCGCTTGACGCTCTTGTTTAGTGTTCGTCTGTAATTACAATCGCAATGCCTTAATTATGATTTTTCATATGATAGATTATTTATTTTTTTTTTTAATATTTATTTTTTGATTTTAATAAAACAATATCGGAATTATTCAAAATTAGATTTTTTTTTAAATAGCCGAATAAGCTTACTTTGCTTTAATTTTTTTCATTAATTAAATACTTGCAATAAGTTGTAGTAAAACCAAAAGATATTAGATACAAGTTTAAATTAATTGTTTTGAATGAAGATTCCCTAGATTACGGCACATTTCATACTAAATCCCGATTTCTCGAGAGCTAGAAAAGTCATAGAAAAGAAAAACTACAATGTATGTGAGTCCATATGCATACAAATGTACAATAATTCATGTTTAAGAAAAAACATTATTTGCACAACTTTTCAGTAGATAAAATACGAATAGAAACAAAAGGAAAAAAACAGAAATCTCACGGCGTTGTTCATAACAAGAAAATGTATGCTTACTAATGAGCTGCTATCTTCCCCTTATGGAAATTGACATATGAAAAAATGAGCACCTAGTTAGTTAGCATACAGTTTTCTATTAAGTATAAAAAACGTCATCAGTGTCATATTTAAAAATATTTGGTGGCAATGAAATAGAAAAAATAGAAAACCAAAATGTAAAGAAGCTTTACAAAATTGTTGTATTACTTATGTGGTGCGCAACCAAACATTCAGATCAAAGCCATTAAATTTAACACTAAGCATAAATAACTTTTTATGTTATGTTGGACCCAACTGTTTGCTGCATGCATGTATGACTAGTACTAGTATGTATGTATGTATGGGTGTAGGTATTAATGGAAGTGTGAGTGTTAAGGCTGGGACACAATGAATCCGTCGTCCGTCAAACTTCAACTTTTTCAACTGACAACTAAGTTAAAATACATGTTTTCTTATGAGTGTTGTCACATTCAGTACATCTCCGTCAACGCAAAGTACAAAAGTTGACCAACTTTTAACTTTTGACGTACGTCGAGTACTTTGACAACTACCATATGGTTGTGCGCATAAAGCGAAGTCAACCGGCTTTATAACAGCCGCCGTACTTTTTTGTGATGCATGAGCCGCCACAGAAGCATACAGTTGTTTTCGGTTCAAAACTCTTTTTTTTTTATATAGATTGTATGAATTTAAAGCAAAATTGACATTTTCTTAAAAAAATAATTTTTTGTTTTATTAATTTTTTGTTATTGTGAAAATAAGTAAAAAAAATTATATAAATATTATCGCCCTTCAGCCGGCGCTGTTTGTTTTTGATTTGTCGCAGCAGTCGACAATTTAACTTGACTTATGATCCGTCAACACAAAGTACTGATTGTGCCAACCCCTCTCCGTCAATACGTTGATGTCAGTTGAAAAAGTTGAAGTTTGACGGACGACGGATTCATTGTGCCCCAGCCTTTACGTTCGAGTATATTATAATTTTCAAATGCTACATGAGGTCGTGGATTATTGCAGTATACTATATCTTTTTTCTTCTTATTTTTTTTCTTCTTCTCGCTCTTCTTCTTGTTTAATACAATATAACAATATACAAAAACTATTATAAAACATCAATTTACTTTACATTGTTAAATAAATAATTTATTGACTGTCCAAAAACGTTTGCAATTTCAAATATTTACATACATTGGTATGTTTTATATAATTTACATACATACATACATACATATGTATACATAAGTATGCATAGTTTGGAGGGTTGTTCACAGATAAAAAAAATCATTTTTTATTTAGAGTGTACATTACTAAAAAATAATTGCTTTGAAAAGTTTTTAGCCACGACTTCATATAACATGCGATTGTGCGAGTATCCGAAATACACATGTACCTACATAGATATTTATATAAGCATACATACAGGATAAATCAAATTTTTATACTTTTATATTAACTGAAACAGATTCAAATCAAATCAAATAAATTAAAATAAAATAAATAGCAGCAGTATATAAAATATTCATGTATATTAAGTAATGCATATGTGTGAGAAATACACTGAACGAAAAGCTTTTTTCATACCGATGATGAATGGCCTCATTACATAAAGATACAAAGCCAATCGTTTTTAAGTAAAAATAATAAGAAGAAATAAAAAGAAAAGAAAAAAAAACATTGCAGTTATGAAATAGATTTATTTATACAAATTTATATAGATGAAAATATGGTAGATGAAAATGAACAATGTTATTGGCGTGTAAATAATAAAGCCATTCCACGAAACTTAAAATACTCAAATGATCAATACATGTATGTGCGCATATGTATATGTCTGTACATACATATATTCTCTTTTACTAGTTTCGAATTCCATTTCTATATACATACATACATACATACATACATAGATATCACAGTCAAATTCGGTTAAACGATAATAGAAAATAATTTTTTTTTTCGCTAATTTGAGATTTTCAATAAAAAGATCCACGGATAAGTAAAACCTGTTTCATTTAAAGGAATTGCCCATTTTTTGTACGGTGCTATAGAGCGAAGAGAGAAAGTCGGGCTTTAGAAATAAAATAAAGCAGCTGTATGTATAGGTGTTTATTTTATATGCGGGTTGATTTTATAAATTGACACATAAATACCTTTATCTTTTATTTCATTTAAATGTTTGCCTCTACACAAAAATGTACATTTTAAGCGAATTGAAGTGCTTTGAATGAATCAAAAGTTTTAGTTATCGATATTAAATATCAATTAATTTTTTCTATAAAACGACGTGCTCTTATCCGAATTTGACTGCAATACTTTTTTTTTAAACACAATTTATTATTCGCTTACGTACATATAAATGTACTACGTATACATACGTTCATATGTATGTATCTATCTAAATTTGTTCATATGCATTGCCCTGTTTCAGCAAGTGTTTATCTTAATGAAATTTAATTTAATTCAGTTCTTTTTATACATAGGTAATATGATTTCAAACCTTAATTCTTTAGTTGTACACTCGTTAAGTTGTAAATGGTTTTTTTATTATGTTTTTTTCTTTTGTATTTCTGGTTTAAGGTATCTATTTCATTGGGAACTTAAATTAATGTAGTACAAACAAACAAACATTTCGTAAAATTCAACAAACGAATATACATATGTATGTATGTACATACATATATCACTAAGATGCAGAAACTAAAAAACAATGTTGAACAAATTAGTTGTTGGAGTAGTTCTTAAACAGTAGTTAGAAATTATTAAACGGAAACATATAGAGAAGTTGTTAAACAATCAAATTTTAAAATCTAATGATATGTGGATCAACCATATGACACTACTACAATAACACTTGAATTATGATCCTCTTCTCATTTTGTTAAAAAAATGTTTAAAAAAAATTAATACATAGATAATAAGGAACTAAACTGCCAACATTGAAAATTGCAAACGTATTTTGAACAGAATAAGCTTGTGTGTTTTTAAATTTAACTTTTTTTTTTTTTTTAATAAGTATATTATGTTATGTTATGTAACTTAGATATTCTATTTGTATTAGTTTTAGTAGTAAATACTTAAAATCTATAGTTTTTGTTACAAAAATCACAGATATATGAGAACTATTTATAAATACTATTACTTAAGGGCAAAATTGATACACACCATTTCGATATACACCTTTGTTGGAGAGAATTGAGAGAGATTATATTTTCCACAACTTATATTCGATCAGACGTTACAACAACTTACCGTTATATTTTGATATTCACTAATGCTTTTTTTTAAATCTTTTACTAACTTTTATTATGTGACGTTATCCAAACAGTAAATACCTAAAACCAAAAGCTTCCTTTAAATTTTAAACGTTGTTTTCTTCATCAAATTTGAATTTTTACTAAATTTACAAATTTCAGAGACCACAATAACAAGTCTAAACAAATGTGTTTGCAAGGAAACTAAAATTATCTAATTAAAAATGTTTGTAACAACAATTTTGTACTTGAGATTTTTTAGTCTAAACTAGTATACATACGTTTGTATGTATGTATGTATGTATGTATGTATGTATGTATGTATGTATGTATGTATGTATGTATGTATGTATGTATGTATGTATGTATGTACATGTGTAGGTGTTTAGGCGTGTGGGAATGTAGTCTAGTCTTTACACAAATTAAATTAAAATCAACACTAGTTTTGTATGACCCTGAATTCGGTCATTTTCTTTATAGTTTCTGTTAAAAAAAATACATTTGTGCATTTCCTGGGGTCACGAACGTACGTTCGTACGCTTTTGATGTACAAAAAATATGGAAAAAAAACTTTTCCTAGCTTTTTTTATTACTATTCGATAGCATTTTGGCAGCACTATGTTAAGTGCAAAAGATGGATTCCATCGAGTTTAAGTTTTCATAATAATAGTTATAAACATGTGGTCACGAACGTACGCAAAATAGAAGTCAACTGTGGTTGACAGTAGTGAAATGTAAAAATCGGAGAAATTTAATGGAATATTCAAAAGTTATTAATTTATTTTAAGAGCGTATCAATGTAGGTATCTATTCTGTATTTACACAATAAAATATCTCTATTGGTTTTTGTTTAATTGGCTTAACTACGATTTAACGTACGATTTTTCATTTTTTTTTTCTTTTTATTATTACCATGCATTTTCCCATAAATATCTTCAAATTTCCTAAACAATAAACTTAATACTCAATTTATAGTTTGTAGCAACACTTATAACAAGAAAATTTACTATTTTAGTTAATATGAAATAATGGATTTTTTAAAATTTGTATGATATTTTTGTTTTTATTGAATAGATGTTTTTCTTAATATATAGAGCTGTGCTTAATTTAAAGCAGTCACAGATAATCGAAATTTAATTTTGTATTGACAGCAACTTCCGTCCGAGAAAATCAATATGTTTTGGAATTTGCCATATTGGTTTTTAATTTCTTCAACAATCTTCGTTATAAAAAGGTACACATCGAGAGTTTTATAGGACATGGGCGTAAAAGTGGGCGTTTCATATTTATTTTCCGTAAGTACAAATTCTTTGATCAAAAAGCCATGTCTGCAAAATTTCAGAATCGTAGATCTATTTTTGTCAGTTTTATTAGGTTTTAAATTTTAAATATACCGAAAAATACAATATGAGGTATAAATTTTCGTACATTTTGATCTATAAATCCTTTTCTAATGCATAGATTCAAGCAATTTGCAAGGAAAAATATTGTTTTTACTCAGGAAATATATATTCGAAATTTCATGCCTCTACGTTAATGCGTTTAAACACAATTCCATTTTATTCGATGTGCGAAGGACACGGTTTTTTCGACCTACTCTAGCATTACGAGCTATAACTCTCTACCTAATATTCCGATTTAGTCCATTTTCAATACCAAACAAACCTTGTGTATAAGAAATATTCTGGCAAAATTTGAGCCCCCTAGCTTCTTCGGTCCGACCTCTATCGTGCTTTCAACAGACGGACGGACGGAGATAGCTAGATCGTCATCAAATCAAACCCTGATTCAGAATATATATACTTTATGGGGTCTAAAATGGATATTTCGATGTGTTACAAACGGAATGACAAAATTAATATACCCCCACCATTTTTTTGGTGGCGGGTATAAAAATAATGTAAACAAGTAACAGTGCTATATTCGGCCGTGCCGAATCTTATATACCCTTCACAACGTGTAGTCATGCAATAACAATTGTTTGTATCACCATTCATCTCATATAAAATACGTACATATGTATATACTGGTTAGACTAAATGTGGCATTGAATCCCAGCTGAGCCAAAAAAATTTTATCTTATTTTATTTAAGATATTATTTATATTTTATTTTTTTTTTCTATATTTTTTTTTAAATTTTTTAAAAAAATTTTTTTATAAAAATTTTTTTTAAATTTTTTTTTTGTAGTTTTTTTTATTATTTTTTTTTATTTTTAATATATTTTTTTTTTGTAATTTTTTTTTTGGCATGTTTTTTGCATGTATGTATATAAGTATGTTGTTGTTGTAATTGTGTAAAAAAACGAGGTGGTCGTTGTTTTTTGCTCATATCTCAGAAAGTTATGGGGCGATTGTGCTGAATTTCAATAGCGATTCATTCCTGGATATTTCCAAGAGATTGATACCATATACAGATCTGAGGATCATATAGTTGCTTCTAAAAGTTGATTTCAACCAACACACGGACAGACGGACAGACGGTCAGGGCTTAATCGACTCCTCTATTCATAAGCTTTCAGAAAATATATACTTTATGGGGTCGAAAATGAAAATTGTAGAAATTACAAACGGAATGACAAAGCAATATATACCCTTGTGCACCACAGGTGAAGGGTATAAAAATAAAAATGTCTTTAGAAGTAGCTTAAAAAGAGAATATAAAATTGTCCAGTTTCCAGCCCAATTTCCTCAAGTATAACAGCTAAGATAAGCTATGACACCATTCTATTACAAAAACATAGACTTTTTTTGTAATTATAAAAAGTAAAACACGTCAAAATTTTATTTTTCAGTCCTGGTTGACCATTCGGAGGAAATGCCCATTTACGGTTTAATTTCCTAACAGAATATTCCTTTCGCGTTCGTTCTAACAAGCGTCATTCAAATACTATAACTTTTCAAAGTACTCAAATTAAATTTTTCTAAATTTTAAACTTAAATTGCGGAGAAATTTAATAACACTGGTCTGCAGCAAAAATCGCCTTTAAACAAAAATATGTGGACTATAGAGATTTTAACAGGCCTAATTCAAATTCGTATATTAATATTAGTTTTTTCTAATCGTCTCAAACCTTTTTTTTTATTTTATTTTTTTTTTTGGGCTTGCCTAATATTTCGACGGAAATAATGCAGTTATTCTGGCACATTTCATCACATTTCACTTGAAGACGAGTTGTCCGATTTAGATCGAAATGGCTAAGATTCATTTAAAAACTATTAGGGAAAACATTTTACATTTGTATCATTTATAACAAATAATATAAGCCATAAATCCGGAAAATCGGTATACAAATGTTATTAACGATTAAGTATAACCACATAGTAGTTAACCGTTAAAAATGGAACACAATGTTTGATAGGAAATTAAACACATATACATACATATATTTTTTCATAACTGAAACTAATGGAACGTGTTTTTTCTTCTCATACTCAGCTGGAGTTTCTCGTAGAATCGATTAACACAAATCTGCAAGCATTCCTTGTGACCATTTTGTATTGGACCGTTTTTTCATATGAAACATATCTGGGTGAAATCTTTTACCATGTTCAGGAAAGAAGTCTAAGGGCGTGTCCAAAAAATGAATTTGAAGTGACATATTACATTTCAAAGTCGCATAAGCAGATAGCAACTCTTTTTTCCACTTTATTTAGTTTTATATTAAAGGTTGGCTACTTCAAAAGCTCTCGTATTTGTAGACCTACAAAGATTACTTCGTTCAGTTTTGTGTCGATTATTCGGGGAAATTTAGTTTCAAATTATTGGACGGGATGGTAGAATATTGGTTTCCCTTTTAACTAAAAGTTCATAAGATACCATTTTTCTATGGGAGTTATACTTTGATTTTAACAGTCCTAAGTCTGGAACAAGAGCATTTACCATTTCTTCACTGTTGGGAGATGCTGGAGGTACGGAAAAATAATTTTCCACATAAACAATTTTGTCAATAAAAAATAAAATCACCTATAAAAAATATGAGCCCGACAGAAAAAAACTGAAAACAGAAAAAAAAAATTTTATTGCAGATCACTGAATTTCCAAATTTTCTTTTAAGAAAAGATAATATAAAAGTTTTGGGTAAAACCAAGTTATTTAAATATATCGACTTTTGTGCCCAAAGTTATCGCATGTTACGTTTTTTTAGAAATCCACTTTTTTTATGCAAATTGGTTCTACATCCATTAATCCATCTGCTGATAAAATATTACAGCGAAAACTGTTTTAGTTATGGAAATAACACTGTGTACATTTTATCGTATGTAGCAGTGTTATTTACGTTTGTATTTATTTTAAAGTAATAAAAAAGCTCTCTTGTAAAATTTTTTTTGTAGCATACGATAATTTCGCGCAGAGGGGCGATATATACATATGTAAAGTTTTGTTAAGTTCTTTTTTCCAACAGTTTCTGTTTGCGTGTAAGTACAACTGTGTCTTTTTCACACATCGACAATTTGTAACTAACTTTGTGATGCAAAAGACGTTAAAAAAACATCAACCAATGCTTAATGAAAAATGGTAAGAACAATTTAATGTTAAATAATATTTCTAAATGAAAAATTATATTTGTACCCTTTATTGTCATTCCGTGTGAAATTTCTACAATTTTCATTTCCGACCCCATAAAGCATATATTTTCTGAGAGCTACTGCATAGGGGAGTCGATTAAGCCTTGTCAGTCTGTCCGTCTGTCTATATGTATGTTTAAATCAACTTTTTGAAGCCCCCCGACATCGCCTGGACCCGCGTGAGGTATTAATATATCAGAAAAATCGGTAGATAAGCAACTGAGATATGAGGAGAAAAAAACCACTGGCACCTCGTTTTTTTAACACAACAACAAGCGTGGTATACTGGTATTTTTATATTTTTTTAAACATGCATACATATAATATTACATTGGGATGTTTTTTATATATGTATGTTTATACTCTTCACCTGTGGTTAGGGTTTGGGATTTCCCGGTCTTTTTATTTTCCCGGGAAACGGAAATTAAAAAATCGTCTTCCCGGGAATTCCGAAAATAATATTTCTTTTAAAATTAATAATATTTGTTAACTTTAAAATCACGATTTTGTTAATAATTCATTGTTTTAATAGTAGTTTTTTTTTCCATTAGAGTCCTTATTGTGTCAGCATTACATCTTCCGGATTTATAAACTTCACCCAAATTATAAAAATAATTATTGCCATGCAAACAGATATCTTCTTTGGGCAACACTACTTCATTCGTCTAATACAAGAGCAAACCTCAAATTGTCGCAAATTTGACTCGATATTGGTTTCACCATCGTATTTTCAACGGCGTTGTAATATTTTATTACAATATTTTAAGCATCAGTTTCATATTTTGGTAACGTCATATTTTTACTGAAAAAACGTTGACGAATAAAAGAAGTTTGTGTAATTGTTCGAATAGATATTCCATCGACTGCTGCTAATTTTGAAACAATTTCTGGTAATGTTTGGGTGTCTAAAAAACTTTTAATGGTGGAATTATTTTTTTTATTTGGTGCAGGCGTTGAAGAATCGTTTTTAAATTTTATTTTGTGAACCAAAAGAAGGTGCCGTATGAGACCGCCTTTGAATATTAACCTTTTCGGGCAAATATTACATTGTGCTGAGTTGTCTACTTTTTGAAAATAGTTCCAAACTTCAGACATTTTGCTTCTAAACAAAGTGAATTTTCAAAAGAAGTATTATTAGAAAAATTCAATCATAAATAAAAAAATTATACCTACAAATTCTGTGACCACTTTTAAAAAGAATTTGTACATACGATTATATTTATAAAAATGAACCACGGAAACTACTGCTGGTTTTACGGTTGTTATAAAAAACATTTTTAAACAAGAAAACATTTAATTATGTATGTATGTAATTAATTCACTTGAAATTTATAAGAACTTATTAAAAATAATTCCAGAAAGTCGTTAATTTTGGCGTGAAATATTTTTGACCGACGATGTTTGTTTTTCTTTTGCATATTCGTATTTGAGAAAAGTTGTAAATATTTAACAAACAAAAAACGCTAACAAATTAAAAACTCACTTTTTATTCAAATATTCTTTAAATTTACCAAAACAGATAAGAAATTAAAAATAAAATCAAATATATTTCCTAATATACTATATATTTTTTATTTCCCGTTTTCCCGGGAATAAGAGCAAAATTTTTACCGGAAATATTAAGTGGTAATTTCTACAATTTTCATTTTCGACCCCATAAAGTATATATTTTCTGAAAGTTTATGAATAGAGGAGTCGATTAAGCCCTGACCGTCTGTCCGTGTGTTGGTTGAAATCAACTTTTAGAAGCAACTATATGATCCTCAGATCTGTATATGGTATCAATCTCTTGGAAATATCCAGGAATGAATCGCTATTGAAATTCAGCACAATCGCCCCATAACTTTCTGAGATATGAGCAAAAAACAACGACCACCTCGTTTTTTTACACAATTACAACAACAACATACTTATATACATACATGCAAAAAACATGCCAAAAAAAAAAATTACAAAAAAAAATATATTAAAAATAAAAAAAAAATAATAAAAAAAATACAAAAAAAAAAATTAAAAACAAAATTTTAAAAAAATTTTTAAAATTTTTTTAAAAAAATGTGAAAAAAAATATAAAAAAAAAATAATAAAATATAAATAATATCTTAAATAAAATAAGATAAAATTTTTTTGGCTCAGCTGGGATTCGATGCCACATTTAGTCTAACCAGTATATACATATGTACGTATTTTATATGAGATGAATGGTGATACAAACAATTGTTATTGCATGACTACACGTTGTGAAGGGTATATAAGATTCGGCACGGCCGAATATAGCACTGTTACTTGTTACATTGTAAATTCAAATCTTTAATACTATCCTTTATTTTTTCTGCAACGGCAATAGATGTATGTGGCCGAGGAAAAATTTTCGTTTTTTAAGTTTTTACTTCCAATTTAAATTGTTTGCAGTAATGCACTTTTATGTTTATATAAGGTAAGAGTTTATGTTTATCAGGCCACATATCTAACACCAAACAAATATTTTTTTGTGATTGGCATATTACTTGTTTAACGTGTTTTAAATACAAAGTGTATACATCTTCTAATGCAGCTGATGAAATGTTATACGCCCTTGGAAGAGTCGTTTTGGCAATTAATGTTTATATATATTTTTGAAACCCACTACGCTCTACAATTGTAAATGGCTGAAGGTCAATACAGCACATTTCAGCCAATCGGCGAGCTGTTAAAAGTTTATAATTTTTTAAAGAATTTGGGTCCAATGCACTTTGAGTCATTTGAATGTTCTCCTTGTAATTAAATAATAGACTTATCATCCATACCATGCACTGGTTAAGATAATTACTTGTTGACGTAGACTTTCCAAATCTTAACAAAATAAAGTTTTATTTAAAAATATACTACATATGTACACATATAAAAAAATTACTCTTTCAGAATCATATTTTCATCTTCAAAACAAAGCAAAATTTTTATTTTTCAAATATTTGCTTTCCGTTAATAAAAATTTCACTAAAATACTTCCAACACTCGGAAATTTCATTTGTACTAAAAACTTTAGTAGAAGATATACAATCACTGAAATTTTCTGAATTCAATGAGCTTTCTGAAATAGCATTGTTTCTTTGTGTTTCTTTTAAAAACTAACTATTTAGATTTTTTGCGTCAGTTTTATAGAAAATTTTAATAAAGTTACTTTTAATATGTATTCTTAAATAATTATACATACAAGCGCGTTGAAAAAATAAGTGTATATGTTTTATTGCAGTTTTTGAGAGTAACCGTATTGTATATTTTATTCTTTTCGACTTTAAAATTGCTAAAATTACTTAACTTTTTTTAAAATTTAGCGTTGAGGTAAGTATTAAACGGCTAAGTCGCCAGCCGAAATCAGTCAAGCCCAGTCGGCGGCGGCTAGTTCTAAACAAAATCACTCGGCGGCGGCGGCTAGCCGGCTGAAAGCCGATCGACTTGGACCTCTGCTATTGACAACTTTCCGCTTCATGCTATAAACACAATCAAGTCCACCGACCATCGACTACAAGATGTCAAAAATAGAATACATGCGTGCTTATGAGAATAATTTTTTTAGACGCTACACGGCTACTTTTTTAGCCCGTAGCCAACTTTTACCCTACGTTGCCACAAGCAAGTATTTACTTGCAAGTAGTGTATACGAAATACTAACGAAAATCAGGAGAAATGCCAAAAAAAACACAAAAATTTTTTGAGTGGCTACACAGCACAGTGCAAGTTCATTTTTAAAATGTCGTCAACAAATAAACTTCGAACAAATTTAAAACAAATGGCGCTGCTTCAATTGGTAATTAAGTGTTGTCAATAGCCACTATTGAACTTTACCTTTAGACGTAACTTTTTAATATAATTTTTTTTATTAAATATTGATATTTATATTAAAACTTACATTTTAAATGAATATTTATATTTTTTCTTAATATTCTTTATATACATATATACATATTTATTAAAAAATTAGCTGAATTATTTACCACAATTGTATGATATATTGTTGAGTTAACAAAAAACTCAGTATTAGACAACACTGTTTTTCGGCTTGTCACTTTTTTTGCCGTAACCTACCGTTGCCACATGCAAGTGCAAGTGAAAAAAAACCAATACACTAACACTTTTTTACTAACACAACTACACTTTGGCAACCTGCGACTCAGCTTGCGAAGAAATTTTTAAGCAAGTAAAATTTTTACAGTTACGGCAAGTAAAGTGACAAGCCGAAAAACAGTGTTGTCTAATACTGAGTGTTTTTAACTCACTAATATATCATACAGTTGTGTCAGCTAGTTTTTTAAATAAATATGTATATATGTATATGAAGAATATTAAGAAAAAATATAAATATTCATTTAAAATGTAAGTTTTAATATAAATATCAATTTTTAATAAAAAAAATTATATTAAAAAGTTATATGTCTAAAGGTAACGTTTAATAGTGGCTATTGACAACACTTAATTACCAATTGAAGCAGCGCTATTTGTTTTAAATTTGTTTGAAGTTTATTTGTTGACGACATTTTAAAAATGAACTTGCACTGTGCTGTGTAGCCACTCAAAAAATTTTTGTGTTTTTTTTGGCATATCTCCTGATTTTCGTTAGTAATACGTATACACTACTTGCAAGTAAATACTTGCTTGTGGCAACGTAGGGTAACTGTAGAGATTTTACTTGCTTAAAAATTTCTTCGCAAGCTGAGTCGCAGGTTGCCAAAGTGTGGTTGTGTTAGTAAAAAAGTGTTAGTGTATTGGTTTTTTTTTCACTTGCACTTGCATGTGGCAACGGTAGGTTAGGCTAATTTCTATTTTTCTTGGCTACAAAAAACAGATTAGTACTGCCAATACAATAAATGCATGAATTGGTGGTTTTAAAAACGCAATACATTAAATATCGCTATTAAAAACGCGAAAAACTATTATAGTGGCACCATTGAAAAATAATAATCATCTGTTCATTTGTTTGTTGTTAGTGATCGGTAGTCGTTAAAAGAATTAAGTAGCTGGCGACTTGGCTATTTTTGTAGCCAGCTACTTTTGTAGTCGGTAGCCGATGGTCGGTAGCCTTTGATTGTGTTTATTGCTTCATTGACATGTTTTCGCTTCAAAAATTTCTGTGTAATGAAGTACGCCGTCAGCGTTCGACAGTGTAATAGCTAAACCCAAAGTACGCATGTCTTAAGACAAGTATGCGTGTCTAATAGGCCTTTTTGCAACGAAGGGTGATTTCCGCTATTGTTTAATAGTTAGATTAAACAGTAAAAATATTGTTTAATAGTTAGATTAAACAGTAAAAATAGTAATAAAAATCAAAAAATTTAAAAAGGTTATTAATTTTTGTTAGACAAGTGTAACGTTGTCGAAGTCTCTTTTAAAAAGAAGTTCAAAATATCATTTCTGGACTAAATAAAAAAAAGTAATGTCTTTGCTTTATTTCCAACAACTAGAGAAAATACTTTAGAGTGCAAAATATTTAAAAAGTCAGTATAAAAGCTAATGCAATTTTTAATAAAAACACACTCTGTAAATCTGTAGATGTATGTATGTATGGCTTTAGACTTAGAAATACATTTTCGCACATAACACTTTTTATTACGCTCTCCTTAACAAATTCATATCAAATTTATTTGGACAAGTGAAGTAAATAGTGAATATAAACTATTTTTTGCTTCAAAATGTAAAGAGTAAGGTAGAATTTATTTATTTTTATTTATAATCAGTACGCCAAATAAATTGCCAAATTTCTTACTAATTTATTTAACCCTCCGTTAGTCGCAATCTTTTTCAATTTAGACTAGTCGCAATGTATCAAATTGATATTAATAAAGAATGGTAACAAAAACTCGCGTTTAAAAATAATCTCTTCACTTTTTATTTCAGAAACATAAAAAAATATAAAATTCAAAGTATTTAAAAAAATAAAATTGCGGTAAAAATATATTTTTATCGCACAATAGCTTAAAAACTCTAAAGCAAATAAAGTATGAATATTAAAGAAACAGACTTGTATGATGTGTTTATTAATCTCTATCATCATCCGAAAAATGGTGCAATGAATTCGTTATATTTAAAGCATAATTATCACAAAAGCTTTTTATATGCTTTAAACAAATAGGCAATAGTCATCACTAAGCGAAATTTTTCAATACCGTCTCTATTTGTGCTAAACATGTCATCCAGGCTTTGCCTATTACTTCGGTGTACACCCGCCAAGATAAGAAGACCAATAAATGCTTTTAGTTCAATTTTGTCAATTGGTTTTGCATCTCGTTCTCTCTAAAAATACCCTTTAAGACCTTGAATATACTGGTTAGTATATTCTAAAATAGTAGTCAAAATGTCTACAAATACAAAATGGTATTACAAATATCAAATTTTTGTCGTTCACTACTCATTCTACCTCAAATGTCGCAATTATCAATTTGAACTTATTAAAAAATAAATAAGTATATATTTATATAGCCAATAAAAAATATTGTAACAAGTATAAATGTTTAAATTTTACTTACTATATGCAACAAATATTCACTTTATTTAAAATTGAAATGGGAATGCTCGCAATGTATCAAATTGAGCAAAATCGGCTTCCACCTAATTTTATCAAAATTAAATCATCTACTAAACACATAAATGAAGCAAAAATATTAAGATACATAAAATTTCAAAAAAATTGTATTTAATGGAAAAAATTTACAATAAAAAAACTATGGGAGGCGCTGCGTGACGATGTAAACTCCAATCCTTGGGGAACAGGATATAAACTCGTCATGGGGAAACTCAGCTGCAAAGGCCCCGCCCCACTAATGAATGAAGACAAAATGACCCGGATCGTTAAATCTCTCTTTCCAGCGCATGATAATCTGGAAGAGGAACTGATTCCCGCAGAGAATATGGACATCCCGCTTTTCACAACGGATGAACTTATCGCAGCTGCCTCGAAACTAAAATCCAGAAAGACGCCAGGCCCCGACGGCATACCATCCGAAGTTATAAGGGAACTAGCATATAAACGCCCGGAACTGCTTCTACATACCTTTAACAAATGTCTTACAGCAGGAACGTTCCCCAAAATCTGGAAGGCACAGAAACTAGTGCTAATAAGTAAGGGATAAGGCGACCCAGATTCACCATCAGCGTACCGGCCATTATGCATGCTCGACACTGCTGGCAAACTATTGGAAAGGCTCATAAAGCCAAAATTGGCAAAAGCCATTGACTTGAAGGGAGGGCTGTCAGATAGACAATACGGCTTTAGACCGGGTAGGTCCACAGTAGGGGCCCTTAGAGATGTCGTTCACGCTTTTGAAACTGCGCAGGAGAAGAACAACTTCAGTAGGCCTCTGATATTACTGGCGACTTTGGACGTAAGGAATTCTTTTAACAGCCTCAGGTGGACGGACGTTCTTCATGCACTGGAGTCTCGTTTTCAAGTGCCAATGTATCTGAGACGGATAATAGGAGACTACCTCAACAACAGAGAGCTCATCTACAACACAACCGACGGGCAACGAAGGATGCACATCACTTCGGGAGCAGCACAAGGCTCCATTCTTGGGCCAGACTTGTGGAACATTAGCTACGATGATATACTTCGGATGGAAATGCCGCATGACACGTTTCTCGTGGGCTACGCGGACGATATAGCAGCGGTGATCAACGCAAGGGATATCGAGGGAGCGGAACGCAAGCTCAGACAGGTGATGATAAGGACACAGGCGTGGCTGGACACGGACTTAGCCTAGCTACTCAGAAGACGGAACTGATTCTACTTACCAAACGGCATATACCGACTGAATTAGAATTCAATGTTGGTGAGATCACACTACGGACTAGAAGGTGTATAAAATATCTGGGCATAAGTCTGGATTCGAGGATGACTTTCTCTAACCAGATACAGTATGCAGTCACAAAGGCGGCGAAAATAACAGCGCAGCTCAGCCGACTAATGGCGAACGTAGGTGGCCCAACTCAGAACAAACGTAGATTGCTGATGGAGACGAGCAACAGTATTCTCCTATATGGCTGCGAGGTATGGGGAGGGGCAATGAAATGGAGGAAGAGGGCAAACGCCCTACTGGCCGCTCAACGAACGTCCGCATTGAGGATAACGTCTGCATACCGCACAGTCTCTGGAGCTGCTGCACTTGATTTAGCCGGAGCAGTTCCTATTGACCTTAGGATACGAGAGCGAAGGAAGATATGGCAAGAGGAACATAGGCGGATAGTACACGAAACCTTGCAAGCCTGGCAAGCAAGATGGACAGCTGAAACCAAGGGAAGGTGGACAGCCAGACTACTTCCACGCCTTGAAAACTGGATTGGAAGAACAAAAGGAGAAGTTAATTATTACCTGACACAGATGCTCACAGGTTGGCAAATGTGGAACGCCCTACTGCATATACGAGGAGGCTGAGGAGATAGATGACGCCGAACACACTTTTTTCAAGTGACAAATGGTCGCAGCAGCGACAAGAGCTGGAAAGGAAAATAGGTGAAATAACTGTGGAGAATATAATCCCCATCATGCTGAACAGCGAGAACAACTGGAGCGCAGTGAAGCGATACTGTGAGGATATACTGCGGATGAAAAAGAAGGATCTGGATGCATCGGATTAAGGATTAAGCGGACGCATGGACGCAGGCATTTATAAGGATGGGGCTGTTACAGCCATCAGGAAACCACCCCGAAGTAATGCTGGACGCGGTTCCGGGGTGGATTGCTTTCCAAGGGTGGAAGACAGGGGGTTTTTTAGTCGGTATTCCCATGGGGAGAGCCCGACATAACACATTGGTGACGACCTTTGGTGTATTCGGAATTTGCATTTTTACCTCCTTACCCGCAAAAAAAAAAAAAAAAAACATTAGCGTCCGATAATCTTTAAAAACTACATCAATTTGTTATTTTAAACCTTAGATTTATTTGCTATTGTTTGTTAAATTTTTCCTTTATTCATAAAATAAATCGATAATGTGAAACCTCAGCAAATCAAAGACAAAACGTAGAAAAGTAAATTGTATTTACATACATACATACATACATACATACATACATACATACATACATACATACATACGTTTCTCTGTTTTCCACTTTGACCCTGTAATTAATACTTTACATACTACATATGTATTATTTATGTGCGTATGTTATAGATGTATTAAGTTTGAATAAAACAAAAAACAATTTACTATGCTTTTAACTATTTCGAAAATTCACCACATACCTATTATGTATTGTGTGGTAGTTAGTGCATACTAGCAAAATTAGTTAGCTCCTCTTCTTTATAACACGTTTTATGCAAACAGATATTGTTATTTTTCTTTTTCTAATGCTTTCTTTAATAAATATTTTACTATATTTATTTAAACTAACGTCGCAATCGCAATTTTAACTAAAAACAAGTAAGATCACTATATTCGGCTGTGCCGAATCTTTTATACCCACCACCAATTTTTTAATTAATTGCTATGGAATAATCTCTTTATAATAAACTATGTATGTATCACTTTCTTTGTAGAGGGTGGTTAAATTTTAAGGTCCCATGTTGAAGGTGAACTACACCCAGTATTTAAATTTGTTTTCTGCATTTCATTTGACATTTCTCAATCTCAAACTTATTCAATTTGATCCGTGAAAAGATACGCAAGTGAGCAACGCTTTAAAGTTATTCAGGTTTTTTTAAAAAAATGGGCGTTCAAATCAAAATTCATTTTGTGCACTTCGTAATTCTTTTGATCAACATAATCGTTCAAATTGTAAAAAATATTTAAATTTCTGCAAAACAGGTCTGTATAAAATGTTAGAAAATCTGTGAATGCCTTCTTAGTTCGTTGAATGGGAACTATTGCTGTTTTTTGCGATAGTGTAGCAAAAGAGCAGTCAACCTCGACTCATCATCATTCCCAACAATTGAGCATCAACATTGTCATTGAAAATTTGAACCATCAGATAGAGGAGTGTCGCTAAGGATGGGGGGGCCATTTGGCCGATATTTTGTTAAATACATAATTGAACCATACAAATATTATAATTACAAAAAGAAATAATAATAATATCCTAAATAATTTGTGTTTTATTTAAATTCAACATCGGTCCTTAAAATTTAACCACCCTTTATAACTTCGATATACTACTAAAATGCTTTTGTAAATGTAGTTTTTCAATGAAAGTGGGCGTTAAAGTAGGCGTTTCAATAAAGTTTTTGCTAATGAGTACAACTTAGATATTTCAATATAGTCCTTAATTTTCCCAAGAACTTTGTCAATAGAGAAATTACATGAATTTAAGATAAAACGTTATATGGGAGGTGTGCGTAAAAGTGGGCGTGGCACCTTAAATTTCTGGCACAGTAATGACATTGCCTAGGGGGATATACGTAAAAAATTTTGTCATCATACCTCTAATTTTGTCGGTTTTATGAACTTTTAAATTTCATTAACGGTAGATAACGTGAAAAGTGGGCGTTATAGTAGGCGTGTCAAAGTTGTTTTTGCTAATGGGTACAACTTAGATGTTTCAATATAGTCCTTTATTATTCCAAATTCTTTATTAATAAAGAAATTATATGAATTTTAGGTAAAACGTTTTGTTGCTTTTATGACGTTTTTGTTTTTAAATATACCGAAAAATACACTGTACGGTATAAATTTTCGTACATTTTGATCGATAACTCCTCTCCTAGGCCCCTAGCTTTTTCGGTGCTTCCTCTATCGTGCTTTTAACAGACGGACGGACATAGCTAGATCGTCATCAAATCAAACCCTGATTCAGAATATATATACTTTATGGGGTCTAAAATGGATATTTCGATGTGTTACAAACGGAATGGCAAAATGAATATACCCCCACCATTTTTTTGGTGGCGGATATAACTAGTAAAAGTAATGTATTCGGACATTGAATACCTTAAACCCTTAAAAAAAGGAAATTCGTAAATTCGTCGTGCGAAGCACAATAACGATGAATTTACAGTTGATAAAGTAATTTCGAAAACAAACTGATTGACAAACCCTTTCTCGTTTATTGGCAAGCTTTTTCACAGTTGTAAATAAGCTAGTAAATACATTTATGAGAAGTAAAAAAAAGAAAATTTTTTTAGTTGTTAATTACAAAAATTAAAATTTATTAAAATTAAAAAACTGGATATGATTGTTGCTTTAACTCCATAATCGAGTTTCGTATTGATAATTTACGACATTTTAACTATTTACATAATGTTAAGAAATAATTTTTATCCTTTTTATCTTTTAAGTATTGTTTATACATAGAAACTTCAATAATTGGTGTGCTCAAATCGTACTACCAACAAAATCCTTATTACAAAATAATAATATATATTATATATATTAATATAAATTATTACAAATTTATACATATAAATTATTTACAAAAACACTCGTTTTTATGAACGTCATTGTGTGGTTTCGGTACGTTTTTATATCTATGAAGTCACAAACTGCAGTTTTTGTTAATTACCAACTTAATATGAATCTTTGTGAACTAGTGCCTAAGGAGCAAAATATAACTATTGGTGCTAGACAGCTAAGCCTATGCAAGCATAGCTGCCAGATTTGACGATTTATCGTCATTTTGACGATTTTACGTGCTAAAATTAAGTGTTGACGATTTGACGATTTATGCTATGTTTTTGACGATTTTCAAGAATTCAAGTTTGCAACATTTTTCATTACTTTTATATCAACCTTAAACTAAATAAAAATAATTTGTAACGGTTTTTTATGTTATTAATAATAGAACAGAGTGAAAGAGATACATCGATCATTATTTAATGTGTTTGTGTGGGTAATTTTTCCACTAAGTACATTTTTAACATAGTATATGCCACATTTTATCAACTGATACCTACAACACGAACAAATATAAATTTGGAAATGCGTTTAAAACAATTTTAGTTTTTTAAGTAAATTTATTTAAATTATTTAAGTTACAAATTAATATGCTTAAATACTTCAAAAAAATGGTAAGTTCTTTTTAATTATACATTAAAACCTTAAAAATCAAACAATATATTTTCAATAGAAAACCAAGATGATGAAAATTCTAGCAGCTCTACCTCTGTAAGTAGAAATTTCATCCATTTTTTATACAAAACTTGGTAGTAGCTAAAATGAAATTTTAATGGTGTTTTTCACAGGTAACCAACAAGAAGAAGAAAATTAAGGAAGACTAGTTTGCAGATCCAGAAATAAATTTATGGGCTAAAAAGCGAAACGATGTAGTTTATTTTGGCGTTGTGCTCGTCTTACGCTTGCCTAAAGCTACCTTAATCGGTAGAAACTTTAGAAAGAAATGATTATAATTATTTGTCAATTAGTCTGAATTAGATGCAGCCAATTCATTATTTATTATTTTTTGTATTTATATACATATTAATATTTATTTTTCGAAAATAATTCTAAATTGTATTATATTTATTGTCATGTTCTTAACTTAAAAGGGTCTAATGAAACCATTGATCTCTCTGGATTTAAAAAGTTTGTTATGTTGTGCATTAAATAAAAAATGTTTTGTTTTGAAAAATGCGTTTTTTTATTTTGACGTTTTTATGACGATTTGAGTAAACTATTTGACGATATTGACGATTTTTTTCCCCAAATTAGACGATTTTGCCCCTATTTTATCTGGCAGCTATGTATGCAAGAGCGTTGGAGTTTTACATAATTTTTGTTTTTCTTTAATAACACAACACATGCAAAATTTTTTTAACACAAATAACTGTTATAGGTACTTTGTTTAGTTCAATGTATCAATTTTATTATACCCTTTACCTGTGGTGCACAAGGGTATACATACATACATACATATGTTTATAGCTTTGCCATTCCGTTTGTAATTTCTACAATTTTCATTCCCGACTAGGGTTGCCATTCGTACTGTTTTAAACAGTAAATGTACTGTTTTTTGTAATATGTACTGTTATATTCACAATACCTAAAACAGTACGAAAAAGTACTGTTTTTTTATATTTGTACTGATTATGCATATAAGTACATGTATTGAATTTTGTAATTTTTTGAAGAATGAAACAGGAAAAAAATGTATTGTTAAATGTGTACAAAAAAAGGAATAAATATTTATAAATTATTTTGAATTAACTTTTTTTGTAAGCATAAATTATTTTCTTTTATACAACTATACCACCTCTATTTGTGTTGTATAATTATTTATTGAATTTTAAACATTATCAAATGTATTCATTTTAAAAATTCGATTGATTTTTTTTTAGATTTTTTTTTAACAATATTTAATTAATACTTTTGGATTACTATATATAACTTAAAAAATATCAATTGTAATTGATAAATTATCAATTTTAAAGTAGACTTTACTTTATTGTTCATAAAAATTGTTATTGCCTTTAAAAAAATTCAAAACTTCAAAAAAATTATTAAAAATAATATTATAGTCGACTTTAACAAGAAATGTTTTCTTTTTGTTGAGCCTAAATATTATTTTCTTAAATATTGTTAAATATTGATTTTAAGTACATAAGAAATTGTTGCTATGCATGATAGATTAATTGCCATTATTACAACTTGCCTTTAGTTAAAGGTAGGATTTTGTCTGCTCGATAAATAGCTTTGCATTATTACAACTTCCATTTTTTTATTGTTATTATTATTAATTTTAATAATATTTAATGAATAAAAAAATAATAAATTAAGGGCTTATAATGCAAAGCCATTTATCTGCCAAACAAAATCCTGCCTTTAGCTAACGGCAAGTTGTAATAATGGCCCTAAGTCTATTTAAAAATTGATAATTTGTCAATTACAATTGATATTTTTTAAGTTATAAATAGTATTCCAAAAGTATTAATGGAATTTTATTGTAATTTAAAGAAACAAATCAAAATTTAGATAATTTTAAAATTCAACTCGTAGTTTCTGAAATTCAATTACCAATTTCGAAATTCTATTTACTATTTTTGAAATTTTATTAATAACTTTTGAAATACATTAGATCATTTTCAAAATTAAGTTTGAAAATATAGTGCATAGTTCTGAAATACAGCCAAAAATGTTAAAGCATTGGTAATTCGTTTATTCAAACTAATACCAATATTAATATCGAACAAGTAAGAGCGCTATATTCGGCCGTGCCGAATCTTATATACCCTTCACAACGTGTAGTCATGCAATAACAGTAGTTTGTATCACCATTCATTCCATATGAAATACGTACATACATACATATAAAAAACATACATATATAAAAACAACCCATTTTAAAATTATAACTTTACGTATGTATGTTAAAAGAAAAAAAAATTAATTAATAAAAAAAATTTTTTTAAAAATTTAAAAAAAAAATGTTATTAAAAAAATAATTAAAATATATATAATTAATATAAAACAAAAAAAAAATTAAAAAAATTAAAAAAAAAATATTAAAAAAAAATAATAAAAATATAAATAATATATTAAATAAAAAATAAAAAAAAAATCAGAAACATCGGTACATAAACAACTGAGATATGAGCAAAAGACCACGACCACCTCGATTTCTTTTTACAAAAACAACATTACAACAACAACATACATACATACAAGCATGTATACTGGTTAGAGTAAACATGGCATCGAATCCCAGCTGAGCCAAAAAAAATTTTTTTTTTATATTTTTTTCCAATTTTTTTATTTTTTATTTATATTTTTATTATTATTATTTTTTTTTGTTTTTAATTTTTTTTTCTTTTAGATTAATTATGTATATTAATTATTTTTTTTTAATTTTTTAAATTTTTTTAACATACATACTTACGTAAATTTATTTTTTTTTAAATGTATGTAAGTATTTCATATGAGATGAATGGTGATACAAACTACTGTTATTGCATGACTACACGTTGTGAAGGGTATATAAGATTCGGCACGGCCGAATATAGCGCTCTTACTTGTTTAAACCATTTTTGTCTTTGACTTTGGCAATTAGTAACCGATTTGACCAAAACTTTTTGCAAGTAACCCTAAATTCATATCATAAAAAATTTCCGTGTGTCGTGTTCCAAGTAGATTGTTGACCATTTTTGCTGGTGTTCAATACCGAATTATTCCCGAATAACCTATATGAGCTTCAACAAGTACAGACAAACGATCATTTTTAGAATAGTATGATGTACCTATAACTTCTTGAATCCCCTGCACGCTTCGTAGTTCAAAAAAGAGAAACCTAAATAGTCTATTTTTTTCTTTTTTTGTTATACATATAATTACAATGCAAATGCACATGCATAAGTAAGTTTAAAATTTGTAAATAAAATATGTAGTCCTATTATAACTCTTATTGCTCTTATTTGACCTTTATTTTAAAAAATTTCTTAATTGATTTTTCAAGCTCGAGGTGTTTGTTGATTTATTTATTATTTTTTATGTGTAGCATATTCAGGAAAGAAATTGTGTGTTATTACAAAATTTTTATATAATTTTCTAACATAAAAATATTTTATAAACATTTCAAAAAATTTTTTCAAAAAAAAAAATTAACGTAAAAATTATTATATTAAAAATGTAACATAGCAAAATATTTATTACTAAATTTAAAGCTTGTGGATATGTTATTTTTTGTGTATTAATTAAATGCCTATAGTTCTGAGCAACATTATCTGTGTCTGCCTTAAAGTTAATTCTTTGCGTTCCTGGAATATTTATTATCTGTAACATTTCTAACATATATCTACGTTTGTAATTATGTTCAATGTTTAGAACTGATACATTTTCAAAGTTTGGATAGTGATTCGATTTAGAACAATGTGTTGCCAAAGCCGTTTTCTGTGAATTAATATTGTCTCTATACTTTTGGTCTGATCTATGTCCAGCTATTCTTGTCTTAAGTTTATTATTTGTCGTACCTATGTAAACCTTATTACAACTTTCATTATCATTACCGTTACAAGGTATTTTATATACTACATTTGACATGTCCCACTTATTTGTTCTATCTTTTGTCTTACCAAATAGTCTACCTAATGTATTATATGTCCTATAAGCTATTCCATATCTCTCAGAATCAACGATTCTAGATTTCCTCAAACGTTCTGAAATTTGCGGTACATAAGTCATAAGTAAATTTTTCGTTCTGTTATGTCTGAATAACTATTTTCATTACTATTATCATTATTATTATTACTATTATTATTATTATTATTATTATTATTATTATTATTATTATTATTATTATTATTATTGTTATGATTTTTTCTAAATTGATTTAGCAAACTTTAAACTACTTGAATAGGAAAATTAATGTCAAATAATATCTCCTTAATTCTTTCCCTATTTTCCATATGGAAATCTTTATCACTAATTGTTTTATAAAATTTTTAGCCGTATTCATAATAATCTGTCTGCCATGTTGAGAATAATAATTTATGATTCTCCCCGATGCAGTTGGTTTCTGATACCAATCCACTACTATACTGTTAGCTCTCGTAATCAATAATGTATTCAAGTAAGGGAGTTTCGAACCAACTTCTACTTCCATTGTAAATTTAATATTAGGATGGAATTGATTAAGTGTATCCAACATTTCATTAATTGCACATTCCGAAACAATGCAAAAAAGATCAAGCACATATTTTATTATTATCTTCGGTCGAATACTTAATTTTCCCATACAAGTGTCCAATAATTTATCCATAACTATATCCGCTACAATTGGTGATGCTGGAAATCCTATTGGTAATCCCTTTTTTTGTAAATACACCTTACCATCATATTGAAAAAATCTGTTTTCTTCAATACAAAATTTAATAATTCTCAAAAATAAATTCTTCCCCATTTTCGTATATTTCTCTATCATATTCCATTTCCCTTCTATGATATCTAAAGCTAAGTCAACAGGTATACTTGGAAATAATGAAACTACATCTAGTGAAATCAATTTTTCATCATCTTCTATGTTGGTCAGTTATTCTATCTTTAAATTCTACTGAATCCTTAACATTATACTTAGAACTCTTCTTCAGAATGTTAGCTACATATTTACAGAGTTGGTAAGAAGGAGAATTAACAAATGAACAAATTGGTCTTAAGGGATATTCCTCTTTATGAATTTTCGGTAGTCCATATATCCTAGGTGCCGTAGCAATATTCGTCTATAGTATGTTACGCTCAGTATTCGTTAATATCTCTAGTTTAAAAAGTTCTTCGACTATGTTATTATTCACCTTTTGTAATCTGTTTGTTGGATCTCTATTAATTAATTCGTATTTTTTGAAATGTTTATAAAATATTTTTATGTTAGAAAATTATAAAAAAATGTTGTAATAACACACAATTTCTTTCCTGAAGGTGCTGCACAAAGGAGTAGCGAAATATTGAATAATAAATAAATCAACAAATATTTTTAAAGACCTCGAGCTTGAAAAATCAATTCAAAAAAGAAAAAAGTCCTATTATAACATTAAACTACTATTGATTTACTTAATTACTGTTTCGCTCGCGATCTTTAGGTCTTGTCGAATACATATTTGTTGTTGTTTTTTTTTATGAACAAAAAATCACATGTTGACATGAAAAGTCATAACTCACGACCGATTTCGTGCCAACTTTAGATAAACCATCTACTCGACCATAGCAACAAATTCTCAAAATTTCATCGAATTCGGTTAGACCGTTTGTGAGTTATAAAGTCACAACGTACTTGCAACAATTTTTTATATATATCGATAAAGCATGTTTAATTCACTGATCAGATTGTGAGGAAAGATTAGTAATTACGCACACAATTGGTTCTCACTCAAACAAGAGGTTATTGCTAAACCATAAAAAATTATCTGCCTTGAATCAATCGATTTTGTATCAAATTTTGCACACACAAAGAGTTCCTGTGTTCTTAAAAATTGCATGCTCGTAAAAAGTATATATTCTTTTTCAACTATTTCTACTGAATCAACTTTCATGGAACTTTGCATACACACAGAGATTCAGTGGCAATACAATTGAATGGTTGGAAAGGCAATACCACGCACATGCATACATGCATGCATACACACATAATAAAAATGCTGTTTCAACTTGTTCTACTAAACCGATTTTGATCATTCTTTACACACGTGTTCAAATATAACGTTTCTTACTTGATCACAAACAAGTAAGAGCACTATATTCCGCTGTGCCGAATTTGTTCACTTTCTTTTTGCAACATTGATTTGCTATTAACTAATTATCTTCAATTAGGGGTCATACTATTCACTCTGTTTTACTACAATATTGTATTTTTACGGAAACTGAAGAGTACAATTTGATACCCAGAGGTAGTTAAAAAATAATATTAGCTTCGTGTAGACTTGACACCTCCAACTTTTAAAATTATTAAATTAATGTTTGAATTCAACTCAAGCAATCCATTACAGACTTTCTTTTTTTAATTTTTGTGCAAAGAGATATTATATGAATTTGAGATATATGGGAGGTGGGGGTTAAAGTGGCTGTGTCACCTTTATTTTACGGCTCCACGAAAAGCCCCCCAATGAAATAACGCCCAAACGAAAAATGAAATATTCCCCAAATTTTTTTCATACATTTTTGGGTGTTATTTCATATGAAATAACTCCCAATTTTTTTGGGCCGTCTTTCATTTTTTTTGGAAATTATTTCATTTCTCATTTGGGGTTTTCAAATTATGAAATAATCTCCAATGAAATAACATCCAACAAATTTTTAAATTCGGGGCTTGTTTCATAGCGTGTATAATTTGGGTGATATTTCATTTTGTATTCGGGGGTTATTTCATTTTTAAAGCTTTTGGTTTTGGGGGTGCTTGTAAAAAAATTATATAAAAATAGGCCTTTTACAAGAAAACTTTTAGCCTCTGAATATATTACAATATCTTTTTAAATACATAAATGATAACGTTCTGGATTTGGATGGTGCGACCTTCGTGACAGACTACGAAATAAGTCTACGGAAGGCAATAATGATTGTTTTCCCTAAATAAAAAGTAATCGGTTGTTGGTTCCACTTTTGCCAAGCAGTAAGGAGGTCCACAATAATAAAGTGTAACCAACTGGCAGCATTTGTACATACAACGCATATTTTCTCCATTTTGATTTCATGAGCAACCATTTTGTTTTTTTTTACCATTTCTTACGTATAATGTATTAAGATTATTATTTATGTATGCACATGAAAATAATTTTTTGGTAGTTGGGTTTCAAAAATTAATATATTGGAAATATTAAACAATTCTTTGTCCATACTTCCTCACATCTCCATTACAGAAAATTACTGCCTTCTTCACAATATTGTAACTATAAAAACGTCTCCCATGAGTTGGATTTTCAAGCCATTCGTAAAGTTTTAGGATAGCTCGTTGGTGGCTGATCTGATATGGCTTCCATCGTATAAGGGAAATTTACTGCACTGGACTTAGTTCATTTACTGGACTTAGTTCTTTCACCAAAAAAAAATTGATTTTAAATGCTGGCACACTTTTGAAGTTGCATATATCCTTATTATGAAGAAGAAGCCTGCGGCCCTCCACACGATTTATATCAATAAATTTGCGATTTTGCTGTTGGTCCATATTGACTTCATGAAATCCTTAATGAATCTGACTCTTTTATGAATTTCGGGCTTTATTTCATTTTTGTTGCTGATGGGGTTTATTTCATTGGGGGTTATTTCATTTTCATCATTGGGAGTTATTTCATATGAAATAACTCCCAAATATTGGGGGTTGTTTCGTGTTTGCTTTGGGGTTTATTTCATTTATTTTTGGATGTTATTTCATTCACTGTTTTTGGGTGTTATTTCCAATTTTTTGGGGTTTACTTCATTGGGGATTGTTTCCTGGGCGTTATTTCATTGGGGGGCTTTTCGTGGAGCCTATTTTACGTTATTGCAAGTCTTTTGATCAAAGAGCAATTTTTGCAAAAGTTCAGAATCTTACGTCTAATTTTGTCAGCTTTATTACGTTTTTAATTTTAAAGATACCGAAAAGACACAAAGGACTCTGTGCAGTATAAATTATCGTACATTTTTATCTATAACTCTTTTCGTTATGTATAGATTTGAGCAATCTTCAGGGAAAGATTTTTTTTTGTTACTCAAGAAATATACTTTCGAAATTTCATCGCTCCACGTCAATGTGTTTAGGCACAATTGCATTTTATTCGATGTCGGAAGGACATGGTTTTTTCGACATACTCTTTCACTTTTGGTACTTTTTGATCGTTTTCTTTTTATCTTTTATCCGTTATTATCAAATATAGCGAATTCTCGCCAAACGTGGCGATTTTGAAATAATTTTGGCGATATTTTTGGCGATTTTTTAACAAATTGACGGAATTTTCATCTAGACTTTATTAATTAATAAATGTTTTCGTCTAAATAAAGTCAATACATGTAATTATTTATTCATCAGGGTGTTAGTTCTTGTAAAATTAAAAACTTTTCGAGTGTTCTATCATGTGGTGTCACCATTTCTTTGAACGTACAGAACATTTTTTGTTTCACAAATTCACAGTACGAGAATGTTTATCTAAGAATCATTATTACTAGGAAACTGCTTAGCCGCTACGTAGTATTCATTGAAAAGTATTTATGTTGTTCAATAAGAACAAGTCATTACTTAGTATTTGCTGGAAAGCTATGCTCGTTTAAAATATTTTATTCCTATAGTAGAAAATATTGGCATTTTGAACTGATATTGATAACTAATTACAATTTGAATATTATAAATTAAATATAAAACTAAAATTCAAACCACTTCCAGCCACTAATTTATTCAATACTTTCTCATCTTTGTTAATAGTTTATTTACTCAAGCATTTGTAATTTGTATTTTTAGCTTAAATTCGGTTGTACAATATTTTATTAAGATATACACTATCGAACTTTACATTTTACCGATTCAATTGAAATTGAAACTGATTGATTAATATATATTTTTTTTTTTTCATTGGTAAGAGCAGCACGAGTTTTAATGATACTATGGTTTCTGGCAATACACATAAAAAAAGCCTTTAGACATGACATTAAATAAATATTTGAATACAAATAAAAAGAAAAAATAAATAATGTGATTTACAATCTACATTTAGCCAAAGAAAAATAATAAGGTGATGTTTTTCTATACTTTTGGTTTTAACGAATTGGATATTTGATGTTATTTTTACAAAAGAGTGAAAAATATGATAAAGTATATGATTTCAGTTATAAAGATTTTTTCAACTGAAATCTTCGAGGACATCTCATTTTTAAATAGATGTCGGACTTACCTATTGTTGAAATGGTAGAGACGCGTTCAAATGTTGACTCTGTGGTTTTATGTAACGTTTTTACGGTATCAACCAAATTATCTACAATTATAGTAAAACAAAGATTTTTAAATATTTTAGAAAAATTCGTATGCTCGCATCGCTTGTTAGCGACAAGAAAAATAACTCAATACATTATGGTTTCATACAAAATACATACTAAGTGAAATACATTTGCTAGGCTTTTAAATCAATAGTGCTAGAGCATTCATTTCAAATGACACCCTAAATACAAAATAATTTTGCATAAATGATGTGCTTCAAAATGAATGCAACTTTGTGTAAAATATTTTTTATCTAAGCAAACATCTTCAACTCATTAAACATCGGTTGCTTTTCACCAAATATGCATGAGTTCTATGAACTAACTTATCATGAAAACACGTGATCTCCGATGTTAAAATTGTTAGTGTTTTCACCTCAAACAAATCACTTTGTCACCAATTAAACCACTGTAAAATCACATATTTATCATAGTTTATTTTTATGGGAATAAATAAATATTTTTTAATATTTTATCCAAAATTTTCAAAGGCATAAATAAAACGGGTATATTATTTTCTTGTTCTATCGAACTTAAACAAAATTATTTCAATCCGATGATTTTTTAGCTTTTATACCCTTCACACGACAGTGTAAAAGGGTATATGTAGGTTAGTCATTCCATGTGAAATGTCTACAATATTCATTTCCGACCCCATAAAATATATATTTTCTGAAAGCTTATGTCCGTCTGTCCGTTTGTATGTTGAAATTAACTTTTTGAAGTCCCCCGACATCGCCTAGACCCGTGTAAGATATTAAAATATCAGAAATATTTGGAAGCAGATTGGTATTGGGAATATGCATTACCACTCCATAACTATCTGAGATATCAGAAATTAAACACAACTTAGCTTTACCACAAAAATCAAAATTTCCCAGCCCTAGGATAATTATAGACATGGTTGTAAATATTTATAAATTTGGTATGCCTCTGAGGGAACCCACGAAAATCAAGAGAGCTAATATGGAATCAATTGAATGGGCTTGAGTATTGAAATATAGTTTGATATGAAAAGAAAAAAAATCAAGATGGCTTCCTATATTAAATGGCAAATATATGAGTCAAATATATAAGTAGTAGTCACAACAATATTAGTATCAAACAAAAAATGCTCGACCAATACAATGTAGTCAACTAAAAAAAAAAGTGAAAAATCCAAGATGGCATCTAAAACAAAATGGTAGAGCGAATTTCTTTAACCCCTATAATATGGGTAACAAATTAAAAGGCCTGACTAGTAAAATACAGTAATAATGTAAAAATTTAAAATCAAAGATGGCGTCGGAAATGAAAAAAAAATAGCGTAATGAATGTTATCTAGGCTAAGCTACGATGTGGTCATTATACTTATGTACATGACGGTAAAGGGTATTTTCACATTCGA
Source organism: Phyto melanocephala (assembly GCA_941918925.1). Lineage (NCBI taxonomy): Eukaryota > Metazoa > Arthropoda > Insecta > Diptera > Rhinophoridae > Phyto > Phyto melanocephala. The sequence goes on from OW799235.1 coordinate 58,947,609, forward strand.
CACGGCCGAATATAGCGCTCTTACTTGTTTTTTATTTTAAGTGCGTATTTATAAAAGGGATTTGATATTCGATTGAGACTTCAAACTAATAACAGTATTCAATTCTATTCTTTGTTTTTATTTGTTAAATTTTAAATGTATCTTAAAAAGTTGTTTCTTTTTTTTGCAACATAATTTTGTATATTAAAAAAAGTTAATAAATTTGGCTTGGAAAAATACAAAAAACTAGGGTACGTTCGTAAATGCAACAGTTGGGCATCATTGCAGCGTAGCAAAAGTACAACATTCATTAATGCAACCCTTGGCAGCACTTTTAAGCGTCAAAAGTTCTTTTTTGCAAACAGTTGGCAGTGCTGCCGCGAATTTGTGCAAATATGACAACAGTTAAGTTTCCGATGCAATAGCTATTGAGTATACATAAATACAATGGAGAAATAAGTAGCATTAAACAACAATTAATTCTTTAAATTAAATTCGTTTATATTTTTAGTTTTTTACTATATTTTATTACTATTACTATTATATTCTTATTTTTTTATTTCAGGAATCAACATTCTTATAACTTTTAGTTTATTTCTTATAATCAGAAGTCGTTTCATCTTGTTCCTAATTATTTTTTATTATAATTTAAGAAATGTCGCTTTTAACATCAACATTTTCAATAATATTTGCTATTACTATTTTGGATAACATTTTATATTTTTTGCAGAACGTTAAAAAAAACAAACTCTGCGTAGTTGTTAAGCAGCTGCAGTGCATCTGCAACAGCTGATCGCGCATCAGCAACTACATTTGGCATTTTTGCCGCAGAGATGCACAAGTTTGCAACATTTACGAACGTACACCTACTGTTATTAAAATCAAAGTTTTAAAATCATTAATTTAATAAGAAATACAGCTGTCAGCAAAATTGCGATTATAAAGGCTTTATGGAATGAAGTTGTCTATCAATTTAGTACTAAAAATTTTAAGGTTTGAAGAATTGAATGGAGATACCATCAGAAAGAAATCAGAAATAATTTGCAAAGAAAGTTAGAAAGTGGTGGATCACGAAAATCGTGATATCACTCAACGGGAGACAATATCTTCTAACATTGAAGATGCTTATCGCCGTTATTTTAGGTTTCCTATCGATGATAGAGACAACAATTGGCTGCCAAAAATATGTATGTTGTAGTAGCTGTGCAAGGTCTTTAAGAGGTCGGTTAAGAGGAAGTCATAAGTCTTTGCCGTTTATGAAGCCAGGGACTGCAGCAACTGAATCTACTTACGCCAGCATGAGTGTTTCTTCGCATTCATTTGGAAGTCCAACGATTAAACCTTATTTTCCGAATCAAACTGATATAAATAACTTAGTTCGTAAATTAGGCCTCTCAAAAAACAAGTCTAAGCTTCTTGCATCCTAATTAAAAGAATGGAATTTGGTGCAAAAGGACGTAAACGTCTCGTACTTTCGAAATAGAGAACAACCTTTCTTGAGTTATTTCAGTAGAGAGGAAGGTCTGGTACTTTGTAATAATGCTGATGGACTTTTGCAACAACTGAGTTTCAGTCATAAATCTGAGTATTGGCGGCTTTTTATATATTCATCCTAGACAAGTTTGAGAACCATTTTACTTCACAATGGCCATAAATTTCCATCGGTCCCACTCGCGTATACAAGAAATATGAAAGTAAACTATTGTAGTATGAAGATGATACTACAAAAAATTAAATATTCACATTACTTATGGAACGTATGTGCGGATTTGAAAGTCTTAGCAATGTTAAATGAATTGCAAAGTTGAGATACTAAGTTTTGTTGCTTCTTATGTGAATGGGATAGCCGCGCGAAAGAAAAACACTACAATGCTAAAATTTGGGCGAAAAGAGTAAACTTTATTCCAGGAGAAAAAAATGTAGCAGAAGAGCGTTTAATTCAAAAATAACAAATTCTTCTGCCTCCTCTTCACATAAAGATATGCCTAATGAAAAATTTTGTCAAAGCCATGAACAAGGACGGTGAAGGCTTTCTATACATTAAGAGCGAATTTTCTAGAATCAGAGATGCTAAGGTAAAAGAAGGCATATTTATAGGTCCACAAATACGACAGCTTATGAAGGACGAGGTTTTTAGAATGAAATTGAATGATGTTGAAGAAATAGCATGGACAGCTTTTGTGAATGTTTTTTGGGAAACAGAAAAGCTGAAAACAACCATGTAATCATCGAAGAACTACTTTCTGCCTACAAAGCTCTAATGTGTAATATGTCCCACAAAATTCATTTTTTGGCTACTTTCTGCCTACAAAGCTCTAATGTGTAATATGTCCCATAAAATTAATTTTTTGGCTACTTTCTGCCTACAAAGCTCTAATGTGTAATATGTCCCATAAAATTAATTGTTTGGACTCCCATCTAGATTTTTTTCCGGATAATCTTGATGCTGTATCAGACGAACATGGTGAAAGGTTCCATCAAGATATGTAACATATAGAGAAACGTTATAATTTTTTTGATTTTTGTTGGTCGACTTGGAAAGAATCTCAAACTGATAATATTAAAAAAAACAAGTAACAGTGCTATATTCGGCCGTGCCGAATCTTATATACCCTTCACAACGTGTAGTCATGCAATAACAATTGTTTGTATCACCATTCATCCCATATAAAATACGTGCTTACGTACACGTTAGAATAAATGTGGCATCGAATCCCAGCTGAGCCAAAAAAATTTTATTTTATTTTATTTAATATATTATTTATATTTTATTATTTTTTTATATTTTTTTTAAATTTTTTTTAAAATTTTTTTTAGAAAAATTTTTTTAAATTTTTTTAAAATTTTTTTTTGTAGTTTTTTTTTATTATTTTTTTCTTATTTTTAATATTTTTTTTTTTAAATTTTTTTTGTTTGGTATGTTTTTTACATGTATGTATGTATGTATGTATGTTGTTGTTGTAATTGTGAAAAAAAACGAGGTGGTCGTGGTTTTTTGCTCATATCTCAGAAAGTTATGGGGCGATTGTGCTGAATTTCAATAGCGATTCATTCCTGGATATTTTCAAGAGATTGATACCATATACAGATCTGAGGAACATATAGTTGCTTCTAAAAGTTGATTTCAACCAACACACGGACAGACGGGCAGACGGACAGACGGATAGACGGACAGACGGTCGGGGCTTAATCGACTCCTCTATTCATAAGCTTTCAGAAAATATATACTTTATGGGGTCGGAAATTAAAATTGTAGAAATTACAAACGGAATGACAAAGCTATATATACCCTTGTGCACCACAGGTGAAGGGTATAAAAATATTATTAAAGAAAACCGAAGTTGAATGTCCGCAAAGGAACAGCTTAAGCTGCTTTTTATACCCGCCACCAAAAAAATGGTGGGGGTATATTCATTTTGTCATTCCGTTTTTAACACATCGAAATATCCATTTTAGACCCCATAAAGTATATATAATCCGAAATGGGGGGGTTGATTTGATGACGATCCAGCTATGTCCGTCCGTCTGTTGAAAGCACGATAGAGGTCGCACCGAAAAATTTTTCTGGAATCTTTCTTATAAAAAAGGTTTGCTTGGTATTGAAAATGAGCTAAATCGGAGTATTAGGAAGAGAGTTATAGCGCGTAATGCAAGAGTAGGTCGAAAAAACCATGTCCTGCGAACATCGAATAAAATGCAATTGTGTCCAAACGGATTAACGTAGAGTCATGAAACTATATAAATTTTTCGAGTCAACACAATATTTCTTATCAAAAATGTCTTAAATCTATGCATTAGGAAAGGAGTTATAGATAAAAATGTACGAAAATTTATACCGCGCAGTGTATTTTTCAGTATATTTAAAATTTAAAACCTAACAAAACGGACAAAATTAGATGTATGATTCTGAAATTTTGCACACTTTACTTCTTGGTAAGAGGTTTTGTTTTGACGGAAAATCAATGTGACACGCCCACTTTTACGCCCACCTCCCATATAACGTTTTACCTAAAATTCATATAATTTCTCTATTTATAAAGATTTTGGAATAATAAAGAGCTATAATGAAATATCTAAGTTGTATTCACTTGCAGAAATAACTTTGACACGCCTACTATAACGCCCACTTTTCACGTTATCTACCGTTAATAAAATTTAGAAGCTCATAAAACCGACAAAATTAGAGGTATGATGATAAAATTTGCTACGTATATCCTTCTAGTCAATGTCATTACTATACTAGAAAATTAAGGTCATACGCCCGCTTTTACGCCCACCTCCCATATAATGCTTTATCTCAAATTCATATAATTTCTCTATGAATAAAGATTTTGGAAAAATAAAGCACTATATTAAAATATCTAAGTTGTATTCATTAGTAAAAACTTTTTTGACACGCCTACTTTAACGACCACCTTCATTGAAAGCCTAAATTTACGAAAACACTTTACTAGCATATCGAAGTTATAAAGGGTGGTAAAATTTTAAGGGCCGATGTTGAATTTCAATAAACCACAAATTATTTAGGAAATTATTATCATTTCTTTTTATTATGACAATATTTGTATGGTTCAATTATGTATGGAACAAAATATCGGACAAATGGCCAACCCAACCTCGTCGCCACACCTCTAACCGATGGTCCAAATTTTTAATTACAATGTTGATGCTCAATTATTGGGCACGATGATGATCGAGGTTGACTGCTCTTTTGCCAGACTATGGCGCAAAACATCAATGGTTCCTATTCACCGAACAAAGAAGGCATTCACAGATGTTCTCACATTTTATACAGACCTTTTTTGCAGAAATTTAAATATTTTTTACAATTCTCCTGATTGTGGACGAATTTAAACGATTATGTTGATCAAAAGAATCACGAAGTGTACAAAATGAATTTTGATTTGAACGCCCATTTTAATTAAAAACCTGAATAACTTTGACGCGTTGCTTATTTGCGTATCTTTCCACGGTTCAAATTGAGTTAGTCTGAGATTGAGAAATGTCAAATGAAATGCAAAAAAACTTGTTGTTTAGGTGTGGTTCACCTTCAACATGGGCCCTTCAAAGAAAGTGATACATACATAGTTTATTATAAAGAGATTATTCCATAGCAATTAACAAAATAATAAATGTTGTGCTTGAAATCTACACAAAATTGGTGGTGGGTATAAAATATTTGGCATAGCCGAATATAGTGCTCTTACTTGTTTATTTTAACAATGTTTCCTAAATAAAAATTAATAATTATTAACAAAAATTTTGTGTTATTTTAAATAAAAAATATATAGGCTGTAAATTTCTTAATTTTTTTATTGTTGCTACAAGGCGCTTTAGTGGGCCCACTATTTTTAAGATAAGTAGCTCTCAGAAAAAGTGCAAAATGTTGAATATTTGCTTTATATTTTTTTATTTCATCAAAATCCATATAGTCCACATAGTTTTATTTAATGGAGGATTTTGTTGCTGAGCAGTGTAATTACAGTAGAGGAATGTGTTGCGTTACAAGAAATTTATTCATAAACATAATTAATATGACATATAGTGAACATAATATAAGGATAGAAAAGTAGAAGAAAAACATTAAATTAATAATAATTTTATAACAAAAAAAAAGAAAAACAAGTAAGAACGCTATATTCGGCCGTGCCGAATCTTATATACCCTTCACAACGTGTAGTCATGAAATAACAGTAGTTTGTGTCACCATTCATCCCATATGAAATACGTACATACATATATAAAAACATCCCATTGTAAAATTATAAATTCACGTATGTATGTTAAAAAAATGAAAAAAAAAATAAAAAAATAATAATAAAAATATAAATAATATATTAAATAAAAAATAAAAAAAAAAACAAAAAAAAATTTGTAAAAAATTAAAAAATTTTTTTTTTGGCTCAGCTGGGATTCGATGCCACGTTTTCTCTAACCAGTATACACGTTTGTATGTATGTATGTTGTTGTTGTGAAAAAAAAATCGAGGTGGTCGTGGGTTTTTGCTCATATCTCAGTTGTTTATGTAGCGATGTTTCTGATTTTCAATACCGATCTACTCCCGAATATTTCTGATATTTTAGTACCTTACCCGGGTCCAACTTATGTCGGGGGGCTTCAAAAAGTTGATTTCAACATACACACGGACAGACGGACAGACTGACAGGGCTTAATCGACTCCCTTTCAGAAAATATATACTTTATGGGGTCGGAAATGAAAATTGTAGAAATTTCACACGGAATGACAAACCTATATATACCCTTTTCACTGTGTGAAGGGTATAAAAATGTATGTAAAAAAAAACTAATTAAAAAGATTTTGAAACTATTAGCATTGTTGTTTAGTTGTTGATTGGGTGAAACTACCATTCGGACACTAGATATTGATGTCAAGGGAATTTAATCTCTCAGTTTCGTGGCGATTGAGAAAAGCGTAGGTCTTCACACATGTTATTGGGAGTTTTGGTTATTATTATGTTATGCAAAAATATGAGTGTGCATATTTTTAACATATTTTCCAAGGAGACTCCATAAATACTATTGGAAAAGGAGTAGACATTATCAAACCTTCATAATCCATATATGTATATATAAAAAGGGCCCGCAAAATAACTTTTTTTTCTTTTTTTTTTGAAAATGCTTTAAAAAAGTGTAGCTTTGGCTGTGTGGCACGTAGCGCCGTCCTGTTGAAATCAAATGTTGCCAATATCCTGCCAATTCGTTCAATATGTCCCGATAACGATCGCCATTGACTACGGCCACTCCTTGCCTCTGGACCAAAATCCGCACCAAACAGTGACTCTTTTTGGGTGTATCGGCTTTTCAATGTATGCGTGCGGGTTTTCTGTGCCCCAAATGCGACAATTTTGCTTGTTTACATATCCGCCAAGATCAAAATGAGCTTCATCTGAAAAGATGATTTTTTTGGCAAAATCGGCCAAAGTAATGTCGCAATATTTTTCAGCGTTGTTCAAGCGTATACACAACCATACTCGTTCAGCGGAAGGATAAAACTAATTATCTGTCAAATCAGACATGAGCTAGCTGTTACCATTCACGAACTAAGCACTAGTTAAAAAAAAAACGTTAGATGGCGGACCCTTTAGTAATAATAGTAAACAGATGGGTAGAACAAGTGCAAAAGAAGCCTTATAAATTTCGGACGCATATAGTTACTTCCAACCGTATTTGATTTTATCAAAGAACATGTTGACATAACGTCGTATTGTGTAACACAAAAAAATTTAAAAATATCAGCGTCATCAATATTAAATGTTTCCTAGGAAATCATAGGGGTGTTAGAAAACGTTCTATAAAGCACATTTTCATCGATCTGACAATCAATATTGCCGACCGCATTTCCAATTTCTATTTTACGAATAGTATTCCTTTGTCCTTTGAAAATTTATAGCAACACTAAACTTTTTAGAATAATATTTGATTTTCGCATATTTGATGTTTATTAACACTTTTCCTATCAGTAGTAAATTGTAATCTATGCTCAGATGTTTTGTATTTTTTCCCTGGCGTATTCTAAATCCCTTCCCTGGATAGCATTCTTAATAATGTTCGAAAGCCATGGGTTCTGTTTATGTGTTATTTTTGTTTGTTTCAGTGGTACCGTGGCATCAAATAAATATTGAATATTGTTTTCCTAAAGAGAAGATTGTTCATCAACAGAGGGCATAAAAATGTGACTCCAGACAATAAGAGCTGAATTCTCCTTATAACTGTCTATAATCAAGATGTTTAAAATCACGGTAACAAAAATATTGTTCAACTTGTTGTATGCAAAAGTTAATGTTTGAATTCAACTCAGATAACACTATGCAACAAATGGAAACTTTTATTTTTCCCAGAATAACCACCATATTTTTTTGATGCGCTATAGTCACCTAACTGCAAAAATCATCATAATTTCAAATTCTATGGTAGGATTTTTTTTTTAATTTTTTTTTTATAAAGTTTGAGATTTTTGAAGAGGCTGCTCCATATATCTTGTCGTAACTTTGCAATGACGCACTCGATTTTGTTAAGCAATACGTGTGAAAACTTTAAATTACGCCAGCTTTAAGTTTTTGTGATATCATTTTCTGATCTAGCCATCAGTTTTGGAGTTATCGAGGAAAAAGTCGAAATAAATTTTTTTTAATTATATAAAATTTTTGATATTAAAAAACTTATAAAAAATATAAACAAACAAATAGTTGCTAGTTTTGGTACTTAATCTTAAAACAGCATTTATTTGATTACATGAAAATCAATGGATAAGTTCGTGTTTTATTCCCGATAAACTGAAAATACCTAGTTTTGATATTTTTTTATCACAAATTAGCTAAAAATTTTTTTTTTTTTTTTTAAGAAAAAATTAATTTTAAATTTTTTTCCGATCTTAAGAAGTACAAAAGATATAGTTTTTTTACCGATTTTTGTCCCTTAGCCTTTCGATAAAAAAAAAGTACCAGACACCTGTTTTTTTTCAGCTTTTTCTATAATATTTAAAAAGTCATCAATTGAAAACACATAAAATAAAATACGCCCACATTGTCATGGTGGCTTCGCTTCTCGGTCGTTTCTTATTTGGGTTAAGATTCTCGTCTTCCTTCATATTTTCCTCTAACGCTTATCAGAGTATAACTTAATTTGTTCGACCAATCACAAAACTCATTAAACGTGAATTCAGTGTTCTGCAATCTCAGGCAATATATTTTTAGCTCTAATTACTGCATAAGCAAGTTCCGGGAAATGCATCCTTATCGCTTTCTGAATTTTCCGTAATTACACTTCAGTATTGCCTGGGTATTTAAGTTTTTTCTTGCTGTTTTTATTTCAAACAAATTCCAATCATTATTTTTTAAATAATTTTTCGAAGAACTTTAGTTCTTCTTCATTGTGAACTCTAGTTTCGGCTAACATGTATATGATATATCTATATGACACTAACACAGATGCGTTTACCGCGGGCATATAAACCGCAAACTCTCTTGTAAAACCAAAAATTTTGTAAAGGGTGTTTTTTTAAGCCCGATAGAACTTGAAATTGTAAAAAATAACACAAAAAATTAAATTGTAATCAAAATTTTTTTTTATTCGAAAGATCAATACGTGACATTAACATTTAAAAATGATTTCGGGCATATGGGCACCGCGGCTGTTCTTGACGAAGCGCATTCTGGACGTCCGTTGTTTTATCGCAAAATTGTGTTCAGCGATGAGGCGCATTTTTGGCTTAACGAGTTTGTTAATAAGCAAAATTGCCGCATATGGAGCGAGACCAATCCACAAGAGACCCTACAGACTCCATTACATCCAGAAAAATGCACCGTTTGGTGCGGTTTTCACGCTGGTGGCATCATCGGACCTTATTTCTTCAAAAATGAGGCCGGAGTTCGCGTTACGGTCAATGGAGATCGTTACCGCACCATGATCAATGATTTTTTGTTTGAAAATATGGATGACATTGATTCGGAGGAGATGTGGTTCAACAGGATGGCGCTACGTGCCATACGGCGAACGCAACCATCGACTTATTGAAATCAAAATTTGGCGATAAGTTGATTTCGAGAAATGGACCTGTCAATTGGCCTCCAAGGTCGTGCGATTTGACACCTCTCGATTATTTCCTGTGGGGCTACGTGAAGTTACTGGTTTATGCTGATAAACCAGCAACAATTGACGCCTTGGAGGCCAGCATTGTTCGTGTTATTCGTGACATACGGCCAGCAGTGCTCGAAAAAGTGGCGCAAAATTGGACGTCCAGAATGCGCTTCGTCAAGAACAGCCGCGGTGCCCATATGCCCGAAATCATTTTTAAATGTTAATGTCACGTATTGATCTTTCGAATAAAAAAAAAATTTTGATTACAATTTAATTTTTTGTGTTATTTTTTACAATTTCAAGTTCTATCGGGCTTAAAAAAACACCCTTTACAATTAGTATTACTCAACAAGTGATTGTGGACAAGACAGGTGTTTATTTAATATATAAAAATAAAATAATGATTTTTGATTTCCCTTGGATGTCATTTTAATGTCACGTACGTAGTGTAAAAACATTATTTGTCACCGTCATTAGTATTTGAACAGTCGCAATAGCAACTAATTTAGAATTTAACATTTTTTCTTAACATACCTTACCATACCTAAGAATATTATTAAAAAACAATCTGTCACGAAAAATAAAATCATTTAAAGATTGTTTTCAATTAAGTATGCTGGATTTGAAATGAAAAATATTTGGTTTAGTGTAAGAAAATAAAAAAAGAAAAAATGCCTCCCAAGATTCGCAGATTTTTTCATATTTCCATATATATATACCTCAAAATCATTACTGTGTTATGCAACGTACGATATATTCTTATTTTTCTGGATATTTTAGACAACAATGATTCGAATATAATTAATTTTTTTCTAAATAAAGTACCCTTTGAATGGAACATAAAGATCTAATTTTGCTTCAGTTACTCTTACTTTTGCAAAAATTACTCCACTTTATAGGAGTACAAAAGTCACGTACGATGAGTTTATCGGGAATAATACACGATATTATCCATGGATTTTCATGTAATAAAATTCATTTTGTTTATAATAAATGCTATTTTAAGATTAAGTGACAAAACTGCTTTCTATTTTTTATAAATTTCAACAATTTTAAAATTTTACAAAAAAAAAAAAATTTTTCCGACTTTTTCCTCGGTAACTGCAAAACTAATATTGAAATTTTCTATAACCTCAATGATCAACTTAAAATTGGTTGTGTACTTTTGCAAGGCTACGATATAATAAATGCTCCAACTATAAGGCGATGCAAAGGCTACAGAAACATATAGATCTAAAACCTTCTAAATATAATTTACATACATATTTACATAAGCCAATACTATTCCAGTTGAAATTCTTATACCTACATTGAAACAACGAACCGCAAATTTTAGTTCACATAAATCTGCGGTCCTCAGAAACACAGAAGAAACATCCAATGCCAGCGCGTTGCTTTTTTTACGAATGGAACAACGTTTAATTTTTCACAACACTGGTTTTTGTTTATTTTTTTTTACTAAATTAATAAAATTCTTTATCTTTGCTTTTAATACAAATACTACTTTTGTAGATATAATTATATATTAATTCTCACTATTTTTAAATCACACACTTTTTTACACTATTTTTTTAAAAGCGAATATTTGTAAACAATAACAAAATTTTAACACCTTGAGCCGTACAAACTATAAATCTGTTTTTTTTATCATCACCTTATAATGAATTCACCTTGATTATACCGAAGGCGAAATTATACAGGTAAAATTATTAGCCCAGTTGGGGCTCAATTCTCGTTCTGTGAAACTGTGAAATGAAAAAAATGTTCGATAGCAAAGAGTATGGGACACCAAATTTATCTATATTTGTTGCTTTTGCGTCATTTATAATGTGTTTTACAAACTTTTCCATCCCTGACATACGAATTGGCTTTGATATAAAACATCCTCTGTAAAGTTGTTGCGCTGTATCAATCCGCCGTTGCATATATGTACCTGAACGAAACTGCCTTGATATAGAATGCATAATAAAAATAATGCGGGTAAAATTACTGGATATACAATTAAAAGCAAATGTATAATCATTTTAAAACCATCGATTAACATTACATTAGGGTAAACAACAATAACGTAATGTTTTGCTTTTTGACTGCTCTATTTATAAAAATTATTAAAGATTAATTATAAAGGACTTATAAAACGGATTTTCTATAGAAATATGATTTATTAGCCACTTATAAAGCTGTGTTTTGCTTATGCAGACTGAAAAACTTTTGTCATTATTTTTTTGTATTTAAATTTGGATTAGTAGGACGGTTTTTAATCTAATATCCATAACTTTGCAGTAATAAACCAAACTCATTTCTTAAGAGATAATAGTAAGAAATTATGAATTTTTTCTGCACGATGCTCATATAAACATAAACAAGTAAGAGTGCTATATTCGGCCGTGCCGAATCTGAAAATACCCTTCACCATCATGTAAATATGTATAATCCCACATCGTAGCTTCACCTATATTTCATGTTATACGCCATTTTTCTTTATTATTTCCGACGCCTTCCTCAATTTTGAATTTTTACGTATTCTAGAAGTCAAGCCCTTTCATTTGATACCCATATTGATGAGGTAAAAACAATTTCATCCGCTATTTTGCTTTACACGCCATCTTGGATTTTATTTTTTTTTAAATAATTATCTGTATTCTACTGGTCAAGCCCTTTCATTTGATACCAATATTGAGGAGGTTCAAGAAGTTAGATTTTAAAATACCAGATTTGACCCATATATAAATTTATTGTCCGCCATTTTGTAGTGGCGGCCAACATGAATTTTAATTTTTTTAGTGCTTATATTGCGCTAATCAAGTCCTTTCAGATGATACCAATATTGACTCTCGCGGTTGTCTAGAAGCTAAAAAAATTTAGTTTAGTTTGTGAATTTTTGGAATATATAATTAAAAAATAAATTTTGCATATTACTTAACCGATTAGAGCTCGACTTATCCGAAATTTTTCACGAATATCTCTATTATATCAACAAATAGTAGCAAAATTGTTCTATGGCTCAAAAATTTTAATTTTGGTGGTAAAAATATGGGGAAAAAACAGAGGCAGTCGTGTTTATTCGCTCATATCTCAGAAAGTTAAAGGGCGATTGTGCTGAATTTCAATAGCGATTTATTCCTGGATATTTCCAAAAGACTGATACCATACACAGATCTGAGAAACATATAGTTGCTTCTAAAAGTTGATTTCAACCAACAGACGCACAGAGGAGTATTTGGCCTGAAAAGCTGGCCAAAATTATTAAACGTGTTTTTTGAATTAAAAGTTCTGGTTTTTTGATAGTTTTAGTTGTGGTATGATATAAGAAATCTAGTAGCAGATTTTGAAAAAATTACACTGCGCAACAAAAGTACACTGCGCAAAAAAAATTTTTTGTCTCTCCTAGAAATAAAAGTATGTGGACTATATTGATTTTGATGCCCTTAATTCAAATCTGTTTTCCGTTTTTCTCTAGTACGTAAGGATTTTCTGTTAAATGCGTGGCATATTTCACTCTCTAAGTCGTTGGGTGCCTAATATATTTTGTGATAACTTGAAAACGGATTCACCGATTTTAATAGCAGGAAGATCAGAAGATGCACCGGAAAATTCTGCTTAAACTAACTACACACATTTCTTTTCTATCTATTACTATTTCGGAGTTATTAAAAATTTAATGGTGAAAAAAAAATTTTCCTGCTAAATTCGTCAAGTTTTTTGTTTTCAAAATGCCATAAAAAAAATGTAAGAACCAAAAATTTAAATTTTTAAGATTTTTTCAAAAGCCATATTCCCAAGGAATAAAAGTTTGTATAAATAGTAAAACTCAATTAACAAATGTTGATTTTAAATGTTTAAACTCATTCTTAACAGACTGTATGTACATGCATACGGTCTAATTAAAAAAAATTTTTTTTTTTTAAATTGTAATACCCTGTTCAGACAGATATTTTTAATTGTTTCAATTTAGTGTTGATTGAGCAATTAAAATAAGTGTTCAGACATACTCAATTTATCTTACTCCATTATCATTTGATAGCTGTAAAAATACGATGTATTTATACCAAATCAAATAATGCCTTCTCTTCAGTGTTTTTCCTGTTGATAAAATATATTTACAATTATATTTATACATATATATACTTATATGTATGTATTTGAATTTATTCAAACATTTTTTTAAAATTTTCTTCAAAAATTTTTCATTTTCTTAATTTTTATTTTTTGTATATTTATTTGTTTGACTTAGAAATGCCACCTATAGAATTTTCTTCTCACTGAACATACTTCCCAAGAGTTGTATTTCGAGTTTTGGACAATAAGTGAAACAATTAAGTATATATTGCTCAATTTAAAAATAGTTTTTAGTATGGTAAATTGAGCTCAATAAGGCCTTTAATTGCGATAATATTATAAATTGACAATTAAGGCGCCTGTGTGAACATAGTATAAGGCTCTTATAAAACAGTATTTTTTTATGAAAAAAGGCTTTATTATATTTATTTTATATTATTTAATACATAATATACGGAAAAGTTAAACTAAAAAAATTCCTTAATGATTATTATGTCGTATGTATATCCTTATTAGCTGCATCATCGGTGTCAGGAAGAAGAAGTGTGATGGTTTCTGATGAAAAAGCTTTTTTATTAATCCGTTGTCTTTGCGTACTGCAGCTTATAAAAGGGTCACTGCTCAGAAATACCCTATTCAAGACATCTCGATTTGTATCGCTTCTGCTAAATTTCCTCGAATAATTCGTACGATATAATCGTAAGGGCTTATTTCTGGCCTTGGCAGCTTCTGCTGACAATTGGATGGTAGCCTGATACCTGGGTGCCCATGTGTGTTTTATGTACCTGCATTTATTTTTTGTAAACTTATTTTGGTGATAAATGCTTTTAATAATTATTCTTATTAGGTGCGGTATATATTATTTTTAACATATAATGTTTTGTAGAGCAGGTATTTAAAAATATCCTTTATGGGGATGCGTGGGACATTGCCTTATAACTATTATGGGTAATAAAGAATTTTTCAAATTTATAATTATAGGCAGATATTAACATTGTAAAGTGTTAAAAGTGATGTGAATGACAGTTGAAATCAATTATTCAAAACACATAAAAGTTTATGACGATATAAATGTATAAGAAAAAGTGCCTGATGAGCAAAAATAGAAGAAATGTAAAAATTTAAAAAAATCGTCAAAAATAATGGCGCAAACTTGCGCACATTTTTTTTTTGTTTCTAAAATTAGAGATTCCAAATTTTACAGTGTTATCAAACATAATTCGTAGAGATGCTAACCTCACTTTTAAAAACCTCTTCTTTTTCTTTTTTTGCAAAAAAAGTGCATTTTTTTTTTTTTGCTTTTGTACTAATTGTTTCAACATGAATATTCAACTTATTTCAAATTTTTTATTTTTTTTAAATAACTTTTGATCGAACCTTTCAGCGAAAAAAAAATTATTGTTAAACCTTTATTCGTTTGGCCGCAAAAAAAATATCAAATAAACATCCAGAAACCGAAAAAAACATTTAAATCTCATATAATTTTCTTCACTTTCCTGACTTTAGCAGGGTCTCAGAGCTACAAATCGCAACTAAAAGTCTTCAAAATTTACAATATAATGTAGAATATTGTCGTCTGTCGAGCTGCGTACTTAGTTTTTAAGATTTCTTAAAATTCAGTTTTGCCTTTTTGGCCAGCTTTTCAGGTCAAATACTCCTCTGTGAGACGGGTGGACGGTAAAGGCTTAATCAACTCCTCTATTCATAAGCTTTCAGAAAATATATACTTTATGGGGTCGGGAATGAAAATTATAGAAATTAAAAACGGAAAGGCAAAGCTGTATACATATACCCTTGTGCACCACGGGTGAAGGGTATAAAAATATTTAATAAATATATGTATTTTACTATCATAAATAACATACATACCTTCATCAGTTGTAAATTGTTGTTGTTGTTGTTCTTTTTCAGTTTTAGTTTCAATTGGAGTTGGCGGAGGTGTTTGAGAATAAGGAATATTGCCTTCTGAAAAAAAGTTAGTTGCATATACATAATTAATAAAAAAAATTATTAAAAATATATACAAAAATTTTATAACATTTTATTCGATAATTTGACAAAAAATTTAGGAAATTTTACATGTTAAATAGATCAAATAAATTCATACCTTTCGTTTTAAGCTCATCACTAATTTCAATTAATCCCTCACTCATTTTCTTAGTTATAACCTCCTGAACAGATTTGCAAAATTCTGCATCAGTTAAAGATTTACGTGGCTCGACTGGAATTGAAGCCTTTAGTTCATCAACAAGTTTTGGTTTTTGTGTGGTCTGTTCCATAGAAAGAAAAGCGCCAGTCATTTCGATAACATTTTTATGGGTTAAATCAGTTAGTTCGGATGTCAAAGTTACGAAAGTATTATCGGGACATTGAACTGTAGTTTTGGTGTTATCTGTTGAAGATTTAGATGTTGCGTAAATTGGTGTAGATTGTTCAAAGGTAAGAAAATCTTGAGTAAGGGTTTTAACGGTAGAGACAGGCATTTCATGCATCTCTTTAATTGGTGCGGCTATCTCAATGCCGTCTTCTTTCAAAAGTTCTGACTGTACAGCAGAAGAGTCCGATTGTTGAAATATTTTCTCTTTTTGTGATGCTATGGTTTTCTTTGGAATTTCAGCACCTGCCGAAATGGTTGTCATTATATCTGAAGCTTTAATTAGTACCTCACTAATAATGGAGGGAGGTACCGCTTGTTCTACCGATTTTTGTGGTTGGGACTTTGGCGCAGGGAACGGTTGCAATTTTTGTTCCATGCTCAAAAAGTCATGAGTAATCTTTCTTTGATCAATATCGACCTTTTCGAATTGTTCGAGTGATATTTTCTCCGATTCAGTATCCATAACAGGAGATTTTTCTACTGAATGCTGTGATGTTTCTGTCGAAAGTTCCGAAAAATCATCTGCAGTCTGTTTTTCGTAAGGAAGTTGAGATTTCTGTTCCATGCTTAGAAAAACATGAGTGAGTTTTCTTGAATCCAACACTGTTTCCTGTTCTGATTTCTCGCCAGTTTCTCTTTCTTGGGTTTTAGATGAAACTGCTCTTACGTTCGGCTTCGATTCAATTTCTTTTTGAGTTTTTTTATCGACTGCAACTGCTTCAACAATTGGTGGAAATGTTATTGTTGTTTTAATTGTCTCCTCTATGAGTTTTGTTTTGCCTTTAATTTGAACTGGGAGTTGCGATTGTTGTTCCATATTTAAAAAGTCTTTGGTAATTTTTTGAGCTTCGGTAACAATCGATTTCATTTCTTTTAATTTTTCTCTAGATTCTTCAAATGTAGTTTCTTTGATAGTTTCACTGGTGTTAAATTTCCCTGGCGTAGCTGCAGGCGCAGAATCTATATTTGCTTTTTCATCAACTTCTGCTGTTTTTGTGGGCTGTCCTAGTTTAAGGTTGGTTTCTGGATCATAGAATTCATAAACAACTTTTTTAGTTTCAAAATCAGCTATTTTATCTTCGATTTTAGCAGATGTTATAGTTTTATCCTTATCAAATTGGGAAGCAGTACTAGAGGGTTTATCGAAGGAGTCAGAAAACGATTTTATTGTTTCAGCTACCTTTATGCTATCTTTTTTACTAAAATCAATTGGGTCATTAAATTTTTGTTCAATTTTCGACGTTGTAACTTTTGGCTCTGAAAATGACTTAATTGTTTCGGAAACAGTTTTGGTTTCAGTAATTATGAAACCGTGAGAATCTTTTAGCTTGTCTTTCATTTCCTTTAATTCAGATTTTAGATCTTCATTTCTTTTTACAACAAAAGTTTCATTTACTTCGCTCACTTTTGTTTCTACCCTTGACAATTCTTTTGTAAGGTTCTCAATTTTCGGCTCTGTAGAAATTTTTGTTGTTATGCTATCTTCTGGTTTTATATCGTAGTCCCTAGTCATTATTTTAACCTCTGTTTTATGATCTTTTGTCTTTCCCTCTGTAAAAGGTTTTATTGTTTCAGCTACTTTCTTTGTTTCTGAAACAAGTAGTCCTTTTGTGTCCTTAGCGTGTTCTTTTATAATGGCAGCCTGACTATCTACTTTAGAAAACACTTTTTTACCATCTTCAAATTCTGATTCATTGGTTGTCAGAATATTGCTCATTGTTTCACTAAATTTTGTGGATTTAGCTTCTGTTGGTCCTGATATTTTTGAAACTGAGTCTTTTGTGTGAAAAACGTTCTGTTCATTTTTAGTTTCTTCTGATTTAAAATCTTTTATTTCGGACTCCGTATATGTTTCACTGTTATCGAATGTGCTCTTTGTTTTACTTAAAATTTCATTCTGTAATTTAGTTTTCTCACTTTTTACCTTATTCAATTTGAATTCTTCCGATGATTTTATAGACTCTTCTTTACTAGCAACTTTTTTAGTGAAGTCACCAAATTTAGGTTCTGTAAAAGCTTTAATTTTATTTTTAACACTAACGTTTTTACTGGTAATAGGTTCATTTGTTCTGCCAACCGGCTGTTCGACTTTAGGTGATTCCTCTTTAGAGAACGTCTCAACAGAGGCAACAAATGTAATTTTTTCTGAGGCCAGAAAATCTTGAACGTCTTCAAAGGGTTCTTTACCTAACGAATGCTTTTCTTGTTGAGGTGAATCAAATGATGATATTATGGTATCAACTTTTTTACTTGCGATCTCCACAGTTTCAGAGGCAACTTCTTCCGCCGTTTTTTTTATTTTGTCACTTATTTGAGAGCTCTTTGATTTTTCCTTAACTTCTTGAACAAATTTCTCTGTTACATCAGAAGTATTGGATAAATCTTGGGATGGTAGTTGTGTTAATTTCTCGAAAGTCAAAAAGTCTTCGGTCAATTGTTTAGATCCAGACTTCATCGATGGTTTTTCACCTTTCAATGAATCAATTATTTTGCTTGTTTTTTCAACACTCGTTATATCTTTTACAATCTTGAAATTATCTATTTCTCTATGACTAGTTTGAAATACGAGGCGGTCGCTTTCTTCCTCTGGCTCTTCCTCAGAACTTCGACTCGAGGATTTAAACTTGTGCGTTAATTCTTTGTCAAAATCACTTTTACTAACTTCTGTTGAATCTATTTTTCCCATTTTCATTTTTATCACTTGCTCAGGCACAACTGCCGATTTAACACTATTATCAGCTGGCAGTTGCATAAAAATCTCAGATTCGTGAATTGCTTTCTTATCTTCAATAAGGCTCTTTCGTTTAATTTCAGTTATTTCGCGGGTGATTTCTTTTTTTTGAGATGAGGCTGGTATTTGACGTTCCACCGAAAGTCGTTTTACAATTTTTTCTCTTCGTTCTGCTACTGTGCGCTTGGCAATCTCCTCATCGGACTCGGATTCCTCAATATCTTTTTCTTCAGCAGAGTATTTGACTTCTTCACGTTCATGAATTTGCTGTATCCGTTTGCCTGTAAAGAAGAAAATTATATTACATGTAGTTCAACGAAACAAATGAGAACCTAATGACTGCTAGTACTTACTTTCTTGTCGGACTAGCTCTTCAACTGATTCGGAATTCTTCATGATATCAGTCTCTTCAAAGTCTCGTGAATGGGAAAGTCGTCCACTTTTGCACTTACTCATTATGTCATCGCGACCTATACTTTTAAGTGCATACTCCAGCGAGTGTATATCATAGTTGGGCTTATCTTTGTATAGTCTGATCATACTTTGGGCTTGGCGGGCTATACTGTCCGTATTCTGGTTAATGATCTCATCGATCTCTTCCGTACTAATATCGATTTCAGATGCCAATTGTATCCAATCTTTACCCAAAAGATTAGAAAGATCTACAATGCGGATATCACCAATATAATGATCGTTTTGATGTTTACTGTAGCTTAGAACGGAGCTTCGGTACGTAGGAGTGATTTTATCAGAAAAGGCAGTTACGGAGTCGGGTATAACAGCTTCCGGCAAAACAATGTTCAGTATGCAAATTGGATGCTGGGGTGGTTCTCCTTTAGCGACTTTTGGTTCTTTCATAAATAGTGTTCGTCCTACTATATCGGCGTGTTGATCTTTTACCCTTACAGTGAACGGCAGGCGATTTTCTCGAAATGCTTTAAATGGCAGTTGCAGTTGTTCGCCTGATTTTGTAACCGGTACCAAGTTACCAGCCATTTCAATAAATTGAGGCTTTCCTTCAAGAACTTCCACATCTCGGCTCTTGGCGACTTGTGTATAAAGTTCCATTTTTTCAAGAGTCTTATCCTCTCGATCGTCCGTCATACAGAAAACTCGCAATCGGGCTTCAAATGGTTCAATTTTTTTCGCAAATACAACAAATTTTGCTATAAAAGGTACATGAATCACCTCCCTAAAAAAACATTAAATTAAACACACACACACATTTACATATTTATTTAGAAATCTCATGAAAAATTTAACTCATACTTGTAAAGTTCAGTCGCCATTTTTGTTGCCTCACTGATATTGCGGCAATCCATTAGCCAAAATCGTGCCGAGACGGTGGTGGTGAAAGAAACACAGTCATTAACAAATGTCAGTGGCGTAGATCCAGTGACATCCTCCCACTGAGCCCTTGACGGGCCACCTAATTAAATTAAACATTTCATTTGCATTTAAACAAACAATCTCACTTCAAACTAAACTCTATTTCATTTAATTTAAACAAAACTTAATTTTTGTTTCAATTAAAAGTTTAAATCACTACATATAATATATTTGCAATTTAAATTTTATTTATTATAATAATAATAATAATAATAATAATAATAAATAGTAAAAAACAAAAGCATTAATTCCAACTGAACTAAAAATTAAATCAAATTGTATTCAAAATTATTGAGTTTATGCGTAATACTAACAATGTGACTTAAAATTAAATTTCATAAACAAAAGAAAATTCAATTCAATCGATTTTAAAAAATGCAATGACAAAACAGCTTTCACGAAAGTTTTTCAATGGTGGCAAGTGAGATCTTCTTGTAATTTAATACTAACCAAAGTCTTTTAAATAAAGCTGTTATTATCATAGTAATTTTCACATAAAAAGCATATAAATCTGATGAAATAAGTTACGAAATCTAGAGTTCCACCCAATAGTTGTGATGATTCATCAGTTGCATTCATCAGAAAAAAAACTATTAGAAGTTCAAAAATTTCCATTTTTTTATACCCTTCACACAGTGAACAAGTAAGAGTGCTATATTCGGCCATGCCGAATCTTATATACCCTTCACAACGTGTAGTCATGCAATAACAGTAGTTTGTATCACCATTCATCTCATATGGAATACGTACATACATATAAAAAACATACATATATAAAAACATCCCATTGTAAAATTAAAAATTAACGTATGTATGTAAAAAAAAAAATAAAAAAAAAATTAAAAAAAAATAATTTAAAAAAATAAAAAAAAAGAATTAAAATATAAATAATAAATATAAAAAAAAATTAACAAAAAAATAAAAAAAAAAATAATAAAAATATAAATAATATATTAAATAAAAAATAAAAAAAAAATATAAAAAAATTTTTTTTTGGCTCAGCTAGGATTCGATGCCACGTTTTCTCTAACCAGTATACACGTTTGTATGTATCTATGTTGTTGTTGTAATTTTTTTTGTGAAAAAAAATATCGAGGTGGTCGTGGGTTTTTGCTCATATCTCAGTTGTTTATGACCCGATGTTTCTGATTTTCAATACCTATCTACTCACGAATATTTCTGATACTTTGTTACCTCACCCACAACCAAGCAATGTCGGGGGTCTTCAAAAAGTTGATTTCAACATACACACGGACAGACGGACAGACTGACAGAGCTTAATCGACTCCCCTATTCATAAGCTTTCAGAAAATATATACTTTATGGGGTCGGAAATGAAAATTGTAGAGATTTCACACGGAATGACAAACCTATATATACCCTTCACACAGTGAAAAAGGGTATGGAAAATCAGAAACATCGGTACATAAACAACTGAGATATGAGCAGAAACCCACGACCACCTCGATTTTTTTTTTCACAAAAACAACATTATATTTGTTATATATATTTTAATTATTTTTTTTTTAATTTTTTTTTTAATTTTAAAATTTTTTTTAAATTTTTTTTTTATTTAACATACATACGTAAATTTATAATTTTACAATGGGATGCTTTTATATATGTATGTACGTATTTCATATGGGATGAATGGTGATACAAACTACTGTTATTGCGTGACTACACGTTGTGAAGGGTATATAAGATTCGACACGGCCGAATATAGCGCTCTTACTTGTTTTTATTAAGATTCGACTTAATCTCAAACATCGAAACTTTAAAATTAGAAATAAACATTTCTTAAATTTAATTTACATCCACTCGCATATTACTCTAATTAATACCTTTATTCGAAAAATATTAAAAAAATGTAATTGTTTGGCTTTAAATGCCTTGTATTTAAATAAGATATAGTGTTTAAAATTGTTGTTTTAGAAAGCTTTGACGATTTTGAATAAATAATGCCATATTGCTCGGTTTAAAACGCCCTTTTCTTGGTTTAAAACATTTCAAAAATTAGATGGACCCATTCCGATTTTTTTATTGTCATAACAACTTAACTTTTATGTATATGTATATTCAAAAAGCGCTCAGCACTAATGCAGTATGTTGACTTAAGTGTGCTTAATGGCAAATTATTTCCTCTTTTAGAAAAACACACAACCACATACGTTGTTATTTTTGAACACATTTGAAAGTAGAATAATTATTTGTGTACAATAGGGGTACAACCAAAATAAGGCCCTGTCACCACGCTGTCGCCGATGTTGTGCTGAAACCGAAAAATATTTCCTCAAGTCATTTCGGAACAAAAATGTTCCGCGTCCAAGCCAAAATCTGAAAGCCCTTTAATTTTTTTTTTTTTAATCTTAATGTCTTCAAAATTTCTTATTTTATAATTATTTAAGTATTTACATTTCTTATTGTAATTATATGATTATAATCAAAATCACAATCTAAAAACTATCTTTGTTAAGTGAAATTTTTATTTTTTTAGAACTTACTGATCCCAAACTTAATTGCATTTGACGCGGAACCTTTTGTGACAATATCGAAAATCTAAAGATGCAGTTCTTATTGTTTTTTATGCACTACATGGTATGGATAGGGCCATTTTGATATTTTCAAAAATTGTAAAAAAGTTGTATCCCTAGTGCACAACAGTGATCGGCTTTGAGTCGTTTTTTCGACATTCGAAGTGCGCCACAAAACTTGAGTATAAGTGCGTATAGGCTGGGGCACAATGAATCCGTCGTCCGTCAAATTTCAACTTTTTCAACTGACATCAACGTATTGACGGAGTGGGGTTGGCACAATCAGTACTTTGTGTTGACGGATCATAAGTCAAGTTAAATTGTTGACTGCTGCGACAAATCAAAAACAAACAGCGGCGGCTGAAGGCCGATAATATTTATATAATTTTATTTTTACTTATCTTCACAATAACAAAAAATTAATAAAACAAAATAATATTTTTTTAAGAAAATGTAAATTTTGCTTTAAATTCATACAATCTATATATAAAATAAGAGTTTTTAACCGAAAACAACAATATGCGTCTGTGGCGGCTCATGCATCACAAAAAAGTACGGCGGCTGCTGTAAAGCCGGTTGACTTCGCTTTTTACGCACAACCATATGGTAGTTGTCAAAGTACTCGACGTACGTCAAAAGTTGGTTAACTTTTGTACTTTGCGTTGACGGAGACGTACTGAATGTGACAACACTCATAAGAAAACATGTATTTTAACTTAGTTGTCAGTTGAAAAAGTTGAAGTTTGACGGACGATGGATTCATTGTGCCCCAGCCTTATAAACCATTGAAATTTAACTGAGCTGACGTACGCATACCCACAACAACGTTGATTTATAAGTACAACACACAATCAACATAAGTGCTACGTCGTACTTATATTTATAGCGTCCCATATTTATATGATTCGCAAGAGTACTCACGTTGATTCATATTTTTAAGAAACTACTTATCTTCATAGAATGACGCAAGTTGACTCAACAACAAAAACATTAACAGCTCTCATTTGTATGAAGAATTAACAATGCTGCCAGGTCGGAGAGTGGAAGATATTTTTTAGCCGCCAGAAAATTTGCAATGTTACAATGTGTAATATACAATTTTTGCAAGTAACACTATTTAATTTTTAAATAAATGCAACTGATTGTGGCCTTTAGGCTAAGTTTTGTTTGGCTTCAATAATAAAAGGTAAACAATAACAGTTATTTTGTGTTTTTTATTTTCATGTTTAAATTTTTTGCAGCAAAATAAATAAAAAACTGCGTTCTTAGGTGCTCACTTAAATTTTAAAGATTATACGCAAAAACAAAATCTCTTAAACAGACATCAAAGCAAGCACTTTATTTTTAAACCCTTCACCTGTGGTGCACAAGGGTATATATAGCTTTGTCATTCCGTTTGTTATTTCTACAATTTTCATTTCCGACCCCATAAAATATATATTTTCTGAAAGCTTATGAATAGAGGAGTCGATTAAGCTCTGACCGTCTATCCGTCTGCCCGTGTGTTGGTTGAAATCAACTTTTAGAAGCAACTATATCTTCCTCAGATCTGTATATGGTATCAATCTCTTGGAAATATCCAGGAATGAATCGCTATTGAAATTCAGCACAATTGCCCCATAATTTTCTGAGATACGAGCAAAAAACCACGACCACCTCGTTTTTTTACACAATTACAACAACAACATACATACATACAGACATACATACTGGTTAGAGTAAACGTGGCATCGAATCCTAGCTGAGCCAAAAAAAAATTTTTTTTATTTTATATATTATTGATATTAAAAATTTACTAATTATTCAGGATATTCTCCCAATGATTTTCAAAATTTTAGTTTTATTGGTTGTTGTGTTTAAGCACCAGTGAAATGCATATAGACCAGCTTAAACACAACAACCAATAAAACTAAAATTTTGAAAATCATTGGGAGAATATCCTGAATAATTAGTAAATTTTTTATGTTAATAAATGAAATTTTATTATTCGGTTGCCCTTAATATATATTTTGTGTTAACCAATGTGTTAGCCAAATATATAAGGGACTAGAATAATAAAATAATGAAAATTGAATAAAATTGTTGGTTGGGTTTATGAGGAAGTTTTTATTTTTGTTTCTTGATTTATTTAAAATTCTCATATTGTTTATGAAAAATTTTAAATAAAACTTATAGTTTAAAGGTCAACTGATGATCTGGCATAAGCACCAGTGAAATGCATATAGACCAGCTTAAACACAACAACCAATAAAACTAAAATTATTATTGATATTTTTATTATTTTTTAAAAAATTTTTAAAATATTTTTTTTTTTTAATTTATTTTTTTTTGTAAGTTTTTTTATTTTGTAAGTTTTTTTATTGTTTTTTTTTTGTTTTTAACATATTTTTTTTTGTAATTTTTTTTTTAGAAACTTACATATGTACATACGTAAACTCAATTTATAATTTTGCAATGGAATGTTTTTATATGTATGTATGTACGTATGGTGATACAAACAATTGTTATTGGATGACTACACGTTGTGAAGGGTACATAAGAATCGGCACGGCCGAATATAGGACTGTTACTTGTTTTATATAAAACGGTTTTGTGGCTCTCCTGAAAAATTTGATTTGAAGACATACGTGGCTGCCGCTAAAACCACAGATATAAATTTTTTCAGTTTTTTGTTATTTGGCTCTCCGCATTCTGTCTCTTGTATTATAAGGTAGTTCATTGAAAAGTTTGTTGTCTCTCTAACTTTTATGTGTATGTGCTATTTATTTATTGTATTGAACTTTTGGCCAGGCTTGCCATTTAAGCACTTTTTATGCTAGAATTATCATTTTTTTCTTAAGTTAGCACAAAAGATTTCTAAAAAAGTGCTAAGTGCTAGTTTGGCACTTTTTAATAATTATCTGGCACTTTTTTCATATAAAATTTAAATGCAATCAATATGTAAATTTTAGATGATATTTTCTTTCTTGTAAAGGTTTTAGCTGGTAAAATCTAAGAATTCTAATTCTAAGAATTGAAAACTAAATAACGTATGTTGCTATAACATTAATATATCGGATGATGTTTTGATTAAAATCGGTTCATCTGAAAAAAACCAAAAAGAATTGGTATGTGAAGAAAATTATATGATTGAACTTATTAACCTTTTTACAACATTTGAGTAATTGTTGACACTTTTTTTTGTGTAAATATAATATTAATGAAATTGAATTTAATTGAACAAAATATAATAATTTTTGATGTTTTAAAAAAACAATATTGCAAAACTTTAGCACTTTTCTTACTGAACTGTGGAATATTTTAGCACTTTTTTTCCGAGGTTTTGCACTTTTTCCCTATTATCTTATGGCAACACTGCTTTTGGCTGTTTAAACAATACGGAGTTGAGTAAAGGCTATTATAATGCACTGCATGTTTTCTACATGTCTGTCAAAATTGTACTTTTACGCTGACTGCCTTGCAGCAGCAGAGATTTCTGCCAACGACAGATGTCACATGTTTTGACAGAAGAAAATAGAGCGCACTCTAATTAAAATTTTGTCAGATGTCTCAACACATGTTTTTTACAGAAGTAATGTTTTAAACGTAACACACGACATGTTTATATTAGCAGTGGAGAATTTGACAAGTCAGATGTAAAAAACATGCCGTGTATTAGCTCCTTAAAGAAAAATACAAAATACATTTCACTAAATGGAATAACAGCTTCATTGCTGGAAATATATACATACATATGCATATACATATGTATGTATGTATGTATGTATGTATATGATTGTTATTGGATTTACATAGTATGAATTTTTTGCTCACTTACTAACAGAGTCGTAAAATGTTTATTATTTATGAGCAATACAACATTTTGCAATTATTGTCATTTTTGAATATTATGACATTGTGACAATGCGACATGATAGTATATGTATCTTGTGAATTCACCATATGTATCCTTTAAATACATATATATTGTAATTACTAAGTATCAAGCAAACAACCATTGAAAAATCTCTTCCTGTTTAAAATAAATAAATAATTCTAAAAAATATAATTATATAAAGGTGTATTCACCAATGAGTTTTGAAAAATGGCAGCTATGATTTTACGAACAAAATTTTCCATATTAATTAATCGGAGGAAAATCCTGTTCGAAACAAATGCATGCATGAACCGACCTTAAAATTAATGTTAAATGTTTTATCGAATATGTACGAAGTAAAAAGATGCAATGGGTAACTAAATATGTACATGGTTAGTAAGTATATGTAGTTAGGCATATTAATTAGTGAGCGTATAGAAAATTAAAGAAAAAAAATAATTGTGAATATTTTTAGGCATGTGTACGGATAAATACATATGTATGTTTAATTATTAAATATATGTATGTATGTACTTATGTATGTATGTATGTACTTATGTATGTATGTATGTACTTATGTATGTATGTATGTGTATGAATATTGAAAAATTATCTGCAGTATCAAATGTTTACTAATGATTTATTGATCAAATTCGAATAGGAAATCAATGTATTAAACCCTCTCTATAAACCTTTTATAAGTTTTCTGCATATGGCAGTACAACTTAATAATTTTAATAACGTTCACATTTGTACATGCTCAATATGTATGTATGTTAAGCATATATTGTTAGATTGTTGAATTGGTGTTAAGATTCAAGAATTTAAAAAAAATTATATTAGAAGCCTTGAAATTCAGCATAAACATTTTATCAAATATTTTTAATTTGTTCATATTTTTGAATTTTTCCAAGATTTTTATTACGTTGCATGTTTATTTATGTTTTGTTTGTTTATTTTTAATTTAAAAAACCAAAATTGTCCTTATGGCTTTTATTTAGCTTCAACATTGTACAAATAGCGGAATCCCATGTAACTTATGCAATTTTTATTGATCGTTTTAAAGGCGCAGTCAAATATTAATTTTTAATTAAAGGCATTTTTTATTAGTTTTTTAATAAAATGCAGTTTTCAACACTAATCAGAAAGTAAAAAACAGTTGCTATTATTCAAAATTTGAAATTCGGCTATATGAATGGTTTCTAAATCAACGTGAAAAATGACAATGATTGGTGTCATTAGTTATTGGGAAAACCAAAAAACCAAGCAGAGTGATAGGGTAGAAAAATCACCTTCAGTAAGATTTTCAAAAAATGCATGGTGACGTCCCGCATCTTTAATGATGCGTTATTTTAAGTAATTAAAAGTTTTGACTAAATTTATTCTTGTTTTCATATACCAGGCCATTCGTTTTTTTTATTTTTTTTATTTTGTAAACATCTCCGATCTGACGTTGAGAATATAGTTGAACACATTTTTACAAAATTAAAATGAATTAAAATCCCATAAAATTTAAAAAACTTGCCTACAGAAAGAATTTAGTAACTTATCCAATAATGGTCAATAATCTTTTAAAATTCCACTCAATACTTTATGAAAAAATATTACTTAAACAGCTGAATGCAAAATAAAATTTATGACTACAATAAAGTTATCGAAAATAATCAAACATTTGACTTGAGCAATTACACGAGCGCAGATGAAATCAAAAACTGGAATGAGGACATGTTTGAATACTTATCGTATAGAACTAGCGAACTATTTTCCACAAAGTACTCGAAGAAACCTTTGATGCTCCGCAACGATATTGTTACATTTTTTATAAAGCCCAAACAAACAAAATATTACTGATTATGTAATTAACCAATATTACCCAGCAACAAATTTTTCACTAGTTCAATGTGAATAGCATTTTTCATGACTTCCAATTCATAATTGCAAAAGGAGGAAAAATGCCTTCTCCAAATCCAAAATGGTTAGCCTTTAATGATGTGCTTAAAAATACATGCAAAAGAATGCGAAAAACAAACATTATTAACTCATGAAACATGGGTTTCTTTTCATCTACTGTGTATGCGTGCATGCATGCACTTATTGCAATTGAGTGAAATTTATTAATATATTCATAAAAACAGATGCTACTCAAAGACAAGTTATTGTAAAAGTCATGCCCGTTTCACCTAAATTGAACCACTACATCATGGGTTGAACACATGCATTCACTATTTCTTTTGCATGTCCTTTTTTTCTGGGTATAGTTATGAAATTGAACTTACTGAGTATTATGATTTTTTTAATACCTTAAAAACTTTTATTTTATACCAAATTCTATACCTGCGTATATGTATGTATTTTTAAATATTGTTTTTTTTTCGTTACACTGTGATAAATTTTAATAAAACGATATGTTTTGTTCATTATTACCAAAAAAAAAACCAAAATGTTTCAGCCCTAGGTTAATTTATACAGATATTTGTTACTATTTATAGGTACGATATATTTTTAGAAGAATTAAAAAAAAATTTTGGAACAATCGATTACTAACCGGCAAAGTTATAGGCAAAAATTATTTTCCAAAATATATGTATATATTTTCTTTGAAATATGTCCTGCTATTAAAGCTTCTAATAAATTCTTGGACATGTTAAAGGCACCCGAATACAGGCCGTAGTCTGGAAAATTACTGCTGAGAAAAACTAACAAATCGGTTTAAAACTAACTGAAATATAAGCACTAAAATATAAAAGCTTCGGCTTTTTTCCTACAATTTTCAGCTTTTGGACAACAGAGAGAAACGATATGAGTATCAAAAGAAAGCACTTGACTACCAAAGTATAGGACAATAAGAAAATGTTTAAATCCTAGATGGCGGCCACTTCAAAATGGAGTACAATTAAATAGTTTATTAAAAAATCTAGTGACTAAAAATGTACCCACTTCAACCCCTCAAAATTGATATCAAACGGAATGACTCAGGCAGTGGAATACAGTAAATAATGAGTACTTTAGGTATTCTCTCTATATCCATTGATTTCTCACTAGCAACTTATTTTCGAACGCTACTTCTGCAGTTTTCTTAATTTTTTAACTTTAAATTAGGAACGTCAAGTTAAAACACATTTGATGTGTTAATCATTATTTCCACTAAAAGGCCAATGCTTGTACTTTCTAAACTGAATAAGCTGATAAAATATGTTGAAAATTCAGTATAAATTATATATTATTATAT
The DNA here is from genome assembly GCA_941918925.1 of Phyto melanocephala. Classification (NCBI taxonomy): domain Eukaryota; kingdom Metazoa; phylum Arthropoda; class Insecta; order Diptera; family Rhinophoridae; genus Phyto; species Phyto melanocephala. The sequence continues at coordinate 58,977,360 of OW799235.1, forward strand.
ATTATGCTTTTGCTGGCTTAAGCTTCTGTCAAAAATCAACGAAAAGTCTGTCAAATGCTTAAGCAAATTTTTTAAGACTTGTCGGTGGATATATTGTACTTTTTAATCTTAAATACTTACTATGATTAGTTGCAAATATATGTACTTATGCAAAAACTGTTTTATTTCTGTATTTCCTAAATATATCGATATTGTCACACAATTATTATTTAATTGTAAAATTGTAAAAATATTTTACCATAAACCAAAAAATTTATACATTTTTTTCACTAATTTGAAAAACAAATGACAACATTAATAAAACAAGCTACTAAATAATGCAACAGTGTGTACATATCAAATTAAAAGCTAATTTCGTAAGCAAAGTACGATCAGATTTGCAGTTTGCTTAAGCAAATGACACTTAACGAAACTTGACGAAAAGTTTCTTAAGTACAATATAGTTGCATACATTTAATTTTATGGATTCGCACATTTGCTTAATCTTCCTATACCCGCGCGTTGGTCTGTGAGAACGACAAAACGCGTTTACGTAAATACTTTTTTAAAACTAATATGTTAACGACTGAAAATCAATAAAATTACTGAATATTAATTTAATGAATGGCTTTATTTTTTTTATTATATCATCGAGTTTAAATAAAAGTCGTTTTTTTAAAGCTTTGTTTAAAAAAACTAGTATTTCATATAGTTAAAACTTTCGGTCTGTGAGACCGTGCGCGGGTATATGTGTTACAAAAATAGGCGCGGGTACTGAAAGGTTAAGCCAGCAAAAGCATAATATAGTTAGGCCTTAGCAAATAAACCAAATCACTGATACACACTTTCCTTATTTGTTAGAATAAAATAAAATTTTTCAAATTTATTAGCTCTTTTGTCTTACTTAATGCTAGCGTACTTATAACTTTAATTATTCAAAAATGCGGAACATTTTTTAATGTGAATTGTCAAAAATTGACTTAGTGGTCTAAAACTATCTTCGCATTATTGCCGATTTTCAAAGTCTATAAAGCTATGTCCAAACTAGGCAAATAATTATATTTTATAATATTATTTTTGTAAAAAATTTGTATTTAATTTTATTTGATTTTTCTTACACCAGATATAGTAGCAATAGCATTGAATTAAAGTTGTAGCCAAAAATAATTTTGAAAAATGTATATCTTTTTCATATGTCAAGCTATTTGGGCTTTTAATAAATTTTTGGACATACTAAAGACACCAGAATACCGACCGTAGTCTTGAAATATTCTGATGAGAAAAACTGACAAGCCAGTTTGAAACTTACTGAGATATAAGCATAAAAATTCAAATGCTTGGATGTTTTTTCCAAAATGTACAAACGAAAATCATTTTTTTTTTCTGCTTCCGGACAAGAGAGAGGAACGACATGGGTGGGTATATAAAAAAAAAAGGACTTGACTAGCAAAATAGAGAAAAATTAATATACATACAGCTGAAGAAGGACTTTTAAAATTTATAAATATTTTTCTGTGGTTTATTTCTCTTGCAATTCAATCGTAAATATTTTTAAAGTATACATACATATATGTATGTATATCTAAAAGATCTACCAAAATTAAACAAAATATCAGAACAGAAAAATATTCAACCGGTTATTTTACAACGTCTTGTATCTGCCGTACTGTCAGATCGTGATTGACAATAAACAATACAATAAATTTGAATCGTTTTCAAATTCAAGAAAATTGTGACAAAACGATATGATAGAATTTTCTGCGAATTCACCAAATATATGTTTGACCAAGAATCTTGTAATATGCCCTCACAACTATAAGTCAATAGTAATAGTTGTGTGCATTTTAAGGTATTATTTCATAGAAAATTTGTTTTAGAAAACCCCTTTAACCTTTTTATAATTTCTATAAATTAGGCATTTAATCATTAACTACATAAATGTGTAATATGTGTATGTATGTACGTATGTATTTATGTATGTATGTATGTATGTATGTATGTATGTATGTATGTATGTATGTATGTATGTATGTATGTATTATTGCAAATATTTAATTTAAATTTAATTATAATATATTTATGTATGTAGTTATAGCAGCTTTAAGAGAAAAAAATGAATAAACCCTTTGTACAATAACAAAATATTAAAAGCATATTTGAGAAAAATATACAAAAATAAACAACATGCTTAATTTAAATAGCGGTAAGTAAGTAGGTGTATGTGGGTGAGAGTAATAATTTAAGGCTTTTCTTTATTTATGTATGTACATATATAAATGCTTATTGTATTAAGCTCGTTAAATGTCCATGAAAAAAAAAAAACAAAAGAAAATTTAAGAAAAATATATGTATTTAAAAAGAATTAAAACTTAACTTAAACAATAATTAAGACTAAAATCAAATAGTTTATATAATTGTTTGGCATCTAGCACATAGTTGAGGAAAAATAATCGTAAGTATTTGTATAAATTTTATCAAAAGATGTTTTATTGTTTCAGAAAAGTTCTCTTTGGGGCCGTTAGTTGGTTTTATTATGTATGTATTTGATAAGTTATATTAACTGTTTAAAACAACATAAATTGTTCTGATGATTTGAAAATAATAAAAAACACAAGTAGGAGTGCTATGTTCGACCGTGCCGAATATAATAATACCCTTCACCATCATCTACATGGGTATAATCGCAACATCGAAGCCAAAACTATATTTCATGTTATACGTCATTTTTTTTTATTACTTCCGACGCCATCCCCGATTTTAAGTTTTTACGTTGTTATCTGTATTCTACTAGTCAAGCCCTTTCATTTGATACCCATGTTGATGAGGTAAAAAAATTTGATTCGTCATTTTGTTTTACACGCCATCTTGGATTTTACATTTTTTAATAATTTACTGTATTCTACTGGTCAAGCCATTTCATTTGATACCAATATTGAGGGTGTTCAAGAAGTTACATTTTAAAATACCAGATTTGACCCATATATACATTTATTGTGCGCCATTTTGTAGTGGCGGCCAACATATTTATATTGCGCTAGTCAAGTCCTTTCAGATGATTTTTGTTTTTAAATTTTTGGAATATATATTTTTCAAAACAAATTTTTGCCTACAACTTTACCGATTAGAGCCCGCCCAAAATTTTTCACGAATATCTCTAGAGACATATTATATCTAAAAATAGGAGCAAATGTACCTATAAATTATTCTATGGCTGAAAGATTTTAATTTTGGTGGTAAAAATATGAGAAAAAAAACAGAGGCAGTCGTGTTTATTTGCTTATATCTCAGAAAGTTATGGGGCGATTGTGCTGAATTCCAATAGCGATTCATTCCCGGATATTTGCCAGAGACTGATACCATATACAGATCTGAGGATCATATAGTTGCTTCTAAAAGTTGATTTCAACCAACACACGGACAGACGCCCAGATGGTCAAGGCTTAATCGACTACTCTATTCATAAGCTTTCAGAAAATATATACTTTATGGGGTCAGAAATGAAAATTGTAGAAATTACAAACAGAATGACAAAGCTATATACGTATACCCTTGTGTACCACAGGTGAAGGGTATAAAAAGAACCAAAGAAACGTGAAATTTATATGAAAATAAAATTTGAATTTCATAAAATTTATTTCCTTTTTTAAATAGTAAATTGAAGCAAACATATTACTTATTCCATTTACTATTTTATTGTTTCCTTTTTTATATAAACATACATATTTGTATATATTTTTTTCTGCAATAAATAACACATTTTGAAAAGATATTTGAATACAAGTCATAAATGTAATTAACAAATAACTGTTGCTTTAAGGCATTATGAAATAGTATATTAAGCAAATTAAACTAAAAAAAAAGAACTTAAACTAAGTTTAATGCAAATACCAAAAATACCAGTGAAGTCGTTATAGATAATAGGGCGAGTTGATTTAAGTGATTTAAGGCCCAAAGAGTAACTTTTTAAATTTATAAATTTTATTAAAATAAAAAAAAACAAATTAAAAAAACACTAGTGCTCTGATTTTAAAATAATTATTTATGATTTTTATATTCATATGTATTCATTTTACAGATTGAAAATACTGTCTTAATAAACTATTTTTATATTAATTGGAATAAATTATTGCTTAAATTTTGAGATTTTATGTAATTTCATTAACCAGTTTATCCGCTAATTGCAAGTTCTTACGCTACACAGATTTGTATTTTTTATTTTTAACGAAGAATATTTCATTCTCGAAACAGCAAACATGTTAAGTTCTTTTCATGCTGTGCCATGTCAATGCCTTTTCACACTTATCAAATCTTTTAGGAACGTATGTATGTACATATGTATGTACATACATACATGTGTATGTATACGATGTTAAAAATGTGAAGCTTTAATTTACGCCTTCAATATCTAACATCTTATCCATATACAAACATACATATTTTGAATTGTAAAAAATTTTAAAAATGTTAATGTCAAATTGCGACTGTGTATGTATGTGTGTACATATACATATATTGGGCATACCACCACGTGGTAGCAAATATTTTACAATTAATAAATATGTATAACGTTTGTATGTGATTTTAGTTCAAAAATTTTACGCACCACACGCGATTTTACTATGCAAGTTTTCGAATAAATTGCCGATTTTTTTTATATATTTAATTTCTAAAGAAAATATGTTTTTGGGATTGGCGGAGTGCTTCCGTTTGCTTCATTGAAAAGCTTTTGGAACATTAGGAAAATACCCAGCAAAAATTACTGCATACCCGGAAGCAGGTTTGTAAGGGAGAGACAAATGTACTCTCCTTTCCCAACCTGCTTCAGGAAGGCATGAGATGTCCCACTTGGTAGGGCTCTTTGATGCTCTAATTATTTGCTATTTTCACACATGGTTAATGCACTAATATCATGTCTCTTTTATGTGTTTTCAATAAATTTTTTAAGAACTACAGTAAAGAGAGGTAAACATTCGCTTACATTCCTGCATCCTCGTAAGCGAGAGAAGTTGCAGTAAGTTATTTTATAAGAAATGAAATATATTTAATAGAAATTTCTGACTTCCATTTCTAGCACCCTCGAATGCGCTATAAGAAGGCATGATTTTTTTTACTGCTTACCGGTACAAAATAAATTTTTGCTGGGTAATTAGTTATACTATATATACTTATATAGTTTCATGAAATACAAACAATATACAAACATATACAAAACTTCGTTTTTAAAGCAGTTCTGATAAAAAAAAAACTAATTTCGTTTGGTGCTCTAGTCGACTATGCTATGCTATTTTGTCCTACTTGCAAAAATTATAAATGCGGCATCATAATTCATCGTTACAAAGGGTAACAGATGCTGATTTCGCTTTGGTGTTATATTTAAAGAATATGTCCAAACTTTTATAAATGACCGAAGTACTTTTGTCTTGCAGGCGTCCGCGTATTAGTGATATTCACTAGCAAATTATTTTGTTTTGTTAAGTTATCGACTCATTACAAATAATGTCGCTAAGATTAAACTTTCTGATATCAGGTGACACTACAATGATGTTGCCATGCATAACTCTCTTTGTTTGTATTGTTGTCACGTAGATTCATTAGTGAAAGCTTTATCAAGAATAAAGTCTGTATCATTGATTAATGACAATGTCACTCGAATTCGTCACCTTTTGATTGTATTTTGTTGAGACAGCAATCTGAAGTAGGCGTGTCTATTTGCACTCTTTCCCTATATAGCCAAAGCTGATTCTAGATTAAAGCCGTATAAAGTTTGGAAAGTTTTAGATCGCAATGCGATAAAGAAATTAGAAGCAAAATAACGAGCGTTAAAATTTTAGTCAAATTTTATAAAAAATAGTATTCAAGATCAATACCGAACAAAAAGAAACAAACAAAAATTCCCAAAATATTTCTGGTGTGGCAAGCCATTTGCAGTTGTGACAAAAACAGTCCATCATATGTGACATCAGGCACGATGAACATCGAAATATACATACATATGTTTATTACGGAAAGGCATTGAGTGCCTTTATATTTATAGCCCATTTTGGGGCATAATAAAACTATGGAAAAAAACCCTTAAATGACATTCAAGCAATAATGTCAATTTTGAAACAGGGAAAACAAATCTAACCAACTGTCCACAACTTTTCCTTTAGACAGTTATTGACAGCTTTTGTATAAAGAATAACACATGATAGGTATCCCAGAACATGTCCGCGTAAGTGGACAGTTACCAAAAAGGTAACGAAAGCAACTATGAAATCTTTCATGGGAGGATTTCCGGAAAAAGTGAACAGATTTATAAATACCGAGTAGTGTGCCAATAGTTTAATGTTTAATGAATTTGTACAATATTTGAATATATTAGCGTATTTTTTGAGAATTTTTATATAGAACGGTTTAAATTGTATGAAACTTTAAATTAATAAGAACAAATATTTAGTTTTTATATATCCATGAAAGTTTTTAATTGAAAAAATGCATCCGTGCGTATTTCTGACTACTTGCCAAACGTTTAACAACATAAAAGGATACATTTCTCAAGGAATATTTTTTCTTTTGTTTCGCCAAACTAAAAAGGTATTCCCTTTTATTTGATCTCCATGTTGATATAAAATAACCTTAACTTTTAACCATAACCTTTTAGAATTTAAGTCCAATAATATCGGCAAATGAACATAAAATAAAAACTCAACTTTAGTATCTTTGGTATGTAAATGAATGGCCGTCTCGAATTTCACATGGTCACAAAATGTTGTGACACAGTCACGACATTGTTTTGTTCTTCTAGTTTTCTAGAAACTTAGGTAAACTTTAGTAATTCATTATGATACTTAAGCTTGATCTTTAGCAAAGGTAATAAAGCAATAAATAATTATGAGAAAAGTAATGATTAAAATATTTTGTCAAGTATTGTCAAATGCGAATGAACATATTAATGTTGTTCAATAAAAAAATAACAAACAAAAAAGTAATTTTCAAAAGAACAAGGGTCGTATTCATAAAAAATATTTTAGGTTTATTAAAGGCTTATTTGACAGATGTTGTAGAGAAATTTCTCAAATAAGGCTTCAATAAACCTTAAATATTTTTTATAAATACGTCCCCAAGTCTTTAAGTTATTTATAATGTTGTTTTTTATCATTTGTCGAATGTCAATCAGTAAGCAAAATCCGTTTAACATATTCTTCAGTTAAACATTAGACATTCCTCAGATGTAAATATGTATTCTTCAAAACATACTTTTCAGTATCAAACATTAAAAACATAGACCACAGCAGGCTATATATGTATGTAGCTGTACGACTGCAAATTCAGCTGGCTCCAATTGTCACAGTCTAGTCAGCTGCACCATATGCATATGCAATTGAAGAACAGCTAGCTGTTTGTTGTAGAGCCACAATCAAATATTTTACTTTCGTAAAAATAAAATTGCTTGTTTTAAACAAACCAACCAAAAAATAAGAACCAAATAAATTTTTAATCTAAATATTAATTAAATCAGAATGTAAATTTTTTCTATGTCCTTTTTTGTTATATAAGATAAAGTATTTTTAAGCTCATATAAATTTAACAATTCTTGTTATATTGGCAGCACTAAATCTGCTTCTTTCCGCTCATAAAAATAGAAATTAGCCGCCTTTTACATTTGCGAACGTAAAAGGAAGACATTTTTTCAATTCTCTTTTGATCTTACTTTTATGTTTGAGAAATTAATAGACAGAGAGAAATTTCTTATTTCCTTATTTTTTCATTTACGTGGTGTGTTTATTTAAACTTTAGTCAAACTTCAACTGACATCAACGTATTTACGAAGAGGGGTTGGCACAATCAGTACTTTGTGTTGACGGATCATAAGTCAAGTTAAATTGGTGACTGCTGCGACAAATCAAAAACAAACAGCGCCGGCTTAAGGCCGATAATATTTATATATATATTTTTTTACTTATCTTCACAATAACAAACAAGTAAGAGCACTATATTCGGCTGTGCCGAATCTTTTATACCCAGCACCAATTTTGTGTACATTTAAAGCACAATATTTATTATTTTGTTAATCGCTATGGAATAATCTCTTTATAACAAAATATGTATTACTTTCTTTGTAGAGGGTGGCTAAATTTTAAGGGCCCATGTGGAAGGTGAACTACACCTAGTCTTTAAATTTGTTTTCTGCATTTCACTTGACATTTCTCAATCTCAAACTTACTCAATTTGATCTGTGGAAAGATACGCAAATGAGCAACGCTTTTAAGTTATTCAGGTTTTTTATAAAAATGGGCGTTCAAGTCAAAATGCATTTTGTGCATAATTCTTTTGAACAACATAATCGTTCAAATTCGTCCACAATCGGGAAAATTGTAAAAAATATTTAAATTTCTGCAAAACAGGTCTGTATAAAATGTTAGAAAATCTGTGAATGCCTTCTTAGTTCGTTAAATGGGCACCATTGCTGTTTTTTGCGATAGTGTGGCAAAATAGCAGTCAACCTCGCCTCATCATCATGCCTAACAATTGAGCATCAACATTGTCATTGAAAATTTGGACCATCAGATAGAGTAGTGGCGCCAAGGATGGGGGGCCATTTGGCCGATATTTTGTTAAATACATAATTGAACCATACAAATATTATAATTACAAAAAGAAATAATAATAATATCCTAAATAATTTGTATTTTATTTCAATTCAACATCGGTCCTTAAAATTTAACCACCCTTTATAACTTCGATATGCTACTAAAATGCTTTTGTAAATCTAGTCTTTCAATGAAAGTGGACGTTAAAGTAGGCGTGTCAATAAAGTTTCTGCTAATAAATACAACTTAGATATTTCAGCATAGTCCTTTATTTTCCCAAAAACTTTGTCAATAGAGAAATTACATGAATTTAAGATAAACCGTTGGGAGGTAGGCGTTAAAGTGAGCGCGTCACCTTAACTTTTTGGCACAACAATTACATTTATTAGAAGGATATACGTAGCAAATTTTATCATCATACCTCTAATTTTGGCGGTTTTATGAGCTTTTAAATTTCATTAACGGTAGATAACGTGAAAAGTGGGCGTTATAGTAGGCGTGTCAAAGTTATTTTTGCGAATGAGTACAACTTAGATATTTCAATATAGCCCTTTATTCTTCCAAAATCTTTATTAATAGAGAAATTATATGAATTTTAGGTAAAACGTTATATGGGAGTTGGGCGTAAAAGTGGGCATGGCACCTTCATTTTCTGGCATAGTAATGACATTGCCTAGGGGGATATACGTGGCAAATTTTATCATCATACCTCTAATTTTGGCGGTTTTATGAGCTTTTAAATTTCATTAACGGTAGATAACGTGAAAAGTGGGCGTTATAGTAGGCGTGTCAAAGTTATTTTTACGAATGAGTACAACTTAGATGTTTCAAAATAGCCCTTTCTTATTCCAAAATCTTTATTAATAGAGAAATTATATGAATTTTAGGTAAAACGTTATATGGGAGGTGGGCGTAAAAGTGGGCGTGGCACCTTAATTTTCTGGCACAGTAATGACATTGCCTAGGGGGATATACGTAGCAAATTTTATCATCATACCTCTAAGTTTGGCGGTTTTATGAGCTTTTAAATTTCATTAACGGTAGATTACGTGAAAAGTGGGCGTTATAGTAGGCGTGTCAAAGTTGTTTTTGTTAATGGGTACAACTTAGATGTTTCAATATAGTCCTTTATTATTCCAAAATCTTAATTAATAGAGAAATTATATGAATTTTAGTTAAAACGTTATATGGGAGGTGGGCGTAAAAGTGGGCGTGGCACATTGATTTTCCGTTACAAAAAAGCCACTCACCAAAAAGCAGAGTGTGCAAAATTTCAGAGTCGTACATCCAATTTTGTTGCTTTTATGACGTTTTTGTTTTTAAATATACCGAAAAATACACTGTGCGGTATAAATTTTCGTACATTTTGATCGATAACTCCTCTCCTAATGCATAGATTTTGATAATTTTCTGGGAAAAATATCGTTTTTACTCAGGAAATATATATTCGAAGTTTCATGAGTCTACGTTAATGCGTTTGGACACAATTCCATTTTATTCGATGTTCGAAGGACACGGTTTTTTCGACCTACTCTTGCTTTTTGAGGTATAACTCTCTTCCTAATATTCCGATTTAGCCCAATACCAAACAAACCTTGTCTATAAGAAAGATTCTGGCAAAATTTGAGCCCCCTAGCTTTTTCGGTGCGACCTCTATCGTGCTTTCAAGAGACGGACGGACATAGCTAGATCGTCATCAAATCAAACCCTGATTCAGAATATATATACTTTATGGGGTCTAAAATGGATACTTCGATGTGTTACGAACGGAATGACAAAATGAATATACCCCCACCATTTTTTTGGTGGCGGGTATAAAAATTAATAAAACAAAAAAATATTTTTTTAAGAAAATGTCAATTTTGCTTTAAATTCATACAATATATTTATAAAAAAAGAGTTTTGAACCGAAAACAACTGTACGCTTCTGTGGCGGCTCATGCATCACAAAAAAGTACGGCGGCTGCTGTAAAGCCGGTTGACTTCGCTTTTTGCGCACAACCATATGGTAGTTGTCAAAGTACTCGACGTACGCCAAAAGTTAAAAGTTGGTCAATTTTTGTACTTTGCGTTGACGGAGACGCACTGAATTTGACAACACTCATAAGAAAACATGTATTTTAACAAGATCTATTAAATTTGATAGACCTTGTATTTTAACTTAGTTGTCAGTTGAAAAAGTTGAAGTTTGACGGACGACGGATTCATTGTGCCCCAGCCTTAAGTGTGTGTTATTATTTTTGTAAGATTTTAGTCTGCAGCCTGCTGTTGTCTATGTGTTTAATACTTAAACAGTATTAAGTAAATATCAACTTACATACGTACATATATCGGAGTATTTAAATATTTTTTTTTTTTAAGTTAAATAAAATTGGCATTTTTGCATAAAAGTAAATACCTACATATCGTCGGTCTCATGTAGAAAGACCCTAACTCGTTCTTTTGACGGAATTGAGTTTTTCAGTGAATTCAATACACTTCACACAAATACACCTCGACACAAAAATTTAACGCAATAGTATCAAAAATAACAGTTTTACAAGCGATTTTACAAAAGAAATTACATTACGATTATCCTGTAAAATCATAATTATTTGAGTTGAGCCCGACGAAATCTGTGTGTATATACAAATAATTCTTTCTCGACATACTAAATGACATGTTAAAAAAAAAAAGACAACGTTAAAATATGTTTTTACCACAAGAAATTAAACATTGGTTAATGAAATTCTATAACTGAATTTAGATAAAACGCTATAAAAATGTTTATTTTGAGTTTTAATATTAATAATAGGACAAAGATAAAGAGAAAATTTTATTTTTGCTTAAAATTGACCCCAATTAAATATTACAGTAAAGTTTTAAAAATAAAATAAACACTGTAAATAAACAAATGTAAATAAATAAGTAAAGAATGAAAACATATCGAAACAAGGTAAACGAACATAAAAATATAATCAAAAGTAATATTTTTTAAAATTAATTTGCTTCGAGGCATAGTATTATAAGTACGATAAAATTAAGTAGCAAATAGTAGTAGTAGTTGTAGGAGGAGGAGGAGGAGTAGTAGTAGTAGTAGTATTAGCATTAATAAGTTTATTTTAATTAACTTGAGAAATATGTTTGCAACAGTTTTATTTAAATTTGTTAAGTATTTTTATGCAGAAATTTGTATATTGCTCTTAATATTTTAATTGTCATATTCTAAGTTGTTTTGTTTATATTATTTTGTAGTTCAAAAATAATTGTTAAAAACTTAATCAATAACATAATGAAACGTATGGAATTGCTGTTTGATAATTTGAATGTAATAATTTTCATACAAAAAAGAAAAATATATAAACGAAAAATATTTTTTTCTAATTTTAAAAATATGCATTGTTTCTATTTTTGTTTTGTTTTTTTTTTTATTTTATTTCTTGTTTTTTTTTTTTAATTACCTTTTAGAGATCTTTTCCGAAACACACCTTCATTTAAATGGAATGGAATACGTGCACATTAATTAATGCATTGAAATGCATTGGTTCGAAAAATAGATCGTAAATGAATTTTAATATTCAAGCTTTTTTCTTTATTTTTATTATTATTATTATTATTATGATTGTTTTTTTTTAATTTTATTACTTTTAAACAAAATGTAAGAAAATAAACAAAACATATAATAAATGAACAAAAAACAAACATGAAATAAACGGAAATTAATTAACAAATAAAATCAAATAAACAAAAAAAAACCCCAAAGAAATGTAATACTACATTTACACATGAGCGAAATCTAGTAGATTTGATTTAAAATCTTTATTATACCACTGTTTTCGACATTTTGCAAGATTTCGTTGTCAAAACAGTATATTTATTTACAAGGTGCGCTACTTCTCCAAAACTCAAACTCCATATGAAAAATGTAAGCAATAAAGTACTTGTGCGATTGCAAGCACCTTATAAATTATGATTCAATTTTTCTTTATGCAGCGTAGTATTTTTTATTACAATTTAGCAATAACCACAGTTGCATCACAAAGTTGTACTAGATTTTAAGTAGATTCTGCCGAAGTAAATTTCGTTTTGTATGGGAAATCTGGTAAAAATGAACTTTAGTACTAGATTTTGTGTAGGTGTAAATGTAGTATAACGTATTTTATACAGATTTGAGAAATCATTGTTTGTCATATATGTATACACGAGTATGTATGTATGTATGTGTGTATGTATGTATGTACGTTTATAACCCTGCATATAATACTAGACTATGTGGTCCATTGTAGCTTAAATGGACTACTTACAACATGGTCTTATGTTATGCAATCATTCACCATATCATTTTCAAACAATAGCTTGTAGTTAAACGTAAAATGTTCGTGTTTTAACGATTACATATAGTGGTGTTGCCAAGAAGTGTATAACGGTGGTGTAGGTGTTTCATCGAATAAGTGACAAAGAGTAGTTTTGGGACTAATCCAATGGGTTATATGGTCCAGCCCTAGGACATCGTAACGTTAAATTGAGCATGTTCTCTCCATACATTTAGGTGACCTAAGTCCTAGTCCATTTCGGAGTATACTTAATATGCGTGTATGGAGTAGTCGCGTTATCTGCAGGGAAACTAGAACTTTGTGTGTAAGTATGTATAAGTCTGTATATAAATATGTTTATATACACGATCTAAACGATAATATGTACATATGTATATGTACAATGTCTGCAAAAGTTTTTATGCATGTTTCATCACGGGCTGATCGGAAACGAGAAAGCCGACAAATTATCCAAAATGGGAGGTCTTCTGAGTACTATAATTTTGGAGAACGCCAAACCCCTTAAACGATTTAAGGATGAACTTAAACGTTGGGCGATGGAGGAAGATGTCAGAAAATGGCAAAGCACTGATGTCGGTAAGGTGACAAGAACACTCTGGGGTGACCCAAATCTTGGGAAATCAAAGGAGATTCTGAGACTAAGTAGACCTACACTTAGGAAACTAACCGGTGTAATTACAGGTCATACGGAGTTGAGAACTCATCTAGCTCGCATGAGATTATCTGAGGAGACAACATGTAGAGCATGCGAGGAAGAGGATGAGACCCTGGTACACTACCTCTGTCATTGTCATTGCGTATGGGCATATTAGGCGCGAAAATTTTACAGTGGATACTATGCCGAACTTGGAATACCTGGGGAACTCGAACTGGAGATCCATAAGGCGTTACATTGAGGGGACTGGGTTCTTTGACTAGTCCGTTATTTATGGGAAATTATGTTTATGGTTTTTGTTTGGGAATTCCGTTTTCCATATCGAGCGCACAACATGCCAACTGGGCATAAGTGCATACCTGTCATGGGTTTGGGCTTTTATACCCCTTTATACTCCTTTTCAACCTAACCTAACCTATGCATGTTTACCTAGCCAGCAATTTTTGAAATTGTTTATTAAATTCGAGTCTTTTTTAACTTCTGTGCGCGATTAAAAATGCAGAATATGAGCTCATTTTGTGACCGTAAAAGATACTTTGTTCGGGAGAAAAGTGTTCTTAGCCGCAACTCTTCTTGATGTTTTATTTATGATTAATTTTTGTAGTCAGTTTAGATTCATTTTCGAACCCTTTTTATTGTAGCCTTATTCGATCGGTTTTGTATCATTTATCAGTCTTATTTCACTTTATTTGTCATATTTCTAATCGCTCACGAGTCTTTTTGGGTAATTTTTTAGTTGTCTTCATATTTTTTTGTAATGTGTTTATAGTCATTTATGATTGTTTTTCGAATCATTTATTAGTCGTACTGCTTATCGGATTTGACTCCTTATCTAGTGTTTTTTCAGTCGGGTTTCTTAATCCTTCGTTTACACTGACGTAATTTCTAAAAAGGACTTGATTTTATTCATTATTCCTTTAACGCGTTGTGGTAGTAGAATAAACAAAATCGAGTCGATTTTTAAAATCACGTCCATATAAACATAGAATATAATAAATTCATATTCATTTGATGTATATAAATATAAATTTATTTAAAAGAAAATAAATTTTTTCATTAAAAATATTTGTGAAAATAAAAATAAAATACCAGCTTTAAAGATTTTCACAACATAAAAGTTACATGGTTATAATAACATTTCACAATTAAACGATATGCACACCTCGTTACTACTTTTATAAATGAACAAAAATTTAATTTAATTTTTGATATTTACGCAAAAATTGTCCTGTTATACTTAAGAAAAAAGCAGCATAACAAGCAGTGTTTGTTTAATCTATACATATATATACAAATCAATGTATGTTTGTTTGTGCTTTATAGACGGTTAAACGGCTGGACCGATTTCCTTGAAATTTTCACCGCATCTTTCTGTATGTCTGGAAGGAACTATAGGCCATACTTTGGTTTGAAATTGTAAGTGTAAGAGTACCCAAATTTTGCACGAGAAGCTTTGACATCTATATGATTATTTGAATAAGAAAAGGGTTATTTAGTAATAGTAGGCGTGACACTTGCAAAATAAATATATTTTGAACTATAACATTTTTATTTCATTACGATGGGGGTGGCGGAGCACACCGGGTATTAGCTAGTCATCTATAATGATCACAAAATGTAAAAAATAAGTATATTTCAAACACCTGCATGATCTGATTCAATCTCCCAGATGCGCAAAATATGATTATTAATAACGGATAAAATACCCACATTTTAAACGCCGGGTTAATCGATTTGCGATTGCAATATAATTTTTTATTGTATTTTATAACAAACTCTTTTTAAACATTTACGCAAATCATTTTCGAGTCCATTTTTAATCGTGTAAGTGACTAGTCAGTTTTTGATCATCGAAAGTACTCAAAGAAGACTCAGCATGGTGATTTTTTAAAAAACAATCTTCTAAATGCTAGCTAGGCATGTCTAAATATATGATTACATATACATACATAAGTATATGAAGTAGAAACTCTATTCTTGCTCGCAATAAAAACCGGACTCAGTGCAAGTATCAAATATAAATTTTTTATGCAATTTTTACTTTTAACTGTTTACATTTTTATATAATATTACAAAAATTTTCGATACGCGTTTGCTTTGTGCTGACTGGTTATTCAGTACTGTGCTGCCTCTAGGTCTCTGGAATTTCGGACGCACAACTAAACTCTAAACTGAAAAAAATGTTGCAAGTACTGAGTACGTAATGAAAAAAATTTCGAATCGCAAAAATCGAGGTGTGCAAGCACAGAGTATGCGCAAGAATCGAGTTTCTACTCTTCAAGCGCTTAATCCGCTATTTTGTTTGCACAATTTTTCAAATAATTCAACATTTAATTTCCAATTTATCAGTAGTAGTAGTTCTAGTATCTCTCGTATATTGCATGAATGCTTTTATTTCTGTGGACAACTTAATTTAGACAGATTAAAGGGAAATATGTAATATTTTCTTGGATTTTCAATACAGCTTTCTGTGGTATAATTTTTATTATTAGTTTTTAATTTTAATGCCAAGGTTTTAAAACCGTAGAGCCAGGGTATCCCACACAGGTTCAGAATCCGTAAGTCGACCTATACCTTCATATAGGAAGTCGGAGCTGAAGGCGAATATTATTTTCTTTAAAAATTTTGCAAAGGTTAATTGCGACTCCGGGTGACTGTACCTCAGTACAGATAACCGACGCCACGCAATTAACCAACGCGAGAGTGAGACGTGAAACTCTCGAAGACGGATGAAAAGAACGGACTGATTGCCCTTAAAAGATAATGGCAATGACGCGCGAGCTCTTGACCCGACCAGAGCCGAATCACGACTGAGCTTTCTGTGATAGCTGGGATCAACTGTGTAAGTAGTCAAACAAGTCGATCGGCTTAGAGTCGATGGTGTGCCGCCGCCGGTTTATTCTTTCATGTCCACCCTGCCGCCGTTTTTGTCAGCTTAGAGAAGAAAGTCAGTCGTCTCAAAAAGAAAACTAGTTCGTAGCAGAGATGAGAAATATAGTAATTTATTATCGTTATATTTTTTTTTTGAAAATTTTTAGTGACGTCACCTTGAATTTTTGAGCAGCCGTTTTTATATTGTTATAGTCGCAGCATAAACAAGTAAGAGCACTATATTCGGCTATGCCAAATATTTTATACCCATCACCAATTTTGTGTAGATTTCAAGCACAATATTTATTATTTTGTTAATTGCTATGGAATAATCTCTTTATAATAAACTATGTATGTATCACTTTCTTTGTAGAGGGTAGTTAAATTTGAAGGGCCCATGTTGAAGGTGAACCACACCTAAACAACAAGTTTTTTTTGCATTTCATTTGACATTTCTCAATCTCAGACTAACTCAATTTGAACCGTGGAAAGATACGCAAATAAGCAACGCGTCAAAGTTATTCAGGTTTTTAATTAAAATGAGCGTTCAAGTCAAAATACATTTTGTGCACTTTGTGATTCTTTTGGTCAACATAATCGTTCAAATTCGTCCACAATCGGAAGAATTGTAAAAAATATTTAAATTTCTGCAAAACACGTCTGTATAAAATGTGAGAAGATCTGTGAATGCCTTGTGTTGTTGCTCAATTTGGCCGATATTTTGTTCCATACATAATTGAACCATACAAGTATTATCATTATAAAAAGAGATGATAATAATTTCTTAAATAGTTTGTGTTTTATTTAAAATAAACATCGGCCCCTAAAATTTAACCACCCTTTATAACTTCGATGTGCTAGTAAAATGTTTTCGTAAATGTAGTCTTTCAGTAAAAGTGGGCGTTAAAGTAGGCGTGTCAATATAGTTTCTACTAATAAATACAACTTAGATATTTTAACATAGTCCTTTATTTTTCCAACACTTTGTCAGTAGAGAAATTACATGAATTTAAGGTAAACCGTTATAAGGTTTTAAATTTTAAATATACTGAAAAATACTCTGCACGGTATAAATTTTCGTACATTTTGATCTATAACTCCTTTTCTAATGCATAGATTTAAGACATTTTTGGAAAGAAATAATGTGTTTACTCGAAAAATATATATAGTTTCACGACTCTACGTTTATGCGTCTGGACACAATTCAATTTTATTCGATGTGCGAAGGACACGGTTTTTTCGACCTACTCTTGCTTTACGAGCTATAACTCTCTTCCTAATATTCCGATTTAGTCCATTTTATATACCAAACAAACTTTGTCTATAAGGAAGATTCTGGCAAGATTTGAGCCCCCTAGCTTTTTCGGTGCGACCTCTATCGTGCTTTCAACAGACGGACGGACATAGCTAGATCGTCATCAAATCAAACCCTGGTTCAGAATATATATACTTTATGGGGTCTAAAATGGATATTTCGATGTGTTACAAACGGAATGACAAAATAAATATACCCCAACCATTTTTTTGTGGCGGGTATAAAAATGTTCAGCCGCCTTTGCCAAAAATTTATCGTCGTCTTGTTTCATTGCTGTGACACAGTGAAATAAAAAGTTTTTCATTAAATAGTTTCACAACGCGAGAATGGGCACCCTGATTTGAGAGTTCTCCGTTATTTATAAGTAATGCTATAAACACAATCAAGTCCACCGACCATCGACTACACGATGTCAAAAATAGAATACATGCGTGCTTATGACAATAATTCTTTTAGCCGCTACACGACTACCGACTACACGGCTACTTTTGTAGCCCGTAGCCAACTTAGGCTAATTTCTATTTTTCTTGGCTACAAAAAACAGATTAGTGCTGCCAATACAATAAATGCATGAAATGGTGGTTTTAGAAACGCAATACATTAAATATCGCTATTAAAAACGCGAAAAACTATTATAGTGGCACCATTTGTTTTGTTTTGGTTAACTTTAATACATATGTCAAAACAGATGTTTATTTTTTGTAGTTAGTGGTCGGTAGTCGTTAAAAGAATTAAGTAGCTGGCGACTTGGCTATTTTTGTAGCCAGCTACTTTTGTAGTCGGTAGTCGATGGTCGGTAGCCTTTGATTGTGTTTATAGCATAAGTGTAGTTTGATATTGCATGATAAATGATGAACTAGCGTTGTCATCACAGTGTTTTAGCACTCTTTTTAGAGATTTTTCAATGTTTTGTCGTGAACAATTTTCGAATCAGTACACAATGCTTTTTTATTTATTTTAAGTGCCTTTCTATTTGTTCAGTGATACTAATGCTTAATTTTAATTGGGTTTTTCTTCACATTGAAAACATTTATCGGACAGGTAGATTTAAGATACAAAACTAAAAACAAATTACTCATTATAATGGGTGTCCCAACTAGAACGCAATTTTTAAATTTTAAATAAAACACAGATATTTAAAAAAAAAAATCGTGAAATAAAGTTTCATATCGTAAAGTAGACAGAATGAGGTTATGTATGGAACAATATATCGTGCAGATGGCCGCCGCGGCTTTGATGGCACACACGCGATCTTTTAATGAATTTTTCAATGACCTTTTTGCATAAATGCTGCGGTATTTCATTAATGAAGCGTCCAATTTCCTCTTTTAAGGCTTGAGTCGTCGTCGGCTTATTCGCGTAAACCATCGACTTCAAAAAACCCCAAAGAAAAAAACCTAAAGGTGTTAAATCACACGATCTGGGCGGCCAATTCTGGTCTCCGAAACGCGAAATAACACGACCGGGAAATGACTGATTCAGCAATTGAATTGTTTCTCTGGCTGTATGACATGTGGCGCCATCTTGTTGAAACCACATGCCCTCCATATTCATATCTTCCATATCGAACAACAATTCTGCCTATTGCCGAAGCCATCAAAATGAAAATGGGAAGATCGCAATTTGCGAACTGTAGCCGCAAAACTTTCACCATTTTGGTAAAACAGTTTCACAGTGAGAATGCGTTGTTCATTCGTGTAGCGCTCCATTTTTACTAACCTCGTACCTTCTACCAGCAAACAATAACAATTGTTCAAATGTCAAACAATGACACTTCGAATGGCGCCAAATTTAAAAATTGCGTTCTAGTTGGGACACCCGATATAATGTTATGAAATGGAAAGTATAGAAAAATTTTAAAACTATTAATGTTAAAATGTAATATTTTATCTATTCAATAGGAGCTTGAAACTTAACTTACATAATAAGATCTCATGAAAATTTATATATATTTTTTTTCTTTATTAGGTTCTTAATGTCCCATTAACCATACAGGATATCAAGAAACGAGTACCGAATTAAATTAAATTACAATAAATAATGTAAAATATATAATCCAATAATATCAGAAACATTAGGTCTGTTTCTTTACTTTTTGGGTAAAGTTCGGAAAATGAGAATAAACAAGAATTACTCTCTCAAAACACAAAACCGTACAAAAGTACGGGAACACATTTTGTTAAGATTTTATCTCTTGGCAATAAAATGCTTAAAGTAGGTGGCATTTATAGACCCAATCAGTCGATAAAAACTGATATTTTTATGCCAATTCTTGAGGACAATACATTAAGTTATAAGGATATAGTAATATGCGGTGACTTCAAATCAAATATTCTGGTTGAATCTTATCTAGTTAATGATATGAAAGCTCTTGGTCTCTTTCCAACAAATACTTCTACACCCACAACGGCAAGGTACGCATTGTTATACATTATATTCGTTAGCAATAAAACAAATGTATTACTTCTTATATGACCAGCTATCTGTACCATGTTTTTCTAAGCACGATTTATTATTCATAACGCTAAATTTTATTCTACATTAGACACTAGACGTTGTCTCTTTTTATGATTTTAATAAAAAATATTATTATGCGCTCTCTTTCGATTTACAAAGCATTGATTGGCAAGTGATTTACGTTATGCCATCTGTTGAGCATCAATTTTTTGGAGGAAAAGATAAAATGTATGTTTACAAACTCTGTGCCGGTAAAAATAGTTAAACATAGTTACAAAAAATTAAAAAAAAATATAATTAATATATTAAATGAAAAAAAATAAAATAAAAAATTTAAAAAAAATAAATTTTTTTCTGGCTCAGCTGGGATTTGATCCCACGTTTACTTTAACCAATATACAAGTTTGTATGTATGTATGTTGTTGTTGTAATGTTGTTTTTGTGAAAAAAAATCGAGGTGGTCGTGGGTTTTTGGTCATATCTCAGTTGTTTTTGTACCGATGTTTCTGATTTTCAATACCGATCTACTCCCGAATATTTTTAATACCTCACCCGGGTCCAAGCGATGTCGGGGGATGTCGACTCCCCTATTCATAAGCTTTCAGAAAATATATACTTTATGGGGTCGGAAATGAAAATTGTAGAAATTTCACACGGAATGACAAACCTATATATACCCTTTTCACTGTGTGAAGGGTATAAAAAGAGTTACAATATTTAGTCGTATGAAACGCTTTAAAACTGAAGAGCTACGTGAAGAATATTGCACTGCCCGACGAGAGGTGAACAGAAGGGTCAAATTCGCGAAATAGTCTTACTATTCTAGTGTTTTTGCATCTGCTGTTGAATCCAGGAAAAAGTGGAAAAATATACGTGAAATTGGTATTTGTAAACGCAACATAGTACAAACGACTGAAGTTGATATAGAAAGCCTTAATGAGACATTTTCAAAAATTCCTAATTAACTAACTATCCCTTATTCTTGCAATCACCAATCTGCTAGCTGCCAAAATTCTTTCAGTTTCAACTAGCTGTTAAATCTAATGCCGTTGGTACAGATGAAATATATCCTAAATTTATACAGATAATCCTTCCATTTTTGCTGCCGTATATTTTGCGCTTTAATTGATGTGTCCGAGAAAATAAGAGATAATATTGAAAATGGTGATATTACTTTCCTCGTAATCCGTCTAAATCTAAATGCATAGTCATAACAGCAAAATCTATGAGAATTAATTTTGATGCATCGATTTGCCTACACAATCTACAAATAGAAATTGTGAAATCAACAAAGAATCTGGGAATTATATTTAATAATACGTTAACGTGGTCTGATCACATCAACTTTGTCTCTGGAAAAAACGGCTCTATGTTAAGAACCCTATAAACGCAATATTTTACACCATTTTAGATACGTTTGTTACTTGCTAAAACATATCTAACTCCAACGTTATTATATGGATGCGAAATTTTTGCTAACTGTGATACTACAAGTTACAGGAAATTCAATGTAACTTATAAAGAAGTTTGACCGAATATCATCCGTTGAGTCAAAATTATATGCAGTATATGTTTGTAACCTCTTGAAATTACGAACACTTACACTACTTTCATTTCCGACCCCATAAAGTATGTATATTCTGAAAGCTTATGAATAGAAATTGGAAATTTCCGGGAATGAATCGCTATTGAAATTTAGCACAATCGCCCCATAACTTTCTGAGATATGAGCAAATAGACACGACTGCCTCTGTCTTTCCCCTATTCTTACCACCAAAATTAAAATTTTTCAGCCATAGAATAATTTATAGGTATCTTTGTTACTATTTGTAGATCTAATATACCTCTAATCGGTAAAGTTATAAATTTTTTTATATATATATACAGTCAAAGCTCGGTTTAACGAATGATATATTGTCAGGCCCTTTTGTTATATCGAATAATTCGTTATATCAAAAAGATTTATTTTATAGTAGTTTTTTTAGGTTGACATAAAAAAATCAAATTATGTAAATTAATATTTATTTTTGCAATATGTTTACATGTGTACATCTTTACTTTATTTTGTACTCGTTATTTTTTAAAGTTAACATAAGATATACAGAAAAAAGTTAAGAATATACATTTGTACATATATGCCCCAGTTTGATTTCAGATATTTATGTTGAAAAGCATAAAAAAGTTAAAACGAGAAAAATGCTAAAAAAAAGTGTTTAAATATAGCTTGCGCTGGAAAAAACTGAACTCAAGAGTCTTATTTCGCGTCTCTTGTACACAATTTCTTCTTGTTGCATCATCTGTGCCACTGGGATCTCATCTTCCTCGTCAAAGTGTAAATTACCAGGATACAATATTTTATTGCAGCACTTTGCTAATGTATTTTGCTTTAAATTATGCCAGGCCAAAGCAATCATGGATAATAGCATTTTGATCCATTGGCTGGATAAGAGGTGTCACGTTTGGAAGTAGCCTAATGCCGTATTTTTTTTGAATCTAGCTAACCAACCATCACTTGCGTTGAACCCTCCATTACAAAATTTGTTTTGTATTTCAATGTCTTTTGTTTTCAGTGCTATTCCAATTACTGGTACAAATTTCTTCCTTTGATTTAGAAATCAAATCGAACAGCATTTGCTCCTTCTTTGGGTACTCACCTTCTTTAAGTGATCGACGGTTCTTTGATCCATATTTGGTAGCTTCTAGATGTAATACAATTTTGTCTTTCATTTTCTTTAATGTAAATATTGAAGACTTTGGAATCCCATATACGTGTGAAATTGCACTAAGGCAATCAACGATGTCGAAAGAAAACCCAAGCGAAATTTCATTCGTACAAATATATTGAAAACAATAACAAAAACTAAAAATTTGTTTTTGTTTTCAACGTATTTGTACGAATGAAATTTCGCTTGGGTTTTCTTTCAACATCGTTGAACAGGCAGTAAGTATTCATTTAAAAACAGACAGTATAATAACGTTTTAGGTTCCCTTATCTATTGTTTTTGAGTTACATATAAATATTTAAACACATTTTTTATTTGTTTTATTTTTAGCGTTTATATTTTGATTGAGTTTTTGCCCTGCGTTCGTTATATCGGGTATAAGTTTTTTTAAATGTTCGTAATATAGAGTAGTCAATGTAATGCGTTTTCATTAAATTGAGTATTTACTATACCGGGCTTTGACTGTATTCCAAAAATTTGCAAACAAAAATCAATTTTTTCAGCTTCTAAACAACCGAGAGAGTCAATATTGGTATCATCTGAAAGGACTTGACTAGCGCAACTATAAAAAATTAAAATTTATTATGGCTGCCACTACAAAATGGCGGACAATAAATTTATATATGAGTAAAATCTGGTATTTTAAAATGTAACTTCTAGAACCCCCTCAATATTAGTATCAAATGAAAGGGTATGACCAGTAAAATACAGTAAATTATTAAAAAATGTAAAATCCAAGATGGCGTGTAAAACAAAATGGCGGATCAAATTTTTTTAACCCCATCAATATGGGTATCAAATGAAAGGGCTTGACTTCTAGAATACAGTTAACTACGTAAAATGAAGGATGGCATGGAAATAATGTGGGATCATACCTATGGACATGATGGTAAAGGGTATTATCAGATTCGGCACGGCCGAAAATAGCACTCTTACTTGTTATTCATTCGATTCGTCTTTGGAACTCCTTACCTACAAACACTCAATTTTTAAGCAATGCTGAGCAATTTAAAAGGGCCCTCCAGGAACATTTTCCTAAATGTAACAACCTTGTTTTAGTTTTTTCGTAATTCTATTTAATTACATTTTCTATTTCTATTATTTCTTGCTTGTTATTTAAATTATTTTAATTTTTCCTTTTATAATATTTGTCATTATGATTAAATTTAATTTTAACTTATGTCTAATCCTCTTTTCTATTGTATTGTATTGTATGGGATATCGAAATAAATTAATTTATTCATTAAAATAAATAAGTTACCGTTTCAAAAATTGTTTTAAATTAAAAAGAAATTACTTTAAAATTTATTATTTGGTATCACCAAAGAAAAAAGGAGTGCACAATATATGTATAAACAAGTAAGAGCGCTATATTCGGCCGTGCCGAATCTTATATACCCTTCACAACGTGTAGTCATGCAATAACAGTAGTTTGTATCACCATTCCATATGATATACGTACATACATATAAAAAACATACATATATAAAAACATCCCATTGTAAAATTATAAATTTACGTACATATGTATTAAAAAAAAAAAAAATTAAAAAAAAAAGTTTAAAAAAAAATTTAAAAAAAAATTAAAAAAAAAAATTTTTTTTAAAAAATATTTAAAATATATATAATAAATATAAAACAAAAAAAAATAAAAAAAAAAAAAATTAAAAAAAAAAATAATAAAAATATATATAATATATTAAATAAAAAATAAAAAAAAAATAAAAAAAAATTAAAAAAAAAAATTTTAAAAAAATTAAAAAAAAATTTTTTTTGGCTCAGCTGGGATTCGATGCCACGTTTTCCCTAACCAGTATACACGTTTGTATGTATGTATGTTGTTGTTGTAATGTTGTTTTTGTGAAAAGAAAATCGAGGTGGTCGTGGGTTTTTGCTCATATCTCAGTTGTTTATGCACCGATGTTTCTGATTTTCAATACCGATCTACTCCCGAATATTTCTGATATTTTAATACCTTACCCGGGTTCAACCTATGTCGGGGGGCTTCAAAAAGTTGATTTCAACATACACACGGACAGACGGTCAGACGGACAGACTGACAGGGCTTAATCGACTTCCCTATTCATAAGCTTTCAGAAAATATATACTTTATGGGGTCGGAAATGAAAATTGTAGAAATTTCACACGGAATGACAAACCTATATATACCCTTTTTCACTGTGTGAAGGGTATAATAAATAAATTCATTTGTTTATTTATCATTTATTGTTATACTATTGGTTGATTCACAAGGTGTCTTTTCATGTTGTTTTCATATTGTCCTAAAATTTTCCAATGGTTTAAAAATGTTGTTGTTGCTTTTCAAGCAAAAAGTGTCTTATAATAATAGAACTTTGTACGCTATGTTTATTGTGCTGTCGTATTTAATAAGCAGAGACCTGTGCTAAACAGCTAAGCCGGCTAACCCAAGCCGCAACAGTTTTTGTAAGCTGTCGCCGTTCATTGTATAATTTTAACGGGCACACATCCAAATTTAATGCCCAGTTGCTAATTTTTGATAACAAATCACTGGTGGCGTCAAATAAGATCGGCTAAGGAGTCTGCTGTTTTTGTTTATCAAACAAAATTTAATTTATTTGTAATTTATTTACTTGAGTTTGCCATTACAACATCTAAAATGTACTTTTCGCACAAACTGGCTATTATTTTGTTTTTTTACTTGTTTTTGGCATTATGAAAGAAAATATTTATTTTTATAATTGTTTAACATCAGCTGATTTAAATTCAAAATAGCACACTTAATTATGAGGGGGTGTTCACAATAGTCTTAATTTTTCATGCTATTATTATAGGACATATGATTTTATGACACTACTGTGAATCCCCCATATATGTTTTCTGTCTTATAGGATGGTGTATTCTACGTTAAACTTAATGGCCGTGTCTCTGACACAGCCTGCAGCGACAGCTTTTTTTTTGTATTTGCTACGTTTATAAAGCCGAAGTGTAAAAAAGGGACTATTAGTTCAAGCTGAGAATGAAAAAAATTAAATGGGCGACACAAAAGGTGCATTTTCGCATTTTGTTATTATACTTTTTGTACTTTTACGTTTGCGAACATAGCTTCTTAAAATTAGTGATTATTGTTCCGAGGTCTAACTCGAAATGTTTTGAACGACCAAAAAATTGCTGTTTCTTTTTTTTTATGGCATTTTTGTTTTTTATATTTTGTATAGGTACATAGAATTCTGAAAGTAGCTACTATCTACAATCCAAGTTAACTTTAAAGATTATAGTAAGGAACAAAATGCTTCTTTTATTATTTCAAAGCCATTTTTACATTTTCTGGTATAATGAATCTAAACTTTTTAAGCTGAGTATCATTGGTCTTGTTTCAAAATATAAAGATATATCAAATCCTTACTGTACTTTTCATTTTTCTAAATAAAATGAATCAGAGAAACAAATTTGCATAAATTTAACGAAACAATATTTAGTTAGTAGAAAAGGATAAATATTAACAACTTTCGAAAAATGCTAGTATACTTACATATAAAAAAATAAAAAACTGAAAATAACGTGCTTTCTTTTGGTTTTGGTGACCTTTGAAATTTCAAAGTTGACAAAAAAATATTGGTTCTATTCATTTTTTTAAATTTTTTTTATGGGTGCTTATAGAAAAATTCGTATGATCGTGGGAACTGTAGGAAGTATAAAGCTGAAAATTTTACTATAGGTTTAGGTCAATGTCAATGTTGGGATTTTTGTTTGTTTTATTTTGTGTGTTTCTATGAAGCATTTTAGTCGAACAACTAATAAATTCTATATTCTTTAACCAAATAGAGTCATACTTAAAACCTAGGAATGGTGTCAATAATGAAAAATGAAAATTTTGGACTCTTTAGGTGCCGCGTGGTCGATTTATTATTTGAGGAGCCGCAGACCAAAAGGTGCTTTTTTGACCCTTTAAAAACCTGTAAGAACCTGGAAATGCTAACAAGTTTTATCTACAAATGCATCTAACTGTCATAAGTCACCCCATTAAATGTTAAGGATGTTCAAAATAATTCCATTTTTATTTCGGAAAAGCACGTTTTGTTAATAGAAGGAAAAAGTACATTGTGTAATGCGAATACACATATATGACGATAAAATTTTTACTGAATGTGGTTAAGCCTGATCTAAAATATTAAAAAATGCTAAGTTAAGTATATTATTTTTGTCGTTTTATTACATAAAATTGCAACTTAAACATTTCTTTAAAAAGTTAAACTCTTGTTCCAACATCTTCTTCTAGGCAAGAACATCCAACATTTTCGTCTATTGAATCCTCCATTTCTTTATGCTGGTTGTACAAAATGTGCTTGTACCAAAATAATGACTGGTTTTCACTCCAGTCTTTATCAAACTGTTTTATTAAAAGACTTTCCACGTCTTTTCTTTTGTTATAATTTAACAGTTACTTTAAGTAAAAGAATACGTCAAACAAATTAACAATAACAAAATATGTTATAAAGCCAACACTATAAAAATACAAAAATTAAGCTGAGTTTCAGTTTAACATCTGATTAATTTTACTTAAACTGTAGTTTGGTTGATACAGGGATGACATCTTTCATTAAAGTAAAAAGTGAAACTACACGAAGAAATGCTAAAGATTATGGGAAAAGCATTAATTTTTTAAAACCCATTTACTTTGAAAAAAAAACAATAAAAATAATGCTAACTTGTTTGTTTCTACAAGATTTCAACCTAAATATTATGAAAATACCAAAAACCAATTTTTCGCGAAATGCGAAAAAGTACCTTTTGTTCTGCAGCTCCTCATTTGTAAATATATATGTACATATCTATGTATGATTAAAAATCTACGGCAGTATTAATCAACATTATTTGTGATTTGCCGTTTTACCATTCATGTATCAACAACAAAAGTTCCAAAGTATGATAAAATGCATCTTAGATAAAATAATAATTTCTTGCTTAAACTTTTGGAGCAAGCGTGAAAAACAAGTTTCTTATCTCTGTACTGCTGCTCTTTCAAAGTAATTAAGAATAGGTGTGTTCCACAAGATCTCGGACAAGTTCGGACTAATGAGAGTAAAATGAAAATTACTGTCTAAATTTGCCAAAACTACCCAAAATTGCTGGAACGCAAAAAACCATTTTTGCACTTCTTGTAATACTAATGGTGCTTACTTTTTAAATTAAAATCTATTTAAGTGATTTTAGAGGCTTAAAAGCAATAACATTATAAAAACAAAACATTTGCATCATTGCCAACAGATGTTAAAAATAATTAAAAAGAACTGAAAGCTGAGCCAGTGTAAATTTTTTAAAAGTATTTATTTTAAAGAACAAGGGAGATATCTATTCACTAATGTATTTACCACTTTAACTTTTTAATTAAAACCTTCCATTTTGCTTTTTAATATTTTTCTTTTGCTTTGCTTTCAAATTTTTTGATTAATTTCAGTTTCATATGTAAACAAAAAACAGCTGATTGTTAAATTCTTGTCCGAACTTATCCAAAGAAAAAGTTCGTGCAAATTTGTACAGGAAATGAAAAAAATTACTCTCTCAATTACTCTCATAATTGAACAAAAATTGTTATGTGGAACGCTTTTGGGTAACTTTGGGCAAGTTCGGACTGTTTCGTTATGCATGTGGAACAGAGCTAATATTATTTTTAGGAAAAAAATATCTACGTATCGTTTTAACTGCAAAAAAAAAATACAATAAAAATACTGAAATAACAGTCGATGTTAGTTTATTTTTTTTTAAGAAGGCCGATTGCCTCATGATATTAATAAAGTTAGTTGATTTTATTTCTAATGATGATCGGATGATTTTTTCTGATGAAAGTATAGATCCCGGGTTTGAAGATGTGGAAGAAAATAAAGTTGCAAAATTTATCAAAGGTGGTGACTCTGAAGCTGTCTGCATCCAAACCAAGTGTACAATTTACATTATACTGCAATTTCAGGTAATATTGTACAAATGTAAGGTAATTTAAGTAATCAAATATCTAACAGCACCTTTGCCATATGCGTTTCTTTATTTTGACGTTTTTATGACGATTTATAAGTAAACCATTTGACGATTTTGACGATTTTTTTTCCCCAAATTAGACGGTTTTACCCCTATTTTATCTGGCAGCTATGGCTGATATGAAAAATGTTTGAAGCAAAATAAAAGAGAGAGAGAGAGAGTGAGAAGGTTTCCAAAGATATACTAAATGAAAATAAGATATAGTTAGTAGGAAATAGAATAGAAAAAAGAAATGCAGATTCCCTACGAGCTCCATTGCATGTTTACTAGCCACCCGACCCCAATGATGAATCCGATAATATTCCCCAGTTTGCATTCCGAAACATCACCCAACTCATCGTGGAATCGTCTACCTAACTGCTTTAGCCTGTTTTTTTGTAGCCTCGGTCAGTGACAAACAACGTGTCTCTAGCTCCTCCTCATTCTCACACATCCTTCAATAATCCGGAGTGCCGCGATCCCATCTACTAGTCCTAGCTCTCACAGGACAGTGCTCTATTAAAACCCCAAAAGTGGCCTTCAGACACACCCTATCCAGGCCCAGAAGTAACGTTGAGTTCAACTTGGGTCATAGATCCCTTGACACTCTGCAGTCTCTTCTCTTCCTCCACGCCATATTAATCCTGTCGGATACCCACGCCCTAATACGCCCAAAATAGTAACCTTTCGGAGGCCTTACCATGTCCTCTTCGCTCGTCGAAACCAGTGCCGATCCACCGCGCACAAGTTCGTCAGAAATTTCATTGCCGACTATTCCATTGTGCCCTGGTACCCAACACAGTCTGAAGTGAAGCACACTTCTGGACCTTTGTAAGGAGCTTCCTGCCAAACAAATAAAGTCGATTCAAAAAAGTTGTATTTATTTATAATCATAGAAGTAAAATCTTTCATACGCTTTCGTAGTCTAATCGGCGTCTTTACTTTATACTCGTGCCCATTTTTTTGATTTGCCGTTTTCCTTACTCCTTTCCTAAAAATATGATAATTAAAAATCGTTTGTCGGAAATCCACAGTGCACCAAATTTTAGCAGTTAGCAATTCGTGAAGTTATCAAGGACATACAGCGGCAAATGTACAAAAAAATATGGAAATTTCGCAAATCAATTTTGAAATTAAAAATAAACAAATAAAATTAAATTCAAAAATAAATTTTGTAACAAATCGATTTATAAGGTTTAGCGAAAGGGACTAATTAAATAAATGTGGTGATACGAAAATTTATTTTAAAACGAAACAAACTAAAAGCAATATGAAATTAAATTTGTTATACGCTTCACACGTCGCTGTAAAAGGGTATATCTTTACATGTTTGTAGGTTAGTCATTCCCTGTGAAATTTCTATAATATTCATTTGCGGCCCTATAAAGTATATACTTACATGCTTTCTGAAAGCTTATGAAGAAAATAGCGTAGTGCATGAAATCAAGACTAAGCTGCGACACAGTCATTATACCTATGTACATGACGTGAAGGGTATTATGAGATTCGGCACGGCCGAATATAACGCTCTTACTTGTTTTAATTAAATTCAATAGGCTCAAGTCTGTTTTTAATCGTTTTCTGCTGAAACTGTTTATATGTGTATACACAGAATTTAACTTACTCAATTTTTGTTTTCTTTACTTATAATTACCACAACAGCTGGTTTAAAAACTTCAGGTAACAAGAAAACATAAATATAAAAATGAAAGATCAAAATGACTAGAAGAGTTCAATCAAGTCAGTACTTGAATACGAGCAATTTTTTACTCCACAGCCGGCCCTTGATTTTAAAATATCTAGTAGGTTAACCGCAAGTTGAATACTTTTATAGTTAAAATTTTGAATTGTCTTAACTCGAAACCAAAAATATCGATATGTCATACTTTTGGATACGAATTTGATACCGAATTTATAACGAAAGCTGCAAAAAGGCAGCCACTACGTTCACCCAGAAGAAAATGAGAATCTTCTTATATTTGTATTTGCCTGTAAAGTAGTACACTTCAGTGAACATACATGTGCAGATCCTTAAAAAATTATTCCAATTCCAAATTGCTGGCCATAAGAATAGATATGATGAACATTAGAAAATAATTTAAAAAAAATAACTATATAAACCAAAACTTTATTCTTTATAAACTTTATTTATTATAACTTTATAATTTAAAAAATATGGTAATACTTTTACCATCTCATCGCTGTTTTAAGTCTTGTTAAAATTTCAAATTGTGTAAATTTACTCTTGTTGGCATTTGCATCATTTATAACCAAGACTGTCATGGCGTCGTACTTTTTGTTTATAAACTTATCGTTTTGTTAATAGGTTCGTATCGTGATGTCACAAATCAGCGGACAACATCTGTCGCATAAACAAAACGTGTTACTGTTTGTTAAAAATATATCGTAACTTTCAGACAAGTAGAAATCTACAGAAAATAGAATTTTACCGAGAGAACGTAATTCATTGAAATCATTCACGAAACCTAGTTGAAACCAATATTGTGGGGGTAAAAAGGGAAAAAGCTGTTATTAATATATTTGACCTATATATCCATCGTTTTTTTTTACTTTATGGGGTCGGAAATGAATATTGTAGAAAGTACAAATGGAATGAAAAAACTATATTTACCTTGTGCACCACAGGTAAAGGGTATAAAAAACTGTGTATCTTCCATATACATAAATATTTTTTTTTTTTCGAAAAAATAAATAAAAAAAGAACCATTTTTACTTAATTGTGGCTTGTAACGGATGCCGGATACATCTAGCTTAATATATCTAGTTTCTTACCCTTTTAAAATTACAGATTTAGAATTTAAGCACAATTGACATAATTGAAATTTATTTTAAACGTGTTTATTTAACACGTAAAGCTATCCGAAATATTTCCAGCATTCTGCGCCACCAACTTTTGCAATGCTTTTTGCATTAGAGTGCTTTCTTTTTAATTGTTGATAATGTAATACGTCTTTTGGTATTTTCAATGTTTCTTCAGAATCTGACTTTTAGAGTCTAAGAAAGATTCATTGTTTCTTTTGAAATAATCAGCTTGAAATTTGTGTATGTTTTTTAATTGCTTCACTTCTATTATTCTATTATTATAAGACACTTTTTGTTTGAAAAGCAATAACAACATTTTTAAACTGAGTAACACAGACATTTTAACGTTACTGAACGCTGTAAAGTAAAACAATACAAAGCTACTAATTGAACCATTAGCCGTCGACACGTTTGATGACTATTTTTGGCAAGCATTAAAATGGTTGTAGAGTGTTAATCAATATTTACGTTCTAAATATAGAATATAATTGCAATATTATTTGTCCACACCTCGCTTGAAGTACATACAAACAAGTTGGACTAAAATGCCAATAAAACCGGAAAGCGGCGCTTTGTTAGCAGTTTATAGTACATTCAAAGTCCACTTAAATTTAAATCCTAGCTGATCCTTCTTCAAGATAAGTGGATTTACGCTTATTTCGTTATTTTCATTATAATTATGCGATACTGTTTCTTGGCGGTGCACAGTGTTCGATTTTAAAAATTAGCACGACAAAAATCATAACTTT
This sequence comes from Phyto melanocephala, assembly GCA_941918925.1. NCBI lineage: Eukaryota > Metazoa > Arthropoda > Insecta > Diptera > Rhinophoridae > Phyto > Phyto melanocephala. The sequence goes on from OW799235.1 coordinate 59,009,809, forward strand.
GTAAATAACAGAGATAGAATGCTGATTTTTTGTACAAGTACTTCTTATATGTAGGAGAAAGATTGGTTAAAAAAATTAGGCAAATCCGACTACTGGAACTACTACCTGCCATATACATGTTTGTCCGACGGTTCGTTTGTGAACACGATAACTCTTGAACGGATTGAGGTATAAACGTGAAATTCAGTGTGTAAGCATTTTAATAAGAAGGATAAAGGTTGCTGTTAATATGTTTTGTATACCACTGTTGGCAAAAGTGGCACAATCGTGCCATTTTTGGCACTATTGATTTTTAATGGCACTATGGCACGCTCAATAAAATTTTGGCACTTTTTCAAACAATTAAAAATATATAATTTTACTTAGTTTTTAAGAAATATATTTTTTAATAATAAGAAATAAATGATTTTTCTCCCTGTTGTAAATACTAAAATGCGAAATTACGGACTGCACAGTATCAAAAATTTGGCCATTTTAGTAAGTTTATATGTTGGAAAATTTGTTGATCGATTTTTGATCTTAGTACCTGATGGTTTCAATCAATCGATTTGTAATGCCATTATGAACGTTTTACAGGATAATGAAATTCCTATAAAAATTTAGGGCCGTATTCATAAAAAATATTTTAGGTTTATTAAAGCCTTATTTGACAGATATTGTAGAGAAATTTGTCAAATAAGCCTTCAATAAACCTAAAATATTTTTTATGATCGGATATTTGTTCGGTTATGATGGGAAAGAATAATTGTTTGCAGGTTCTGCTTAAAGAAGTTCAATTTGAATTTAGTGTTTGGCTTCAATACTTTATCATCATTAATTTGATCTCAGGGGCTCAATTCTCGTTCTGTGAAACTGTGAAATGAAAAAGTTTTTGCATAGCAGAGGGTATGGTGGCACCATATGATATTACACACAAAAACTTTTCATTTCACAGTTTCACAGAACGAGAATTGAGCCCAGGATTTATTAAAATCCAACTCAAAATGTTGTTATGACAGTGATGTCTAAAAATAATTACCCAAACAAATGTTACAAATACAATTTTTGTAAACGGGGTTTTACTAGAATTTTATAACTACATATCGATGCGTTACTTCCTCAACCTCGTATCTTAAAAAATACGGTTTTGTCTTTTTCATATCAAACGATTGTTTTATGCTTTAACTAAAAAAGATAAGTATATTATTACAACTAATATACATAAATGCAATCAATTCCTTAATAATTGCATTTAAACTTTTAACCAAACACCGAAGTATAAAAAGATGAACTGTTTTTCCTTTCTCTCCTGAAAAATTTTATTTTTTAAGATACGAGGTTGAGAAAGTAAGGCATCGATATATTTAATGTTATTTAACAATATATATTTAATATATCCCTATTTGGAATAATTATTTAACATTACATATAAAATACATATGTGTATATTTAATATATAATAATCCTACTATAATAATATAATAAATATGAATGTTTGTGTGTTTGGATATTTGTTACTCAATCACGCAAAAACGGCTGAATGGAACTAAATGAAATTCGGCACATAGATAGATAACAACCTAGATTAACACATAGGCTACTTTTATCGCGATAATAACGCGAAGTCGTTGGCAAGCTCATCATAACACATCCTAAACGGGTTGTTTGTGTTGTAAATATTTTTGTTTTTGTTGTTAATACTAAGTTTACCTTTTATCCCGATAACTACGCAGACGAAGTCGCGGGCACAAGCTAGTATTTATATATAATTTATCTGTACACATTTTTTAAATATTGAAGTTCGAAAATTTTTTTATATATAATAATAAAACTGAATAAATGGATTTAATTTTAATGTTTGTTATGGCACTTTTTAAGATGTTTTGGCACTTTTTAGCTAAAATTTTGGCACAAGACTGAAATTCTCATATACCATCACTGTTGTATACTGCTTCATCAACCTATACTTATTTGTAAACAAATCCAAATCCAAGTTCAAAGCAATAGCTAACACTTTGACTATTCTCGCTGAATTACGCTTACCTGCTGATCGTATTTGCATTTCTACTGCCATGAATAATTGTTCATTACTTGCAACATTTGCCAGATTTTTTGATTTTCTTTCTTTACTTCTTTGGCTGCAGTCTTCAAAGTTTTTATTTGGCCTGTGCAACAGAAGTTGATGTGAAATATGAATAATCAATTGCGCCTGTTAACCAATCGTTACACTGTGCAAGAAATTTACACTTTTTTTCGTGACAGGCTGGGCACGTGGCGTTTTAACATAATTCGGGTACGCTGAATTCAGCGGTGCCCGGGGTTTTTTAAGATTGGCTCTAATTTTTGGAGATATACCGTTATTTCGAAAATGGAGAAGGTTGCACAACATATGTTCGCGTATCTCAAAAACGCTTTAGCTTATTGAAAAATTGAAAAAACCGAAATCTGCAATAAAATTTCCTTTAAGAAAAGTAAAACTCCTTTCTAATATCCGCAGTTGTTTTAGAAATATAATTTTTTTTTCTTAATTTAATTTTTTTTATCAAAATTTCGAAATTTTTGTTTTTTAAAAATTCATAAAAAATTAAAAAATGCAGCTAGGCTTCTTATTTTTTGCAGACATAAAAAAAACGAAGCTGATAACAAAACAAGCTATAAAGGTTTAAAATCTGTTAGCAACTTTTGATTCTATTCACAAAAGTCGACAAATTTTAGTTAATTTAAGAATTTCATAAAACGCAATATTTGTATGGGAGCCCCCCTAAGAAGTGAAGTTACCGATTAAAAAATTCTTAGAATTAAGAAATAAAGTCATAAATGCTTACATCTTTGTATTTTATTGTGCTTACAAAACCACACAAATCGGTCTTTTATTGTGCAGTCAAATCCGCACTAATCGGTCTTGTAAAAAACTTAAATAACATATTCTATTGTTATACCTGGAACAGGTAGAAATATTATTTGTCCTGGTTTTTTTTTTACAAAACATGGTCATGAAGGTCTCGACAGGTACTTTGATTTGGTGTTCCAATGATTTCGAGAGATCCCATAGTCCATGTTGAAGATGAGTGTTATGCGTGCATAAATTATACAGCGGGTATGAACAGAAGAAAAATGACTTATATATCTTATACTGAAAAAGCATATGCTCGATTTCCGCTGCCACATTCTGATGAAATTCCTGTTCCGGATAACCATATACCAACAGAACATATTCCCTCAATAACTAATTCTGTTGAAGCGGGTGGACCAGCTACTTCAATGTATCAACCGTAATGCATCACGGTTCCATGCAGTTACAATGAAATCACGCAAAATCGTCTGGATATAATGGTACAGCGTCTTAAATTATCCCAAATACAGAGCATTCTCTTGACAAAAGAGTTAAAACGAGCTAATATTTTAGCACCAGGTGTACAAATATAGGGGCTATCAATCGCCATAGACGATTTACGACTTTTTTTTTAATCTATTGAGAATAATTCTATCACGTATTGTACTGACATCCGCGGCTTGGTTTTAACAATGCAAAATGAATATAATCCTGGAGATTGGCGCTTATTTATTGATTCTTCCAAAAGTAGCTTAAAAGCAGTTTTGCTACATGTCACTAATTTAAAAAGTGCTATTCCGATAGCATTAAGCACAAATACTAAAAAGACATACGCATCAATGAAAAAAAAATTGCAGGTAATTAAATATATAGACCACAAGTGAAATATATGAGCAGATTTAAAAATGCTTTATAAAAGCATTGAGCCCAGATGGTGTTGCTTTTACCGAATTGCACCGAATTTTTCCACGATTAAGCGGCATGAAAGTAAAAGAAGGTATGAACTCTAACTACTTTATTAAATTAGATTTATATTTCATATCATTATGTTTTTATTTTACATGAATTCTTAATGAACCGGACATTCGTCGTCTTATGAAGGACCATTAATTTGAGGTTGAATTGAATGATATCGAGTTATTGGCCTGGAATTGTGTGAAATCAGTAATAGAAAATGTATTAGGAAATCATCGGTCTAAAAACTGGCGAATTTTAATCAAAAATATTCTAACCGCATTTAAAAGCTTAAACATTAGAATGTCATTGAAAATAAATTTTTTGCATTGCAATGCCGAAAAATTTAATGAACAATCACCAGCCGAGTCTGATGAACATGGCGAGAGATTTCACCAAGTAACAGCCAGGCTCGAACACTGGTATAGCGGCAAACAACTTGATTCGCTATTAGGGAATATTTGTTGGAATCTGCTGGAGGAAGAAGAATAAATTTCTAAATAAAAACTTTAACTACTTAACAACAACAATTTTTTAGTTTGGTTATAATAAAAAATTTAAATATTTCATCTTTTCTGAAAAAATCAAAAGTTGTAGACAGACTTTAATCACTAATAGCTTATTTTGTTTGGAACTTTGTTTTTTATACGCGTAGAACTCTGCACCTGCAGCGCCTGAGATACCCCTAGGCGGGCCAAATGTATGATCAGCGCAACATTATTTTTCATTCCCATCATTTGTTTCTAAGGCCCAGGATTCACTCGTAGGGGGATAAAATGTATGACCGACCTCCAATGTTTTTTGTTCTTAATATTTTCTCAAATTATACATACTTTCCCTTTATCACCATCCCTTAGGGGTGTTGCGTTTTATGAAATTCTTAAATTAATTAAAATTTGTCGAATTTTGTGAATAGAATCAAAAGTTGATAACATATTTCAAACATTTATGGCTTGTTTTGTTATCAGCTTCGTTTTTTATATGTCTGCAAAAAATTGGAAGCCTAGCTGCATTTTTGAATTTTTTATAAATTAAAAAAAAACAAAAATTCCGAAATTTTGATAAAAAAAAATCAATCAAATCAAAAAAAATATGTTTCTAAAACGACGGCGGATATTAGAAAGAAGTTTTACTTTTCTTAAGGGAAATTTTATTGCGGAATTTCGGTTTTTTAAGTTTTTTTAATAAGCTAAAGTGTTTTTGAGTTACGCGAACATATGTTGTGCAACCTCCTCCATTTTCGAAATAACGGTATATCTCGAAAACCAGAGCCAATCTTAAAAACCGCGGGCACCACTAGATTCAGCGTACCCGAATTATGTTAAAACGCCAGGTGCCCGGCTTGTCTGTTTTTTCAACTAGCATAGTGTTATTATTATGGAAAAATCGTGGTTTTGTTCTGTTGGCCTGTTGCCACTTTGTTTCAAATTTAGTACACAAGTTTGAAGCAAGAACCTTTAATTTATCAAATTGTAAAGTTGTTGCTGAATTACTGCAAAAATTTAACGAAATAAAATCAACTACACAGTCAATCCGGTTTTCATTTAAAGAAGACAGCCATACATTAAAAACATCTCTGCGGGTAATTGAAGCCGAGCTCATATTGTAGTTTTGAAAAGAAATTTAATGGGGCAGCTTGGGGCAGGATTTTTTTTTTTAATTCTATAACAGCAAGGTTGAAAGATTACACAAACGTTTATGGATGTGGTGAAACGGATGGAAATCAAAAGATTTCGTCTGACAATGTTAGTTTGTTAATAATTGTAAAAAACAAGTAACAGTGCTATATTCGGCCGTGCCGGATCTTATATACCCTTCACAACGTGTAGTCATGCAATAACAATTGTTTGTATCACCATTCATCTCATATAAAATACGTACATATGTATATACTGGTTAGACTAAATGTGGCATCGAATCCCAGCTGAGTCAACAAAATTTTATTTTATGTTATTTAATATATTATTTATATTTTATTATTTTTTTAAATTTTTTTTTTTAATTTTTTTTTTGTAATTTTTTTTATTATTTTTTTTTTTTATTTTTAATATATTTCTTTTAATTTTTTTTTTGGTATGTTTTTTACATGTATGTATGTATGTTGTTGTTGTAATTGTGAAAAAAACTAGGTGGTCGTGGTTTTTTGCTTATATCTCAGAAAGTTATGGGGCGATTGTGCTGAATTTCAATAGCAATTCATTCCCGGATATTTCTAAGAGATTGATACCATACACAGGTTTGAGGAATATGTGGGCGCTTCTAAAAGTTGATTTCAACCAACACACAGACAGACGGTCAGGGCTTAATCGACTCCTCTATTCATAAGCTTTCAGAAAATATATGGGGTCGGAAATGAAAATGGTAGAAATTACAAACGGAATGACATAGCTATATATACCATTGTGCACCACAGGTGAAGCCAAAAATTTTTTTTTATTTTATATATTACTAGAAAAGCCCGGCGCGCGTTGCTACGCCCCTTAATGATTAAAAATGCATTCTGAATTTTAATTAAATATCAAGTGCAAGAAGATAAAAATTATATCTTTTTTTTAAGCGTGGCTTTGCCCACTTTTCTAATCACGAAATTATATAGTCATGACAGCTCAATATGTGTGCAAAGTTTCAGAAAAATCGGTGAAGTTCAAGTAGCTGAAAATCATGATTTTTTTATGGGCGTGACACTGCCCACTTTTTAATAAAGTAATTGTATAGTCATGACAACTCGGTATGTGTGCGAAGTTTCACAAAAATCGTTCCAGAGCAAGAACCTCAAAATTATAACTGTTTATATGGGCGTGGCCCGGTCCACTTTTCTAATCACGAAATTATATAGTCATTACAGCTTAATATGTGTGTGCAAAGTTTCAGAAAAATCGATCTAGTGCAACTAGCAAAAAATTATAACTTTTCCCACTTTTCTAATCACGAAATTGTAAAGTTAATACACCTCAATATGCGTGTGCAAAGTTTCAGAAAAATTGGTACAGAGCAAGTACCTCAAAATTATACCTTTTTTTAATGGGCGTGGCACTGCCCACTTTTCTAACCACGAAATTATATAGTCATGTTAACGCCAAAAGTCCTAACGTAATTGTGTCATTAACCCTTTGACTTAACTAAATTTTGTTTAGTAATATCATATATAAAGGCTGAGTGTTATACAGATGAATAGTTATATGCATAACTATTCATCTCTTTCTTTTAGTTTAATGCCTAAACTGAAATGTCAACTAGGTCATAACGTCCTCATACTACTTCCGTTTTTCTGATCAAATTGATACCACGCACTTTTGTGATTACGCATACTTAAGGTAACAATAAATATTTGTTCAATAAATTATTTCTAATACATATATATAATACATATATATATATATTCTATTTGCTATTGGGGTTTTGTAATGAGAAAAACAATAAAATAAAAAGTGTAAATTTTATTGTCTCATTATCGGCCAAAAGAGCACATCCTGCTTTTCCAACAGCATTCCATCCTTCGTCTCAACAGTCATGACAGCTCAATATGTGTGCGAAGTTTCAGAAAAATCGGTCCGTGGCAAGTACGTCAAAATTATAAATTTTTTATGGGCGTGACCCCGCCCACTTTTTTAATCACAAAATTATATAGTCATGACAGCTCAATATGTGTGCAAAGTTTCAGAAAAATCGGTCAAGTGCAAGTAGCTAAAACTGATAACTAATTTTTTATGGGCGTGGCTCCGCCCACTTTTTTTCACCCATAAACACTCCCTGGAATGTGTACAACAACTTGCCAAAGTTTGAGTCTGATCGGTTTTATAGCACATACACACACAAACACACACACAGAGTTACACTCATTTATATAGATTAGCAATATATGCAGAATTCCTTTTTTTTTGATTTTTGAACTCGCTTTTCCATTCTTTAAATTTTTTATTACTAGTCAAATAATTGAAAAATTTTTGGGGATATTTTTTGATTAATCTTCCAAGTTGCTTACGACTTCTACTAAATGTCACTTTATAGCTAAAATCCGGTAACTCTAAATAATAGATATACGGCAAAAACGTCTGTTCCTTAAACACGTACCATACGCCAAAATTTCAAAAAAATTTCGCAGTAACTACTTTCAAACGTTTATAAATGTAATTTAGAAGCAAAATAAAAGTAGTTAAAAGTAAAACTATTGCAGCGTTTTAACCATGAAACCATTATGTAAGCACCGATTTTTAACATACATATGTGAGTTTCTCCGGGAAAGGGACCTAGTGTGTGAAAATGAAGTTTTAAGAAAAACGCATTTAAAGTTTCATAACGCAGTATTACTGTGATCACACCTTCAGTTGAGAGATGCGATTTGGTATGGTTAGCTATGATTTGGTGCCGACTTTGGTGACGTCATGCCTATGTTGTCGTAGTTTTTTCGCTTTTAGTGTGACAATACCTTTGCTATTGTTGCTGCTTTCTTTGTTATGATCTCGATACTTGATTCTTAGCCGCAACCAGTGACCGACGCAACAACGTGTTTATGGGGTAAATAACTTTTTATTATAAATCTAACTCATTTCATCTTATTCTACACCCTTTAAGGTACCAGAATCCACTCTTAAGCCCAAACCCGTTTTTAGACACACTAGTTCCCTTTTCTCGGAGAAGGTCACATATACAGAAGCAACCTAATGAAAATATTTTTTAGATAAATTTTTAAATATCTATACTTAATATCTGACAAAGATCAGAATTTTCAAGTACTGCAAATCCTGCTGGTAAACGGTCAGTTTGACGCGTCTAATTCTAAACTTCCCATTGACATTTGCAAGTAGTACTTGTCGAAAAATTATAATGAATCGAGAGAAGGGTAATAGAAAAAGACCACTTCCAACAATGACTAATTATGTGGGCATGAAGTAAGTAAAAGATACCAGAACAACTTATGATTGCAATTGGTTCATGTTTCAAGCGGCACGTTTCAAAGGTCATTCTAAAATAGTTAAGGACAAGGGTGGTGTACGTACTTTTCATACTATAATAGATAAAATTGTGGTTTTTACGGAGCTGCTTCCAGTGCTCAAATGCCGTCTACAAGAGGACAAAATAAATGTTTTAAAAAAATTTGCAAAGGTGTGCGTCATTCTTGCGGCTCGGGTCCTTCTTAATCTTGTGCTCGTGAAAACGAAATGGTGGTATTATTTTAAAAACAACAGGGCTTAAAATTTTGAGTAAAAAAATTCAAAAGAAAATCGTTTTTACTACTGAAAGTTTAGACACATTCCAATCGTCTACCGGAGCATACAAAAATCAGATGAAAAGAAGTAAGAGCACTATATTCGGCTGTGCCGAATTTTTTATACCGACCACCAATTTTATGTGCTTTTTTAGCACAAAATTTATTATTTTGTTATGTTCAGTAATCACTATGAAATAATCACTTTATACTGAAATATGTTTTACTTTCTTTATGTAACTTCGATTTTCAATTAATTTTTTTTTCTGAAATTTTGTCTTACGATGAAACGTTAAGTATTTCTGCATTAGGAGTGATACAATGTTGTACTTGAGCGGAAACCGAAGGGAAATGAAGGGCAGAATTTGGTACCCAGAGGAAGTTAAAAATAAAATTAGCATTGTGTGGACATTGCACCTCCTACTTTCAAAATAATAAAATTTAAATTCAATTTAGGTAATTCATTACAGATTTCTTTTGTGTTTTTTTTTTTTTTTTTGATAATGTGAATTTATATGGGAAGTGGGCGTTAAAGTGCGCTTCTTACTTTTATATTCTGGCTTAATAAAATTTACCAGAAAGTTATATTTCACCTAATACCTATGATTCTATTGATTTTATGAACTCTTCAATTTTTAAGCTTTGAAACTTATTACCAGTAGATTATTTGATAAGAATTCGTGTCAAAGTAGTTTCTGCTGATAAATTCAACTTCGGTATTTAAATATAGAGACATAAATTCTTCCAATATCTTTATCCATACAGAAATTATATGAATTTGAGAAGGTAGGCGTTAATGCGGTAGTGTCACTTAATTTTCTATTCATACAAGGTTTTTAATAAAAAAAGCAATGTTCGTTAAACTTCAGGACCGTACATCTAGTTTTTTCAGTTTTATTACGTTTTAAATTTTAAGTATACCGTAAAAGACACTGTACGGTATAAATTTTCGTACATTTTGATCTTTAACCCCTTTCGTAATGTAAAAAGTAACTTTTTACTTAGGAAATATACTTTCGAAATTTCATTGCTCTACGTCAGGGAAGGGAAATGGCTTTTATGATTTTGTACCAAGTATGAAAACAAAATGTCCTTTTTAAGCCATGACGGAACAATTTTTTTTTTAAATTTATTAATAAAAACATAATCTTAACAAAAATGTTTATAAAAATTCAGAAGTATGCAATAAAAAAAAAACAGGAACATAACAGAAATGTGTATGAAAATCCAGTATACAACAAAAATTATTAAATATTACATTCATAGGTACATACATACGTAGAGATCGTTTATTTAACAAATTTTATATATTAAATACTTTTAGATACAAGAATTTGTTGACATCAAAAATTTTTTTGTTTGTATCAAATTTGAAACAGTAGAAACGTATAGTCTATTTCTCTCCTTTGTTTTAATTAAGTTTTGGAAATAAAAAACTCGTTCGACGTTGTCCGAGGAATGCGGTATAAACAGAATTCCTCTTACAATTCTTGAAATATCTGGGAACATGAACTCATTTAACTCATTTTTCATCTGTGATACTATATACCAAAACTAGGAAATATTTGAATCTTTGTGTGATATAATTTCAATGACATCGGCTAGTGCTCTGTACTGATTATTTATTGCTTCAATATTTTTTTTTGTGTGGAAACATTTTCACCAGAAGAGGTACTATTGAATTTATTTCTCCCATAATAACTTTTTTTGGAGTAAACTTATCGAACCATTTTAGTACTTCATTATTAAAAAGTCCACCTTACATGCTTACGAATTATAAGTAAAATAAAATACATATAACAACAGCCAAGGCGGATTCCTGTACCGGGTGGTGCCCAATTTACTGGTGATTTTTGTAAGAAGTTTGAAAAAAAGGACTAGGCAGATCTTGTTGTTGCAGCCTTGTTGACACCACCTGGTACATGAATTCGCATTGACAACAGCATTGCAACAAAAACAGAGAAGTTGACAAACACAAACAAAATTAAAGAGAAAATGGACAAAATTATTGGTGCCCTATAGTGAGACATTGAAATTTTTAAATTGTACCAAGTAGCTCGCGGAAGTACCACGGTACCAACAAGGTAAAAATGTACCATAAAAAGTACAATTGTACCATGCTTTCCATCCCTGCTCTACGTCAATGCATTTAAACACAATTGCATTTTATTTCGATGTGCAACAAACAGAGTTACAAAATGAATATAACGATATCATTTTTTTGGTGGTGGGTGTAAAATTACCAATTTCATTAGAAGTTAGAATTTTAGTTTAAGGTAATGTTTATTCTTTGAAGGTTACAATTATAGTAATAATAATTTAAGGTATACGATTAAAAGAAAGAGAGAATTACAGATGGAAAATGACATAAAATTATTTATGGCTACCAGATGATTTACAAATAACTATGTATATTAATTGTGTTCCCATTTTGCAGAAGTTTTGAGGGAAAAAAATTTATTCCAAAAATTATAAATAACATATGCGTAAAAAACCTAGTTCATTGGGAGATATTGATGAACTAGCTATTTGATCTTTTAAAGCCTAAAAAGGTATGGTTGATAGACCTATTGTATATGCTAATGCATCAAATCTTACTAACGCAATCTTTGGGTATCGGAATGTTTAAGAAATTCTGAAAGCTAAAATAAAGGATAAGATAGCAGATGGCTGGCAAGTTTTTTTTTTTAAATAATGTTAACAGTTACGACAGAAGAATATTTTAGAAAAGTTTCAAAATAAATTTAACAAACGATTCATCATATTCCAGCCGTTAAAATAGCCGTAAAAAATAGCGGTAGTCACTTTTTCTTTACAGCATTGATAGCAACATTCCATATAGATATTTTTCATTTCATTTCTACATTAGTTTTATAATGAAAATAATATTTTAAAAAAAATACGCTCCTTGATATTTATCTCGTTAAATATGTTTTAATTATGTAAACAATTACGAAAAAGCGAAAATCCTCCCACTTGGAGAAAATCATCAGCTAGGAATTTAATTTAAGCAGACTATAAACTGCCAACAAAACGCCACTTTCTGTTCTTGTTGGCACGGTAGGTCAACCTGTTTCTACTTCAGGCGAGGTGTGTGTTAGTATGAAACATGTACGTATGTTAGAAACTGTACGAAATAAAAAACATTATTGAAAACAGTTGAGCTTCTTTCTAACGACCCCTTTTAGCCAAAATTACAGCCATAAAATGATACTTTCTAAGTCTTCTTTCTCTCTTTTATATCGAATTTAATTTATGGATATGCATACACTTTTCACTGCATATGTATAAATAAAACTATTGTTTATTGTTTATGTATAGTATGTATGAAAATAATTGTTTATGATGACAATAATGATGATGAATGAAAACTTTATTACATATATATTTATACAATGATTTGGAAAACATGTATGTATGTATGTATGTATATGTATACTATATGTATATATTTATATCTTATATTTACCAACACAAAAAATTAAAATATGTAATTGAATATTAATTTTCTTATCAAAATTTACATACAATGATTAAAAAGTATAACAAAACAATTTAAGTCAATTGAAACTTGTTGAAATAGAGAAGATTTGATATGATGACTATTTACTAGAGTACAAAAAAGTAAATACATACTAACATATCACAAATACTGACTGTGTAAACTTTGATAAATATTAAGATTGTCTATTATTTATCTAATAACTTATTTATGTATGTGGTAGTAAATATTAGTATTAGTAAGTAGTTTAGTAGTTTAGAAGTAAACCAAGTACAAATAGTTTAATGTAGTTTATTTAGAGAAAGAAATTAAAATAACTTAATTCATTTACAAACAAAATTAAAAAAAAAAAATAACATTAAACAAACTTAAATGAACTAAAATGTGTGAAAACAAATGCGAAATATGATTAAACTTAACGAAGTAAGATATATAAAGAAAATGAAGAGGAATTTTATAAAATTTAAATCCTTTCTTTAGCTTAATTAAAAATCGAATAATTTTCGTATTAGAAGACTACAACAAGTTTTTAGCTGATCAATTAAAATATATTTATTATTCCAATTTTATACCATAAAAAAACAAACGTCAAATAAAGAAAGAAAAAAAAAACAAAAAGAAAACTAAATATTTAAAAAAAAAAATAAAAATAAAACAGCAATCAACGACAACAGCAACAAAAGTAGGCAACTAATAGTACTTACCGGTAATAGAACATAACAAACGTAAAGTGGGAGTATTGCCAGAGTACTGATTTATCATGCCTTGACTGTGAGCCTTAGGGGCGGGCATGCTTAATGTTATGGCCTTGTGAAATTTACGACGACGTGGTTCGACAGTAACTATCGGAGATACTGCAACACCACGTCCTAAAAGTTTAGCAGTTAGATCTGGATCGACCGGTTGTGCCTAAACGGAAACGGAAACAAAATAACATAATTTGTAGCTTAAATACAGTAAACAAAATGATTTTTCTTTCACTATTCTCAAAATGGCCACTTAAATTATATTAACAATTATTCATTTAATCTATACGTATATATATATGTTTATGTATAACTTTAGGAAATAAATAAAATAAATGAAATTAAAAAAAAAAACAAAAAAAAAACTTGTGTTAATAATCACCTACTAAAAGATATATTGTGCACCAAATACACTGCATTTATTCAAAACCTTTTTAATGTATTTTTTTTTTTTTTTTGTTATTAACTAACTTATATATAATAGATTTTTTATACTCATTTCCTTTTTCTTTATAGTTCATTTGTATTTAAATTTATTTATTTTGTAGGTGTAGAATAAAGACCGCCGGAATTGTTTCCTTGTTTTTCTTAAAATTTAACAGATTTTATTTTTTTATTTATTTGTCGAACTTTTTAAAGTTTAAACTAGTATTTAAATTTTTATACAGGCTCGAGCTTATTTTTTAACATTCTTATTTTTACAAAAAATGTTTTTTTTAATTTTGTGATAATGAAAGAATAATCTGGAAATAAATTTTTTTTCGACTCTAGCCAAGTGAAATGCATTTTCAAAAGCAGCTACGATTTCATCATGTAAATATTATCTATTTACTCCGAGGTTTTTAAGTTATGTATTTGAAATAGGTGTTTTTCGAAAAAATAAAATAAAAATAAGAATAAGAATGAACTCAATCAAGCCTGCATAAAAAATAAAATTTAAATTTTAGTTTAAAATTAAACAGATTTTTCTTTTCAATTTTCATTTCGGCGTATTCTAAACTATGTATAAATGTATATACATTAGGGCGACAACCAAAATAAGGCCCTATCACCACGCTGTAGCCGATGTTGTGCTGAAATCGAAAAATGTTTCCTCAGGTCATTTCGGAACAAAAACGTTCGGCGTCGAAGCCGATTTCTGAAAGCCCTTAAGATTTTTTTTTTATTTTTTAAAATTTTTTTATTTTATAATTATTTAACTATTTACATTTCTTAATGTAATTATATGATTATAATCAAAATATAATCTTAAAACTATCTTTGTTAAGTGAAAATTTTATTTTTTTAGAACTTACTGATCCCAAATTTAATTACATATGACGCGGAACCTTTTTTAACGATAGCGAAAATCTAAAGGTGCAGTTGTTATTGCTTTTTTATGCACTACATGGTATGGACCATGGCCATTTTAATATTTTCAAAAATTGGAAAAAAAATGCCTCCCTAATGTACATACGTATGTGCATACTTTTTATTATTGCAGCAGAGAAGGAAGAAGGAAAGGGGAAAAGGTTGCTTGCTAAAGGGATTAAATGGTGAACATTTTCATTATTTTATTAATTAAATTTTTTGTTAAGAAAAATTATCATAAGTTACATGTTTGATAATGCCATACTAATAATGTACTAATGCATTTTTGTTTGTCAATAAAAAATGTTCCAGCCCATTTAGTTCCCAATAAATTTAGTTATTAAAAAAACTTCAAACTACGCTTCAAAAAGTAAAATATTAAAACTAATAAAAGGATAAACACATGAAAAATATAATAAAAAAATATACTTGTGTACCTACTCCCACAACAACAATGCTTATGGTAAAATATAAGAAGAGAAGTTATGATAAAAATATTTCATGAATTACTTGTTTAAAAAACCAAAATGAAAAAAAATAATAATAAAAATATATGTATGTATGTATGTATACAAATTGAAATCAATTATGGATTTTATGTACAACCATGTAAGCATGGTACAATTATCAGGTAGCCTCACTAAAACAGCTGATTTTTTTTTTCTCTACCTTAAGGTTTAACTAAAATGTCAAATTTTGTTTATGTATGTGTATATATTGTGTACGTATATATTCTGCCGCCAAAAAAACACGCACACACATTTGCTTTTTGACATTTAAGTCGTCGTTTTCCAACAACAAAATACATTTAGAATTTTGTTGTTGCAGAACTGAGGCTACCTGATGATTGTACCATGCATGTAAGTATGCATAATGAATGAATGAATTAGTGTATTATATGACCAAATGAATAAATGATTTATAGAAAAGGGCCGCTGAAAAATCATTTTTTTGTTTTTGTATTAAGCTTTTAAAATTAGAGAAAAAGAGAACAAGTCACTTTAGATTCCACAAGATCCAATTGCTTAAAATTCGTTTTAAGCATCTACTGACAAACAAACAAAAAATTAAAATCCATATCCATTTCCAAGGCGAATTTATTTATCAGGTGGCGGTAATTCTACAACAAATACAACATTAAAAAAACAACATGGTTTTTTATTGTTGCTTTCGACTGTCGATGTATCAAAAACTACATGGTTTTTGTTTGTGTTTTTTTGCGCGGAAAGGAGTAATCTATGTAAACATAAATAATATTTGACAATTCAATCATCATTTTTGCAAATAAAAAAGTATATCAGCTGCGTTGTCAACACCACCTGATAATGAATTCGCCTTGATCCATTTCTAATATATGGATGTCAAATATAACTGTTGTTGTTATTATTTATTATTGACAATTGAAATTCATTTTTGTTATTAACAGAATCAAAATAAAAAAAAAACAATAATAACAACAACACTGAACATAAAATTATAAGAAGTAGAATTAAAACATTTTAGATCGCATAAAGTTTTTGTTTTAACTAAATTTATTGGGTAATGAAATGTTTGTTTTTGTTTTGTTTTTTTTTTTTGTTTACTGTACATACAATTTAATAATAAATTTATTAAAATATTGTTATTAGTAAATTACTTAATTAAAAAGTGAAGTTATACATATGCAAGAAATATTAGTCATAATAAAACATAAGTTTAATTAATTTTTTAAAAATTATTCATTAATAATAGTGTATATACTTAGAACCATAGAAAAAATATGCAATGGTTATTCATCCAGTAGAATCTTAAATAGCTTTTTATACCCAGTAAAAAATATTGATTTTTAAATGTCAAATTCCCTACGAGTATGAGAAGCAGTTTATTAAAAAATGAGCGCTTACATTTAACTATGATAAAAAAAGCTTTTAGTAAGCGCCATGAATGTAAAAATTTATGTTTAAAATCTACGCGATACAATATTCTTTGCCGCAAAAAAATTCAATAGTTTACGCTTATTTTGCTGCATCTTGAAAATATATAAAGTGAAAAAAAATACTAAGGAGCGTTAAAGAACAATAAAGTCGAACAATGGTGATAAAACCGAATAAGACTTAGGCGAAGACCGTTAGTCGTTCTAAAAGAAATAAAAATATATATTATTTTTTATATGAAGTTTGACAGCAGGAGGATTTACCTTATATTTAAATCCATTTTAATTTTGTTTACATAAAAGATAATAAAATAATCGTTTGATAATATAAATAATAGTGAAAATAAGTGTCAATAATCAATCAACATATAAAAGAAAACTTCATCATAATAAAATAAATTCTTTCTCAAAACAGCCATGCTAGACCCATTTTAGGAATCAATTTCGCATTATGTCGGAAGACGGCATTAAAGCTTTCAATAAGTTTAGTGTTGCTGCTTATAATTTAACGTTCATTTTCTTTTCCTAATAGTAAAGAGATTTAATTTTTAGTTCTTTGAAAAACTGCAAATTGTTTGCTAAAAAATCATTGATGCATTTAAATACGTTGGATATCTTTGACATGTTAGCTTAAGATTCTACTGCTTCGAAATATGAGTACATATATGTATGCCTTTATAAAATAACAAAACAGTACATAATTATTGTATTTTAGGTTTAGAAAATTCCTAGTATTCAAATAATTTAAATATTTTGCAATTTTCTTTTACTTTTTATAGATAATTTTTTTGTACCCACCACCAAAATAATGGTGTAGTATATTCATTTTGTCATTCCGTTTCATTCAGAATATATAAACCTCATAAAGTATACATATATATTCTGAGTACTGGTTTCATTTTATGACAATCTAGATATGTCCGTCCGTCTGTTGAAAACACGATAGAGGTCGAACTGAAAAATTTAGGGGGCACAAATTTTGCCAGAATATTTTTAAATCGGAATATTAGGAAGAGAGTTATAGGTCGCAATGCAAGAGTAAATCAAAGAAACAATGTCCTTTCAACATCAAATAAAATTCATTGACGTAGAGCGATGAATTTTCGAATGTATTTGAGTAACACAAATATACATTACGAAAATTATACATTACGAAAGGAGTTAAGGAGAAAAATGAACAAAAATTTTTACCGCTCAGTGTATTTTCCGGTATATTTAAAATTAAAAATGTAATAAAACTAAAAATTAACTGTATGATTCTGAAATTTTTTGCGAAAATTGCATTTTTATGAAAAGACTTGCACTAACGGAAAATT
The DNA here is from genome assembly GCA_941918925.1 of Phyto melanocephala. NCBI lineage: Eukaryota > Metazoa > Arthropoda > Insecta > Diptera > Rhinophoridae > Phyto > Phyto melanocephala. The sequence continues at coordinate 59,027,607 of OW799235.1, forward strand.
AAGGTGGCACCTCTACTTTATCGTCTTCTGTCCATATAACGCTTTATCTTAAATTCATATAATTTCTTTATAGACAAAGTTTTTGGAAGAATAAAGAACTCTATATTGAAATATCCAATTTAAATTTATTAGCAGAAACTATATTGGCACGCCTACTTTAACGATCACTTTCATTGCAAGATTAAATTTACGAACATATTTTAAAAGCAGATTGAAGTTAAAGTAATAAAGTAAAACATACTTCAATATTAAGTGATTATTCCATAGCGATTACTGTTAATAGCAAAATAATAAATTTTGTGCTATAAAAGCACATCAAATTGGTGGTGGGTATAAAAAATTCGGCACAGCCGAATATAGTGCTCTTAATTGTATTTATTTGTGTGATCCTAGATCATTTAAGTTGCTTTCAGTATTTTACCTTTTGCTCTGTTAAACTTAATTTTATTGTTTTTTTTTTTCTTCTTTTGTTTTGTTTTATTGAAAACTTTTTGTATTTTATATCTTTTCGATATTTTTAATCATTTACGTACGGTATATAAAGTATTTTTTTTTTCTATATACATATGCAAGAGTACTTTATGCAATTATTCTGTGCATTGTTTCATGTTTTTTGTGCTTAATTCATATATTTTCTTTATTTATGTACTTTACTTTAATACTGACCAACTGAAATGTCATAAATAATGAGTTTAAACTGAAAGACTTTCTTTAAACTCGTTTTCGAATGTCACAATCAATTAACTTTTATTATTTAAAAAAAATTAAAGGCAGACATTTTTTTAATTATTATATGAACTTTTATACACATTTTAGGCACAGATTTTTCATACATACATATAATTATTTATCTATTTTCGCGTTTTGTGTACTTTAAATAAAAAGGACTGTACCGCGGAAAATATGATGCGTAGCGAAAGAGAAATGTCTTCCCATTTGTTTTGCAAGTTTTCCAGTGTAAAAGGTGATAGACACATAGAATATTTTAAAACAGATTTTTTTAATACAATAAAAATATTTAAGTGTTGTCTATACATTGTCCAATTCAATAAAATTTCTTCTAATAATATAGAAAGAGGGAATTATGAAATGTGACATCTTAAAGTGTTTAAGCAAGCCACTTTAGGGAGCGTAATTCAGCGTATGCTTGCAGATCTTTGATTTTTTTCATTTTGAATACCATCATCAATTCTTAAGGACATTTTATGGAATCTTTAGCACATTAATTCTACTTTAAAAAAAATCAAATTTTATATTTTGTGTTAAAAGTAATTCACTTAAACATTAAAATGAAGATAATGAAGATGTATGTATGTATGTATGTATGTATATATGTATGTATGTATGTATGTATGTATGTATGTATGTATGTATGTATGTATGTATGTTTGTATGTTTCTTTTCATTTGTGAATCTTTTCTCCTCACACAAGTTTCTTTAATAACATTTTTGTGTATAAATAGATTCTATGGTATCACTTTCCGTTTAAAATGAGAAATTTACTTGGAATATTTTAAATATTTTTGCAATTTAAGAATGATGCATGTGTGTATTTGGGAAATAGTTTAAAACATTTTATTTAAGTACTTATACGTATGTCAGTTGAAAATTGTCAAAGCTTAAGCATATCTTTTATATTTTGTTTGATAAAGCAGCTAACACAGGGCATGTTTTATATATCTGACTTGTCAAATTTCCTACTGCTGAATACGAACGAAACGAACGAACGAAAGATCGATTACGATTTTTAGCCATAAACATTTTTAAAGTTAGTTAAAAAAAATTTTAATTATTGTTTTTTACGCAAAAAATTGTATCCTTTCATATTCATGTGCGGTAAAAATTTTTCATCTATCTGTGTGTTTGTTTAAATTAGTTTTTAGAATTAATATGATATAATCTAATATATAGTAGTTTTGTTTACCAAATAAGCGAGAAGCGCTTCTTTTTTGGTACATGATTAACACTTATTTTGCGTAGTTTTTCTGGCGCAACACCTTTGCGTGGTTTAAATAGATTTACCTGTAAGCCAACTTTTATCTTCTTGGTTAAAGCACCTTGCGGAAATACAGCCTGAACTTGAGGCACCACAGTGCTGGATACCATGCCACCTTCGGGGCCAATTGCATGTACTTCCTGACGTATACGCGTTACGACGGCAAAATATTGCGGAAAATCATAAGTTACAAAGCGACAGACATGATTTCCAGCTTGCTCTTCCAATTGAGCGATCTCTAAAAAAATAACAATAATAATAGAAATTAGAAAAACGAAGAAGAAACTCAATTGAGAAGTGTAACAAATTTTGAAAAAAAACTCAATTATCTTACCTTCCGGCTCGAAGCATTGCTGCAAAACGTCATGGATTATTTCTTCAGAATTGTCAATAGTATGTTCTCGCCAAGTTTCACCGTTATCGGAGCGTAGTATTATAATTTCACGTTCTTTGCCTCGTAATGAAGCAAAGTGTGGAACCTCCATTATAACGGGGCCGATAAACTTTGTCGAGACTGGACCAAGTTCCAATACACGGCTAGCCAAAGCTTCACCCTCCATTAATTGCGGAGGATGCATGCTGCGTTGAGGTTTGACGTAGCGGCAAGTGACTCGTGTTGGTTGACAAGTTGAACGTGATGGTATAATCATGCGAACGCCACTGTGGCGGCATCCGCGCATAGCACCACCACGAGCATCCACCAAAAACGATACCAAGAAACTACAAACCAAACACAAATTTATTTTAAGTATTTCAATGCTACACAATTGTATGCATCTTCAGCTTACTTACCTTTTCCATTGCAGTTTTCGCCTATTCATGTTAAGAAAAACACGGTAAAGAAAAAGAACACAAACTTTTAATTTACATCCATTTATATCACCCTTTTAAAAAACTTACCTAATGTGGCGGTGTTGATCCTCATTAAGACCATTGGCCATATAAATGCCATCCACTGTAGATTTTGACGCAGCTGTATTATAGGACTGGGCCTTTTGTGGGCTTATGGCATCCTCAACAATCGGTTGTTGCAACCCAGCACCGTATTCCGCACTTTGAGCCATACGATTGGAATCGACGCGTTCATCACGTGTCACATCAATGGGCAGCGAATCATCTCCTAAGGATTTCATTTCATCAACAGTTAGATAGCGATAAGGTTGATCGGAAAGCATATTATCTTCGCCTTATGATTTTCAATAGTTGCACGAGTAGCATTTTATTTCAGCATTTGTGTAATTGGCGATGTTTTTGTTTTAGCAAATAATTCATACATATTATCATTCCAATTTCATGTACAATTGAAGAGAGCGAGCAGGCAGAATGATGTTAAAGTGCAATGATACAAGATACATACAAGAATGGTAAATGAATTTAATTTGTATTTTACTTTCTACATATTCATGTATATATGTATGTATGTACGTTTGTATTTATATATTCCTATTATCAATATAAAAAATACATGATGAATTCACAAGACGTCCTAAGTGTCCTCGTGTTGTCATAATTATGAAAAATTTTGAAAAGGATTAAAAAGCTTACAATAAACAAGGCAATCAGTACTTATCATTAATTTAGCATTTTTGGGAAATTATGACATTATGATAATTTGACAACACTTAGGACTTTTTGCAAATACACCAACTGTATTTATGTGTTAATGTTCATGCACTTAATATGAGTCTATGACGAGTATTCATAATAGTGAATGGAGTTATTTACAAATATGTATAGATGTATACATCTAAGTATGTATGTATGTATGTATGTAGTAGAATACAAAAATAAAGATTACGCCATCATCATTTGTGGCTCTTTTTAATGTTTGATGGCCCTGTGGTATTTTCTAATTTATTTTTAGCCCTTTCAGATCAAAACTATACTCATCTGTCAACTTCTTTTACCTTAACCTTAACACGTTTCGTTGGGAACTATTTAATACTAGTAAAATCTTATTTATCGATTAAAAATTTTAAGGACTTCGACATTTTTTATTAAATAGTTATTTATATTCTGTTTGGACTTGTATAATTAACAGCAAATTGTTTTCATATAGGGTTATTTAATTTCTGTTGGGTTTATTTCATTGAGAGTTTTTTCAATTTACTTGGGACCAAGGCATATTAATTCATCAGGTAATTGCAGTTCGGAGAGAATTTTTTTGTTTATATTTTTTATATATAAAGTTTGACATTTGAAATAAATGACAGAGGAGAGAAAATTGTTTTTTATCTATAGACTTTGGCAGCTGAAATTTAAAATAAGTAAAGAAAAAAATAATCAGCTGACGAAACAAGAATACCTGATGAATAAATGTGTCTTGCTTGGGACTTAATAAAAGAGAAAATGAATTAAGTACCCAAATTTTCATATTTTTAAATTTTTTAAATTATTGTGATATATTTAATATCGTAAAACTTATATTACAAATAACTGTTAAAAATATAAATGAGAAATTGTTGAACCTACAGCTTGTAGATTATGTACGATAATATTTAAATATCAAATAAAATACGTAAAATTATGTTTATTTTCAAACTATAAAATGATATACTATGATATATATTTATCAAAAAATTCTTAAAAGTAATTGGTGACACCAAAAGAAGTGCTATCATGTCCTATTGTCATTTTAAAACGTTAAAAAATATTCTCCTTTTTATTCTAAAGTTGTTAAGTAGTTTTTAAATTTTATAATATGACAATACGACAGATAGGACACCTTGTTTATTTCTATATTACTAAATATAAGTTGGCCCAAAACAAAAAGACTCAAAATGCATCACTGCCATACACATAAAGCACTCTTTACAAGAACAATTTGTAGCATCACGCTACACATTGCTTATTTTTTGTTTTGTTACATCATGTTTTTGCTTATGTGTTAGTAGCAACTTTGAACGTTCATTACTTCTAATATCTTAAACAGATTTTAATAGGATCTAGATTCTGCACATCTGCAAAAAAAAATTTTCAAACTGAATATTTTTAATTAAAATCATTTGTCCAATGTAAGTGTGAACTGTGTCACAAGAAATTGACTTGCCTTTTGATATAAAAAAATAAGGCAAAAAAAAGGCAGTTTTGTTATTATTTACAAAAAATTAGAGATGGTGGACACCTGGATTGTAATAGTCTCAATTGGAATTATTATGAAGAGAAGTGTAGTCCTTCTGAATGTATGAGCAACGATATTTTATGATTGATGCAGAAACTACAGAGGCAGTATCCAAAAGCGTTACAAAAAAAAATTTTCTTGCATGGCCATCAACTAAACTTTAAACCTACAGGGTGACAACCTCAATATTGTTATTGTATCGAGATCAGACTTTAACATTCACTTAACAAATAATGACGCTACTTCCAGTTTAATTTCTGATCTTATTCCGAAATAAATAAATTTTTATCTATTCATGTCAACATGAATCACGTATAATGCCAATGATATGAAATAATATTCAGGGTGAGCCAAAAGTCTTTATAAGGTTGAAAAGCTTAATAACTTTGGCAGTTTTAAGTAAAATTTTTGAAGAGAGTGTAAGCTTGCCAGATTTGTCAGCATCCGATTATCAATCCTAGACAGAAGTTTTAACGCTACAGCCATACATTTTATTGAAGATATCATTGAAAATGATCTAAAACAACCCCATCATTGCGCATATGGCTTGATGCAACGATTTTATTTGATTCCTAACAAGTCGAACTTAAGATCTTTAACCTTATTTTAAATATGTCAAATTTATTGTTTACAAAACTAAAACTCATTTTTCTATTAAAACCTGTGTATATAAAAACGAAACAGAAAAGAAGAAGAAGAAGAAGATAATTCGTACGAGTATTAATAAAAACTATTAATGTATGTATGTACATTTGAATTTGCGTCCCTTTCCACAATATACGATTACAATTTAACATGAGCTTTAACCGTGAGTTAGATAAAATTGGATTTGACAAAATGCGGTTATCGCTTTGATAAAAAAGTTGCTGTTTAACTTTAACGATTAAGATTTTAACAAAAGGAAGAAGGTAAAATAGAAAATGGATAAAAGAAATCAAAAATAACGTTGTTGCGATATTTTTAATATAAAAAATTTAAAGGCCGCAAACGGCTTTCCGTAAACAAAAAAAACAAGTTACCATACTTTTTATAGTATGTTTTAATGAGGTAATGGAAAGGTGGTAAAACGCAAAACATTAACCGTAGATTAAATAGTTCTTCTTATCGATAGTGGAGGTTTATTAATCTTCGTGTTAAATTAGATAAACATACATTGTGAAAACAGACGTTAAACGAATATTTATAATAAGAATAATGCTAGGCGCACAATTGGGACGAACGACCAATTTTTCGTCGTGAATATTCGTCATCAAAAATAAAACACATTTGTGTACATGAGAATGCATACAATTGTGGCGTCAGTCGAAGTTCGCTATACGCGGCGAACTCTGCATTAGATATATTTCTATTTCTTACGCCGACGAACGACGAACAAATTGATACAAGGTGACCATTTTTTATTAAGTTTGGGTTTAATTCTCAACTTTTTAAGAAAATAAAGTTAGTTTTTACTTTAATAATTGCTTTATTTTTTATTTTAAAACATTTAAAATAAGTATAAAAAAGTTAAGTACAAAAATTTGTTTTTATTTGTGTTTTTGCAAATGTTTAAGTTTATTTAGTGATATTTTTTTCATATGGTCACACTATTAGCTGTTATACACAAACAAAATTTTTGTTACTGTTTAATCACTGTTGTCATTTCAGCTATTTTCTCGTCAAATCTAGCGATTTTTAAACATTTTTTCCGGGAAAAAATATGATTTAGCTATTAGCGGGAAATCTAACGATTTTTGCGATGTTGGATTTAAACGTTTTTTTAATACATTTGATGTTAATTTTCTTAAAGAGTAGCTACCAATTCATTTGTAAGGCGAATGCTATTTTCAATACACTTTTTTAAACAGATTTTACCAATTTTATCTTGCAAAGTTTATAGCTCGAAAATGTTTTTGTAAAAAGATATTAAATAAACGTTGCTTTCTTTCTTTAGATGAGTTTGTGAATTATACAAAAAGGATATTCTCCCAATAATTTTCCAAGTTTTAGTTTTATTGGTTGTTTGGTTTAAGCTGGTCTATATGCATTTCACTGGTGCTTATGCCAGATCATCAGTAGACCTTTAAACCATAAAATTTATTAAAAAGTTTAAAATTATTACAAGTTTTATTTAAAATTTTCCATAAACAATATGAGAATTTTAAATAAATCAAGAAACCATCATCCGTCTGTCCGTGTGTTGGTTGAAATCAACTTTTAGAAACAACTATATGTTCCTCAGATCTGTATATAGTATCAATCTCTTAGAAATATCCAGGAATGAATCGCTATTGAAATTCAGCACAATCGCCCCATAACTTTCTGAGATATGAGCAAAAAACCACGACCGCCTTGTCTTTTTCACAATTACAACAAAAACCTACATATATACTGGTTAAAGTAAACACAGCTGAGCCAAAAAAAATTTATTTTATTTAATATATTATTTATATTTTAATTTTTTTTATTATTTTTTTGTAATTTTTTTTATTTTTTTTTTTGTAATTTTTTTTATTTTTAATATATTTTTTTTGTAATTTTTTTATTATTTTTAATATAATTTTTTTGTAATATTTTTTCTTTTGGTATGTTTTTTACATGTATATATGTACGTATTTTATATGACATGAATGGTGATACAAACAATTGTTATTGCATGACTACACCTTGTGAAGCGTATATAGGATTCGGCACGGCCGAATATAGCACTGTTACTTGTTTTTGTTTTTTCTTTGCACAAACACTAAACAATTTTATCAACTACTAGAAAAGCCCGGCGCGCGTTGCTACGCCCCTTAATGAATAAAAATGCATTATGAATTTAAATTGAATGTCAAGTGCAAAAAACTAAAAATTATAACTTTTTTTAATGGGCGTTGCCCACTTTCTAATCACGAAACTGTATAGTCATGACAGCTCAATATGTGTGCAAAGTATAAAAAAAATCGGTGAAGTTCAAGTAGCTGAAAATTATAACTTTTTTTTATGGGCGTGGCACTGCCCACTTTTCTAATCACGAAATTTTAAAGTCAAGATAACTCAATATGCGTTCACAAAAATCGGTCCAGAGCAAGTACCGCAAAATTATATCTTTTTTTATGGGCGTGGCCCTCCCACTTTTCTAATCACAAAATTGTATAACCATGAGAATTCGATATGTGTGTGAAAAGTTTCAGAAAAATCGGTGAAGTTTAAGTAGCTGAAAATTATAACTTTTTTTTATGGGCGTGGCACTGCCCACTTTTCTAATCACGAAATAGTAAAGTCATGACAGCTTAATATGTGTGCATAGTTTCAGAAAAATCGGTCCAGTGGAAGTACCTCAAAATTATAACATTTTTTTTATGGGCGTGGCCCTGCCCACTTTTCTAATCACGAAATTATAAAGTCATGACTGCTTAATATGTGTGCAAAGTTTCAGAAAAATCAGTCCAGTGCAATTACCTCAAAATTAAAACTTTTTTATGGGCGTGGCCCCGCCCACTTTTCTAATCACGAAACTATTTAGTCATGAGAGGTCGATATGTGTGCAAAGTTTCAGAAAAATCGGTCATGTGCAAGTAGCTTAAAATGATAACTAATTTTTTATGGGCGTGGCCCCGTCCACTTTTTTCCACCCATAAACACTCCCTGGTATGTGTACAACAGCTTACCAAAGTTTGAGCCCGATCGGTTTTACAGTTTCGGAGTCTATAGCTAACACACACACACACAGAGTTTCAATTTTATATATATAGGTAAAAGATGTTACTTTTTCGTCATTGTTGTGCTTCACACAACAAATTTGCACAACGAATTTTTACCGAAGAGTTCGTCGTGTTGGGCGAAATTCGTCGTTCGTCCCAATTGTGCCCCGAGCATAACATATTTAACATATTAAGCATTTACACACGAACGTATTAAAACAGAAAAACAAAACTCATATATACAATACATATATAGTATATACGTACATATGTATGTATGTATGTTTAAAAAAACCTTTTCTTTTTTCCTTTTCCTTTCATTTTAAGATTTAACAGCTCAGTTAATTGTTTGTGTTCTTTTGTAAAGTTAGTTAGTGCCCCCGAGTTAGTTAATGACCTCGAGTCCTATCGGTTCCTTGGAAAACTTAGGGTTAAGCCATGTCTTAATTGCATGGATTAGCAATATGTTAAGGAACAGATGGATAAATTGTGAAGCAAATGGAGTAAGAAGAAGGGACAAGGTATGTCGAGGAACCCCGCAGGGAGGTATTTTATCTCCATTACTATGGGTAACTACCATACATAGTCTACTAAGGATTCTATCGAACGAGGGATTCAAGCCTATCTGTTACGCAGATGATGTTGCGATACTGATCAGGGGGACGAATCCAAATTCTTTATGTATGAGAGCGCTGGAGGCTTTGAATATATCCTAAAACTGAGCAAAGGAGCGAGGGCTCAATGTCAACCCGGAAAAGACTGAAATCTGTTTGTTTACGAGAAAGAGGAAGATACCGGTGCATAGCTATCCCATCTTTCGGAATAAGACAATTAAGATTGATAAGAAGGTCAAATACCTAGGAATAGTACTTGATTGGAGATTATCCTGGAAGGACCACATTGAATGTAAAGTGGAAAAAGCTCAAACAATATGGGCCCTCTGCAGAAGAGTGATTGGCTCAAAATGGGGCTTAAGCCCAAGGATGACGCATTGGCTATATACGAGTGTACTTCGACCTAATATTACGTACGCTTCGTTAGTGTGGTGGACATCCTTAGAGAAGAAGGTGAATATTAAACCTCTTCAAAAGATTCAGAGACAGTGCTGCATTAGTATTTGCAGCGCCATGAGGACCACATCGACAATGGCCATTGAGAATATATAATCCATTTGGCCTATTGAGATACAGGTAAAATATGAAGCGGCCTTAGCTGCCACAAGATTAATGGAAATAGATGAGTGGCTTATAAGAGAACATAAGACCAGATACCAAAGAATAACGGATATCTTACCGATGGGAAATATTACGGAATTAACATGTGATAAAATCCCGATGAGATATGAGAATACTAACTGCATCACCATAATACCGGAAGAGGGAGAATGGGATGAGATAATCACGATGGGAAACACCCATGGAATCGATCTTTACACAGACGGTTCAAAGATTGGTGACCAAACTGGAATGGGCTTGTACGACATAAGCCGAAATAGAAGCAAATACTTACGTCTACCAGATCACAACACTATTTTTCAGGCTGAGATCGTGGCGATTACGGAAGGAATTAAATGGATAAAGGAAACGCATAGCGAAACCCCGATTCGTATCTTTACGGATAGCCAATCAGTGATTAAGACATCGAGAAAGGAAAAAGTTGAATCCCGGAACATTTTGCAATGCAAGAGTGAGATAAACTCATATGCAAATTGTGAACATCTGGAGATAATATGGATACCAAGCCACCACGGGCTGATCGGAAACGAGAAAGCCGACAAATTATCCAAAATGGGAGCTCTTCTAAATACTATAACTTTGGAGAACGCCAAACCCCTTAAACGATTTAAGGATGAACTTAAACGTTGGGCGATGGAGGAAGATGTCAGAAAATGGCAAAGCACTGATGTCGGTAAGGTGACAAGAACACTCTGGGGTGACCCAAATCTTGGGAAATCAAAGGAGATTCTGAGACTAAGTAGACCTACACTTAGGAAACTAACCGGTGTAATTACAGGTCATACAGAGTTGAGAACTCATCTAGCTCGCATGAGATTATCTGAGGAGAGGACATGTAGAGCATGCGAGGAAGAGGATGAGACCCTGGTACACTACCTCTGTCATTGTCATTTCGTTTGGGCATATTAGGCGCGAAAATTTTACAGTGGATACTATGCCGAACTTGGAATACCTGGGGAACTCGAACTGGAGATCCATAAGGCGTTACATTGAGGGGACTGGGTTCTTTGACTAGTCCGTTATTTATGGGAAATTATGTTTATGGTTTTTGTTTGGGAATTCCGTTTTCCATATGGAGCGCACAACATGCCAACTGGGCATAAGTGCATACCTGTCATGGGTTTGGGCTTTTATACCCCTTAATACTCCTTTTCAACCTAACCTAACCTAGTTCCCTTTTACATTTCTCAAATGTAAGAGTCTTAGGCCAGATCAAAAGTGATTGAAAAAATGTCTGCACTTAGCTTTCGCAAATGTAAAAGGGGACTTATTTGAGTTAGATCCCTTCTACCTATGAACATCGACATATTATTATACTTTCATTAGCGGCTTTACTTGTTAAGAATAATTTTTAAGTGACTTCTTATGATATTAAATTTTTTATAGTGTAAAATAGAATTACGAAGAATGGAATCTAAAAAATGTTAAACATGTTGGGCAATGACAATTATTTAAAGAAATCGAGGTTTTTAGTAGAGATTGATCATATTTTTTAAATCCACATAATTGACATTTTATAATATTCTGTTTTTGATGAAATTCTCAACAAAATAACTCAATTTTCTTGCTATATTTGATATCAAATTAAAAAACAAAAAAATTTTATACAATTGATTTAATCTGTTATGTACAAACAAATACTTAAATATGTACATATGTATGTGTTTTGCAAATACATTAATAATAAAAACAAGTAACAGTGCTATATTCGGCCGTGCCGAATCTTATATACCCTTCACAACGTGTAGTCATGCAATAACAATTGTTTGTATCACCATTCATCCCATATAAAATACGTGCATACGTACACGTTAGAATAAATGTGGCATAGAATCCCAGCTGAGCCAAAAAAATTTTATTTTATTTAATATATTATTTATATTTTATTATTTTTGTTTTTATTTTTTTTTTTAATTTTTTTAAAAAAATTTTTTAGAAAAATTTTTAAAAAATTTTTTTAAATTTTTTTTAAAATTTTTTTTTAAATTTTTTTTTTGTAGTTTTTTTATTATTTTTTTCTTATTTTTCATATTTTTTTTTTGTAATTTTTTTTTGTTTGGCATGTTTTTCACATGTATTTATGTATGTATGTTGTTGTTGTAATTGTGAAAAAAACGAGGTGGTCGTGGTTTTTTGCTCATATCTCAGAAAGTTATGGGTCGATTGTGCTGAATTTCAATAGCGATTCATTCCTGGATATTTCCAAGAGATTGATACCATATACAGATCTGAGGAACATGTAGTTGCTTCTAAAAGTTGATTTCAACCAACACACGGACAGACGGTCAGGGCCTAATCGACTCCTCTATTCATAAGCTTTCAGAAAATATATACTTTATGGGGTCGGAAATGAAAATTGTAGAAATTACAAACGGAATGACAAAGCTATATATACACTTGTGCACCACTGGTGAAGGGTATAAATATAACAAAGAGAGAAAATTGAGGACCCAATAACTTACAGGATAAAAATATAAATTCACCGCGATAATAGGGCAGATAAACGTGGCAATTATTAATGAAGCGTTCACTTTTAATAGTCAAACATGGATCCCAGTCGTTTGTGTCACCTAAATGACACAATAAAAAAACAAATACACAAAAACATATATTAAAACTGGGGCAATTTAAAATCTAGAACATTCTTATGATTCTTCAAATTAAACATTTCTAACTATTGTTAGAACAACAACATCATACAAAATTATTTATAATATAATAAATAATAAAAAAATATTAATTTCGCTTTGTAGCTAGCCACCAATTTTATATTTTTGTCCTGAAATTTTTGAAATATTCCATCAGGTAAGTAGTGATGCAAATGATACATCACAGTTTTTATGTTCGATACATGTATCTGCATTTGACATGGGCATCGTTCTTTGCACACGCTTTTTCTTATTTTTTGTTTGATAAAATAGTTTGCATTCATTATTTCACACTAATTGCACTGCTCTACAAAAAATTATTTTTTGTCTTCCCATTAATTAAAACTATGTGGACTATATGGACTTTGATACGCTGAACTCAAATCCGTAGTCGGTTTTTTTCCATCAGATCGGTATTTTTTTTTATGGGCGTGGCAAATTTTTTCCCTAAATTAGTCAGGTACGGGGACATATTTCATCCTAACTCGAGAACCCGTCATCCAATTTTTAAAAGTAAAACACCAGAAGATGTGTAACAAAATTGTATTTAATTTAGTCGAATAGAGTTTTCTTTATCTCTTATCGTTTTGGAAATATTTAAAAATTAATGGAGAAAAAATTTTTTTTTCGTGCAAAATTCGTAATTTTTTTTTCAATTTAAAAATGGAATTAAAAAAAAATAAAGCAAGTATAAAAAAAGTCAAAAACCAGGAAAATCGGTTAAAAAATGTAGATTTTATTGTCAATTTACCGCAAGTAGTCAATATTGTAATGCAACCAGCCTTACCTATGATATATGTAACATTTCGTTAGGTGAGCAGGTAATGGAACTAAAGTACAACGGTATTTTGCATAGTATTTGGAATTAAAATTTATAACAGTATTTTTCAATTACCTGTGATTTCAAATTAAGAACATAAGGGTAGATTCTTATAGTGTACTTTGTTATTGTGTAAAGAAATAAAGCAATTAAAGAAACCATAAATGCTTTCATATTACAAAATGTCAAGGATTTGTAACAAATTTCCAAATTTATTTTGTTACGTATCTAAATAACTTTAAGTACTAAACGGGAGACAATATCTTCCAAGATTAAAAATGCTTATCGCCGTTATTTTGGGTTTCCTATCGATGATAAAGATAAAAATTGGCTGCCATAAATATGTTGTAGAATCTGTGTCTTTGCCGTTTATGAAGGCAGCGATGATTGCTACTTTTGCCATACTAAAACACGTGGGTTTACCAAAAAAACAAAAAATAAAGTTCATATCCAAATACCTCATGCGTCAAACGACCAGTTTACAATTAAATTTTTACCTACATTGCCTCCTACAGACGATGGGCTTTCTGCAGCAACTGAATCCACTTACGCCTGCATGAGTGTTTCTTCGCATTTATTTGGAAGTCGAACGAGTGAGTAAACCTTATTTTCCGAATTAAACTGATATGAATAACTTAGTTCGTAAATTAGGGCTTTTAAGAAAACAAATTTGAGCTTCTTACATCCCAATGAAAATAATGGAATTTGGTGCAAAAGGACGTTAAGGCTGTGGCACAATGAATCCGTCGTCCGTCAAACTTCAACTTTTTCAATTGACATCAACGTATTGACGGAGAGGGGTTGGCACAATCAGTACTTTGTGTTGACAGATCATAATCAGCAGTTTAATTGTCGACTGCTGCGACTAATCAAAAACCAACAGCGGCGGCTGAAGGCCGATAATAATTATATAATTTTTTTTATTTATCTTCACAATAACAAACAATTAATAGAACAAAATAATATTTTTTTAAGAAAATGTCAATTTAGCTTCAAATTCATACATTCTAATATAAAAAGAGTTTTGAACTGAAAACAACTGTATGCTTCTGTGGCGGCTCATGCATCACAAAAAAGTACGGCGGCTGCTGTAAAGCCGGTTGACTTCGCTTTTTGCGCACAACCATATGGTAGTTGTCAAAGTACTCGACGTACGTCAAAAGTTGGTCAACTTTCGTACTTTGCGTTGACGGAGACGTACTGAATGTGACAACACTCATAAGAAAACATGTATTTTTACTTAGTTTTCAGTTGAAAAAGTTGAAGTTTAACGGACGACGGATTCATTGTGCCACAGCCTTTAACGTCTCGTACTTTCGAAAAAAACAACAACCTTTTTTGAGTTATTTCAGCTGAGAGGAAGGTTTGGTATTTTTTGATAATGCTGATGGACTTTTGCGACAACTGTGTTTCAGTCATAAATCTGAGGATTGGCGGCTTTTTATTGATTCATCCACGACAAGTTTGAAAGCCGTTTTACTTCACAATGGCAACTAATTTCCATCGGTCCCACTCGCGTATGCAAGAAATATGAAAGAAAACTATTGTTGCATGAAGATTATACTACAAAAAATGTTTATATTCCCATTACTCATGAAATCTGCAGATTTGAAAGTCGTAGTAATGTTAAATCGATTGAATAGTGGATACACTTTTGTGAATGGGATAGCCGCGCAAAAGAAAAACACTACAATGTTACAATTTGGCCGAAAAGAGTTACTTTTATTCCAGGAGATACAAATGTAGCAGAAGAGCGTTTAATTCAAAAATAACAAATTCTTCTGCCTCCTCTTCACATAAAGATAGGCCTAATGAAAAATTTTGTCAAAGCCATGAACAAGGACGGTGAAGGCTATAGACAGCCAAATTTCCTAGAATCAGAGATGCTAAGGTAAAAGAAGGCATATTTGTAGGTCCACAAATGCGACAGCTTATGAAGGACGAGGTCTTTAGAACGAAATTGAATGATGTGGACGAAAGGGCATGGACAGCTTAAGCTACTTTTTTATTTTAAAAATGTTTCCTAAATAAAAATTAATAATTTTTAACAAAAACTTTGTGTTATTTTAAATAAAAAAATATATAGAGGCTGTAAATATTTTAATTTTTTATTGTAATTTGAAGTTATCTACGGGTGACGAGGCTTTGCTGCAAAATAACAATCTGGTTGCCACAATGCGCTTTAGTGCGCCGACTCTGACGTTGTTTGCTACATTACACATATTTGGTCAATATTGGTTAGCTGCGGTAAATTGACAATAAAATCTACATTTTTTAACCGATTTTTATGGTTTATGGCCTTTTTTTATTCTAAGAGAAGTAGCTCTCAGAAAAAAGTTTAAAATATTGAATATTTGGTTTATATTTTTTGAATTCCATTTTTAAATTGAAAAACATTACGAATTTTACATGAAAAAAATTTTTTTCTCCATTAATTTTTGAATAGTTCCAAAACGATAGAGATAGAGAAGAATTCGATTCGACTGAAATAAATACAATTTTGTTACACATCTTCTAGTGTTTTATTTTCGAAAATCGGATGACTGGTTCTCGAGTTAGGATGAAATATGTGTCCGTACCTGACTAATTTAGGGGAAAAAATTTGCCACGCCCATAAAAAAAATCCCGATCTGATGGAAAAAAAACCGACAATGGATTTGAGTTCAGCGCATCAAAATCCATGTAGTCCACATAGTTTTATTTAATGGAGGTTTTTGCTGCTGAGCAGTGTTATTGACGGCGTTAAAATAAACACCATTGACTTCGTTTTAATAAATATCTCGTTCTTCCGCTGGTATTTCATTTGAAATATGATGTGAAAAATTAAGAGAATATAGCACTCTTTCTTGCTCTGTTTATAAATCGTGATGCATTTGGAGGTTCCCTACTTAAAAAAAAAACACAGAAAATTCAAATTTAATGGGGAATGTTTATTATCATTTGAAAGAACATTCTTTGGCATTTATTTTTTGAAGATTATGTCTATCAAACATTGGCCGTTGCTACGTCGCAGATGGGTCAGCCGTTGAGTCCAATTTTCGATGACTCGTTCGAGCATTTCGACTAACGAATGACACGCATGATGTTTTCCTCCAAGGCCTGAATCGAAGCGGGTTTGTTGTCTAATTGTGTGATATCACACGATCTTAGTGGCCAATCGACCGGCCCAAAACGTGGAACTATGCGCTTCTCTCAATAAATCCATTGATTGATGCGATGTGTGGAAAGTGGCGCCGTCTTGCTGAAACCAAATGTCGCCGAGATCACGAGCTTCAATTTCAGGTATAAAATAGTCGGTTATCATGGTTCGATAACGGTCGCCATTGACGGTTATGTTCGCACCGGCATAATTTTTAAAGAAATGTGGACCGATGATTCCACCGGCCGGTTCACATACTCATTGAGCCAGAAATGGGCCTCATAGCTGAACAAAACTTGCCGCGAAAACGTCGGATCTTCTTGGAGTTTTTTAAGAACCCATAGAGCTAAGCGATGTCGCTTGGAAAGATCGAGCGGCTTCAGTTGTTACACAAGCTGTATTTTGTACTCTTTCAATTTAAGGTTTTGACGTAAAATGCGCCAAGTCGTTCCATACATCAGTCTGAGTTGCTGCGAACGGCGCCGAATCGACTCTCCACGGTCTTCGTGTACACTCTCAGCTACGGCCGCAATTTTTTCTTCACAACGTGCTGGACGTGGTCTATTCGGTCGAATATTATCCAATAATGAATGCTGGGTCTAAAAATGGGTGATGGTGTTGCGAATAGTACGCTCAGTAGGCCGATTATGTTGACCATAAGTTGAGCGAAGTGCACGTAACACATTCCTCACAAAACGTGAATCTTCTTAAAAAAGTTGAACGATTTGTAAATGTTGTTCAGGCGTAAGTCTTTCCATTATGAAATGCCAAACAATACTTAACAAAAATAACATGACAGTATAACACGACTCACACGTGATCTGTCATATAAAGGATATTGATATTGAAAAAAGTATCTCTACTTGAATAACTTTAAGATATATTTTTCATATGTTTTCACATAATTTTTTATGTTATTTTGAATTTTAAGTAAAGCGCTGTCAACTTTAAAATTTCATAAAGCACTTAAAAAAGCGTGTAGTTTTAATAAAGCGTTTAGTTTTCATAAAAAATCACTGAGAATAAAATTGTTTACTTTCGATTCTTATTATTTCATAAAATTTTAAATATAATAAATTCCCATCGGAACTATTAGGAGCATAAGGAGCAGATAAATTCAAAAATAATTTTATTTTAAATAATACAGTTGTAAACAGTGTACAAATTTAATATCACTGTTGCAATATAATCACTATTTTTCAGAAAAATTTACGGCTTTTAGACGCCAGTTGCCCTCTGGAATATTTTATTTTACAACTGGCAGCGAAGTTAAATTGTTATCGGTAATCAACATATAAATCTATACATATTCTGTCCTTAATATCATCTGGCCAAAATAACCTTTGAAATACAGATTATGATGCTATCAATATGAAAATTGCTATCAATGTAAATGCTCTGTAAAATTGTTAAATAAAAAGTGTTTGCATATCAAGCATTGTAACGGTATTGGAAATCAGCAATTAAAATTTTTCAGCATGAGGATAATTTATAGACACAATTGTTATTATCTGTAGATTTGACATGCCACTAGAGATATTCATGAAAAATTTTGGATAAATTTGTAAATAATTATTTTAAAAAATATATGTACATAAATATATCTAAAAAATAAATATATCAAATTTTTTCAAATTCCTCAACAACCTCAAAAGCGTGGTTGAACGCTTAAGATATCAAATTATATGCCATAATCTCAGAAATTATTTCGTAGAAAAACTAAAAAATCGGTTTAAACCAACTGAGATATAAGCACCAGAGTAAAACTGCTTCGGTGTTTTTCCTAAAATTTACAAACTAAAAAAGATATTTTGCAGTTTCTGTACAACCGAGAGAATTAATATGGGAATGAAATGAAAGGGCTTGAGTACTAAAATAAAGATGGCGTCTTAGATTAAATGGCGAATATATGAGTCAAATATAGTATTAACGGTTTGTCCCCTTTAACCCACACATTATTAGTATCAAATAAAAAAGCTTGATCATAACGATGTAGTAAACAATTAAAATAGTGTAAATTGCAAGATGGCGTCTGAAACAAAATGGCGGAACAAATGTTTTTAACCCCAACAATATGGGTATAAAATAAATGAGCCTGACTATTAGACTACAGTAACTATGTAAATATTCAAAATCAAAGATGGCGTCCGAAATAAAAAAAAAATTTAGCGTATCTAATATTAAGGCTTAGCCACGATGTAGTCATTATAAGTATGTAGATGACGGTGAAGGGTGCTATTAGATTCTTACTTGTTTTTAATAATTCTAAATAATATGACTGGCAATTAAGTGCCACAATCGTATCCATATACAATCATATATTAACTAGAATATACTGCGTCTTCAAAAAGCCAAGGCTTTAGAAAAAACATATATTTTATGGAGCCGCAAACAATTGCTGTAGAAAATACAAACGGACTGACAAAACATATAACCTTGTCACCCGTGATATCCTTTTTTTTACTTTAATTTCTTGTGCTCATATTTTTAATTAAATTTTTTTAGGAAATTCGCAATTGGCATCCCTAGGGTTCTATAAGTATAAATTAGCTAATCTTACATACCTCCTTCCTCTTCCGAATCCGACATAAATGATTCGTGCATGGCTTCGGGAGCAACAACACGATATTTTTCATCTGAATGCAGTTGGGTGGAACCCTCTGTTTCATCGGTTATTGTTTTAAGTGAGTCCAAAACACTGATATAGCCCAATTTGCGAGCTATATCTAATGGTGTCTGGCCACTTGTAGTCTGAGCGTTCGCATTTGCATTGTGCTCGAGCAAAAGTTTTACAATATGGCAATGGCCCTGCTGGGCACTTTGATGTAGAGGTGTATAACCAATCGATGTAGCGGCATTAACATTAGCATTATGCTGTAACAGGAAACGTACCATGTTGGCTTGACCAAAATGAGATGCCACATGAAGAGGTGTATAGCCAGCTTTAGTTGCCATATCAATATTGGCTCCGTTGCGCTGCAAAATTTCGGCTACATTTACATTATCCTCCTGGGCACACAGATGCATTGGTGTCAAGCCGTTTTTGGCCGGATGATTAACAGCTGCTTTATGTTCAATTAACAAATTAGAAATTTCACTATGCCCTTCTTGACAGCTTAGATGAAGAGGAGTGAAACCGGCCTTGCTCTCAGCATTGGCTTGGGCTCCGTACTCCAACAGAGTTGTTGCAATGTCCATTTGATTTTTGCGTGCTGCAATATGAAGTGGCGTGTGTCCATTCTTTGCCGTAGCATGTGGACTAGCACCTTTTTCCAACAGTAATAAGGCCACGTTCTGGTTATCATAATGGCAAGCCACATGTAATGGAGTGACACCGTTTTTGCCCTGAGCATCTACATCGGCCTCCTTTTGCAGCAGAAGTTGAGCCACTTTTATATGTCCATATTTTGCGGTCAAATGTAAAGGTGTAAAACCTTTTTTGGTGGCTGCATCTAGTGCTGCACCATTTTCAATCAGAACAGCAGCTACCTAAAATTGTTATAAGTGATAATAGAGAAACTTACTTTGACATTTAAGAGATGCTATGAATCAAAACTAAAAAAAACTACCGAAATTATAAATAACAGTGCGTTGTTTATAATGAAAAATTTTTTTAATTATTAAAATCAGTTCGTTCGCTTACTAAAAGTTTTCTACATTTTTTACTGGACCTTACTGGATTGCTTACGTTTTATATGAAAACGAACTCAATCCAATAAAGTTCAGTAAAAAAATAGTCAATGCTTTTGAGTGAACGAACGAACATAATATTACGAAAACTGTTTTCTTTTCCAGAAAACAATATTGCCCTTTTTCTGCTTAACTTTTACTCTTCCCATTTTTTTTTCGGACAAATTTCATAGCGAATTAAAAGTCAATTGTTTCTAAATATCAGCATCTTCTCAAGGTTCAAAGATCATTAATTAACGCATGATTACAAACGTATTTCGAAAAAACGGAGAACATTTTTTCGCAAAATAGAAAACGACTGTGTGAAAAATATCACAATTTGAATATCACTGGCGTCAAGTGATACTTTGGGGCATGAAACAAATTTGACTCGCTCTAAAAATGCACAAATACATATGTATGTACATAAATTGTTACTCTACATAAAAAAACAAATTTTAAATTATAAAGAAAAATTTGAGAAAAATAAAAATAATAACAGTAACAACCAGCGCATATTAATTCATCAGGTAATTGCAGTTCGGAGAGAATTGTTTTGTTTATATTTTTTATATATGAAGCTGAAATTTAAAATATGTGAAGAAAAAAAAATTATCAGCTGACGAAACAAGACAACCTGATGAATAAATGTGCCTTGGTAACAACTAAACAAATGTATGTATATATAAAGTATGTCAAATGAACGAATAGAAAAACAAAGTAAATAATATAATGTAAACTTTTTATTTAATAAATAAAATCATATAATTTTTACATTTTATGTAAAAGATAACAAAAACAAAAATTGTAGTAGTTGAGTAAAAACTAATGTAAACTAAATACACTGAAACTTTAAATAATAATAAAAATTATAATCTAATCAAATCAAAATGAATACATAATAAAAATGTGTGTTCGTTTATTAAAATTGTGTCTAGAACAGATACAATAGGAGTTTAGTTAAAACAAATAAGAAAAATAATATTTTCAAATAAATTATAATAAATAAAAGAAGCCGATATTAACTCAATTAGATGTATGTATATCTATGTATGTATATAAAACGTAAAAATTTCAAATGAAATACTCTTGATGACGTATCCAAAATAATTGCATTAAATACACAGTATCAATGTGATCCAGAATTTTTTTGGCAATTAATTGTTTTACCTCATCCTGGCCCTCCTTAGCAGCGATATGCAATGCTGTGTACATATCCTTCGTGGTAGCATCAACTTGGGCACCATGTTGCAATAGCAACATAACAATGTCAACATTACCCAAACGTGATGCAATATGCAAAGGAGTTTGCTGCTCACGGGCACGAGCATCAACCTGGGCACCATTACGCAGCAATATTCGAATTATATCAGTCTATAGAAGAATAAAATAAACATAAAATATCAATAAATCAATCATTTGTAATATATGTATGTAAGTAAATGTAAGCATACCTGGTTGGCTCTGGCGGCTAAATGCAATGGTGTTTCACCCCGTACAGTGGGTACATCGGGACTAGCGTCGTGTTGCAATAAATAGATAACAATATTCATGCAACCCATGAAGGCGGCCACATGTAATGGTGTCAATCCACTTTCGGTGGTAGCACTAATACTGGCGCCATGCCGCAACAGCAGCTCGACAACCTTAATACGATTCTTTTTACAAGCAATATGCAAAGGTGTAAATCCATTTAAGGCTCTTGCATTGGCATCTGCATTCCGATCTAATAAGAGTTTAGCAACACGCACGTGTCCACAGTGCGCAGCTACATGAAGTGCGGTCAAATAGTCGACTGTAACCTCATCAACCGGTGCACGATGATAGAGCAATATGCGCGCAGCATCCACATGTTCACCCTGTGCAGCCATATGAAGTGGAGCTAAGCCATTTTTGGTTTTAGCGCTTATTGGAGCGCCCCGCTCCAAAAGCATGTCCACAACTTGTTCGTGACCCGAACGCGCAGCACAGTGTAAAGGTGTAAGGCCATCCCGTGTTTTAGCTTCGATGTTTGCTCCTTTTTCCAATAGCAATGAAACCATATTAGTCTTTCCCCATTTGGCGGCCACATGAAGAGGACTTATATTATGCTTCGCCGAAAAGTTTACATCGGCACCCTTTTGTATTAATAAATTAGCTATAGATTGGTTTCCATAATGCGAGGCAATGTGCAAAGGTGTAAAGCCTGATTTTGAAGTGACGTCAGGGTTGTGATCGTTCTGCATGATATTAGAAATCAAATTAATTATTTAACATCAAAGTTATATACCTATACATACTTATCTAAGTGGGATTTATTCAATATAAACTTACATCCAAAAGCAGGGTGGCCGCTTTGACATCATCTTTCTTAGCTGCAATATGAAGAGCCGGCAGCCTTACCTTACCGCGTGTATCACTTTCGAGTAAGACAGCCACTACTTTATCGTGACCCTGTTGCATGGCAACGGCCAGAGGTGTAAAACCATCTTCTGTGGCCAAGCTTTGATTGGCTCCATTAGACAATAGCAATTTGACGACGGAATCATGATTCTCTTGAGCTGCCATGTACAGCGGTGTAAAACCATTCTGCGATTGTACATTTACGGAAGCTCCATGTTGTAACAGCATTTTAACAACTTCCTCTTGACCGGCCAATGATGCAATATGCAATGCTGTGTTACCTTTTTTGGTAGCGCTATCAACAATTGCACCTCGCCTAAGTAGCTCTGACACAACGTGAATGTGTCCATCTTTCGAAGCTAAATGCAGAGCATTTAATCCGTTCTATAAAGAAAAAAGAAAACAAATAACAATTTAGGAAAATATGTACATGCATACATACATATGTATACTTTCATAATGATGTATTTACATATCTATAAATTAACAACTTACAGCATTGCTAGTATTAATATCAATATTATTTTTTAAGTGTTCCAATACTTTATCAAGATTTCCAGCTCTGGCCGCTCTCAGAAACGATGTATTTCCATCGCCCTATAATGAAAGATTATTTGTTAGTGCTTAAAATAAACATGAAGAAAATTGACATTTGATGAGAAAGAAAAAGACAAATTAAAAAATGCTTCCCTAATTCATAACGCATATGTGTGCAAAATTTTTACCATCTAATAATAAAAATTACCAAATCACCAAATTTCCAAATAACCTATGTATCAACAAGTGTACAATTTTCTGAAACCAAATAACCTAAGTAACTAAAGGGTCCGCCATCTGAGTTCGATCGTGACCGTGATGCGAAACAGTCGACTTGCGGAGATCAGAGCAATTAACTTGTGTACTACTAAATTCCAAAACTTTTTTCATAAATTCTACATTATTATTTTCATATTAATTTGCAAAAAAAAAAATAATAAAACAAAACAAAAGAAGAAATAATCTTCAAACGGGTGTGAGTGAGAATAGTGCTCCAAAAACAACTATTAACAATGTTAACCAAAATAATAACAATAATAATGTTTTAAATGACAGAAAAAGAAAAAAAAACAATAATACAGATAATTTAAATCCAAAACACTTTAAAGACAAATTTGGGTACTACTCAGTACTTGATTGTGAAAAAGATGATCAATGCGATCCATATCTTTTACGGATATTTCCAAGATATTGATACCAGTTACAGATCTGAGGAACATATAGTTGCTTCTAAAAGTTGATTTCAACAAACACACGGGCAGATGGTCAGGGCTTAATCGACTCCTCTATTCATAAGCTTCCAGAAAATATATACTTTATGGGGTCGGAAATGAAAATTGTAGAAATTACAAGCTGAATGACAAAGTTATATATACCCTTGTGCACCACAGGTGAAGGGTATAATAATGATAATATCAATAAAATCAATAATACTAATAAGAACTCAAAGGCAATAAATTCCAATTGCACAGTGGTTAGTGAGGAAAATCATAAAACTAAAAAAATTCCTCCATTAAACATAATAGATATTAACACTAAACAATTAATTAACTTTATTAAAAATGGATTGAATTAGTGAGTTTAGAATTAAAGAATTTAAAAACAAGTAAGAGCGCTATATTCGGCCGTACCGAATCTTATATACCCTTCACAACGTGTAGTCATGAAATAACAGTAGTTTGTGTCACCATTCATCCCATATGAAATACGTACATACATATATAAAAGCATCCCATTGTAAAATTATAAATTTACGTATATATGTTGAAAAAAGGAAAAAAAAATTAAAAAAAAATTTAAAAAAAAATTAAATAAAAAAAATTATTATATATAATTATAATTATTATATATAAAACAAAAAAAATAAAAAAAAAATTAAAAAAAAAAAATAATAATAAAAATATAAATAATATATTAAATAAAAAAAAAATAAAAAAAAAAATAAAAAAAAAAATAAAAAAAATTTTTTTTTGGCTCAGCTGGGATTCGATGCCACGTTTTCTCTAACCAGTATACACGTTTGTATGTATGTATGTTGTTGTTGTAATGTTGTTTTTGTAAAAAAAAATCGGGGTGGTCGTGGGTTTTTGCTCATATCTCAGTTGTTTATGTACCGATGTCTCTGATTTTCAATACCGATCTACTCCAGAATATTTCCGATATTTTAATACCTTACCCGGGTCCAACCTATGTCGGGGGGCTTCAAAAAGTTGATTTCAACATACACACGGACAGACGGTCAGACGGACAGACTGACAGACTGACAGGGCTTAATCGACTCCCCTATTCATAAGCTTTCAGAAAATATATACTTTATGGGGTCGGAAATGAAAATTGTAGAAATTTCACACGGAATCACAAACCTATATATACCCTTTTTCACTGTGTGAAGGGTATAATAAATAATCATTATTTCCAAAGAATTTATGAGAGTTGAAGCGCTGCCAAATGTTACCTTCCAAGACAATGTGTCAAGTGCAATAATAGCCACGAGAGAGGAAAACGTCCTATTAAAAACGTTCCGCCTGAAGAGAAAAAGAAACTTTTTTGCGTGTTGTGCAACAAATATGGGCACCCTGCTTCATACAAAGGTTGTGAAAAGTACAAAATAATGAAACAAAAATTAAATATCAAGACAAAAACGCTCATCTGATAGTAAAATTAACAATATAACACAATGACTGCAGCTTTAAGGAGGACGTACACAAACTCTTTAAAACTTTACAATTGAAAAATACTAACAATTACTTAATTTAGCGGGCGATCTTAACAGCAAACATGGACCCCTTTCTGACTAGGCAAATCTTGTGTTTATACACAAAAGGGGTAAGGTCGGGTTAAGAGGAAGAAACTTGCTCATATTTGAGTACACACTTGCCCGTACTCGGCAAGTACGAGCAAGTTTTTATTGAGAGACCAAAAACAAAAAAGAAATGTAAAAAAATTAACAACAAACAAGAGTGCTATATTCGACCGTGTCGAATCTTTTATACCCTTCACAACGTGTAGTCATGCAACAAAAATTGTTTATATCCACATTTATCTCATATGAAATACGTATATACATATAAAAAAACATGAACATATAAAAACATCCCATTGTTATATTATAAATTGAGTTTACTATGTGTGTAAAAAAAATAAATTAAAACAAGTAAGAGTGCTATATTCGTCCGTGCTGAATCTTATATACCCTTCACAACGTGTAGTCATGCAATAACAGTAGTTTGTATCACCATTCATCCCATATGAAATACGTACATACATATATAAAAACAACCCATTTTAAAATTATAACTTTACGTATGTATGTTAAAAGAAAAAAAAAAAAAAATTTAAAAAAATTAAAAAAAATATAAAAAATAAAAATTTGTAAAAAAAATAATTAAAATATATATAATAAATACAAAACAAAAAAAATTTAAAGAAAAAAATTTTTTTGGCTCAGCTGGGATTCGATGCCACGTTTTCTCTAACCAGTATACACGTTTGTATGTATGTATGTTGTTGTTGTAATGTTGTTTTTGTGAAAAAAAAAGTCGAGGTGGTCGTGGGTTTTTGCTCATATCTCAGTTGTTTATGTATCGGGGGGCTTCAAAAAGTTGATTTCAACATACACACGGACAGACGGTCCTTTTTTACTGGGTGAAGGGTATAAAAAAAAGAAAAATAAAACAATAAAAATATAAATAATATATCGATGCCTTACTTCCTCAACCTCGTATCTTAAAAAATAAAATTTTTCAGGAGAGACAAAAAAAAAACGGTTCATCTTTTTATACTTCGGTGTTTGGTTAAAAGTTTAAATGCAATTATTAAGGAATTGATTGTAAATATTTATGAATATTAGTAGTAATAATATACTAATATTTTTTAATTAAAGCATAAAACAATCGTTTGATATGAAAAAGTCAAAACCGTATTTTTTAAGATAGGAGGTTGAGAAAGCAAGGCATCGATATAAAATATGTATGTGTTGTATGTTGTTGTTGTGAAAAAAAACGAGATAGTCGTGGTTTTTTTCTCATATCTCAGTTGTTTATGTATGATCTATTCCCGAATATTTTTGATATTTTAATACCGGGTCCAGGCGATGGGGCTGCAGAAAGTTGATTTCAACAAAATGATAATTGTAGAAATTTCACTGTGTAAAGGGTATAATAAGTAAAAGAGAAGGAAACTTGGGCAAGTTAATGGCTCAGTCTGAACGTGAAAGCAAGTTCAAAGGAAAATGAAAGAAAATAAAAAACTAACTTGCGCAAGAGACTTGCCTAGTCCGAAAGGGGTCATACAAGATGGGGAAATCCATCTAATAATGGCAAGGGAAATATCCTAAGTAATTGGCTATAGGACAACGAAATTAGTTTTAGATGTAGACTTTATGCATCGTCATATCATTCATACCCACGTACAGGGTCATATTCAGATATTTGTATCGCTGACTGTAGGTTTCATATAAGGGCTGATAATGATACATTGAACTGTCTTAGTACATTAGATTATGATAACGACCATAATGCTGTACAGATAATTGCTTCAAGAGGGAACGAGCAGCATTATTTTACTTTATTTGAACGGAAACCTGAATTTAAGCTTAACTATAAGGGTACTAATTGGAAGAGGTTCCAAAATGGCATTGTTCATAGGTTAAAAAAAGACGATAGAATTCCAGGCAATAGAAACCTTACAAATAACGAAATAGACTTGTACGTGGACAAAATTAATAATATAATTGTTGAGACGATTGAGGAAACGGTCCCGAAATTTCTAAGAGAAAAGTAGAATAATTACGATAATTAAACGGAATAATAGACTTGAGCATACATTATCAGAAGCACATCTTATTACTTTGAAGTCTCAGCTGAAATTACTCAGGAAACCTATAAATGAGAACTTTTTAAAAATATCGAATAACCGTATTTGGGAAAGACTGACCAATATAGACCCAAAAAACTCCAACAGCATGTTCAATCAAATTAAGAAAAACTTCAAAGCATTTAAGCCCTTAAATCTTGAAAAAATGTTAGCGTTACAACACAATCTCAATACGTACTGAATAATGGGGAATTGATCGTCACAACCTGAGGAAAGATAATCAAGGAAATTTCATAATTCAGGAACAAGTTGAAATGTTATATGTAATAAGTAGGAGCATTTCTTGAAGAAGTACATGCTCCCAAGAAGGTAGACAATCAGAACATTATACATAGTCAAGTGATCTGTACATTTAGGAAATTCCTTGAGATGAAAATGGCTTTTGATGATAATCGTACATCCCTATTAAATTTTTCCGACAACATTCTATCGGATAACGCACAGCAGGAATACTTTGTAACGAAAGACCAAATAGAGTATATTTTTACCAAACTTAACGGCAAACTATTTTCAGGAATTGATGATATTCCAAATATTGTGCTGAAGAATATTCCTAAGGAAATGATGTAAAGCTTACTATATTCAGCTTTTTAACAATATGTTAAATAATTCGCACTTTCCAGTAAAATGGAAAACGGCAAAAGTTGTATTATTACCAAAAAAGAACAAAGACCCAAGTAACCCCAAAAATATATTCGACCAATCAGTTTATTGCCAAATACAAGCAACGTTTTCGAAGTTTGTATTAACATCAACATTACTAAATTTTGCGAAAATAGAAATCTGAAAAGTGAGAGACAATTCGGATTTAAATATGAACATTCTGCAATAGATGCCATTCATAATATTACCTCGTATATAAACTGGAACTGGAAAAAAAAATATTGCACAGGCGAGTGCCTTATTGATATGGAGAAAGCATTCGATAGTATATGGATCCCAGGTCTAATATATAAACTACTAGCCAAGCCCGGCGCGCGTTGCTACGCCCCTTAATGAATAAAAATGCATTCTGAATTTTAATTAAATATCAAGTGCAAGAAGCAAAAACTTATAACTAATTTTTTATGGGCGTGGCCCTGTCCACTTTTATAACCACGAAGTTATGTAGTCATGACAGCTCAATATTTGTGCAAAGTTTCAGAAAAATCGATCTAGTGCAAGTAGCTACAAATGATAACTTATTTCTTATGGGAGTGGCACTGCCCACTTTTATAATCACGAAACTGACATAAGAACCTTCTCCTAATAATAACATATACAACAAAAAAAGAATTAGTGAAATCAGTCCAGCCATTCACGCGTGATGCCGTGACCAATGACCGGTTAATAAATGCACATATGATATAAGGAGAAACTGGAAAAAATTTGAAATAAAGTCCACGCAATATAATTTCGTTATCCCAAAAAGGGAAGTGGTAAAGTATTTAGGTGTATATGTATTTGGACAAAGTTTTATATTTTAATAATCATGTAAAAGAAGTACTTATAAAAGCTAAAAAGGCTTTCTTTTTGTACAAATCATTGTTTTATAATAAATATGTCAGCACAAAAGTTAAAATAATAATGTACCAGTCTCTTATAAGGCCTACTGTAACATACGGTTGTCCAATATGGTTCAACATATCTTCTTCTAATATGGAAAATATTATAATTTTTGAGAGAAAATGCTTAAGAGCATGCATTTCATTGTTCAAATCTCCACAAAGTAATTTTATTAAATACGTAACTAACAAGATATTATATAATAAAACTAATATAATAAGAATAGATAACACAGGCCAACACTCAATTTGCTTCTTTGAATTTATCAACTGATTCTAGTTAATTTGGGTGCGCTGAATTCAAATCTGTAATCAGTTTGTCTCTATCAGCTCTAGTTTTTATGATATAGCTTTTTTAGTACTCATGTTGCAGCCAAGGTCTCTGAACTTATCCAGCATATTCTCCACTAATTGAACATAATTTGGAGCTTTATTATTTCCCAAGAAATTTTTTATGACTTGCACGAATGATGTCCACGCATTTCGTTCAGTTTCGGTTCAGTTTCCTCACTTACAGTGGAGGGTATAAAAAGCTATATTATGAAAACTAGAGCTTATAGAGACAAACTGATTACAGATTTGAATTTAGCGAACCAAAATTAACTAGAATCAGTTGATAAATTCATGTGAATGAAACTTTTCATGACTTCAAATTCATACGTGCAAGAGGAGGCATGAAGAATGCCTCCACCAATATACTATGTACATGCAAATACATGAAAAACATCTTAAACAATTTATGTAAAAAAGCATTATTAACTTATGAAACATGGGTTTCTTGTCATCCACTATGCATGCTTTCTATGCTCTTATTAGAATGAAGTGAATTGCATTGATATGTATGTATGTATATTCATATAAACGCATGCTCTACAATGAGACGTTATTGTTAAAATCATGGGTTGAACTCATGCATTCACTATTTCTTTCGCATGTCTTTTTTATACTCTTCACGAGTGGTGCACAAGGGTATATGTAGCTTTGTCAATTTCTACAATTTCCATTTCCGACCACATTAAGTATATATTTTCTGAAAGCTTATGAATAGAGGAGTCGATTAAGAACTGTCCGTCTATTCGTGTGTTGGTTGATATCAATTTTTAGAAGCAGCCATATGTTCCTCAGATCTGTGTATGGTATGAATCTTTTGGAAATATCCGGGAATGAATTGCTATTGAAATTCAAAACAATCGTCCCATAACTTTCTGAGATATGAGCAAATAAACACGACTGCCTCTGTTTTTTCCCATATTTTTACCACCAAAATATTTCAGACATAGAATAATTATAGGTACCTTTGCTTCTATTTGTAGATATAATATGCCTCAAGATATATTCGTAAAAAATATTGGATAAGGCGTTCTCTGATCGGTAAAGTTATAAGTAAAATTTGTTTTTGAAAAATATATATTCCAAAAATTTACAAACTAAACTAAATTTTTTTAGCTTCTAGACAACCGAGAGAGTCAATATTGGTATCATCTGAAAGGACTTGATTAGCGCAATATAAGCACTAAAAAAAATTTAAATTCATGTTGGCCGCCACTACAAAATGGCGGACAATAAATTTATATATGGGTCAAATCTGGTATTTAAAAATTTAACTTCTGGAACCCCCTCAACATTGATATCAAGTAAAAGGGCTTGACCAGTAGAATACAGTAAATTATTAAAAAAAAATGTAAAATCCAAGATGGCGTCTAAAACAAAATGGCTGATCAAATTTTTTTAATCCCATCAATATGGGTATCAAATGAAAGGGCTTGACTGGTAGAATACAGATAACTACGTTAAAATTCAAAATCGAAGGCGTCGGAAATAATAAAGAAAAATGGCTTATAACATAAAATATATGGTTAAGCTACCATGTGGAATTATACCTACATTTGTACATGATGGTGAAGGGTATTATC
The DNA here is from genome assembly GCA_941918925.1 of Phyto melanocephala. Lineage (NCBI taxonomy): Eukaryota > Metazoa > Arthropoda > Insecta > Diptera > Rhinophoridae > Phyto > Phyto melanocephala. Next base: position 59,058,650 of record OW799235.1, read on the forward strand.
AGAACCGACAAGCCCGAATATAGCACTCTTACTTGTACTTTAGTATTTACAGCTGGTTTTGTCTACTGCAAGTGACACAGAAATTTGCAAAGTAATATGTATACTTTTTTTTAAATATGAAATTCATATTGTTGCTACAAACAAAAAGAAAGTTCTTCTGAAGAATCCAGTCTTTCCTGAACTTTTCTGGAACAGCATTATTCCAAAATTCGTGGATAGGCATATATTTTTCAGTGCTTGTTGAAGCAAATTCGTTACCGTTATGGGTAAACTGGGAGTCACATAATTAACACCACTTATCACAACACAAAAAAAGAATCTAAATCTAAAGGAATATCCAGTCAATACATTTAAAAAATGTCCAAATATCGAAATTAAAAATATATTTACATGTAGGTATACACATAAAGATAGTTCTTTTATAAAAAAAAAAAAACAAACAAATGTCGTTCGTTGGTAATTGAATCACTAAGAAACAACTTCGCCGATTTCAATAATTTTTTTTTTCAACTTTTGTCAATTATTTATTTATTTATCTATGGAAAATAATCCTTAATCCTTCAATTGTCTGAATTAAATACATACATACTTTAACAATCTTTAAAAAGAAGGAGACAAAAATTACATTAAATAAATATAAATTTACAATAAGTGAGGATCACAACCAACAAAAAGCTTTCATTACCATCAGACTGATGGTTTAAAGCAAGAATAACAAATGTGATAATTGAAAAGAATAACAAAAAGGGGAAAAGCTTAAGTTTGGTAAATTTCGTTCTCACTCACTACAGCAAAAGATATGAATATGTATGTGAAGTTTAATTCACAAAATCAAATTTCGTATAAACTTGTGAGTTAAATAGATGATATTTGCATCCAACACTAAGACATTCCGATCAAAGAGTGCTGATGATGAAACCGTAGCTGGTTTCGAAAATGCATTCCACTCGGCTGGTGTCGGGATTAAAACTTACTTTTCCAATATGGTCTTTCATTATCACAAATAAAAATTGATTTCTTCATTTAATGATTAGAAATTTAATAATAAAATGAACTATTTAGAGCCAAACTAAAAATTAATTAATTTACAATAATTTTGAATTAAGAAAAATTATTATTTTATTTATAATTACATGAAGGCTCAATGCAATATCAATAAATTTATAAGATTTGTTATATTCATTACACATTCTCATTAATGGGAGATTATTTCACCAGTAATTATGTTACAAATAAATGAAATCTTTAACACAGTTCTGCGGATTTTTAGAGTTGGCAGCTTAATAAGAGAAATTCTCTAGCAGAATACGAAGGCAAATTAAAAGCTTAAACCACGTAGACAAAATAACAGGAACTGCATTTAAATGGACTCAATGGCGTCGTAATGACTAATATAAATAAGATTTCAAATAAGTCAAAATACAACAAAGGTTGAATCGCCCACTTGTTTAAATTATGTTAAATCGGAGAACCGATTTTTAAAATATTTTAATTATCTACAAGGCTCTAAATGGGTTTTACGGAATTTTTTTGTTAAAAATTTATGGTGGGCATGGCATCTCCCTGTTTTACCTAAAGTATTTTACATTCGTGTGGTGAATTATAAGAACTTCCATAATTGAGCTCAAAATAAGCGATAGGAGTGGCACCTTATATATGAAAAAAAATATAATAATAAATAAATATAATATAATAATATAAATATAAATAATAATATAATCTTAAAACTTTGAGTGCTTTTCTTTTGTTTGTCGTTATCCAGCCCAAAACCAATACCATGGGAGCTGGGGAAGTGATCCCACCAAAAACAGAAATCTGATTGTATTTATTACTTATGTATGTATGTAAGTATATCGATCTAACTCGTTGTGCCAAGATAATATGAAAAAAGTAAACAAATAAGTTACCGAATTCAATTAACTTAAGTCCTGGGATTAAATAGATCACGTAATTACCGATCAAAGAGTGCTGATGATGAAATCCGTAGCTGAATGCATACCACTCGGCTAGTGTCGGTAAAACATACTTTTCCAGATTGTTCTTTCATTAATTATCACAGTTAAAAAATTCTTTGTAAAATAAGAATGCTAAAAATTAATTCAAGCCTGTATAAAAATGTAGACATTAGTTTATTTAAGGAACTTTAAGAGCCATTATTTCAACTTGCCTTTAGTTAGAGGTAAAATTTTTTGTGCCCGCTAAATAGCTTTGCATTATTACAACATCAATTTTTTCTTGTAATTATTATTAATAATAATATTAAGTAGATAAAAAAAAATAATAAGTGAAGGCCTTATAATGCAAAGCCATTTATCGGTCCGACAGAATCCTGCCTTTAGCTTACAGCAAATTGTAATAATGTCCCTAATTGTTGTAGTTTTTATTCTAGTATAATAATAAGAACTGTTCACTTCACTAAATAATATAATAATAAATATTTAGATGGATTTAAATAAGGGTGCTGTTAACCCCATTTTAAATTCTGTATAATTATCTGTAGTATCAGTTTACTTTAACGGACGCAAAATGGAAAGCATCAGAATAGGGGACAACGTACCCCCATCAAAAAAACATCTGATTTAATTTGCTTCTAACCCAGACTAATTACACATCTCTCCTTCTTTCAAACATATGTATATCAAACTATCGATTTTAACATTAGGTTGTCATAGGGCCCCAACAAGTTCATTTCATAATCACATAAGGCTATAGCGCAAATTTCTAAACTGAAATCATTTTTTCATATATGGAGCTAGGCTGGCACCACCACCTGTATAAGTGTAGCGTAGTTCATTTGTATATAGTTTTATACTAGTTATTCCTAGAGAGTGGTCACTAATTGTACTCACCTCAAATATACTTAAGAAAATTATTACGAGCCTTACACAGCAATTCAAGCTTCAAAACGCTATAAAATTGTTCAAGTCGCAGCTGGAAGTTGGTCCGGGCTCCTACTGTTTTAAAGTTTTATGCTGTAACTATTGCACAAACAAACTGTTGTATTTAACTGATACTGATAAGAAACAAATAACTCTTTTAAAAGGATCGTTACAACTATGTAGTTGTATGACTCGGTTAAAACATTACTAAAGCTGGAGGGTATGTATGCATACGTACATACATATGGACAATGTATGTATTCAGATACAAGTAAGAATTATATATGCCCTAAAACAGACAGGTGTCATTAAACTCTAAAAAAACAAAACAAATGCCACTACCGGCCAACTGAAGAAAAATAAAAAAAAATAAACAATTTATATGTTACAGTTATAAATACTTATTAAAATAAAAGTTTACTAACATATTATATGCTTCTACTTCCGGCATGACATAATGCGCAGGCGTTTATTTACATTTTAGATTTGTGTATGTTTCCGAAAAGCTAAAAGTGCGAGTTCGAAATTTCGAAAACAAATTATGGCGTCATTTTTTTTAAAAAAAGAAAAAAAACTTAGTGAGTCATTAGTTTCTCATTTAATAAGAGTAAAACTTTGCTTTCATGCAATTATATGATTAGTCAAAATAATTTTAAGTAACAAGGCGTAAGACAGACAAATATACATAAATAAAAATAAAAAAAAACATATAATCCAACGAAGCAGCGAAAGTAGCATAGATTTTCAAATACCTATTCCGCATAAATTAAGGGTTTTTAACATTTTATTTTTTAATGTTTCTCTTACATATGGTTACTCTTTTCAGCAGTGGATAATAAATTAATAAAATTAATAAATAAATAGACAGTTCAAGAAGAGATCTTTGGCAGTAAAGTTCTTTGGTGGGTATGTATTAAAGGCAGTTTAAATTTTTATCAAATATTTCATAGTTGCAAAAGTTTATTTCTCCTTAAGAAACAATTTGCATATTTTGTGTAGCTTGTGTCCAGCGTCAAATTAATTTTAGAAATATGTAATTTTTTATTATCTCACAAGCAAGTATGTAATGCAATGTATGATATAATATTGAAAGCCCGGCTAATATTTTGTTTACTCGCGTATGCCAAACTTCGTAATTTAAAAATTAACGAAACGTGCAACTACAACAACTACTTACTGAATTAATTTTAATTTTTCATTATTTCAAAATGGTGAATAAAATACATACAAATAGTTGCGTGTTTCGAAACACCTGTTTTACTAGCTGAGAAAACTAATATTTGTTTTCACTTTTTTGTTACATTTTTTAACTACTAAATTAATAGTTATGCCTTCTATTCAGATGAAAAAATTTATATGCAAACACTTGTAAATTTAATAAATATGTATGTATGAATCAATCTGGTAATTTTTATAATTTTTGTATGCTAGATTATATAACTTAATGATAATTATGTTCAACACACACAACAAACACTTGGTGTCAGCTATCGCTACCTATCGCCTAGACAGCTTTTGCAATTTTTTTATAATTACTAAAAACATATTTATTTGGTTGTTGGGTTTAAGCTGGTTTATATGCATTTCACTGGTGCTTATTATGCCAGATCATCTTTTCAAATTCTCATTAACAAAATGAAAATTCAAAAATAAAAAAAAAACTATAAAAAAAACTTTTTCAAAAACCTAACCAACAATTTTTCAATTTTAATTTATTTTATTTTTCTAATCATTTTTCATTTTGTTAATGAGAATTTAAAAATATAACTTATAACATTTTAAACTTTTTCAAGAATTTGGGTAAAGGTTTACTGAAAGCTTATGAATAGGGGAGTCGATTAAGCTCTGTCAGTCTGTCCGTGTGTATGTTGAAATCAACTTTTTGAAGCCCCCTGACATCGGTGAGGTATTAGAATATCAGAAATATTCGGGAGTAGATCGGTATTGAAAATCAGAAGCATCGGTACATAAACAACTGAGATATGAGCAAAAACCCACGACCACCTCTATTTTTTTTCACAAAAACAACATTACAACAACAACATACATACATACAAACGTGTATACTGGTTAAAGAAAACGTGGCATCGAATCCCAGCTGAGCCAAAAAATTTTTTTTTATATGTTTTTTAAATTTTTTTTTATTAATTTTTTTATTTTTTATTTTATATATTATTTATATTTTTATTATTATTTTTTTTTAATTTTTTTTTCAAAATTTTTTTATTAATTTTTTTATTAATTTTTTTTTTATTTGTTTTTTTATTTTATTTTTAACATTCATACGTAAATTTATAATTTTACAATGGGATGTTTTTATGTGTGTATGTTTTTTATATGTAAGTATGTACGTATTTCATATGAGATGAATGGTGATACAAACTGTTGTTATTGCATGACTACACGTTGTGAAGGGTATATAAGATTCTGCACGGCCGAATATAGCACTCTTAGAAAAGGGTTTGATACATAAAATTATTTTAAGAGAAAGATCATTGTTAATTTGGAATTTAATAAATAAAGGACGTATTTGACTTCCTCATAGTAGAAAAAAAGTGTAAATCCATGTTACAAACGTAACTTTTAATATCTGTTCCAAGGTTGGCATCAGAATATTTAAATTTGTACTAAAAAGCTTAAACATTTGTACTTTTTTGATCTTAATTGTAAATACTAAAACACATTTTTTTTTTTTAATTTTGTTGTATATTATTTTTATTTAGATTTATTAAGACCATGAAATAGGTACTTTAATATTTAAAAAATCAATTCAGTGTTAAATATGTATAAACTATTTACAAAGAAATTTAAGGTTCTACTTGCTAGCTTTTAACCCTTATGTGAGTGACAAAAAAACACCTTCTCTAGAGTGACAGGGATACCTGGGCACCCACATACAAATTATATGAAAATTGCATATTTTTTTGTACGTAAAATTGGCATAAAATTATTTTTTGTTCTAAGGATTCCTCTTATAATATAAAATGCATTTTGGTCTTTCCGTTTTTTAAGTTTTTAGTACAAAAATGTACTAAAAATGTGTTCCTACATGCCAAAAAAGAAAAAGGCTGTGATTACGTTATCCACTATGCATTCAAAGCCGGAAACAGAACAGAATTGCAAAAAAATTGCTTTAGCGACATCTTAAGCTAAAGGCAAACATTAAAACTGTGGTAATGACGTGCAAAAAAGAATACAGGAAAAACAGATGTTGGTAAATTTCGTACTAACTCAATGATATGTATTTGATATAACATGAAATCAATTAGAACAAATAATTCTTTATTTCAATTTTCAATACATTACTGAGTTAAATAGTTGATATTTACATACAACACCTGTAGTTCTGATCAAAAGAGTGCTGATGATGAAACCGTAGCTGGTTTCGAAAATGCATTCCACTCAGCTAGTATCGGATGACTAATTTTTCCTTTAATATTCTTGTCGTTATCACATTGAACTTATAGCCTAAAATTTAAAAATTTAAAATATAATACAAATTGAAAAAAGTTCATAAAAATTAAAATACAACAAAAAAACACATTGGCTTGGTGTAAAATGAACATTGTTAAAACTAATACCATCTTGTTTAAAGCATGTGACATATATATAATACAACTGCATAATTGCAAAAAAATTGCTTTAGCGACATCTTAAGCTAAAGGCAAACATTAAAACTGTGGTAATGACGTGCAAAAAAGAATACAGGAAAAACAGATGTTGGTAAATTTCGTACTAACTCAAAGATATGTATTTGATATAACATGAAATCAATTAGAACAAATAATTCTTTATTTCAATTTTCAATACATTACTGAGTTAAATAGTTGATATTTACATACAACACCTGTAGTTCTGATCAAAAGAGTGCTGATGATGAAACCGTAGCTGGTTTCGAAAATGCATTCCACTCAGCTAGTATCGGATGACTAATTTTTCCTTTAATATTCTTGTCGTTATCACATTGAACTTATAGCCTAAAATTTAAAAATTTAAAATATAATACAAATTGAAAAAAGTTCATAAAAATTAAAATACAACAAAAAAACACATTGGCTTGGTGTAAAATGAACATTGTTAAAACTAATACCATCTTGTTTAAAGCATGTGACATATATATAATACAACTGCATAATTGCAAAAAAATTGCTTTAGCGACATCTTAAGCTAAAGGCAAACATTAAAACTGTGGTAATGACGTGCAAAAAAGAATACAGGAAAAACAGATGTTGGTAAATTTCGTACTAACTCAAAGATATGTATTTGATATAACATGAAATCAATTAGAACAAATAATTCTTTATTTCAATTTTCAATACATTACTGAGTTAAATAGTTGATATTTACATACAACACCTGTAGTTCTGATCAAAAGAGTGCTGATGATGAAACCGTAGCTGGTTTCGAAAATGCATTCCACTCAGCTAGTATCGGATGACTAATTTTTCCTTAAATATTCTTGTCGTTATCACATTGAACTTATAGCCTATAATTTAAAAATTTAAAATATAATACAAATTGAAAAAAGTTCATAAAAATTAAAATAGAACCAAATTTGATTGCTTAGCCTGAAGTTATAATGTTTTAAAAGCAAACTAAAGGAGGCGTTGATAATATGGATAAGCTATTGGGAGAATATACAGCTAAACTCAGACGTAGCAGCATTGGCAGGATATATTATTAGTATGGAACACATTCCACAATTTACCTCAAGTGACCGTCGCGTGTAAAAAACTTTTGAAAAATGTAAGTTTTTAAATGTGTAAAGAAAATGTAGAAAAACGTAGTCACAATCCAAAAGTATGTTCAAAATTGCTTACCCTATCAGCAATACAAGATGTTCTTGGGCGAGAAATTGGGCGTAATGTAGCAGCAGGAATATCCTACGTACAAAATCGCGACGCTAGTGATCGTATCGCAGTTATAGGAAGTTGCTATATTTGTAAACAAAAAGACCAGACGAGAAGAAAGACACGAAAAGCTTATACAAGTTGTTCGAACGCTGTTGTAGCGGTCACTCAACCAAAAATCCCATATGCGACACCTGTTTGACAGATTTCCAATGAATTCTTATCTTAATTTGCTTTTTATTATACATATGTTTATTTATTTTTTATTTAGTCTCAAATGAATTTTTTTATTATTTTATTTTTTATTGCAAGACATGAAGTAACATAAAAATACATATAAATAAAAATAATATACATGTGTGTAGTTTCTAACAGCTTTAGAACCTAATAACTATTAGCGCAAAAATTATTTTTTTTTATATTCTAAAATAAATTTGCTCATTTTTCGAAGAAATATGCTTTAGAAAATGTTATTTAAAAAAATAATAATAATTCTTCCATGCCAGTTTTATATATATAACTTTGGGTACCTGGGTACCCCTGTTACTCTCTTAAAGGTGTAACAAAAATATCAATATACCTCGCCCATCCAAAGGGATATACTGAACCTATATCAATGAAAATATAAAAACAATTAAAAGTTAAGAGTTCTCAAAAAGTTTGAGCTATGTAAATCATCTGCCACCATAAAATATTTTTATTTGAAAATAAAATGGGTACCCGGGTACCCTGTCACTCACATAAGGGTTAAATCCATTTCGAGATCACAATTACAATTTTAATAATAACTTAAGTACTTGATATGAATATGTATTTATGTATATCATAACAATTGCAATTTTGTTAAATCAGAAAATTCTTTGGAAAAAATTCTTAAAACTTGTGGAAGCCCCAACATGTTACTAAGATCTGTACGTGGTATCAATCTTTTGCGAATATCTTGCAAACAATTTTTTAAACAAAAGAATAAGGCATAAGTTCACAACCGCTCTTCGAACTGATGAAGAAATGTGTGAATACTAGCTTCCGATTTGAATTTTTCGATTTTTTTTTATTTCTGTTGGAGTTAAAGCTGCTACAAACTTGCCTTTTTAGTTTTCAAAAACATTGCTTTGCGCAATAATTCGCACCATATCATATGGACAAAGTAAAACGGTGTTGTTTTTGTAAATAATTTGTATTATGTAAGACACTGTCCACAACAGACATGAAATGCCTGTTGTTTTAACACGTTTACATGTTTGAAATTACGTTTAAGCTTGAAATCTATCATTTTGTTGCTTTTTTTTTTTTCTTTTTTTCTTTGACAACACAACTTCTCTTTCGAAAAGTTAAAAGTTTGCGAAAAAAGTTAACAGTTGGAATAAACTAAAAATTAATATAAATTGAATATGGATATGGATAGGTTTAACTGTATTTGTTTCTCGCCGACAATTAAAAAAATAATAAAAAAAATCCTAACAATAACAAAAGTAAGTGTAAGTGTACCATTAAAACATAAAAAATTAACATTTAGTAATAACACGGGGGTGTAAAGAAAATAAAACATAACAAAAAGATTTTCATAGTAATTATTTTTTGTGTGAAAAACAATTACAAGTCAGTGTCGTTATATTATCTAGTTTTGAAAAAGGGATGGCGAATGAATGGAACAATATTGATTCAAGATAGAAATTTTGGTCTGAATTTTAATGTTGTAGAGGAACAGTGATTTTTTATGAATTAAGTTTTTCGGGCTGGCAGCACTGGCTAGTAATTATCTCCAAGCTACATCTGTGAAAGTGAAAAGTGATCAGTATACTCATGGAGAAACTCACAAGCGAGCAACGACTGCAAATCGTTGAAATTTATTATCAAGATTCGTACTCTGTGAAATCCACTGTTTTATTGAAAAATTGTGTTCAGCGATAAGGCTCATTTCTGGCTAAATCGATACGTAAACCAGCAAAACTGTGGCATCTCGGGTGAAGAACAGCCACATGCCATACAAGAGTTGCCGATGCGTCCCGAAAGAACGACAGTATTACATATCACGTGTTATTCATGGAATACAGGCCGAAATGCTCGAAAAAGTGGCGCAAAGTTGAACGTTACAAATGGACCATTTGAACCGGAGCCGTTGGCAACATTTACATGAAGTTATTTTTAAAAAGTAAATAGCAAACACCAATTTATCGATTCCAATAAAAATTTTTAATATATGATGACGCTTAAAAAATCATACCTTATTAACCCTTTTCATGCATATATACATAAGTATATTTCAATCGTAAAATTTAAGTTAGGTCATTTTGCGTTTTGGGTCACGATATGTTAATAATGTTAAATCATTATTTTACTTTCTGAAATTGTTAAACAAGAACTGAATATAATTAAATGTACTTATACATTTGTGTTTAAAATGCAGGTGCATTTTGTATCAATTTTATTTAATTATTTTATATATTAACGGTAAATTAAAATTGCCCTAAAAAGCCTATTACTGCTTGCATTGCTTTCTCGGCTTATTAAGTTTGAATGCAATTGCTTATATACGATATATTGAATCCAAAATTGAGTGAGAACTTAAATGCACTTAAGTAAGTGTACATTTAAATATTTTAATATAATTGCGGCAAACATTTTATTTCTGTGCGAACATGCAAAACAAATCAAGTTATTGTAAAAAAAAATAACAAGTTCCATAGCAACAGTCCATACTGCCCCACAAATCCACTAAAAAAAAAATGGTAGGAACAACATAAAATTTTTCCAAATACATACTGAGGTATGACATCATGCAGAAGTGGCTCGTTTATACATACATACTTACATATGTATAACATAATTAGGGGAAACTATTAACTCTTTAGTTTCGTAAAACACTCTACTTTAAATTTAGCATTTAAGTTGTTTATGACTACCTTCACAATCTTTACACGAAAAGAAAAGAACTGAAGTAATTACTTATACGGGATTTTTTTATTACAATCAACTTATTTTATTATATACACTTGTATTTTATCGATTTCAAGGATATCCTTTTGTAATTACATTTCCTTACTGATACGAAGGATTCTTAGAAAAACAAAATTTCATGCAAAAATATTTTACATAAAAAATTTTGTATTTGTATTAATGCTGTTCTGCTAAAAGTGAAATCACGCAATCCAATCTCCTTGTCACAACAACAATAGAGCAGCAATAAACTACATAACTATTTATATAAATGAGTCATACATTATGTAATGTTCCCATTACTTTTAGTTAAAAATAGAAAAATAAATTCTATAACAAGAAAAATAAAACGCGATATTCGCATATAATATAAAACGATACAATTAAAAGGGATCAAGAATTAAATAGCATTAGAATATGCAGCATTTCGTGTTTAAGGGCATGACACATCCTTTAATAACCTTTTTATTTATTTATTTATTTTTTTTTTTTTTTGTAATTCTTTAACAATAATTTACACAAAACCACACCCAATGCATACAACGACATTATAATGTAGTACTAAGATATAAAATACACATGGAAATAATTTTGTAAAATTTGTATTAAACTTTCAATTATTGTTTCAGAAACTGATAATGATTTTTTTTTTTTTTTTTTGCTTAAATAAGAAATGCCCTTTAAAAAACCAAATGAATATTTGAATCTATTTTAAATTTTGTGAAGCGAAAAACATATAAGTAATATGAGTGAAGTCAGGAATTCGTATTGATTTTTCGTAGACTTTTTAAAATTGGGTGGGTCCTTGTCGCCTGCCCATCCCAATTAATTTTTCATTTTAACTTTTTTAAGTATGTATATGTAAAAGACTAAAAAAAATTATTTTTTATTAAAAAAATAAAGACAAATTGCTATTATTTCTTTTTTAATAAAAAAAAAAGTTCATCGTACAGTATTTACTTCAATTTCGACCAGACATGAAAAATCGATAAATGAAAAATGGACGCCATCATGGCTGCTAGACAGCAGAAGAAAAAAAAACTTTTATACATTTTCTAAAGAAAGTATTATATATTATCTTAAGAATTTTTTAAATGATTACCTGTGTGCCATTTTCAGTCACCATCTTTATTAAAATTTATTTAATTTTTTATTAAAATGTTGGATTTTTATATTTTAATTTCTGCCCTTCTGTAGTGTAGAGAAATTGTGTAAGCGTATGCCGTCACTGCTTAGTCATATTTTTTCTTGTTGCAAAATATTTTATTTTTAATTTTCCTAATAAAAAATGTCCTTAAAACGTATTTGAAGTTAAAAAAAGTAATTCACTTTAAAGGATGTGCAATAAGATTTGGAAACATTTAATTTTATTTAAAACACTTTTGCATTTTTTTTCCTTCTAGTATATATATACTATACACATGCATGTTCATGCATATCTGCTTTATTTTCACATACATACATATTTATGTATGTATTTGTATTTATATGTATGCATGAATTATTTAAGGGTGTGTGTGTTTGGATGTGTATATAAGAAGGTATTTATTTTCAACTTGTTTTCGCTTTTATTGTGTGTATTTATTTTTGCTTCCGTTTAGTTCAAAATTTAACTCCAAACTGAACAAGATTCCAACTTGAAAACTTCTTGAAAGTCAAAAATATTTCAAATTTTTTATAAGCAGGATGTAGGAAGGACATGCGCACAGAGTATTCGAACGAGAATTGACAGTGAGTGTACAAACTCCAATTTAGTAAGTCGCCCACCATCGATAAGGGTTATTTTTATTTACCAAAATAAATATAGAGAGAAAATTAGCAAGAGAGTACATACTAGAGAACGGTGTCAAGACACCGTGTGACATTCAATAATTTTCAATATCATGTGCCGTTGTTCTTACTTTGATTTGGTTAATATCTATGTATGTATTTAATTTTAGAGTTACCGGTTGCCGGGTTAAGAATAATTCTAAGTAATAACTTGTGTATGTGTGCGTGTGACTGTGTGATTTTCCAATTGTCAATGCTTTGGCATGGTCTTTTATTAACAATTGCATAAAAAGTAACATATACATGCACAAGGGATGATTTAATTTATATATTTGTTGATGCACTAGGTTTTTCGTGCATCAACTCTACATTGCATTCAATAATCGCACAATTTTAAATTTATTTTGTGTTATTGTTTGTAATCATGCTGTGGTTTAAACAAAAAAACTATTTTAAGAAGTGCTGTCTACTTTGAATGTTATGATTTTTAATAAACCCAAATAGCAATGTTTTCATATAGGTACATACATCTATTTTGTCATTCCGTTTGTAACACATCGAAATATCATTAAGTAAATATTTTCTAAATCCTGGTTTCATTTTATGACGATCTAGCTATGTCCGTCCGTATGTTCATCTGTCTGTCTGTCTGTTGAAGGCGCGTTAGAGCTGGAACCCAAAAAGTAAGACAGATTTGCCAGAATATTTCTTATACAAAAGGTTTGTTTGGTATTGAAAATTAGCTAAATCAGTATATTAGCAAAATAGTTATAGCTCGTACGGCAAGAGTAGGTCATAAAAACAATGTCCATCTAACATCAAATAAAATGGAATTGTGTCTAAACGCATCGACGTAGAGCGATGAAACTTCGAAAGTATATTTCCAGAGTAAGAAAAATAAATTTCCCGAAAATTGTTTAACTGCCTGTTCAACGATGCCGAAAGAAAACCAAAGCGAAATTTCATTCGCACAAATACGTTGAAAACAAAAACAAATTTTTAGTTTTTGTTGTTGTTTTCAATATATTTGTACGAATGAAATTTTGCTTGTATTTTCATTCGACATCGTTGAACAGGCAGTTAATCTACACATAGCGAAAGGAATTATAGATAAAAATGTCTCAAATAACGCTTTATTTTGAATTGATATTATTTTATGCCAGCATTGCCAGATTTGTTTTCAATTAATAAAAAACTTTTTATTAAAAACCATAAAATAGTTTATAATGTAAAAGAAACACTTCAAAAGTATAAAAATTAATAAACGAACTTGAATTTAAAATATAAATTAAGCAAAACTATTTTTTATTGAAAACAATATTATTCTCTAGATACGAAATCAAATATGAGCACAAAAAACAAAAAATCCAGGTATTCAGCTATGAGATCAAAAATAAAATCATTAGCATTCAATTTCAATATAAACAATATAAACATCTCCTTTCGAATGGTAGCCACCTGTTTTATTTCCCGGGATCCCGAGAAATAATCCCGGGAAGTCGGGAAGAATAATTAACTCAAATTCCCGGCAAATAACACAATTTATAGCACAAAATGTATTTGTTTGTTATTAACAGTAATCGCTATGGAATAATCTCTTTATACTAAAATTTGTATCACTTTCTTTGTATAAGTTCGATATGCTAGTAAAATGTTTTCGTAAATTTAGTCTTTCAATGAAAGTGGGCGTTATAGTAGGCGTGTCGAAATTATTTCTACTAACGAATGCAATTTAGATGTTTTAATATAGCCCTTTATTATTCCAAAATTTTTATTGATATAGAAATTATATGAATTTGAGCATTTGACCAAAAAGCCATGTCTGCAAAATTTCAGAATCGTAGATCTATTTTTGTCAGTTTTATTATGTTTTAAATTTTAAATATACCGAAAAATACACTGTGCCCAATGCATAGATTTAGGCAATTTTCGGGGGAAAATATTTTTTTTACTCAGAAAATACATATATATCCGAAGCTTCATGACTCTATGTTAATGCGGTTGGACACAATTCCATTTTATTCGATGTTAGAAGGACACGGTTTTTTCGACCTACTTTTGCTTTACGAGCTATAACTCTCTTCCTAATATTCCGATTAATCCCATTTTCAAACCTTGCCTATAAAAAAGATTCTGGCAAAATTGGAGCCCCCTAGCTTTTTCGGTGCGACTTCTATCGAAGGACAGACGGACGGACATAGCTAGATCGTCACTGATTCAGAAAAGATATACTTTATGGGGTCTAAAATGGATATTTCGATGTGTTACAAGTGGAATGACAAAATGAATATACCCCCACCATGTTTTTAGTGGCGGGTATAAAAATTGTAATCTGTAATGGATTATCTAAGTTGAACTTTAACATGAATTATATAATTTTAAAAATAGGAGGTGCCATACCCATACAAATATTTAACGTTTCTAAATTTAAGAAAATATATTAATAGCAAATCGAAGATGCCCAAAGAAAGTAATACATATTTTGGTATAAAGAGATTGTTCCATAGTAAAAGTACACAAAATTGATGGTGAGTATCAAATATTCGGCACAATATAGTGCTCTACCTTATTTTATTTTCATAAAGTATAAAAAACTTTCGTACAAATTACGAACAATAATTTTAGGTAAGATTTGAACAATGGAAAGATACAGAATCGAGCAACGCTTTAAAGCTATTCAGTCTTATTATAAAAAAGGGGTGTTTAAATCAAAATGCACTTTGTGTTCACTTTGTGTTTTTTCGGTCAATTTAATCGTCCAAATGTGCGTACAATCGGAAAAATCTGAGTAAACCGGGAGATGTGAAAACAATAGTGAATGCTCGTACAGCTCATACTACAGAACATATTGCTGCAGTTCGATATATATAAAGCCAAGCCCCCAACTCTGTCTGTGTTAGCTATAGACTCTGAAACCGTAAAGCCGATCGGATTCAAACTTTAGCAAGTTGTTGTAGACATTTAAGGGTGTGTTTATAGGTGGTAAAAAGCAGACGGGGCTACGCCCATAAAAAAAGTTATAATTTTGAAGTACTTGCGCTAGACCGATTTTTCTGAAACTTTGCACACATATTAAAATCTCGTGACTATATAATTTCGTAATTAGAAAAGTGGGCAGTGCCACCCCCATTAAAAAAAATTATTATTTTCAGCTATTTCCACGCATTCCAATAGTTCCCACCGATTTGCCTTTCAACTTCAAGCGACTACAGTTTCCATTAACAAAGCACAAGAACAATCTCCGCGTGTTTCAGGATTAAACTTGAAAAATCCATGCTTTTCACATACAGCAAATGGAAAAACCAAAATAATGTATACCCACTTGCATTACAATAAGAGTCAATAAAATAATATTTTTAGTATATGCAATTAAAATTTAAAATGAATTTTTTTACCATCGGATGGAGGTGTGCCGCCAAAGTCGCAGGGGCCATTTTATTTTGTTCCATACATAATTAAACCATACCAATATTATCATAATAAAAAGAAATGACAATAATTTCCTAAATAATGTGTGTTTTATTCAAAATCAATATCGGCCCTTAAAACCCCCCCTTAACCACCCTTTATAAGACGCTGTAATAAAATAATTTAATGCAAATCGAACTTATACAAAGAAATTAATACATATTTTAATAAGAAGGAATATTTCTATAGTGCATTGAGTTGTAAAAAAAGCAATAATTTTTTTGTACAAAATTACTATCCAAAATTGGTGGCGGGTATCTAAAATTTTTTTTCGCAAATAACTTGTATCAAACTTCATTACTTTGTTTTTTTTTTAATTTTGGTTTTGTTACACATATTTATACCTTTTGCGCATATGTAAGTAGCAACTTTAATCATCCTAAACATAGAACCAATTTTAATGGGATGGGAATGGGATTCTACAGGAAAATTCCTTTCAAATTGTACATTTTGTTTTTAAATCGGTTGTATAATGTGAACGTTAACTGCGTAACAAAAAATCGACTTGCAAGATATCTATAGCGGAACTCACTCTTTGATGCAAACTACCCTTGCAAGTCGTGCAGACCGTGCAAGTCTAGCAAACAATTTAACTGGTGCGCGACTACAAAAACAAATTCTATTAAATTGCAATTTTAATCCCTTGAGTAAATATGCACAACTAAAAATCAGTGCAAAGTAATGCCACACAAATTTGCACAACAGATACACAAGTTTTTTACTCTCAGAATTTAAAATCTCCACAAATTCAATTTCATACATGGCATTGTTTACAAAAAAAAATGTGATATTATATTTTTTCGTGGATTTAGGCATTGTAATTTATTTATATATAATTAATTTATTTTTCGGAAAATATTAAAACAAAGAATCTTACTTATTAATTTAAAAAAAGATTTGTTGTTTCTTAAATACCTAAAAAATCAGCTCGTTGCCATAAGTTTGCAACACACATGAAAAATGCACTCACGCTTAGTAGCAAAAAATTAGTGCATATTTGCACTAATTGCAAAAATGCTACCAAGAGTGAATTCCGCTTATGTGTACATATCAGAGATCTGCAACGAATACTAATGAAGTAAGTTAACTTGTTGATTTATACGCATTCATACTTATTGAAACGTCTTCAGTACTTATACGCACTTTTAAGTTTAAGGTACTTATAGTACTCATATTCATCAACACATATGACTCAGTTGATTGCTCTTGTCGTTCATGCAAGATAAAAAGACGACCAAAAGCACGTATGACTCGCGTACTCATTATGAAAAAATAGGCAATTTAAATTTAACAAAAAACAAGCAAAAATAAAGTGCTTGCTTTGATGTCTTTGATTTTGTTTTTAGATATTATCTTTCAAATTTAAGTAATCACCTAAGAACGCAGTTTTATAATTTGCTGCAAAAAATGTTAACATGAAAATAAAAAACACAAAATAACTGTTATTGTTTACCTCTTATTATTGAAGCCAAACAAAACTTAGCCTAAAGGCCATAATCAGTTGCATTTATTTAAAAATTAAATAGTGTTACTTGCAAAAATTGTATATTACACATTGTAACATTGCAAATTTTCTGGCGGCCAAAAAATATCTTCCATTCTCCGACCTGGCAGCATTGTTAATTCTTCATACAAATGAGAGCTGTTAATGTTTTTGTTGTTGGGTCAACTTGCGTCATTCTATGAAGATAAGTAGTTTCTTAAAAATAGGAATCAACGTGAGTAGTCTTGCGAATCATATAAATGTGGGACGCTATAAATATAAGTACGACGTAGCACTTATGTTGATTGTGTGTTGTACTTATAAATCAACGTTGTTGTGGGTATGCGTACGTCAGCTCAGTTAAATTTCAATGATTTATACGCACTTATACGATTTAAAGCCAATCACTGGTACATACATACATATGTATGTATCACCCGTTTTATTGTTTTTTGCTCTAACGTAAATCTTTTACAATGTGCGATACAAGAAAACCCATAGGAAATGGTACTACATATTTATCTGGTACATATTTGTTACCTTAAGTTATGGGTAAAAACCGGATCTTTGAACCAGTAACTTAGTTATTTATCAACCGATTTGAGCAAATTTAAAAAGATGTCGACAAAACCAATTATTACTTACTGCCACAGATATGTACATTAGGGTTGGGCAAAATATATCGATATATCAAAATATCGATATTTAGTTTAAAAAATTTCGATATTAATCGCCGATATTTTAAATACCTCAATATCGATACATCGATATTTATTTACTAATATCGGAGCCAATATTTTTAAAAGTTTTCCAAAAGAAGGTACAGCAGCAAAGGCGAATTTAGTTTTAATTATACTAGGATACTTATTATAAACTTATACAATAACAATACCTCAATTGTTAACTTTAAACTTAAGATTTTCTGTTGAAGTTTTGGTTTATTTTCTCTTTTTTTTTTTTTTTTTGTTTGATCTAGTCATATAACTGATCTCATCCTTAATCGTAAATATTTTTTCAGAATTTATTTTATAGATTTGGTGTAAACAATTCATCAATTGTTGACTTTAAAACTTAAGATTGTGTAATGAATTTTTGGTTTATTTTTTGTTTTTTTTGTTTGATCTAGTCATATAACTGATCTTATCCTTAATCGTAAATATTTTTTCTAATTTTCGTTTTTATAAGTTCACGCATAAGAGCAAGCATTTATACTATTAATATATATTATAATATCTAGTTTATTTATTAGAAAAATTGGAATAAAAAGTTACTACGAAGCCTAATATACATCTATTTTTGTTTGTATGTACATAAGTGGGTGTATTTAATTTTCAAATGTAAATCATTTCAACAATAACTAGGTAAATATGTTTCAGTTCATATATATACATATATATAAAATATCGATATTTTAAATATAATAAATATCGATGGTAAAATAAAATATCGATATAATAAATATCGATAGATTTTTCCAATTTGCCCATCCCTAATGTACAAGTTAATGTTGGCACATCTGAAGTGTCACCTTAATGTTTTTACTGTTTTAAGCAACACCCTAATTCATTTCATATAAATGGCTGACGACATGTCTGGCAATAAATGCATTTGTTTACTAAATATTTTCCAGCACCTTTGGTGTAAACCTTTTTGTTTTAACTATTGTGCACACAAATAAGGCAACGAAAGTTTTTGCCAGGACAGTGCTTTTAACATAAAATCAAAACCTTTTTTTAAAAAAAAAAAAAAAAAAAAAGAGGAACTAGTGTGAACACAAATAAGGTAACGAAAGTTTGCCAGGACAGTGATTTTAACATAAAATCAAAGCCCTTTTTATTTTCCACAAGTTAAAAGGACATAAATAAAAACAGTGTAAATCCAGAGCAATTAAAAGCCTGGGCAGAACAGAACAGTGGAAATCATAGTGATTTTTCAACAACAAATTAAACAAGTGCATTTGAGCACGAACAAAGCAAAACAAAAAAAAAGAGATATAAAGTCACCAGCGCTTCGAAACAGCCTGGTCAGCGTTGAAAGAACCAGCATTGAGAGACAACACCGAGAGACAACACCGAAGAAACAACACTCCAGCCGCAGCAGAAATAACATGAATTATAAATATCTGTAAGTAGAGTGCTTGTAAAAATTTTTTTTTTTTATTTAATAAACATTTTTGTTCAAACTTGATGTAAATCTTTGTAAGGGCATTAAATCAGGTGCCTGCGTTTCATTTTATACCGGTTTGACTTTTTTTTGTGTTATTTTATGAGTGATAATAAAGACGAAGCTAGATTACAACAAGTAGTAGAAGGACTCAACACAATAGAGGTTAATAGGAGAGAGGATAGAAAATATTTAGGAGAAACTAACTGGTGGGAAAGCGAGGCAATGGCTGTAACATCGGAACAATTAAGGGCAATGGTGGAGGTTGCTATAAACACCGCCCTTAATTCTCAGAAATTGCTTTTTGAAAAGAAGATTGAGGACCTTAGTAAAAAATTCAATGAGTGTGTTGTTCAGACCCCGGCGGTTAAAACTTACAGAGACATAGAAATAGTACCAGGGCGACAGTGTGACGAACCGCTCGACATAGTAAAGTCCCTGCCTGACTTCGAGGGTAAACAAGAGACGTACGTTTTATGGCGCCAGGCGGCGCAAACCGCCTACAAAGTTTTTGAAAAATTTGGAGGCAGTTCCAAACATTATCAGGCCGTGGCCATAATTAGAAACAAGATAAAAGGACCAACCGATATGGTATTGTCCTCTTTTAACACAGTCCTAAACTTCAGAGCAATCATTGCTCGGCTCGACTTTACGTATTCGGACAAGCGGCCTATTTACTTGATTGAGCAGGAACTTTCAATCCTGCGTCAAGGAAACATGACCCTTTTGCAGTTTTATGACGAGGTTGAAAAAAAATTGACTTTACTGACAAATAAGACTATTATGACATGTGATAGGGCCACTGCAGTAATTATTAATGAAAAATACAGAATGGACGCGCTTCGCGTATTCATATCCGGAACAAAAAAAAAGGGTTAAGGGACGTGCTTTTTTCGGCTCGTCCAAACGATCTACCCTCAGTTCTGGCGTTGGCACAGGAAGTCGAATCCAATCGGGAAAGGTATTTATTCGCAACCAACTTTGCTAGGAGTCTTAAGAACAAAGAGAAGGGTAGGTTTGAATCAAGGCAGCAAGATGGAAAACCTACTACGGGAACCCGCAATATTAAGAACCCCCATTTCTCCGGACGTCAAGGTCCGGGTAACAGGGTCCCTCGAAATGAGGAATTGGTTCCGTCAGTTGACACCGACCAATCGATGCGTACCATACAGTCGGCGAGGCCAGATTTTAACGGACCGCCTCAGAACCGGTATTATGAGAATCGAACGCAAAATCGTTATTTTAATAATCAAGCCTCGGGGCAGGCAATAAAGCGTCAGAACAGTGGCTCCGCTAGATTTACCGGACCAAAGTAACAGAGGATCAACCATATTTCCCGAGACATGGCAGAACAAGAACAAGACGAGTATGAGCATCAGGCAGAACTAATGGCATCGGAAATCGATGCTGAGGAGGGATTTGATGAGATACATTTTTTAGTCAAAGCTCCCTGCTGCCATTCATAGAAAGGACAATTACAGGGAGAAACGTTAGATTATTAATGGATAATGGGGCTTCGAAAAATTACATAAAGCCCTTTAGCGGGCTTGGAAATATAATTTCGGTAGAGAACCCATTTTTAGTAAAATCTATCCATGGCTTTAACAACATCGATAAGAAGTGTAATCTTCACTTATTCAACACGAGAAGCACGTTTTTTATATTGCCATCGTTATCAAGATTTGATGGCATACTGGGCCTTGATCTGCTAACACAGTTAAGTGCGAAACTGGATTTTAAAAATAGTGAACTCCAAACTCAAAACGGTTCGGAGAGAATAAAATTTTTTAAGTGTGCAAATGTGAATTTCACACAGGTGGAGGATATAGTAATACCCCACATAGTCCTTACGAAATTTCGGAACATGATGAAGAGTCTATTAGGGGTTTTTGCAAACCCTAATGAATCTCTACCTTTCAACACTAACATAGTCGCTACTATCCGAACCGAGACTAACGACCCGGTTTATTCGAAACTCTATCCTTACCCAATGGGCGTGGCTGACTTTGTTAACTCTGAGATACGTAATTTGCTGGAAAATGGCGTAATCAGACCTTCTAGGTCCCCTTATAACAATCCCATCTGGGTTGTCGACAAGAAGGGCAAGGATGATCGCGGAAACGCTCTGAAACGGCTCGTTATTGATTTTAGGAAACTAAATCAAAAAACTATTGCCGATAAATATCCCATCCAGGATGTGACATCGATTTTGTCAAACTTGGGTAAGGCAAAATTTTTTACAACGCTTGATCTTAAATCAGGCTTTCATCAGATAACACTTGCGGAAAGGGATAGGGAGAAAACGGCTTTCTCAGTTGGAAATGGGAAATACGTGTTCTGTAGGCTCCCTTTCGGTTTGAATAATGCTCCCAGTATTTTTCAGCGTGCCATTGATGATGTATTGAGGGATCAGATAGGAAAGTCATGCTACGTTTACGTTGATGACGTAATTATTTTCTCGGAGAACGAGGGCGATCATGTTAATCACGTAGCATGGGTATTGTGTAAACTATGAGGCAAATATGAGAGTCTCTCGTGAGAAGTCGCACTTTTTTTAAGAAAGTGTCGAATATCTCGGCTTTGTGGTGTCCAGAGGTGGCCTAACGACAAGCCCCGATAAGGTGAATGCAATTCGCAAATACGAACAGCCTAAAACACGGTTAAATGTTAGATCTTTTTTGGGACTCGCAAGCTATTATAGGTCGTTCATTAGGGATTTTGCTTCAATAGCAAAACCGCTGACCGATATACTAAAGGGTGAAAACGGCAAGGCAAGCGCCCACTAGTCAAAAAGGATTAAGGTAAACTTCAATGAAAGTCAAGTTCAGGCTTTTGACAAATTGAGGGAGATATTATCCTCAGAGGAGGTCATGTTACTCTACCCGTATTTTGAGAAGCCATTCGATCTAACGACGGACGCTTCCTCGTTGGGTTTGGGGGCGGTCCTATCACAAGGAGGTAAACCGATTACCATGATTTCTATGACCTTGAAAGACAGGGAATTGAATTACGCAACTAATGAACGCGAGTTGCTGGCTATAGTGTGGGCTCTACAGAAGCTTAGAAACTACCTCTATGGTGTGGAAAATTTTAATATTTATACGGATCACCAGCCACTCACCTTTGCGGTTTCGAATAGAAATCCGAATGCTAAGATAAAGCGTTGGAAGGCCTTTGTGGATGAGCATAATGCAAACATTTTTCACAAACCTGGCAAGGAAAATTATGTTGCCGACGCTTTGTCACGTCAAAATATTCACGCTCTGGAAGAAAGTGTTCCCTCTGATGTTGCTACGGCACACAGCGAGAGGTCGTTTACCTACACGATCGAAGCAACAGATAAACCAATCAATTGCTTTCGAAATCAGATAGTCTTGAAAGAATCGCGTTTTGCTCGGAAGCGAAATTTTATACTTTTCACTGAAAAGACTCGTCACTTGATTGACTTTACTGATAGGAACATGCTCATCGATGAGGTAAAGCTGGCGGTTAACCCAGGACATTAGCTAGTATCCAGAACGAGTTAGTCAGGTGCTTTCCAGCAACCAAATTTTGGCACTGCAGAAAAATGGTATTGGATATTTTTGATAAAAATGAACAGATTGAGATAGTTAACACCGAACATAATCGCGCTCATAGGGCAGCGCAGGAAAATGTGAAACAGATTTTTGATGACTATTATTTCCCAAAAATGGCTAAGCTGGCGGCCGAAGTCGTGACAAACTGTAAGACCTGTAACAAGGCCAAATACGATAGACATTCACGCAAACAGGAGATGGGAGCGACCCCAATACCATCTTACGCAGGGGAAATGCTTCACATCGATATTTTCTCTAAGGACAAATAATACTTTCTCACATGTGTTGATAAATTTTTGAAATTTGCCGTGGTCCAACCAATACCGTCCCGTACAATTATAGATCTGAAAATTAAAATTATACAACTAATGAATCTTTACCCTGACACAAGGAACATCTATTGTGACAATGAACCGGCATTAAAATCAGAGACTATCACGTCAATGTTGGAAAATCAATTTGGCGTTGTGATCGCAAACGCGCCTCCACTCCATAGCACTTCAAACGGTCAGGTCGAGCGCTTCCATAGCACTCTCTCAGAGATTGCGAGATGTCTCAAGCTTGAGAAGAAAATCGAGAATACAACCGAGCTGATAGTGTTGGCTACTGCAAAATATAATAGAACCATTCATTCAGTGACTAACAAAAGACCTATAGATGTTGTTCACAGCACATCGGTAGAAATAAGGGAGGAAATAAAAGGGAAAATCATGAAAGCTCAACGAACACAACTTGATAAGGACAACCCCTCCAGACAGAATAGGACCTTTGAAATTGGGGAACGTGTGCTCGTGAAGAATAATAGGAGATTAGGGAACAAATTGACACCTTTGTATACGGAAGAAAAAGTAGAGGCAGACTTGGGAACTACAGTTCTTATTAAAGGGAGGGTGATCCATAAGGACAACTTGAAATGAGAAAACCCCTACTTCTTAACCCTTTAGCATCGCTCCATCTTAACTTTTTTACTTTGTTTTTCTATAGGATTTTACTCATAATACTTCCACTCCGTATAGTGACTGCAAAACTAATGGACTACTCTAACTCGGATTACATTCCCATTATGGACGGGAACGTGGTTGTATGGAAGGATTTTGACTACTTGCGACATACCACAAATTTGACGATGTACTCTGAAATAGCTGACGAGACGGAGCGCCTTACGGAACATTTTCCTTTATCCCATATGGTGAAAATTTTGGTCTCAGACGCTACTCGAATTAGGGCAATTTTGGCATCATTCGAAATCCACCACAGACAGAGAACCCATTTTTAGTAAAATCTATCCATGGCTTTAACAACATCGATAAGAAGTGTAATCTTCACTTATTCAACACGAGAAGCACGTTTTTTATATTGCCATCGTTATCAAGATTTGATGGCATACTGGGCCTTGATCTGCTAACACAGTTAAGTGCGAAACTGGATTTTAAAAATAGTGAACTCCAAACTCAAAACAGTTCGGAGAGAATAAAATTTTTTAAGTGTGCAAATGTGAATTTCACACAGGTGGAGGATATAGTAATACCCCACATAGTCCTTACGAAATTTCGGAACATGATGAAGAGTCTATTAGGGGTTTTTGCAAACCCTAATGAATCTCTACCTTTCAACACTAACATAGTCGCTACTATCCGAACCGAGACTAACGACCCGGTTTATTCGAAACTCTATCCTTACCCAATGGGCGTGGCTGACTTTGTTAACTATGAGATACGTAATTTGCTGGAAAATGGCGTAATCAGACCTTCTAGGTCCCCTTATAACAATCCCATCTGGGTTGTCGACAAGAAGGGCAAGGATGATCGCGGAAACGCTCTGAAACGGCTCGTTATTGATTTTAGGAAACTAAATCAAAAAACTATTGCCGATAAATATCCCATCCAGGATGTGACATCGATTTTGTCAAACTTGGGTAAGGCAAAATTTTTTACAACGCTTGATCTTAAATCAGGCTTTCATCAGATAACACTTGCGGAAAGGGATAGGGAGAAAACGGCTTTCTCAGTTGGAAATGGGAAATACGTGTTCTGTAGGCTCCCTTTCGGTTTGAATAATGCTCCCAGTATTTTTCAGCGTGCCATTGATGATGTATTGAGGGATCAGATAGGAAAGTCATGCTACGTTTACGTTGATGACGTAATTATTTTCTCGGAGAACGAGGGCGATCATGTTAATCACGTAGCATGGGTATTGTGTAAACTATGAGGCAAATATGAGAGTCTCTCGTGAGAAGTCGCACTTTTTTTAAGAAAGTGTCGAATATCTCGGCTTTGTGGTGTCCAGAGGTGGCCTAACGACAAGCCCCGATAAGGTGAATGCAATTCGCAAATACGAACAGCCTAAAACACGGTTAAATGTTAGATCTTTTTTGGGACTCGCAAGCTATTATAGGTCGTTCATTAGGGATTTTGCTTCAATAGCAAAACCGCTGACCGATATACTAAAGGGTGAAAACGGCAAGGCAAGCGCCCACTAGTCAAAAAGGATTAAGGTAAACTTCAATGAAAGTCAAGTTCAGGCTTTTGACAAATTGAGGGAGATATTATCCTCAGAGGAGGTCATGTTACTCTACCCGTATTTTGAGAAGCCATTCGATCTAACGACGGACGCTTCCTCGTTGGGTTTGGGGGCGGTCCTATCACAAGGAGGTAAACCGATTACCATGATTTCTATGACCTTGAAAGACAGGGAATTGAATTACGCAACTAATGAACGCGAGTTGCTGGCTATAGTGTGGGCTCTACAGAAGCTTAGAAACTACCTCTATGGTGTGGAAAATTTTAATATTTATACGGATCACCAGCCACTCACCTTTGCGGTTTCGAATAGAAATCCGAATGCTAAGATAAAGCGTTGGAAGGCCTTTGTGGATGAGCATAATGCAAACATTTTTCACAAACCTGGCAAGGAAAATTATGTTGCCGACGCTTTGTCACGTCAAAATATTCACGCTCTGGAAGAAAGTGTTCCCTCTGATGTTGCTACGGCACACAGCGAGAGGTCGTTTACCTACACGATCGAAGCAACAGATAAACCAATCAATTGCTTTCGAAATCAGATAGTCTTGAAAGAATCGCGTTTTGCTCGGAAGCGAAATTTTATACTTTTCACTGAAAAGACTCGTCACTTGATTGACTTTACTGATAGGAACATGCTCATCGATGAGGTAAAGCTGGCGGTTAACCCAGGACATTAGCTAGTATCCAGAACGAGTTAGTCAGGTGCTTTCCAGCAACCAAATTTTGGCACTGCAGAAAAATGGTATTGGATATTTTTGATAAAAATGAACAGATTGAGATAGTTAACACCGAACATAATCGTGCTCATAGGGCAGCGCAGGAAAATGTGAAACAGATTTTTGATGACTATTATTTCCCAAAAATGGCTAAGCTGGCGGCCGAAGTCGTGACAAACTGTAAGACCTGTAACAAGGCCAAATACGATAGACATTCACGCAAACAGGAGATGGGAGCGACCCCAATACCATCTTACGCAGGGGAAATGCTTCACATCGATATTTTCTCTAAGGACAAATAATACTTTCTCACATGTGTTGATAAATTTTTGAAATTTGCCGTGGTCCAACCAATACCGTCCCGTACAATTATAGATCTGAAAATTAAAATTATACAACTAATGAATCTTTACCCTGACACAAGGAACATCTATTGTGACAATGAACCGGCATTAAAATCAGAGACTATCACGTCAATGTTGGAAAATCAATTTGGCGTTGTGATCGCAAACGCGCCTCCACTCCATAGCACTTCAAACGGTCAGGTCGAGCGCTTCCATAGCACTCTCTCAGAGATTGCGAGATGTCTCAAGCTTGAGAAGAAAATCGAGAATACAACCGAGCTGATAGTGTTGGCTACTGCAAAATATAATAGAACCATTCATTCAGTGACTAACAAAAGACCTATAGATGTTGTTCACAGCACATCGGTAGAAATAAGGGAGGAAATAAAAGGGAAAATCATGAAAGCTCAACGAACACAACTTGATAAGGACAACCCCTCCAGACAGAATAGGACCTTTGAAATTGGGGAACGTGTGCTCGTGAAGAATAATAGGAGATTAGGGAACAAATTGACACCTTTGTATACGGAAGAAAAAGTAGAGGCAGACTTGGGAACTACAGTTCTTATTAAAGGGAGGGTGATCCATAAGGACAACTTGAAATGAGAAAACCCCTACTTCTTAACCCTTTAGCATCGCTCCATCTTAACTTTTTTACTTTGTTTTTCTATAGGATTTTACTCATAATACTTCCACTCCGTATAGTGACTGCAAAACTAATGGACTACTCTAACTCGGATTACATTCCCATTATGGACGGGAACGTGGTTGTATGGAAGGATTTTGACTACTTGCGACATACCACAAATTTGACGATGTACTCTGAAATAGCTGACGAGACGGAGCGCCTTACGGAACATTTTCCTTTATCCCATATGGTGAAAATTTTGGTCTCAGACGCTACTCGAATTAGGGCAATTTTGGCATCATTCGAAATTCACCACAGACACGCCAGAAGCCTTAATATCTTAGGAACTGCCCTTAAGGTAGTCGCTGGCACACCGGATTTCGACGACTTTGAGAGCGTAAAATTTAAACAACAGGAACTCATAGAATCCGAAAACAGGCAAATACTTGTAAATACAAATACGCAGTCCCAGATAAATAGACTTACAGAAACAGTTAATATAATCATTAAAAATTCAAAAAATAGACAGATTGATACGGGTCATCTGTATGAAACACTTCTCGCAAGAAATAGAATAATAATTTCGGAACTTGAGACTTTGATGCTATCTGTCACCCTTGCAAAGATAAGTATAATTAACCCTGCAATCTTGGATTCTAATGATTTAAAAAATATTGTAAACAAGCACTCTACAAATATTACTGTATCTGATTTAATGGAAGTATCATTTGTTACGGTCCTTTTAGATAATAATTTTATACATTTTATAATTAAGCATCCTTACCCTAGACTAGAATGTAAGAAAGTAAGCCTATTCCCTGTTCAACACAATGGAACGATTTTGCACCTCGGCAAAGATAACAATGTGGCCGATTGTGGAAATGAAATTCTCCCAATCGGAAACTGCAGCGCTACACTCACGACAACGTTTTGTAGAGAGTTATTATATCGCACTTGTGCCAAGCAACTCCACTCGGGTGGTATAGCCCACTGCAGCACTCAACCCAGTCACCTTAGTCCGCTGGTCGTAGTCGATGACGGCATTATCATCATCAGCGATGACACCGCCGTAATCAAAAATAATGACACTTCAGTAAAGACTATCACTGGAACCATCTTACTTATCTTTGATGATGAGATTCATGTTAATGGGTCCACTTATAAAAATCTGAAACAAACGGTGAAGAAAATACCAACTATAGCAACCGTGGCAATGCTTAATGTCACTGGTTATCAGGAAATATTAAGCCTCCCATATCTCCAAAAGTTAGGTATCCAAAATCTCAATTACATTAAAGAGGTCGAAAGCAAACTTATCATAGGACCAACTTTCTCTATGTTGATCGTAATTTTAATTCTTCTAACCTATTGTTTAATTTCCAAAGTACGCATGAGACAAATGAGAAAGCGCCAAGATCATGTCATTCAAGCCACCATTGATAGCTTTAGGAGAACCGAGGACGGCCCTCACTTAAGCGGGGGAGGAGTTAACGTTGGCACATCTGAAGTGCCACCTTAATGTTTTTACTGTTTTAAGCAACACCCTAATTCATTTCATATAAATTGCTGACGACATGTCTGGCAATAAATGCATTTGTTTACTAAATATTTTCCAGCACCTTTGGTGAAATCTGATTCCCCACACGAGTTGCATTGTCAACAAAGCAAATGGTATGGGAGCAATAGGCAATAGGCGTTGACTTGAATTGTGTCGCCAAAAAAAAAAAAAATATCTTCGAATTGTGTCGGTGGTGTTTCGATTAGTATTGTTTTTTAATAAACGATACACACGTACAAAGGGAATTGCCATTTTATTTCTTGTATGTTACATACATACATGCATATGTATAAAGTTTTTAGTTAAAACGAGTCAGTTAACATTTGTGCTTTTTAAAACAGACAAAAAAGTGAAAACAAATTTCTATGGAGCACAAGTTAGACATTTTTAAACGTTTCAAACTTGAAGAAAAACTTGGTGATTTTGAGAGTTCTGGGTTTAGCTTCAACTGCTGTGATGAGAACAAGAAACAAGACTATGGAAAAGCTGCTACACATTTGCCGGGCGAACAAGTTACAAAAAACAAATAAGAGCGCTATATTCGGCCGTGCAGAATCTTATATACCCTTCACAACGTGTAGTCATGCATTAACAACAGTTTGTATCACCATTCCCAATATGAAATACGTACATACATACATATAAAAAACATACATATATAAAAACATCCCATTGTAAAATTATAAATTTACGTATGTATGTTAAAAGAAATATAAAAAAAAATTTAAAAAAAAAATTAAAAAAAAATTTATTAAAAAAAAATAATTAAAATATATACAATAAATATAAAACAAACAAAAAATAATAAAAAAAAAATTTAAAAAAATACAAAAAAAATTATAAAAATATAAATAATATATTTAATAAAAAATAAAAAAAAATTAAAAAAAAATATAAAAAAATTAAAAAAAAATTTTTTGACTCAGCTGGGATTTGGTGACACGTTTTCTTTAACCAGTATACACGTTTGTATGTACGATGTTGTTGTTGTAATGATGTTTTTGTGAAAAAAATCGAGGTGGTCGTGGGTTTTTGCTCATATCTCAGTTGTTTATGAACCGATGTTTCTGATTTTCAATACCGATCTACTCCCGAATATTTCTGATATTTTAATACCTCACCCGAGTCCAAGCGATGTCGGTGGGCTTCAAAAAGTTGATTTCAACATACACACGGACAGACGGTCAGACGGACAGACTGACAGGACTTAATCGACTCGCCTATTCATAAGCTTTCAGAAAATATATACTTTATGGGGTCGGAAATCAAAATTGTAGAAATTTCACACGGAATGACAAACCTATATATACCCTTTTTATACCCTTCACACAGTGAAAAAGGGTATATATAGGTTTGTCATTCCGTGTGAAATTTCTACAATTTTCATTTCCGACCCCATAAAGTATATATTTTCTGAAAGCTTATGAATAGGGAAGTCGATTAAGCTCTGTCAGTCTGTCCGTCTGACCGTCTGTCCGTGTGTATGTTGAAATCAACTTTTTGAAGCCCCCCGACATCACTCGGACCCGGGTGAGGTATTAAAATATCAGAAATATTCGGGAGTATATCGCTATTGAAAATCAGAAACATCGGTACATAAACAACTGAGATATGAGCAAAAACCCACGACCACCTCGATTTTTTTTTCACAAAAACAACATTACAACAACAACATACATACATACAAACTTGTATATTGGCTAAAGTAAACGTGGGATCGAATCCCAGCTGAGCCAAAAAAAAAATTTTTTTATATTTTAAAAATTTTTTTTTTAATTTTTTTTTTTAATTTTTTTTTTATTTTTTTTTTTATTTTTTATTTAATATATTATTTATATTTTTATTATCTTTTTTTTAATTTTTTTTTTTTATTTTTTTTTTTTGTTTTATATTAATTTTATATATTTTGATTACTTTTTTAAAATTTTTTTTTTTAAATTTTTTTTTAAATTTTTTTTTAAAATTTTTTTTTTTAAATTTTTTTTTATTTTTTTTTTAACATACATACGTAAATTTATAATTTTACAATGGGATGTTTTTTATATATGTATATTTTTTATATGTATGTACGTATTTCATATGAGATGAATGGTGATACAAACTACTGTTATTGCATGACTACTCGTTGTGAAGGGTATATAAGATTCGGCACGGCCGAATATAGCGCTCTTACTTGTTCACTGTGTGAAGGGTATAATAAAATACAATGTTTGTCTAACAATTATTTTTGGAGGCAAATTTAATATGTGGATAAATGTGATTCGACTTTCGTTGTTTCTATTAGCGTCAAATTTTGTCGGTCCCATTTAACGCCGCACAGTGGCGCCTTTTGACTTTTTTCGTTGCAAAAATCATAACTTTTGAAATAATTAAGATTTAAAAAGATATTGACAGAAGACACTTTAAGCTTCAAAATAATGTTTACAAAATACTGCTAGAGGTACACGGTGCTCCAAAAATTGCGGTTAATATAGGAAAATTTATAATGTTTTCTAGTATATATTTTGTTTAGCTAGAATAATTGGTTTTTATTAGTTAGTTCTCTTTGAAATAGTCATTAACATTGGGATCGTTATAGACTTAACATATCGGAGCTATAATTATGTTCTTTCGAATCCTTTAGAGATCTAACATGTCTTCGTGATGAAATTAGTGGGTCTGAAGAGGCCGCCAATATATTAAAGAGATCCGCATTCTGTCTAAGCCGTGAAATTTTGCAGGTATTCGTGTATCTAAATTTTATGTAGTCTTCTGACAACTCTCCAATCGGTAAGCATTGATATTCAATTAAACTTTTATCATGAGCCAAAATCTTATGAACCGTAGGAGTAAGTTTCTTCTCAGGGTACATTTGAGCTAAAAGTTGAGCAGTTTTTGATGCACAATCATCAAACTTTGGGCCATTTACCATTTTTCTAGAGTTTATAACATTTAGGATAACTGCAAACCTTTTTGTAATATTATTGTCGACCCTAGTAATTCGGGGTGTAACCTCATCATTTTCAAAATATGCTCTGGACATATTACCATCGCTAGTATTTCCATACCCCTGCTTTGGGCGGTCTACTTTCAGCCCAAGCTTCTTAAGAAATTAATTTTGTATAATTTTTTCTCGAGCAGATAGTTTTTCTTTTTGTGTTGCGTTCATATCAAAACATTCACCTTCACGCGAAATTGTATACGCTAGTTTTAAAATAAACTACATGCACCTAACTCTGGCATGTAATGGAGAAATACCATATTCATAATTTTGCTCATCACTTGAGTCAAAAAAATTTTGAAAATCTTTCTGTGACTTTTTGCAAATTGCACACTTTAAAGATGACAAGGTATCTGTTATTACATTTAAGACTTTGCCATCAATCATTGTAAGAAAAATTCATAATCAATCGAAACACTTTTCCATTCTTTATTTCAATAACAGAAGACTTTACTTCCGAAATTAGTTTTTTTATATCGTTCACTGTAGATTTGATTATTTCTGAAGACTCCTTTGCATATTGAAAAAACATCGGACGGCAAAAATGAACTGATGATGGGCGAGGATTTTTCTAATGCTCATCGATTTCACTTCTCAGTCGTAAAGGAACTACAGAAGCCATAAACATATTTGTATCTGTAATAGTTGTGTCATTTGTCGATATTGTTTGTTTGTAAGCACTTTGACCGGATGATTAAGGCTATCTGGAAGTGATACTGCTTCCTCTTCAGGCAAACTTTGAATAAGGCGTTTGGAAGATAAGTCTTGCAGTTTTACCTCCACCGATACTTCAGTAAGAATATTCACATTATGATTCTTTAAAGATCTTTGTAAAATATAATATTTTTCCTTTGACAATCCCAATTCCATAAACAAAGCTAAGGCTTATTCTATATTATACTTTGTGGGTAAAGCATTTGGTGCGATAGGAATACTCCCTTTGATTCTCTGCAGTCGAACTGGGCTTGCACGCACCACAGATTTTGTAATGTCGGACCTTGATTTATCTTTTGCAAACTTAAGACATAATGCTTCTGAAAGATGGGATTTAAATATATCTTTTGTGGTATTTTCAAGTTTACGTTTTCTTGTGTACTCAGAACACTCGTTTATAGTTTTTGCTAATCTTCCTCTTCTGCTGTCAGAGGATGTATGCGGTTCTTCGATGTTTTTAAAACTTTTAACTCCATTTAGCCAATATGGATTGTTTTTTATAAATGCTTTTTTCGTACGGTGTGGGGCAAGCCATTTTTTTTAATTGTTAGGAAAATGATTTGAATTTTCCTATGAACATCCATTTCGTGGTATCCTGGTAAATCATGTAGTTTTCTCTTTCTTTCTTTTACTGATCACTAGTTTTAGAAAATAAAAACCTAACTGGCTGCATTATACAATTGCAGCTTAATTTATACCCAAAAATTAAAAAAAAAGGGTTTCAACTACCTTATTTGAGCAAAAAAAAAAATTAACTGGAATATATACCTGCGGTTTATATTTTAAACAAGTTTTAAAACTACCTGCCTACTTTTATAACAGGTGTTTTAAAATTGAGATAAATAAAAAAATTGCAATAGTTATGCCTACCTGATTGGCAGAGCAAAATATTGTTTATTATTTAACGAGAAGCAATAAAAATATGCAACAAGTAACTTTATTTTACACTAAAATTGCTGCAGTGAAAAAAAAAATTTGGAAGCCCTTTTTTATTTCTTTTCACATTTTGCCCACATCTTTGTTACATACTTTAAAAATGAGGAAAAAAAATTTCTCGTTATCGCTATGAGGTTGTAACAGTTTTCTTCTTATTTCACCTACAGCGGCAACTTGCGGCGGCCAAACTTAGTTAAATTATTTCAAGTATTATGTAGCATATTTGCTCAGAAAATATGGGCGAGACCATTTTTGACCATTTTGAGATATGCTCTATTTTATTTGTAAAAATTACCTTAATATAGGGTGTCTAAAAAGCGGCTACTGCTCTACTACACTAATACTTCCTTTATTAAAATACAAACAAACCTTTAAAAAAAACTAAAAAAGTAGTAATCAAACGGCAATGTTTCTGACACTTTTAATTCTAAAATGCATGTATTTTTTCAAAAAAAGGGTGATTTTTTTGCTTTTTAAAAAATTGTCGACTTTGAGCAGCTCCACAAACTATAATTTTTATGCAATTAAGGAAAACGTTTTTGAATTGTGATCAGTAAGTAGTTCTTTATACGATGTTTTCATTCATTTCACAAAATTTTGTTATGAAATTTTTTATTTTTGCCACGGGTTTTAAGAAAAGGCGCCACTATGCACCGCAAGTCGTGGTATTAGTGTACACATTTTAATGCGGCAAATTAAAATAAAAATCATAACAAATTTTTTTCTTTTATTTAATTTTATCGAAATGCGTAAGTTACATTTTTGTTTTAGGAATTTTTGTGCAATCAAACAGTCGATTTTGATTTTCTTGTAACTCAGAGCTTTATTGAAAATGTTTAACATATAAGCCTAAATAATATTTCGAATATTTCGTTATTAACATGCATAAAAACTTTCAACACATTTTGTAAAAAAAAATTTTAATAAACAAAACATTTGCTCGGCATTGACAAAATATGAACTTGTCTAATAAAGGGTTTAAATGGGTTTGAAAACCACTGGTAAGCCAAGGCTGTAAGGTGTTAAAACTTTGTCATCTGAAGTGTCGTTTATTTAATGGAAGGTTTACCACTATCCAATATGGATCTTCGTTTGGTTTAAATTTTTTGCAAGAGTGATGGTTCAAATGTGGCATCCAGAGTTTTTTCCAAAAAAAAAAAAAAATCCAAATGACACCTGCAGACTACAATGTTTAACATACAGTCTATTCATTATATGACGCTATGTGTTATGTCAAAGCCAACGCGTGAGAAATAAGCATTGAAATTCGACAATCAGTATTGAAAGCTGTTGCTCTAGTACCGTTGAGTTTCGTTGGGACCACTCTTTACAACCACTTTGAGTTGGTCTAATATTTTAGATGAATTCACAACAAATC
The DNA here is from genome assembly GCA_941918925.1 of Phyto melanocephala. Taxonomy (NCBI): domain Eukaryota; kingdom Metazoa; phylum Arthropoda; class Insecta; order Diptera; family Rhinophoridae; genus Phyto; species Phyto melanocephala. The sequence continues at coordinate 59,093,554 of OW799235.1, forward strand.
GGTTCTTATAAAACTGATAAATCAATAAAACTTTTTATCGTTAACGATTTTGTATTTTTTTTTTTATTTAATTATATGTAGGGAAACTGTCACGAAAATAATCTAAATCCAATATAAGTCAACACTTTATCACTAATGCTATATATTTATATGCAAACATGTATATGTATGGGGAATTTACCAAGTAACAACTACCAAATGTGTTGTAAACTTCACAACTTTTCACAGCAATTTTGTTAATAATAAGTTTAGCTCAATTCCCTTATTTAAGTGATGACACATATATTTTAAATACACAAATGTAAACAAAAATATTTAGGTAAATTTGCCACACTTATTCTATATATATGTATGTATGTACCCAGCCAAAAAAAAATTTTGCATTACTTCAATGTGAAAAACATTTTTCATGACTTCTAATTCATTAGTGCAAAATGAGGCATGAAGAATGCCTTCTCCAATTAAAAAAAATTGGTGAGTGCTTTAAAATATTCATTAAACTCATTTAAACAAACATTATTAACTCATGAAACATCCGTTTTTTTTTTTTCATCTACTATGCATGCGTTCTATGCATTTATTAGAATGAAGTGAATTTTATTAATTTATTCATATAAACACATGCTCTCCAATGACACGTAAATGATAAAATCATGCGTGTTCCACCTAAATTGAACCACTTCACTGCAACTTCAACTTCATTTCATGGGATGAACTAATGCATTCACTATTTCTTTTCATGTGTGTGTGTGTTTTTTTTGCTGGGTACAAAGAGAAATATGTACATATGTGAGCATACTATTTACATACGTCGTATACACATATGTACATATGTATTTAAAGTTTTCAACACACTCTCTCATACCCGTTCCATATTTTTTTTCTTAGTGTAGACCAGACAAAATCTATTTTTTATTACATAAAAAGTTTGCTTTATTTCTGTGACTAGACAAAATTCTGTTTTAAAAATATACATTTTTTCAATATTTCATATGTATGAATGCCTACATCATATATACAAACATACACACACGATATACATACATATATGTGGAATATTTGAAATTTGTTTTCATTTATTTTCTATCACTTACACCCAAACTCTGGAGCGATGGAAAGCGTTTTTTCAATGGATTTAACATTTTTATTTATTATTTTTTAAAACGTCAGTATTTCGCTTTTTGAAGATACGAGTAATTTAATAATTTTCCTTCTTTACATCAATATATTAATTTTTAACTTGTTTTATTATTTGTTTAGTTTCGTACTCGTAAAAATATACACCAGTCGATTTCATTGGATTCGTAATATTGAAAATGAAATTCAGAAAATCATTCGTTGAGAAACTTGATTAGCAAAAGTATAATTTTCTTCTCTTGGGATTTTTTAAAAGAGTTTTCCATGGCGAGTATTAAAAATGTATTTTTCTCTTAATTTTAGGTTTCGCTTTTTATTTTTTTATTTTCTCGCATGTATCAATGCAAGTGTTTTCGTTAAATACGTTTTTCAACAAAATTCAGCCGTAGAAAATATTATAATGCTTGAGAATTTCAAATTTGTGTTATTTTTAGTCTCATATTTACAAGTAGAAATATATAATATTATGAGCAGAACTTCCGTTGATACAAAAGATGTAATTTTTCGAAAAAACACGCTTCACAAACATAGAATGTTTAGTAAAAGTCGAAAAAATTTATCCTTTGGTTTCTTGGAGGATAGAAGGGCTGCTATAGATTGCAAAATAAACGGTAATAAATAGTGACAACTTTTCTCTACTTAAAAGAAATCAACCCCTTTTATGTTATAACAATTCTGGTTTGGAAAATTCTTTCGATGTGTAAACCAAAATTGGCAAGTTTTTATTCAAGGCGAATTCACATCAGGTGACGTTATAAAGCCAGCTGACTGTTTTTTGCTCGTTTTATTTTACGGCACAATGTCAAACTTTGTTTACATTTAAATTCATTTTTATGTGCGTTGGTTGAAAAATTTTATAAAATTGATAAAGTTTGTGAAAGAGATTATTAAAACACTTATATTTGTGCAATACCTTGTTGGTTAATAAGTAAAATACAAGTTATAATAAGAATAAACAAAATTTTTAATGTTTTTAATTCAGAAAATACGAAATTCCCGTTGTATTTGTCTTAGTGGTTTTCATTTGTTAAAATTGTGAAAAATGTGTGATATAAACAAGAATAAATTTATATAAAACTTTAAAATTACTTATTAATTTTAAAAATTTTCGTGTAAACTTATAAAATATACAATTTTAATTAAAAGTAAACTAACGATTTGTTTTTTTCTGTTTTGACATTCTCCGGGCCTTTTTGTGTTTGTTGTAGGAATGTTGTCACCTGATATGAATTCGCCTTTTCTCAGTTCCTAAATAATGTTCTAAATAATGTTAGGAGCAGATAAATTTTGCATTTACGTATGCATTATTTTTAATTTATTAAGGGTTTTGCTAAAATGATGGTATCATTTTTTGGGGCATATTAATTTTATCATAACACATCGAATTATCAATTTTAGACCCCATAAAGTATACTGGTTTCATTTTAGGACGATCCAGCTATGTCCGTTCGTCTGTCCGTTTGTTAAAAGCACAATAGAGCTCGAACCATTAGGGGGACCAAATTTTGCCAGAATATTTCTTATACACAAAGTTTGTTTGTATATTAGGTACAGATTTATAGCTCGTAATGCAAGAGTAGGTCAAAAAAACTGTGCCCTTTCCACATCGAATCAAATGCGATTGTATCTTAACGCATAAACGTATAACGATAAAATTTCATTAGTTTACTTTCTTAGTAAAAAATGTATTTCCCTGAAAATTTCCCAAATCTATACATTACGAAAGGAGTTATAGATCTAAATGTACATCAAAATTTATACCGCACAGTGTGTTTTTCTGTATATTTCAAACTTAAAACGTAATAAAACTGAAAAAATTAGATGTACGATTTAGAAGTTTTGCAAACACTGCTTTTTGAAGCTGACACGCTTACTTTAACACTTTATTTCAAATTCATATAATTTCTATATGGAATAATAATACTTTAATACAATTGGTTTATTCTTTAGGCGATAATTAAAAAGGTTAATTTTAATGAAAAATTTAACTATTATTAAGAAATAGCAAAGCTTATTTTTCTTTTTAATCTTTCCTTGGCAACATGGCTCAAAACATACAAAAGAAAAAAAACTTTTATTCTTTTTAATAAAATAATTCTTAGCTAAGGTTGCTGTTAGTCAACTCTACTTCCAGATATTTTAAAAGGCAAACAAAAATAAATTATGAAACTTTTTATTTACAAGCCACTAAATAACTTTCAGACATACTTGTTTTTTACCAAAAAAAAAAAAAATTTACCAATTCACATTCGACATCGGCCCTCAAAATTTAACCACTTTTTACAAAGCGGACAAAAATGACGTGTAGAAGGAGATGGTATATTAAAAAAGATGTTCGCTTTTAAGAAATCAGAACATATACATACATCCAAGGCGAATTCATTATCAGGTGGTGTTGACGCAGCTGATCTACTTTTTTATATGCATAAATGGTGGTTGAGTTGTCAAATATTATTTATGTTTACATAGATTACTCTTTCCCGCGCAAAAAAACACAAACAAAAACCATGTAGTTTTTGACACAGCGACAGTCGAAAGCAACAAAAAAAATCATGTTGTTTTTTTAATGTTGTATTTGTTGTAGAATTACCACCACCTGATAAATAAATTCGCCTTGCATACATCCTTTTATTAATGGTGTTTTCCTTTCTGACAAAAATTTTACAATAATTCTACCATTCGAGCGGGTTTATCTTCTATTCTAAAAATACATGCAAGAGTGCAAACAGTTATCGTGTTCTTTTCTGAACATGTTGCACAAATAACTGGCAAGAGTGTTGCATATCTTACCCCCAATTATATTTCAGTGTAACAAAGTACCATTTTTTACAGCTGTGTCAAAGTGTAAATCAAGAAATTTTTCTGTTCCATTGAAACAAAAAAAAATGGAAAACTTTATAAGGGTGTCTGTAGACTGATAAAAATGTTACACATACTTATTGCAACATTTTTTTTAGAAAGGCAAACACCATAAATTTAGAACAAAGGTAACATTTAGCATTGTTCTTCGACTTTTTAAAGTTGGCAGCATCACAAGTCTACTAGTATAAGGCTGCAGGTTTAAAGAATTCCACTGAAAGTCACAAAGACAAAATAACAGAAACTGTTTTCGCATAGACTTAATGCTGTTGATGTAAACATTGTAAGTTGGATCCCAAATTGTTGATTCAAACTCAAGAATAGGCCAGACATAAATATACAGGGCGTTAATCAAATGTTACCCTATCTTTGTATATGTGAAGGTAGGGTATCTTTTCAAAATAGTATATCCTTTATAGCTTTGCTAATTTTTGACTCCCTCTATGCATAAAGACCCTTGGGCTTATAAACTCTTTCGCCCAACGTTTTATTAATCCAAGGACTGCACATGTTTTAGTAACAGTTAAAGAGATATGCTGAATAAAATTCAGTTTATCATCTAATAAGATTCCAAGATCGGAGACGGATTCCAGTCTATTTAACGTATAACCATTCAAAACATAATTCACGTTAATATAACATCTACGAAAGAAACACATACATACATATATGTATTTGCATTTTTCAGGGTTCAGCTCCATTAAGCTAGATCTACACCAGAAATTAAAAGCTTCTACGTCCTTTTGTAAGAGGGTATGATTAGCGTAATTATTTTAACTTCGAAATATTTTTACGTCGCACAGAGGGTTGAAATGTTCCAAAAATGAGGATTAATTCAAAAGCTGAACTTTATCCTACACATTCGTGTGTGGTACTGGGTGAAAGGTAATTAAATTCTACATCACTATTTGCCAAAAACTTTTGTTTTGAGTAAATTACTCTATCGACTGTGAGCTGTCAATGTCAAATAATTTTTCAAAATTTTTCGTGTCGTGCCGAAAACTGAAAATTGAGATATTTTGGGTGCTGATAATTCTTATTAAGCGTTCTAAAAGTAATTTTATTAAAATGGAACCACCAACTTCAGGTATTTGGCTACATAATTGCATTTATGTTTTTTAGATAAATGTTTTGCAAATATTTTTAATATTTTTTTAAAAAGTGCTCCATATTTGGGGTATTTTCGATATATACACAGAGTTTCAACAAATTTCTTGTTGCGATCCAGCAAATTTTATTAAGTGATATTTTAATATAGTATTTTAGCTTATATATTCCACACCAAACTTTTGTAGAGGCACCGCGTTTTTTTACTTATTAAAATTTTTGTGAAAGAACTCCAGTTGCTAAATACTTAATCTAAAAAAAAAAAAAAAACAACAAATCAACTTGATTTTTTTTTAACCAGTAAATGTGTTTTTTTGTGTTTTAATATTGTCATTCACTCTATTATTTTGTTTTATTTTATTGTTTTTGTTGATGCGTGAGTGATTTCGGTCACTTAAGCTCACGTACAAAAAATTGTATCACGCACAATTTACAGGAAGTAAACATATTTTTAATACTTTTAGCTAGATTCAAGTGATTAAATTTTTATTTAATCACGATCACAAATGGCTTACGCACGCTCACGAACTTACTCAAACGTACTTTTCGTAACCAAAAGCTATTTTTACCATATACTTTATGTTATATTAAGTTTATTTAATAATAATTTAAACAAACAAGTTTTAAGATTAAAGTTACACACCTTTATTAATTTACTCTCGTCTCTACGATAACGTTTGATATCTGAAAAAATATGTCACGCGTCCATCTCTAATCGGATTTTGTTTTCTTTATTTTGTATTTCTGTTATATTATTTGTTGTTCAAAATGTAATATTCTCTTTTGTAGCTTTTTCGAAAAAAATTGTATATTTATAACATTTTGTAAAAAACTAAATTTGGATTTTAGATTAGATTTATAGTCATACAAATACATATAATATATTTATTATTTTAATTTTTTAATAAAACATTGAGTAAACTTTAATTTTCAGTTTTACTCATTAATTTATCGCTTTTTATTCCAAAGTTACAGCATAACCTGTAAACTAAGGTCTTTAAAAAAAAATGCGCTTAACGGGTTAAACATTTTTTTTTAACATTTTTTTCTAAAATACTGTGTTTTTATGTGCTTATAATAACCCATCAATAAAAAAATATAATATTTTAAAACTACGGCGTCTATGAATTAATCGCCACTTTGGGTACTACCGAACCCACTGTGCGTCGTCGTTATAACATTTGAGAATTTATGAAATAGTATTTGGTAGATCATTAATTAATAAGGAAAACTGCAATGGACCAAGATTACTTCCCTGCGGAACACCAGAAACAACAGCAATTGATTTAGAGATAATGTTTTTAAAGCGAACATTTTGTCTTATATTTGTCAAGTACGAATAAATCTACATAAGAGAGTTCCGAGTAAATCCAATTAGATCAAGTTAGATCAAGGCTTTGCTAAAGTCGGTGAAAATTACATCAGTTGGCTTTTGTTCAATACAACCACGATTTAATAGCGTAGTCAACTGCAAAAGATTTGTTCTGATCGAACAACCGGTCCGAAAACCATGTCGTAAGAATGGATGCAACATAGGCTTGCCAGATCGAAATCAGCAAAAAGCTTGACATTCAGATGAAAAAGCTTGATTTTTCTTGACACTTTAAAATTCAGTTAAATTAACAAAAAAATAAAAAAAATTTTCATTTGGTTTTAATTTAAACAAATTTGGTACATTTTTCAATATTTTTCATTGTTTAAGGATATAAGAAGTGTATTTCGAGTAAAACAATTCAACATACAATTACGTTAATACGTAAACAATTTTTTTATTAACAAAAACAGGTAACAAAATTATATTTAATTCAGACTTTTCATTACTAAACTCATATAAACAAAAACTTTAAAACTCATATAAAAAATACAGTCATTACTACACTAATAAAAACAAAAACTTAAAAAAAAAACATTTAAAATGCAGTCTCTTCGTTGAATAACATTTAATTAAAGCACAGTAAATTTGTAAACCTATTTATTTTGCCACATATATTTGGTGTTTTTAGTGACAGATTTAATCAAACACGCAGCATCTGGTGTAAGTAGATATTGCTGAAAATTTTTACAATTTTCATCAAAATTTTGTCTGATTTTTAGTTCCGCCTTTATGAGATCAAACGACATTCTATTTCTGTCTTTGGTGTGCAAATTATTTAAAATGCTAAACGTTTTTTTCGCAATAAGCATTGCTTATTGGAATTGAAAATACAAATGATATTAATTTATATAGATCTTCTACATTTTTTCTTTCACATTTTTTAAAGAAAAGGGCCCATATTTTGTCAACGGATATGTCTTTTGGTAGTTCTTCAAAAACTTTACGAAGGCAGCAGTAATCTGAATACAGCATGTCTATATCAATCGGATTTGATATTTTTAAAATATTTGGCAGCTCTGCTAAATTATTCCATGACAATAACGAGTTTTTTATACTTAAAACAGCAATTTGCTTAAAAACTGACTTTTCTCCAAAATCATATCTTTTTTCTAAATATTTTACAGCATTTTGTAAAAATTGGTTAGCTTCTAACTCAAAAGTTTCCCTTTCATTTATGATGGAATTAGCTTTACTACCATAGAAAAAATCATTTACCCGCTGATTTAGTCCATTCATTAGCTTAGTCATTATACCATGTAAATCCAAAATTGTACATGAATCGTTTTCTAAAGCCAATATGGATGCATGAAATTCATGCATTATATTATGAATGAAAAACAAATAAGCTTCTGATAGTCCTTCTGCTAAACATTCCTCATCTTCTTTTAACAGATCAAAATCTAATATTCCTTTGGATACAAATTCACATAGCTCTTTCCGACAATTCTTTTTCCCCTTTTTTAAAAAATACATTTTAACTGCTGGCCAACTATAAATTAAACGATCAATTGCCGGCAAGAGCGAAAGCCATCTTGTCGGCACGTGTCGGAGAAGATTTTTGTACTCAATAGAAGCGAATTCAAAACATTGTTTCAACTTTTCAGCTGACGTTTTGTTTTGAACTATTTTGTTAGTGTTGGGCTAAAACATCTAAATAGTGTTGAGTTAAGGAGGGTAAAAAATAGTAATAGTACATTTAAAAACATTTTTTTTTTTTTTTGATAATGATTATTTTTTCTTGACAATTTGATGGAAAATTTTGAAAAATTCCGTTTTAGCTTGACAAATGACATTTTGGCTTGATTCTTGACACGTACTAAAAAAGCTTGACAATCAAGCCAAATCAAGCCCGTCTGGCAACCCTAATGCAACATGATGGCAAGATGATTTGTCATAAATACATTTTTTAAGTTTGTGTATTGTGCTAAGTGTAGTAGGACAATAACCCAATTTTTTTTTATTGACATATTGAAAAGTATTGTAAGACGAGAAACTAAAGCGTCAGCACATTTAATAAGAAGGCTACAGGGAATTCCATCAGAACCATATTGATAAGAAAATTTGAGATTTTTTAAACTGCTGAAAATCGTTGATTCATAAAGAAATAGAATTGGATAATTCCATAAGTGGATAGGATTTTGTATCATCGAATTTAGCGTCAGAATAAAAGGTAAAAAATGTCAGCAAATAGATTACTTATTATTAAGTCATCATCGGATTTAGAATTTAGAGTTTCTGATCCTGGTGTTAGACGTTTCAATACAAATTGAAAATTTAATTAAAATAATTAGATAGGATCAAATATTCTATGAGATAAAGTTACAAAAGGTTTATGTAAAACTAGCCTGTGCTCGCAACTTTGTCTGCGTAGCTATTGGCGCGAAAGATAGCCTCTTTATGTATTAATTCAGACTGTTATCTACATATCTGTGCGAAAAAATTCATTTCATTCATTCATTTAATTTTTTGCGTAAATGAGTAAAAATATCATAACATATCTTCATATTTTTTATATATGTAAGTATGTATGTATGAACATAAGTTGTTGGTTGATTTAATTTTTTTGCCAGTACGAAACCCTTGAACAACTGTCTAACTAAATACAAAAAATAGATTTATTGCATATTTTCGCGATTTTGCTTGATTATCGCGATAAGCCTATGTGTTAACCAGAGAACTGCAACAATACATAATACTCGCGAGCCCACTCGCTGTTTACTAAATTATTTTTAGTCTCGAATACTTTTAAGCACTCGCTTTTACTGATATGGTGGCTCGTTGAATCGTTCTTCATACAAAGCGAGCTTATGTATGAAAATATTACACAATTGCTTTTTTCTTGTACATGTAAATATCACAACCACTCAAAGCAAAGTTTCGTGTTTTTTCTATTTTCATATTCGGTAACTTCTTTGTATTAAACTTACACGACTTAAGAGTTACGACCAGCTCGTAACAACAACATTCACGGCATATTCATTTAGTATATGTTCAAGGCGAATTCAATAAGGTGAACTCGTCGCTAAAATAACTACAAAGTGAAAAAATACAACGTGTATTTTGTTAGTGTAAACTAACTTGAACTGTCAAAAAGTTGTTTACGAAATCAAAAATAAAAAACACGTTTGTTTACATATACATAATAATTTGTATAAAATAAAATATTAAAAAGGTGCAATTAAATAAAAATTACAAGAACCAGATGATGAACCATGATACTTGGCAACAGGATAAGTACGAGATTGACGGCAAGAAACTAGAGCATCATCTGATGTTCCGTTAGGACACTTGCAGACAGCCAAATGAGCTTTTGGCTCACATTCGGCTCCGGAACCACATTTACCTATGCATGGATTAATACAAGCCTTGATCTCTGGACACATAGAACAAAGTTCCATTGCTCTTCAAATATTTCTTTTTGCACAAAGAGCACACGCGCATTATTCACAAATAAAGATACTCTGTTTTATTTAGTTTAATTTTATTTTTTTAACGTTTTATTAAATTTTTCACAATTCACAATTTTTTTATCTCTTTTTTTTTACAATTTTTAAGAGAATTTGCACAATTTTAAAAATTTTTCAACTAATGGCGCCCACAAATGTAAACAATAAAAAAGTAGAAGCACACATAAAAACACAAACAAAATTTGACATTTCAATATTAAAAAGAGTGCTCAGCTGATAAACAGCTGCTTTAATAACTTCACCTGATAATGAATTCGCCTTGGTATATGTTTAAAATTCAACATAAAGTGAAAACGTGGCTGCCAGATTTTATGATTTGTCGTAGGTTAGACGATTTTAGGTGTTTAAATGATTTAGTCCATATTTTGTTATTTATTTTATGATATTTTATGATAATTGATTGTTATTAGTAAGATATTAATATATATATAAGATATTAAAACAATTTTCTTAAAGAAAAAACTTAATTAGCAGTCGATAGTTACCGTTAATAAAGAGCGCACTGATCCATTCAAAAAAAATTTCTTATGTGCATCTTTAGCATCAAAGAATATAATTGTATGTTTGTTGTAAGATTTGTTGTCAAAAATGTATAAATATATAAAAATTAAATTCTGTGTCTACGTCGCACAATGTAATAACGGACTGCGCTGCGTTGCCATTGGTCAATATTTTTGTAAAAATATAAATGAAATTGACGTATAAAAAATTGTGATTCATAAGCCTGTCGCATTCATTATATATTTTAATTAAAATTTTTCTTGGAATAACCTTTAAATTCATGTGATTTCATAATGAATTTAGCCTTACATGTTTACCTAAATATACGATCATTGATTTTTTCCTAAACCATCTGGAAACGCAGCTTTAAATATTACTACGAATGACGAATGCTGCACTCACTTGTGCACTCAGACAGTTATAACTCTAGGCAGGGAAGGAAAATGGCTTTTATGATTTTGTACCAAGTATGATAACAAAATTTACTTTTTAAGCCATGACGGAACCATTTTTTTAAATTTATTAATAAAAACATAATCTTAACAAAAATGTTTATAAAAATTCAGAAGTATGCAATAAAAAAAAAACAGAAACATAACAGAAATGTGTATAAAAATCCAGTATACAACAAAAATTATTAAATATTACATTCATAGGTACATACCCTACAAGAACAGTGACAGTCATTTGACCGGTCATATGACTGTCACTGGGATGGATATATCGGTCAAAAGTTTCTATCAAAATATTAAGGGCAAAATGAAAAAATTGATGGAAACTTTTGTGTACGTGTGATCTTGTATCTCCCTTTTACTTATGAGTTACATCGACTATTGAACATATATTTGAACTGCTCACTCCACTGCTGTTTGCTAATCAGCAATGATGTAAATATCAGTCACACTTGACTAATCACACCTGATATATATACCAGTCATAGTTGACAAATCATACTTGATGAATATACTGGTCAAAGCTGACGGGTATACATATTTTAATAAAACACAATTTTAATTTTTTTAAATTAATTTTTATATTTTATATTAAGTAATAATATTATTTAATCGTCGATGATTCCTGGCGGCTCATTTAAATCCTTGTGCATGATAAAGGCGTCATTTGTATTACGGCTTGGATTACTAAAAAATTGAAAATTATGAAAATGTGGATAAACATAAATAAATATAATTCTGCTACTTCTTTTACTTACCGTTTCTTGTGTATTTTCTGCAAAGACTCATCAAAAAATCCCAATTATTGCAAAACTATTTTAAGATATATTTAAAATGTAAGTTTTAATATAAATATCAAAATTTAATAAAAAAAAATTATATTAAAAAGTTACATGTCTAAAGGTAACGTTCAATAATGGGTATTGACAACACTTAATTACCAATTGAAGCAGCGCCATTTGTTTTAAATTTGTTTGAAGTTTGTTTGTTGACGACATTTTAAAAATGAACTTGCACATATAACTTTTTAATATAATTTTTTTATTAAAAATTGATATTTATATTAAAACTTACATTTTAAATGAATATTTATATTTTTTCTTAATATTCTTCATATAAATATATACATATTTATTAAAAAAAACTAGCTGAATTATTTACCACAACTGTATGATATATTAGTGAGTTAACAAAACACTCAGTATTAGACAACACTGTTTTTCGGCTTGTCACTTTACTTGCCGTAACCGTAAAAATTTTACTTGCTTAAAAATTTCTTCGCAAGCTGAGTCGCAGGTTGCCAAAGTGTAGTTGTGTTAGTAAAAAAGTGTTAGTGTATTGGTTTTTTTTCACTTGCACTTGCATGTGGCAACGGTAGGTTAAGGCTCGTATGTTGCAAACACAATTTCTTACGAGCACCGCAACTCGTTTTAAGGCGAGTATCATAAATCATAAAAACGGGTGCTCGTTGAAGTACTCTGCTGTTAACCTAGGTTGTGTCTATCTGTGTGCCAAATTTTATGTAGTTCCGTTCAGTCGTTTTTACTTAATTGAGAAACAAGCATTTACATTTATTACCTTTATCATTAAGATTATTAAATTATAACCCGAAAGTTTCATGTTTTTTTTTTTCAGAAGCAAAAATTTCGAAAGATGTTTTTAAATTTTGTAATATGTATTATAAAAATCTTGCATAAAATTGTTGTTGCAATTTGTGTGAATGTTTTGTATATTTTACGAAAATAGCAAAAGACTATACATAAACAGTTTTTTCGTAATTTGCATATTTCACGAAAACAATAATTAAGTTTAGGTTAGGTTGAAAAGGAGGGGCACTTAAAGCCCAAACCCAAAAGAGGTTGTGCGCTCCATATAGAGAGAGAAGCATACCAGTCCAGAGTCTCTGGCGGGAATCGAACCCGCAACCCCCAAACCAGCAGACCAGCACACTACTGACTATTCCACCGGGGCACCCGAAACAATAATTACGAAAACTGTTACTTTCGTAAATTTATAAAAACTAGCATGTTCTGCAGTTGACCCAATCGACCGTAATATACATACTTGTAAATGTCGCTGTACTCCCTCTTTGTTTTAAAGAAACTTTTTTAAAAACCTCTCCAAAAACAATTTGCATCAACAATGTTAATTCACCATGTGTTTTTATACCCATCTCCAAAAAAATGGTATGGGGGTAAAACAATTTTGTCACTCCATTTGTAACATATCAAATATTAAATTTAGACCTCATAAAACATATATTTTCTGAGTCCTGGTATCATTTTAGGACGATCTAGCTATGTTCGTCTGTTGGCAGCACGATAGAGCTCAAACCGAAAAAATTAATGGACTCAAATTCTGCCAAAATATTTGTATTATATGAGTAAGGTTTATTTGGTATTGAAAATGGGAAAATCGGTATATAAAAAAGAGACTTATAGCTCGTAATGCAAGAGTTGGTCAAAAAACAATGTCCTTCCTTTATCGAATAAAATGCGATTGTGTCTAAACGTATTGACTTTATCACTCTAAATCGAAAGTATATTTCCTGCGTAAAAAAAAGTATTTTTCCTTTAATTGCTTAAATCTACGAAAGGAGTTATAGATCACAATGTACGAAAACTTATACTGCACAGTGTCTTTTTTGGTCTACTTAAAATTAAAAACGTAATAAAACTGACACGCTCACTTTTAGGTCCACCTCCCATATAACGCTTTATTTTAAATTCATGTAATTTCTTTATGAACAAAGATTATGAAAGAATAAAGGACTCTATATTAAAATATCAGAGTTGAATTTATTAGCAGAAACTACTTCGTCATGCCTACTATAACGCCCACTTTTCACATATTCTGCTATCTATGAAAATTTAAATCTCATAAAAGCGATAGAATAATATGTATTACATAATGAAATTTCCCATACATAAGTTTTTAATAAATTTCATTATAAATTGTTTTATTATTTTTATTATATTCATATTATTTCGATATGGACAAAAATTATGAAAGAAAAAGAAACCAGAATTAGATCATCTAAGTTAAATTCAAACAATAATCATATTATTTGTCATACTCACACAAATCTTAAACTATTTTTTAACTTCCTCGGGCTACCAAATACTGCTCTTCAAAAACAAAAAACTAAAAATTTGTTTTTGTTTTCAACGTATTTGTAAGAATGAAAATTTCGTTCGCATTTAGATAAACAGGCAGTTAATATATGTATGTACACACATACGTTTGTTAGTCCTTTTGTAATTACTTTTTTCTTAAATATTTTTGTATATGTAAGTTTTTATTCCTTATCAGGCGATGATCTTTTAAGTTAACTTATAGAAGTTTCCTGATGTCCTGTGACATATAAAGTTTTGCAATTCAAGAGCATGCAGTAAAATTGCCGTAGATAATTTAAAGTTTATTTGTATTAAATTGTTTATTTTACTTTTATCTAGATCTTTATTTATGCAAAAATTGAGCACACTAATATCAGAATATATATATATGTATATATGTGTGTATGTGTTGGGGGGATATCGAAACAGATCACTACAAATTCAGGTCCCTTTTCGACCCTCTCACTTCCTAGTTATTTAATGGATACCAAATGGCATAGCTTCGACGGTCAGGATTCTCGTATGCCTCATCAGCATATACTGATGTCATTCATATTCAAGCCCTCCTTATGTATGGATCCATCCACTATGAGTGTGCAATGCATGCCTTCGAACGTTAATCAACTCATGCGCTCTATTGGCATTGGCATCAGAGTCTCCCTAACCTTGTTAACTTTCAGGTCCAGCATTCTCGTATTAGTTAAGATCCTGATCTCACAGTTCCTGTCATCATTGTCTATGAATTCATCATGCGCTCCAATGGCATCTGGGTCTCCCTAATCCCTTTATGTAAGAGGTCACGGATTCTTCTATGCCTCAGCCAGAGATGTTGGTAACACCTATATACCCCGGACTTGCAATTACATCAAGACATAAAGACTTTGCCAAGATAAGGCAATTTTAATTTATGTTTTACAAATGTCAAAAAATCCTTTCGAAAAAGGAATCAGGAATAAACATATTACATTGTAGACAATGTTGACAGATAACAAATTAAAAAAAACTGCCTAAATATTTACTAATTGCTTTTATTTTTGTACTCTTCACACGAGATTGTAAAAAAGTATATAAGTACACATATGTCTGTCATTCGTTTGTAATATCTACAGAATCCATTTGCGACCCCATATTATTAAACAAATATATTTATTTTAAAAGCAGTTTACGCTCACATTATACAGCCAATTTTAATAATTTTCTGCAAATCTGCACAATTTTAGTCTTATTAAAATAGGAGTTATAATCGTTTAAAGTTGCTATTAACACATGAGCAAAACATTGTTACACAAAATCAACATAATTAATACAAATTATTTTGTCAAAAAGTGTTTTTTGTTTGTTTATGATATAAAAATAAAAACTACATGAAGGTCGAATGGATCGAACGCTAAACATGATGGTAACATTAAATCTGAAATCTAGGCTATTAAAAATGTTGTCACTATACCTATGAACACGATTATAAAGGGTATTATCAGATACGGCACGGCCAAATAAAGCATTCTTACTCTTTGTAATAATTTTATTTCAATATATTATTTAGCACATTTAAAAACAAGCAAGAGCACTATATTCGACTGTGCCGTATCTTTTATACCCACCACCAATTTTGTGTACTTTTATAGCACAGAATTTATTATTTTGTTATCAACAGTAATCGCCATGGAATAATCTCTTTATACTGAAATATGTATCACTTTCCATTTATAAATTCGATATGCTAGTAAAATGTTTTCGTAAATGGAGTCTATCATCTAAGATATTTCAATATAGTCCTTAATTCTTCCAAAAATTTGTCCATAGAGAAATTATATGAATTTAAGATAAAGCGTTATATGGCATAACAATTTTATGGCATAACAGTGACATTGACTAGAATGATATCTGTTGCAAATTTTATTATCATACATATTATCTTGTCGGTTTATAAGTTTTTAAATTTCATGAACAGTAGATAACGTGAAAAGAAGGCGTGTGAAAGTAATTTCTGCTAATAGATACGACATATATATTTTAATATAGTTCTTTATTTTTCCAAAATCTTTACCTATAGAGAAACTATACGAATTTGGGATAAAGCGATATATTATATTGGAGGTGGGCGTAAAAGTGGGCGTGTCACATTTATTTTCCGTTAGAACGAAGCCTTTGACCAAAAAACAATGTTTGCAAAATTTCAGAATCGTAGATCTAATTTTGTCAGTGTTGTTACGTTTTAAATTTTAAATATACCGAAAAATACACTGTGCGGTATAAATGTTCGTACATTTTGATCTATAACTCCTTTCCTAATGCATAGATTTTAGCTATTTTCAGGAAAAAATATTGCTTTTACTCAGGAAATATATATTCAAAGGTTCAAGACTCTATGTAAATGCGTTTGGACACAATTCCATTTTATTCGATGTTGAAAGGACACGTTGTTTTTGACCTTCTCTTGTATTACGAGCTATAACTCTCTACATAATATTCCGATTTAGCCCATTTTCAAAACCAAGCAAACCTTATGTATAAGCAAATATTCTGGCAAAACTTGAGCTCTCTAACTTTTTCGGTCCGCCTCTATCGTGCTTTCAACAGACGGACGGACATAGCTAGATCGTCATAAATAGAATATATAAATATACTTTATGGGATCAAAAATGGATATTTCGATGTGTTACAAACGGAATGACAAAATGAATATACCACCACCATTTTTTTGGTGGCGGGAATAAAAATCCTCATTGCGTTACATTCTAAAGCGGCAACACTAATTGCAGTATATATCTATGTGTGTAAACAATTATAAAGTCCAAAAAGAGACTTAAAATTTACGGCAGAAATTTGAAAATCATTCAATTCGATATAATTTTTTTATCCAAATGGTGTCGCCGTTCGTAAAGAAACGTTCCACCTCCATAATACTTAGTAGATGAGATTATTTAGTGACTTTCTTAGTTTCATATGTAGTACAATGCTTTGGTGACGAATTTTTGTATTTTTATGATAGCGCTTTAGTATTGTTTTTTTATGCAAAAACTTTCATATTTCGGTGCATTTTACAATATCGCTTTAGTATTGTTTCCTTATAAGTTTCATATTTCGGTGCATTTTCTTATCGAAAAAGTTACATATTTTTGTGCATTTTACAATATAATTTGTAAGGGAAAAATTGTGCTTTTAGTTCGAAATCTTAAAATAACGCAAATAAAACTTTACATCTTATCAAAAAGATGCAACTATTTAGACACCGAATAAAACTTTACTTGTTTTATACGAAATATGTGTAATTAATTGGAGCCTTGTGTTAAAGTTAATAGATTAGAAAATACAAATAATAAAATGATTTTTAGGAATTTTCGAATAAAGGAAACTTTCTATAAATAATAAAATATGATATTAAATTTAAAAAATTAAACAATTTTTGTTCAGTATGTATGTACTTATGACAATTTATATAGTATAAGAAAATTATTTAAAATAGTTTTATGGTATTGGGCATTTCTTTGAACTTTTGTAAGTATATTATTAATTTATTTTTTTAGTTATTTAATCTTCTATCTATATATATATAAATGAATCCTTTTTTCCTTTGGTCACAGCATCACGCGTGAATGGCTGGACCGATTTCACTAATTCTTTTTTTTGTTGTATTTGTTATTATTAGGAGAAGGTTCTTATGTAAGAAAATAATAATAATGTGTCACTGGCAGTAATATTCCCGTAGTTGACATTTAAAGAAAGAAACGTAGTTTACATGCTCTTTGCAAATATATCGGTCGGAGTTGGTCTGTGGTCGGAGTTATAATAACAAAATACCTACATAATTCATTTACCATTTCTTAGTGTACTTTTCACATTGGTTTCTACAGGATAATTTGTACTGTGTGTTTTTTTTTTCTGAATTGTTTGTTCAACAAGGTTAGTCAAATTAATATAGTGTTGAAAACTTTTATAGACCATTTAAATACTTCTACAAAAGAATACCAACGACACTATTTATATACGCGCCAGAAAATAAAACTAAGAATATTGTGTATCATGAAGCATTAGAATAATAAGCTCTTTGTTTTTGAAATAATTTTGATTTATTAATATACCAACAGCAATACTTAATAAAGAAATTAACTTAATTCAGATAAAAAGGTAACAGATATTTCTTGATTATAGGGTGGTACGAAGTTCGCCGGGTCAGCTAGTATAATAAATAAAAAAGTATTTAAAAAATGTAAAAAATAAGTGAATAAAATCAGTTATGTACATTTTAAATTTTGTAAAAAATTTTATTTTTTTTACACATTTATTTTTAATATTCACTTTAATAATGTCGACTTTTAACCTCGAAGTCACATTAACTCTAAATAGCGTCTGAATTTTTTTCAGTTTAACTGTTGATTGCATTACCTTTGTTTTTTCAAAAATTCTTTAGTGCAAAAGTTAAGGGATCAAAGTTAAATACTAATATAATTTGTTTTTGTATTTTTGAATTAACCGAAAACTACCATTTTAGGTACAGAAAACGGGTTATATTTTTATAGTTTTATTATAGTGGGTTAATAACTAAAAAGTTATTATTTCGATAGTTTAAATTACAATAAAATTGATCAAAAGAAAGAGCAAAACTCGAAACACGGGCATATACTTATTTTGTTTTTGCAATATATTTTACTAACCAAACAGCAAATTGTAATGCACAACAAAAGTGTCATATCTACATACATATATAATTTTATTATACTTTTTATACCCGACACCAAAAAAATGGTGGTGGTATATTAATTTTGTCATTCCGTTTGTAACACATCGAAATATCCATTTTAGACCCCATAAAGTATATATGTTCTGAATTAGGGTTTGATTTTATGACGATCTAGCTATGTCCATCCGTCTGTCCGTTTGTTGAAAGCATGATAGAGGTCGCACCAAAAAAGCTAGGGACTCAAATTTTGCCAGAACTTTCTTATAGACAAGGTTTGTTTTAAAAATGGGCTAAATCGGAATATTAGGAAGTGAGTTATAGCTCGTAATACAAGAGTAGGTCGAAAAAACCGTGTCCTTCGAACATCGAATAAAGTGGAATTGTGTCCAAACGCATAAACGTACAGTCATGAAATTTCGAATATATATTTCTCGAGTCAAAACAATATCTCTCCCCAAAAATAGACTTATATAGATAAAAATGTACGAAAATTTATACCGCGCAGTGTATTTTTCAGTATACTTTAAATTGAAAACCTAATAAAACGGACAAAATTAGATGTACGATTCTGAAATTTTGCACACTTTGCTTTTTGGTAAGAGGATTTTCTGTAACGGAAAACCACCTCCCATATAACGTTTTAACTAAAATTCATATAATTTCTCTATTAATAAAGATTTTAGAAAAATAAAGGACTCTATTGAAACATCTAAGTTGTACTCATTAGCAAAAACAACTTTGAAACGCCTACTATAACGCCCATTTTTTACGTTATCTACCGTTAATAAAATTTAAAAGCTCATAAAACCGACAAAATTAGAGGTATGATGATAAAGCTTGCTACGTATATCTCCCTAGGCAATGTCATTAATGTGCCAAAAAATTAAGGTACCACGCCCACTTTTACGCCCACCTCCCATATAACGTTTTAACTAAAATTCATATTATTTCTCTATTAATAAAGATTTTGGAATAATAAAGGGCTATATTGAAATATCTAAGTTAAGCTGACACGCCCACTTTAACGCCTCCCTCCCATATAACGGTTTATCTTAAACTCATGTAATTTTTCTATTGACAAAGTTTTTGGGAAAATAAAGGACTATATTGAAATATCTAAGTTGTATTTATTAGCAGAAACTTTATTTTAGAAATTATTATCATTTCTTTTTATAATGATAATATTTGTATAGTTCAATTATGCATTTAACAAAATATCGGCCAAATGGCCCCCCATCCTTGGCGCCACTCCTCGATCTGATGGTCCAAAATTTCAATGACAATGTTGATGCTCAATTGTTGGGCATGATGATGAGTCGAGGTTGACTGCTCTTTTGCCACACTATCGTAAAAAACAGCAATGGTTCCCATTCAACGAACTAAGAAGGCATTCACAGATTTTCTAACATTTTATACAGACCTGTTTTGCAGAAATTTAAATATTTTTTACAATTCTCCCGATTGTGGACGAATTTGAACGATTACGTTAATCAAAACAATTACGAAGTGCACAAAATGTATTTTGATTTGAACGCCCATTTTAATTAAAAACCTGAATAACTTTGACGCGTTGCTTATTTGCGTATCTTTCCACGGATCAAATTGAGTAAGTTTGAGATTGATAAATGTCAAATGAAATGCAGAAAACAAATTTAAAGACTAGGTGTAGTTCACCTTCAACATGGGCCCTTAAAATTTAACCACCCTATACAAAGAAAGTGATACATATTTTATTATAAAGAGATTATTCCATAGCGATTAACAAAATAATAAATATTGTGCTTTAAATGTACACAAAGATTCGGCACAGCCGAATATAGTGCTCTTACTTGTTAAGTGACTCAATAGTCACTATTATGATGCTTTAAATTACAATAAAATTTAACCGAAAGAAGAGTAATAAAAATCATAATTAATGGAATTTGTTGTTGTGAAATTGGACACTATATACTAGTTGTGTCCAAGTAGTGACTATTAAGACACAACTATTCAAAATTACACTTCCATTTGCTGGCAGGGTATGTATGTATATACATACACTTAAAAATTTATAACAGTGGTCCTTTTTACTCACTCTCATTTATAAAACTTCAAACCACTTTAGAAGTGTATCCGAAGCACACTGCTAGTTTAACAGTAAATAAAAACATTCAAATTGAAATTGTAGTCTTTTAAAATATATGTACGGATACAAAAATACGAATGCGTACAAATGCGCAAAAAAAATGTATGTATAAATATGTAAATGTATGTGTATATGTTCTCATGTTGTTTTGAATTACGTCATTTTCTTTAGAAAACAGTTATTTGCAGTGAATACATATTTGTGCGCCACAGCAACCACAACCCCAACACCCATCAAGTTCCAATCTCAACAGAATATAGTATATACATATGTATGTAGATACATAAAAAGCAAACGAATACCATAAAAAAGGCTAAATAAGTTTTGAGAATTTGAAAAAATTTTACCATAAAACCTAAAAGCATGTTTTAACTCATAAACTGCATTAGCAGTTAGAACAAAAAAAGTTAATTGTTTAATATTAAAGGCTAATTGTATGTTGCTAGTACTCATTAGCTATTACCGAACTTTGATGGCCAGTTGGACAGTGCTCATGTTTGCCCACGCCTCCAGTTGCCAAATATTTTCCTTTTGTATGATGATGATGATGATGTTGCTGTTGTTGATAGTGTGAATAAAGCCCTCCCGTGGCGAGCGGTAATGAGACCTGTGATGGTGGACTCTGATGGTGAGCATGATGCGATGATTGCTGCTGTTGCTGTTGGTGGTGAGTATGCTGCTGCTGATGATGATGCTGATGATTATGTGTTGTTGGTGGCGATGGCATATTATGACCACTGTGTGGCAAATGTGATGTATGTTGAAGCCCGACTTGATGAGCATGATGATGCGGTACATGACCTTGGGATGCCTCTAACAAAGTCGGTTGTATATGAGTTACAAATTGAGCCATTTTGGTTTCAACTTTTTAAATTACTTATAATATATTGTATTAAGTATTTATATTTATATTTCTTTAGTTACACCACTATCTTCACAAGAATTTTGCTTTTCGATAAATTATAAAATTTATCAATTATTTTCATTTTATTTTTTTATTCATATACACTTTATATTTAATTTCGTTTTTTTTATTTATCTAAAAGGACTGTATAAAAAATTTGAGTTATGTATTTGCACAATATTAAAATTTTTTGTTATTTAAATTGATTTTCACCGCATTTATATAGAACCGAATGTGTATAAGTATTATCTTCCTAATACTATTTGTTGGTATACTAAAGAACCAAAATAAAACTTATGAATTTTCCATGTGGAAAGTATTTTCACCAACACTCGTCTAGTATTTTTGCAAATTAATTATTTTTCCCCGGGAATCAACCTTTCAGCAGAGGCAATGTCAAATAACTGATATTAGTTTCCTTGTTAAAAAGCTTTTA
The DNA here is from genome assembly GCA_941918925.1 of Phyto melanocephala. Lineage (NCBI taxonomy): Eukaryota > Metazoa > Arthropoda > Insecta > Diptera > Rhinophoridae > Phyto > Phyto melanocephala. The sequence goes on from OW799235.1 coordinate 59,115,714, forward strand.
GCAAGTGCTGTTCTGTTAATTCTGTTAATGTAACTACAGCTGCTGCTGCTGCTACTGCTACTGTTACTCATTTATGATTTTGCGTACCATTATCGTCCCCGTCAAAACAAAATTTAAAATTATTATCATCACCACCAAATACTCCCACCTTACCATCTTCAGAAGTACTTCTTCTTAATGCGTTCGTTTATTTTCTATCTGACATAAATATTTACCCCCCAATATTTATAATTTTGTATGAAGGTTTTGTTTTCTAAGCCTATTTTAAAATTAAACAAGTAAGAGCAATGTCGAATTTTTGATACCCACCACCAATTTTGTGTACTTTTATAGCACAAAATTCATTATTTTGTTATTAATGTAATCGCTATGGAATAATTTCTTTCTACTAAAATATGTGAATGTAATATGTAACTTTGTGTAACTTCGATTTGTTATTAATTTATTTTCCTAAATTTAGTCTTCCAATAAAACGTTAAGTATTTCTACATTAGGATTGATTCTACTCACTCCCTTTAACTGCAACGTTGTCTCGTTACGGAAACTAAAGAGTATAATTTGTCACCCAGAGGTAGTTTAAGAATAATATTAACTTTGTGTGGGAAGGACACCTCCTGCTTTTAAAATTATTTAACTTAGGTTTGAATTCAGCTTAAATAAACCATTACAATTTACCCTTCACATGTGTTGCACAAGGGTATATATAGCTTTGTCATTCCGTTTTTAATTTCTACAATTTTCATTTCCGATCCCATAAAGTATATATTTTCTGAGAGCTTATGTATATAGGAGCCATGTCCGTCTGTCCGTGTGTTGGTTGAAATCAAATTTTAGAAGCAGCCATATGTTCTTCAGATCTGTGTATGGTGCTAATTCTTTGCAAATATCCTGGAATGAATCGCTATTGAAACTCAGCACAATCGCCCAATAACTTTCTGAAATATGAGCAAATAAACCCGACTGCCTCTTTTTTCCCCAAAATATTTCAGACATAGAATAATTATAGGTACCTTTGCTTCTATTTGTAGATATAATATGCCTCAAGATATATTCGTAAAAAATATTGGATAAGGCGTTCTCTAATCGGTAAAGTTATAAGTAAATTTTTTTTTTTGAAAAATATATATTCCAAAAATTTACAAACGAAAATCAAATTTTCTCAGCTTCGAGACAAACGAGAGAGTCAATATTGGTATCATCTAAAAGGACTAGCGCAATTAAAAACAAAAATTAAAATTCATGTTGGCGGCCACTACAAAATGGCGGACAATAGATTTATATGTGGGCCAAATCTGGTATTTAAAAATTTAACTTCTTGAATCCCCTCAACATTGGTATCAAGGGAAAGGGCTTGACCAGTGGAATACAGTAAATTATTAAAAAAAATTAAAAATCCAAGATGGCGTTAAAACAAATGGTGGTACAATTTTTTTTAATCCCATCAATATGGGTATCAAATGAAATGGCTTAACTGGTAGAATGCAGATAACTACGTAAAAATTCAAAATCGAGGAAGGCGTCGGAAATAATAAAGAAAAATTGCTTATAACATGAAACATAGGTTAAGCAACGATGTGGGATTATACCTATGTGCATGATGGTGAAGGGTATTATCAGATTCGGCACGGCCGAATATAGCACTCTTACTTGTTTTTTTTTTTAATTTTTGTCCATGCAGAAATAATATAAATTTAAGATAAAGCGTTATATGGGAGGTGGACAATAAAGCGCGCTTCTCATTTTTATTTTCTGGAATAATTAAATTATATATAATGCATATAACACTGTCAGTTTTATGAGCTTTTAATTTTTACTAACAGAAGTTTATGTGAAAAGTGGGCGTTAAAGTGGGCGTATCAAAGTTTGTGCTAATAAATTGAACTTAGATATTTCAATATAAAATCCCTTATTCTTTAAAAATCATTGTCTATAGAGAATGATTATATGGGATGTGAGTGTTAAAGTGAGGGTGTCATCTTAATTTTTAGGAATTTTACTTAAATTTACTAGAATAAGAATAATCTAATTCTTTCGGTGTTATGAGATTTTAAATCTAATTGATAGTAAAATATGTGAGACGTGAGTTTTAAAGTAGGTGTGTCTAAGTAGTTTCTGCTAATCAATTCAACTCAGATATTTTAATATAGAGTCCTTTGTTTTTCAAAAATTTTCATTTATAGAGAAATTATAAATATTTTACGTGGTTTCTTTGCTAATGCAGGAGTAGGTAAAAAAAAAATGTTCTTCCAACATGTCCAAGCGCATTAACGTAGAGTCATGAAATTTCGAATGTATGTTTCCTGAGTAAAAAAATTTTCCCTGAAAATAACCTTAAAATACTTATTAGGAAAAGAGTTACAGATCAAAATGTACGAAAACTTACAATGCTCAGTAATAAAACTAATTCTAAAATTTTAAAAACAAATGCTTTTAGCTAACGGAAAATAAATGTGGCACGCCCACCTCCGATATTAACGCTTCATTTCAAATTCAATAATTTCTCTATGAATAAGGTTTTTGGAAAAACAAAGGACTCTATATTGAAATATCTCTGTTTTATTTATTAGCAGAAACTATTTCGGCACGCCCACTATAACGTCACTTTTCACGAAATCTATAATTAATGAAATTTAAAAGCTCATAAAACCGACAAAATTAGAGGTATGCTGATGAAATTTCGCACACATAGCTTTGTTGTGAATGTCATTGTTTTTTTTTTCAGAAAATAAAGGTTACACGCCCACTATAACGCCAACTTCCCATATAACGCTTTATCTTAAATTCATATAATTTCTCTATGGACAAAGTTGTGAAAGAATAAAGGACTATATTGAAATATCTCAGTTTTATTTATTAGCAGAAACTATATTGACACGCCAACTTTAACGCCCATTTTTATCAAGAGATTATTCCATAGCCATTACAGTTAATAACATAATAATGAATTTTACGCTTTAAAAGTACACAAAATTGGTGGTGGGTATCAAAAATTCAGCACAGCCGAATATAGTGTTCTTACTTGTTATGTCTCGATTTCTTTGATAATATCGAAATTTTGGTTCGCTTAAATCAAAAAGAGGGGTAGTTTAAAAATATGTGTGTCAGTGAGAGTATTTTGTGTGTATATATATTTTGTATATATATATATATATATATATATATATAAAACCACATTTCAATATACACATGTATAAATAAAAATATATTAAAAGTGTACCGAACAGTTAAAATCTAAGATCAGCGATGCCAATTTAGTGCTTTTCGCGCTAGATGTAGCTTATAACAACAACTTAAAAGTCGCATTTTTGTTGGTCATATCCTTTGTAACATGTAAGAGCGCTATATTCGGCCGTGCCGAATCTTATATACCCTTCACAACGTGTAGTCATGCAATAACAGTAGTGTGTATCACCATTCATCCCATATGAAATACGTACATATATATAAAAAACATACATATATAAAAGCATCCCATTGTATAAATATAAATTTACGTATGTATGTTAAAAAAAAAATAAAAAAAAAATTAAAAAAAATAAATTAAAAAAAAATTTTTTTTAAAAATAATTAAAATATATATAATATATATAAAACAAAAAAAATAAAAAAAAAATTAAAAAAAAATAATAATAAAAATATAAATATAAATAATATAATATAATAATAAAAAAAATCGACGTGGTCGTGGGTTTTTGCTCATATCTCAGTTGTTTATGTACCGATGTTTCTGATTTTCAATACCGTTCTACTCCCGAACATTTCTAATATTTTAGTACCTCACCCGGGTCCAAGCGATGTCGGGGGGCTTCAAAAAGTTGTTTTCAACATACACATGGACAGACTGACAGAGCTTAATCGACTCCCCTATTCATAAGCTTTCAGAAAATATATACTTTATGGGGTCGGAAATGAAAATTGTAAAAATTTCACACGGAATGACAAACCTATATATGTATACCCTTTTTCACTGTGTGAAGGGTATAAAAATGCGTTAGATTACCTCGATTTACTTTAAAAGTAAAATTATTGAAGTGATGTAATATTTTTACAGTCATATATATACAGGTAACCTCGTCACAACAGCTGATCCGGAAACTTAATGATAAAATTTGTTGTTTTCGCCTTGCTTTTAGTTATTTATGAAGGAATGAAAAATTATATTTTTGTTTCGGTATTGAACAATTAACTTAACTTTACTTTACTTTGTACTCACTTTGGCCTTAATGTGAGAGATGGGTAAATTTGTGTTTAATTCTATTGTATATAATAGGTTTGTTCGACGTACGTTACCGCGGGAACCCGCGGGCTCCCAATTTTACCAAAAAGCGTTAATTGTGTTGTAAATTGGGTAAATGAGAACGTTCATAAAAGAGTAATATGTGTTTCTGTTTTTACCAGACTTTACCCGTACTTTTTTTGCGTGTAAAATGGTAAAACTGTCAGATCACTAAATCACTAAAAAAAAAAATAAAAAAGAAAATTTAAAAAAAAAATTAAAAAAATTAAAAAAAAATTTTTTTTAAATAATTAAAATATATATAATAAATATAAAAAAAAAAAATAAAAAAAAATATTTAAAAAACAAAATTAGAAAAAAAATAATAAAAATATAAATAATATATTAAATAAAAAATAAAAAAAAAAATTTAAATAAAATATAAAAACAAGTAAGAGCGCTATATTCGGCCGTGCCGAATCTTATATACCCTTTACAACGTGTAGTCATGCAATAACAGTATGATTTCATATGATATACGTACATACATATAAAAAACATAATATATAATAACATCCCATTGTAAAATTATAAATTTACGTAAATATGTTAAAAAAAAAATAAAAAAAACATTAGAAAAAAAATTAAAAAAAAAAATTTAAAAAAAAAATTAAAAAAAAAATTTTAAAAAAATAATTAAAATATATATAATAAATATAAAACAAAAACAAAAAATATTTAAAAAAAAAAATAAAAAAAATAATAATAAAAATAATTTACTAAATTTTTTGGGATATTCTCCCATAATTTTTCAATTATATTTATTTGGTTGTTGGGTTTAAGCTGGTTTATATGCATTTCACTGGTGCTTATGCCAGATCATCAGTAAACCTTTACCCAAATTCTTGAAAAAGTTTAAAATTTTTATAAGTTATATTTTTAAATTCTCATTAACAAAATGAGAATTCAAAAATAAAACAAAAAACCATAAAAAACTTTTTCAAAAACCCAACCAACAATTTTTTTAATTTTGAAATAACCAACCAAATAAATATAATTGAAAAAGTATGGGAGAATATCCCAAAAAATTTAGTAAATTAACTTATAGAAGATTTTATTTTTCGTTTGCCCTTATAAACATTTCGTGTTAACCAACGGTTAGCCAAATGTTAAAGGGATTAGAAAAATAAAATAAATTCAAAATTAAAAAAATTGTTGGTTGGGGTTTTGAAAAAGTTTTTTATGGTTTTTTGTTTTATTTTTGAATTCTCATTTTGTTAATGAGAATTTAAAAATATAACTTATAAAAATTTTAAACTTTTTCAAGAATTTGGGTAAAGGTTTACTGATGATCTGGCATAAGCACCAGTGAAATGCATATAAACCAGCTTAAACCCAACAACCAAATAAATATAATAATAAAAATATAAATAATATATTAAATAAAAAATAAAAAAAATAATAAAAAATAAAAAAAAAAATATAAAAATAATAAAAAAAAATTTTTTTTGGCTCAGCTGGGATTCGATGCCACGTTTTCTCTAACCAGTATACATGTTTGTATGTATGTATGTTGTTGTTGTAATGTTGTTTTTGTGAAAAAAAAAAATCGATGTGGTCGTGGGTTTTTGCTCACATCTCAGTTGTATGTTGAAATCAACTTTTTGAAGCCCCCCGACATCGCTTGGACCCGGGTGAGGTATTAAAATATCAGAAATATTCGGGAGTAGATCGGTATTGAAATCCAGACACATCGGTACATAAACAACTGAGATATGAGCAAAAACCCACGACCACCTCGATTTTTTTTCACAAAAACAACATACATACATACAAACGTGTATACTGGATAGAGAAAACGTGTCATCGAATCCCAGCTGAGCCAAAAAAAAAATTTTTTTTATTTTTTTTATATTTTTTTTTTAAGTTTTTTTTTATTTTTTATTTAATATATTATTTATATTTTTATTATTTTTTTTTTTTAATTTTTTAAAAATTTTTTTTTTTAATTTTTTTTTGTTTTATATTTAATATTATTATTATTATTATTATTTTTAAAAAATTTTTTTTTAAATTTTTTTTTAAATTTTTTTTATAAAATTTTTTTTTTCTTTTAACATACATACGTAAAGTTATAATTTTAAAATGGGTTGTTTTTATATATGTATGTTTTTTATATTGTTGTACGTATTTCATATGGGATGAATGGTGATACAAACTACTGTTATTGCATGACTACACGTTGTGAAGGGTATATAAGATTCGGCACGGCCGAATATAGCGCTCTTACTTGTTCACTGTGTGAAGGGTATAAAAATATAAAAGATTGAATTTTTTTTTATTTTTGTCAACAATGGAATATACTATGTCTGAAAATATAAATAGATTTTTTGTAATTTAAATAATTTTAATAACTAATAAAACATATGCATTTCACTCTAGTGTTTGATTAAAAAAAGTATGTCCTTTAACAAAAATTTAACTTAAAAACAAAAATTTGTTGAACAATTTTTTTTAGCAAGAGCAGAGGTCTAAGCCGTTGGTAAAAAAACGGCGGTAGATTGGAGCTGGTTTATGAAATTATAAAAAAAAAAAAACGGAAAATAGGTGTTTTAACGAAATAAGTAGTTTTTGCTTAAATTATACTGTGCAGTCATATCTTTACGATTACAAAAACTTAGCATTTCACTATTTTATATAAAGGGAGTATTGATTTATGATATATTTTAGTAAAAACTCAATATAATTTCTTATATCAAACCTGTTGAAACTTCTGTTTTTTATAATAAAAAATTTAATTGATTTCGTATTACCATATATCCACGAATAAAAGCGAGTTAAAAAACAACGATATATGTTATTTATTTTTAAATAGCTTAATTTACATTATAATTTATATTAGTTGTAGTAGTTTAAGTTACTGTAGTTTTATTTGTATTAGTTTATTTCGCTGATTGTTCGAATATGATGTTTGTTATTATGTGTAGCATACTTTTAGGCACTTCTATTATTCGTGCATACTACTTAACGTCTTAATTTAAATGTAACGGTTTTCGAATGTACTAGAATGTACATACGAGAACTTTGTCGAATGTTACCGAACACCACTATGTTACTATAAATAGCCGAACAACACAGCTAACATGATCAGTATAGCAATAGCTTGTTGAGTTTGATAATAAAAGTGTATAACAATAAGTAAAATAAGCACAGTGCTATAAAACGATATCTTAGTGTGTTTAAGTAAACAAAGAGCTCTTAATTTTAAAACTAATTTCAACTGTTTTTGATTGCAATAAAAGAACTCAATGTATATTTAAAGGAAATAATTCAACATTTATAAAAGGTAGAAACGTAACAACTGATATCAGAAGTGGGATTGCATTTAAAAAAAAACAGACATGAAATTTGAGGAGCTTAAAGTAGAACAACTCAAGACGGAATTGAGTAAGCTGGCATTGTTGACAACAGGTAATAAAGTAGATTTGCAAAACAGACTTCTAGATGAATTTAAGCGGCGTAATATTGACATTGATGGTTGGAAGTTTCTACTCGTGCAACCACAAACAGCATGGACTTAAGTACGATGCTTGCAGAAATAAGGAAAAAATTTAACTTAACAGTCAAAAATTATTAGCTGAAGTTAAAGTTCAAGTTCAAGTTCAAGAAGTTAAAGTAGAAGTTCAAGAATCTTCTAGAGCTAATAATGAAAAATTATTAGCCGAAGTTCAAGAATCTTCTAGAGCTAATAATGAAAAATTATTAGCTGAAGTTAGAGAAGAAAATAAAATAATGGAGTTGAGATTTCAAGAATGTTCTAGATTTACGAACGAGAAACTTCAGGAAATTTCTGAAGCTGTGAACAGCAGAGTAGATGGCATTGAAAAAGAAGTAAATAAAATTGATAAAAAACTAGCTAACCTGGAAGATGGCATAGTTGCACAAGCAAATGACTTCAATAGCAAATTGCAATTAAAAGACGAAAAATTTAAAAATCTAGAAACAAAAATAATTGATCTTCAATGTCATGAGGGACCAGTGCGAATAATTCCAGAAATCTCGAGTAGAATAAAGGCCCCTACTTTTTACGGCAGTGCACCATTTAATGTCTTTAAATTTCAGTTTGAGACAGTTGCCAATAGAAATATGTGGAACAATGAAGAAAAGGCTATAGAGTTGATTTTGGCATTAAAAGGCAACGCAGCACAAGTTCTAGAAAGTATACCTATTGGCTGCAGAGAAGACTACGATGAAAAATTGGTGGCGCTACAACGTAAGTATGGCGGCGAGAACAAACGAGATATATACCGAATGGAATTGCGAGGCAGAATCCAGAAAGCTAACGAGTCATTACAAGATTTCGCAACGGAGATCGAGCGTTTGGTGCAGCTGACATATCCAGGTGAAAATCACCCATTTTTGGATCAGTTTAAAATTGAAACGTTTATTAATGGAATACGTGATCCAGAAATAAAGCACGCGGTGTTTGGCACGCATAAATCGACGTTTGCAGAAACAGTTTCATATGCACTAAACTGCAAAATTGCTTTCTAAGCCGCAGATATACAAGGTGCGAAATCTCGAAATTTCTACAGAAATGGAAAGAGATGAAGTAAGCGATTTAAAGGCTCGTATACAGGCGTTAGAGGAAAAGAAAGGCAACGGCAGAGCCAAATGCTATAATTGTGGTAAAAGTGAACATTTTCAACGAAATTGCAAAGCACCAAGAAAGCGGGCTAGATCTGTTTCGCCACCTAGAAACAGCAAACGGGCAAACACGAAATCATCAAATGAGTCACCGTTAAACTAAAACGAGCTAGCACTACGGGGCAAGAGCCAGCTCCCATAACCGAGGGCCCCACAATCTCCATATCAGTTATGCAGTAAGAGTACTTAACCTTAACCGCCTGTGAAAAAGTCATCAAGCCAAAATCCGAATTAGGTCAATGTGCTAAAGCTGAGGCAATAATTAATTGAGAAATGAAATCGGGTTCTGTCAGTATGTCAAACAAAGAGCAGGAGATGCTAGCAGAATACGTAGAGAAGTGGGTTAAAGGATTATCGCCGCCCGATAGAAATAAAGCAAAACAGCTACTCAGAAAATATGCATCCATCTTCGCTCTGAAAGGTCAACATGAAGGTAGAACATCACTTGTAAAGCATCAGATAAATACCGGCGATGCAAGGTCTATAAAACAAGCTCCTAGAAGTATTCCTCTAGCGAAACGTAATGAAGTCAAAGAGCTTGTCAATGAAATGGAGCAGATTGGAGTAATAGAACCTTATTCAAGTCCTTGGAGCTCACCGGTAGTTTTGGTTAAAAAGAAAGATGGCAGCACAAGATTTTGCGTCGATTATAGAAAACTGAATGACGTCACTAAAAAGGACAGTTATCCACTACCAAGGATAGATGACACTCTGGACACGCTAGCTGGAACAAAATGGTTCTCTACATTAGACCTGCAAAGTGGTTATTGGCAAGTAGATATATCTGATAGAGATAAGGAGAAAACAGCTTTTAGTGCAAGTGACGGGCTATGGCAATTTAACGTGATGCCATTTGGACTATGCAACGCTCCAGCCACATTCGAGCCATTAACGGAACGCGTATTAAGGGGAATTCATTGGAAGACATGCCTGGTGTATCTTGATGACATAATTATCATGGGTAAAAGTTTTGACGATCACCTGAAAAATCTAGAAGAAGTCCTTAAACGAATATCAGTGGCTGGACTTAAACTAAGCGCCAAGAAATGTGCATTGTTCCAGAAAGAGGTAAAGTACTTGGGGCATCGAGTCGCAGAGGATGGTAAATCAACTGACGAAGATATAGTTAAAGCTGTGCAGGCCTGGCCTCGCCCGAAAAATCTGCATGAGTTACGGAGTTTTCTAGGCCTCTGTACCTACTACAGGCGATTTGTGCCGAATTTTGCCAGTGTCGCTTGCCAGTCTACATGAGCTCACTAAGAAGTCACGACCATTCCTGTGGGCTGAAGCCCAAGAACAAGCATTTCAGAAGCTCAAGGAGCTGTTATGCGTAGCACCAGTTTTAGCATATCCCATCGCTGGGGAGGAATTTGTATTGGATAGCGATGCGAGTGGCTACGGGATAGGTGGTGTTCTTTCGCAGGTTGTTAACGGAACAGAAAAGGTGATAGGCTACTACAGTCGAACACTCTCGAAGCCTGAAAGAAATTATTGTGTAACACGTCGAGAGCTTCTGGCAGTTGTAGAGTGTGTAAAGCATTACCACAAATACCTGTATGGACAACATTTTGAACTAAGAACCGATCACTCTGCACTCAGATGGTTACTACTATTTAAACAACTGGAAGGACAGCTAGCCCGTTGGATTGAACGCCTCCAGAGCTACGATTTCAGCATTGAGCACAGAAAGGGCAAATGCAGATGCACTCTCCCGAAGACCGTGCAGATTAGAGTGCAAACATTGTGCAAAAGCTGAAGGAAAAGAATGTGTCGTTGACGTTCGACTAACAAATGTAGAGACAAGTGACGACTGGTCAGCGGCGCAAAGAGACGATCCCATACTGGCAAAAATTATGTCAGCAAAGGAGAAAGACAAAAGGCCAACCCGTAACCTAATATCAGCGGAAAGTCCACTGATGAAATCATACTGGGCGCTATGGAATAGTCTGCAGGTTATTAACGGGTGCCTTTATCGCAAATGGGAAAGTACTGATGGTAAATCGACGACAAATCTGATTGTGGTGCCATCCTCTAAAGTCAAAGAGGTATTGAAGGAGTTTCATAATGGTTCAAGCAGTGGTCATCTTGGTGTAACAAAGACCATAGAAAAGATAAAGCAACGTTTCTATTGGGTTGGATGTCAACTATCTGTAGCTGATTGGATAGCAAATTGCGCACAATGTATCGCAGCCAAGGGCCCAGTAAGACGGAGTCGAGGAGCGCTGCAGCAGTACAATTCAGGTGCTCCGTTTGAGCGAATAGCGATGGATATAGCAGGCCCTTTTCTTGTTAGTGAGGCTGGAAACCGTTACGTTCTAGTTGTAACCGACTGTTTTAGCAAATAACCAGAGGTATACGCAATACCAAACCAAGAAACTAAAACTGTCGTAAACGCATTTGTGAACAACAGGGTGTGCCGCTATGGAGCTCCGCTTGAGCTACATTCTGATCAGGGAAGAAATTTTGAATCTGCGATATTCCAGGAAATGTGCGAACTATACGGTATCCAAAAAACGAGGACTACGCCACTGCATCCACAATCTGACGGCATGGTCGAGAGATTTAACCGCACGTTGGAGGAACACTTGAGAAAAGTGGTCAGTGCACACCAAAGGGACTGGGATGAGTACATACCGAAATTTCTGTTGGCATACAGGTCAGCCGTTCATGACTCTACCTCCCGAACACCTGCAAAAGTTATGTTTGGAACTGAGCTGAAACTGCCAGGTGATCTAGAATTCGGTATTAATCCCTCGACAATAAATGAGCACGAAGAAGATAATTCAAGGCGACAAAAAGGTCTCGACGAAATTCATGAATTCGTTCGTGGCCGAATAAAAATTACCAGCGACAAGATGAAGGCCAGGTATGACAGAGCAGCAAATTCTGGAGGCTTTAATGAGGGTCAGCTAGTTCTACTATATAACCCACAACGGAAAAAAGGACTGTCTCCTAAACTGCAAGCTCATTGGGATGGGCCGTATAAGGTGATAAAAAGAATAAATGATGTTGTGTATAGAATACAGAAGTACAATAGCCCAAGAAAGATCAAGATCAAAGATGAAAGTGGTTCATCTCGAGCGCCTCGCTAAGTATGGAAAAAGTGAATTTGTGCCTATTCGGGACGAACAGGCTTAAGCGGGCGGTAGTGATACAGATTTATTTTTAAATAGCTTAATTTACATTATAATTTATATTAGTTGTAGTAGTTAAAGTTACTGTAGTATTTGTATTAGTTTATTTCGCTGATTGTTCGAACATGATGTTTGTTATTATGTGTAGCATAGTTTTAGGCACTTCTATTATTCGTTCATATTACTTAACGTCTTAATTTAAATGTAGCGGTTTTCGAATGTACTAGAATGTACATACGAGAACTTTGTCGAATGTTACCGAACACCACTATGTTACTATAAATAGCCGAACAACACAGATAACATGATCAGTATAGCTCTAAACACATAGACGCCAGCAGACTTCACAACTTCATGGCTTCAATGCTGCTCTGAAGTCAGCTTCATAATTATTTTGAAGACAGCCACAACATAATAATCAGCTGATGTGCATTTTAGCAATACAAATTTCAGGGATGCCGCATATATATTTTATAATGAATAAAATTAAAGTTATTGATAAAAAAAATGTAATTATATCACGAAAAACTATAAAAACACATACATTTGTTTCTTTATTGTATTTTTGTAATGTTCTTTTATGTTTAATATCAAAAATAAGTTTTTGTTATTTTTTTTCCAATTTAATATATGTAATGGCAACACTATATTTGTTCTTGCTGCCCGTCAAAATAGAAAATAGCCTAAGTTGGCAGCAGCAGCAAATGCTGTTGTGCAGTCGTGCTGCTGTGCTGCCGTCAAAATAATCGTTTTCATTTAAACACATGGATTTTATTTTTGACATATTGCTGCTTGCTGTCTGCTGTCGTCTATGTGTTTATAGCATATAGCAGTAGAGCTTGTAAAGCGCGTATCAAAGTAAGTTTGATAATAAAAGTGTATAACAATAAGTGAAATAAGCACAGTGCTATAAAACAATATCTGAGTGTGTTTAAGTAAATAAAGTGCTCTTAATTTTAAAACTAATTTCAAAGTTTATTTAAAGGAAATAATCCAACGTTTATAAAAGGTATAAACGTAACAATATGTTTTTCTTGTAATTTTAAGTGCAGCCGTAATATATGTATATTCTATTGTTTCATTGTGGACATTACAGAGTTATTTTAAATCTTTTGCTAAGTCCCCTTTTACAATAGAGAAACTGAAAGGAATAAAGTCAAAATTCGGTAGCAACGAACTTTAACTTTTTTTTATATATTTGTTCATATTTCATATCATTTTTTTTTATTTTAACATCATCTCTTTAATAGTTTATTGTACGATTTAAACACCATACGACAGCGAAAAAAATTAGAAAAATAAATACCTTAATTGTAAAAAGTTTAGAAAGTTTTAAAAGAGAATGAGAAAAATATATGCCTCTCATTTCTAGTTTGCAAAAAGGGACTTTGCTAAGCATTTAACGCTATCAGTCGAGATAGCCTGATGCGGTTCATCCGGACAAAAGCATATCAAGGAGCATATAAACCTAGACCTCTGAACAATAGCTGTACAATTTTGACGTTTTTTCGGGCTTGAAATGTGGTTTTTTGCGTTCCAGCAACTTTGGGTAAATTTATCGTTTTCTGAGAGAATTTTTTGCTTACTCTCATTTTTCCAGACTTTACCCGGATTTAAGTCGAACAAACCTAATGACTGCAAATTATATCCAGTTCTCTTTTCTGATAACGCCTATTTGCATGTGTCAATCCGCTAAAAAAAACTAATATGTCGTTTCCTTTTTGGAGCATATCTTTTTTTTCATTATTGATTAGTCATTCTAACCAAAAGGTGACAGTCCACTTAAAATCCAATAATTTTGAATTATTAAACACTAATTTTTTTGGTCTCTTTTATTTTTATTCCTTTTTTATCTTAATACTTATTGAAATTGTTTCGGTGATAACAAAAAAAGCTTTCTTATTTTGATGCATCATCTACGAGAGTAATCAAATTTCTTATCCAGATTCCCATTTCTAAAAGAAACATTGGCCCTTCGAGCCGGAATAAAAGTGAAGAATTATCGGGAATTTCTTCATTGACTTTATTGAAACACGAACAACAAATCAACCCATACCATTCCAGTCGCTTGCATTATTCTACATAAGTTTTTGCTTTCGATTGGAAATAGATATTTATTACTTGAAGTTTTAAGGCTAACATATGTACATTTATATATCATGGATGTACGTATGGATTTACATACATACATATATATAAACGTATGTTGAAACTTTGCTCTTAGATTTGATTGTTCATTTCAACAGTACGTACTCTTAAGTTGAAACATACAAACATTATTTGCGGGGTTCTTACTCTCTAATTAGAAAGTTTTCTCCTCTGTTCGAAATTATTATTTTTTTTTCTACGCCATTATACATATGTAACTCTCATTCTTTAATTTTCTACACCTAAATTAATCTTTAACATTATAAATTTTTTAAGTTAAATGTTTTTTCATCCCTAATAAATGATTCCTTTAAACAAATACATCTAATATTAGTGATATTTTTTCTGTAAGATTTTGTTTCTCATTATAGAACAAACTTTTTGTTAGAGATTATTTTAATAAAATATTCATATAAACAAAAGTTAGTAAAACAATAAAAGTGTAATTTTAAGCGGTTCACCTAATTTTATCAGAATTACATATATTTAAATATATAAAAATTGTGAACAAGTGTAATCCTACATAATTGTATTAATTTTTTTTATCAGCACATCTGCAAAAAAAATTAAATTCATTTTATGTTGGTTAATTGGCAACACTTACGCATTTTTTCATAACTTGAAATATTTGGAATTTCAAATAGGTCGGTAATAACCCATTTTCCTTTTTTTAAATTGCAAATGCTAATTTTAATTTATTTAATCATTGAAATTATTTAATAACAATGAATGTATTAATTCATTTTATATATTTATCTAATTAAATTTGAATTTTTTTTATTGCGTGTATCTACTCAATTTCGACCATTTATTTAAAGCATTATTATCAAATTTCTTAAAATATCAATTACGGTACCCTATTTACTCAATAACGTTAGATTTTGGTAAAAAAATAAAAGCCTGAAAATCACCTGGAGTCGAATTAAGACAGCATATGAAAAATTCTTGCTAGAGGCGGAAAACGTATCTTCCAGTCGATATAGAATCTATTAAAGAAAAATTTATTTTTATAGTTATTTAAGTCTATCGTTATAATCCTTACAGACTCAATATTATATTAAACAATTTATTTTTTACACATTTAGGGTCATTATTACAACTTGCCGACAAAGTCATATTGTTCTAAAATTTTACAATGGTTTAAAAATGTTGTTGTTGTCTTATAATAATAAAATTTTGTACGCTATGTTTATTGTGCTGTCGTATTTAATAAGAAGAGACCTATGCTAAACGGCTAAGCCAAGCCGTAATAGTTTTTGTAAACCATAGCCGTTCATTGAATAATTTTATCGGGGCGACATCCAAATTTAGGCGCAGTTGCTAATTTTTGATAACAAATCACTGGCGGCGTCATATAAGATCAGCTAAGGGCTCTGCTGTGTTTTGTTTATCAAACAAAATTTAATTTATTTGTGATTTATTTACATAAGTCTGCCATTACAACATCTAAAATATACTTTTCGCAAAAACTGGCTATTATTTTGTTTTTCACTTGTTTTTGGCATTATGAAAGAAAATATTTATTTTTATAATTGTTTTACATCAGCTGATTTAAATTTAAAATAACACACTTAATTATGAGGTTGTTCACAATAGTCTTAATTTTTCATGCTATTATTATAGGACATATGATTTTATGACACCATTGTGAATACTCCAATTGTATTTATTTTAAGGTATGGCAGCACCAAAGCAAATGCTAAACAAATTTATTAGTTCTTTAAAACCAAAGTGGCAACGACAAGCAAATAATAAACAATTTCCTTATACGGTAGAAAATATTGTAACTTTTAATTTATAAACCTCACGTTAAAAGTCAAAGGTAGAGTGTTCTTCCCTTTAACTTATCGGACGCTTTTAGGTTAAAGTAAAGTTGTAATAACGAAAAACTAGTTATCTGTCCCTTATTAGAGAGAAATCTATAAAGTTAAACATTTCATTAATATTACAACATAATTTTCTAAACGAATCTGCCAGTTTGATTTAAAAGTTTTAACATAAAGTGGGTTATTGAAACGTAGTGTCCGTTGAGGAACATTCAATGCTATCTTACTTAAAAGAAAATTGGGTGATGCATTTCCATTTAAAATATTTACAAGAAATGAAACATTAAACATAATTCGTCGATTTTAAGTGTTGGCAACCGAATCAAAGCAAGACGTGATGAATACGATGTAAGCGCAGAAAATCCCCGATACACATTTCTAAGACAAACAAGTAAGAGTGCTACATTCGGCCGTGTCGAATCTTATATACATTTCACAACGAGTAGTCATGCAATTCATCTCATATGAAATAAGAAACATACATATAAAAAAACATCCCATTGAAAAATTATAAATTGAGTTTACGTATGTATGTGTTTCCAAAAAAAAAATAAAAAAAAACAAAAAAACAAGTAAGAGCGCTATATTCGGCCGTGGCGATTCTTATATACCCTTCACAACGTGTAGTCATGCAATAACAGTAGTTTGTATCACCATTCATCCCATATGAAATACGTACATACATATATAAAAACATCCCATTGTAAAATTAAAAATTTACGTATGTATCAAGGCATATCCATAAGGTACTCGTATCCAATCAGCTGACTGTTTTTTTTATATACATTTTAAAAGCGTTACCAAGGCATATTCATACAGGTATATGCAACGGCGAATTGATACAACAAAGCAAATTTTTAGGGGATTTTTTCTTTCAAGGCCAGTTTGTATAACAAGGATGGAAAAGTTGTTTTTGTATGTTTTATCAATAAAATTTTATTAAAAAAAGGATATGTGCTTGTGAAGCACATTATAAATGGTGCAAGCACAAGAAATATACATAAATTTGGTAAATTTATTATCATAAAAAGCACAATTAAGTTAAATGTTTAATTCGGAATCCAAAATCTAATCTTCCATTCCTGCATTAATAAATAGAATAAAGGAGAATTCAACAAATTTAGACATTATGTTTCCCCATCATCATGTGCTGATAAGTGCACCTGTATGAATTCGCTTTAGCATTACCAACTTTTTTTAAAAGTCATGCCTGCAGTTGTCAAACTTAATTTTTTAAATTTTATTGTACAATAAATAATTCGCAGATTCAGTTGGTTTAAAGCGTGTTAAAAAATACAAAACCGTGAATTAAAAGTTTTCGCTATAACGTTTTTTAAAAGTTGTTCAAATTTGAGAAGAAAATAAAAAAATTGTTTGACATTATACATATATATATACAAAAACAAAATACATGTGTTTTTTATTGTTGTGTTTGTTGCCGCGATGCATATACCTTATGGATATGCCTTGGTATGTATGTTAAAAAAAATAAAAACAAAAATAGAAAAACAATGTAAAAAAAATTTAAAAAAAAATTAAAAAAATAATTTTTATATACATATATAATAAATATAAAACAAAAAAAATTAAAAAAATAATAAAAATATAAATTATATATAAAATAAAAAAAAATGAAAATATATAAAAAAAAATTTTTTTTGGCTCAGCTGGGATTCGATGCCACATTTTCTCTAACCAGGATACACGTTTATATGTATGTATGTTGTTGTTGTAATGTTGTTTTTGTTAAAAAAAATCGAGGTGGTCGTGGGTTTTTGCTCATATCTCAGAAAGTTATGTGCGATTGTGCTGAATTTCAATAGCGATTCATTCCCGGATATTTCCAAAAGATTGATGCCATACACAGATCTGAGGAACATATAGTTGCTTCTACAAGTTGATTTCAACCAACACACGGACAGACGGTCAGGACTTAATCGACTCCTCTATTCATAAGCTTTCAGAAAATATTTGCTTTATGGGGTCGAAAATGAAAATTGTAGAAATTACAAACCGAATGACAAACCTATATATACCCTTGTACACCACAGGTGAAGAGTATAAAAAGTAAAAATTGTTTTTGGACATATACGATAAGATCAATATGAACGTTATAGTAGGGATGCCATATAATTAACTCATATTCTAAAATTGGTCTTACAAATGTCGTAAACAATCTTTTGGTGATAAAAGAGTCCTGAAATCCTTTTGGCCATCTCTTGATAAAAGCCAAGATTACACGATCCTTTTTAACAGCTAACGTAATGTGTTGTATGAAGTTTAATTTTGCTTTTAACAAAAAACAAAGATCAGTAATTACATTTACCGACTCCAGTTTATAGCCATTAATATAGTAGCAAAAAAAGCATCACATCTCTCTCGCTAATAATTAATTAAACAACACGTTTTAGTTGAATGGTTAATGGATCTGTATAACAGATCATTACTTAAGTTTAAGTAAGTATACACATTACAATAAGAATAAGCAGTTAAGATAGGGGTATGTATTATAACAATTAAATGTAATAAGTAGTTAAGGTATATGTAGTGTAAATATAGTATAGTTAGAGTAAGTAGGCTAGATATGTGAATATGTAAAGTTAATATTTATAATAATTAGCATAATGTGATAATGGGTGATGAGTTGGCACTACAAGACATCGAAACACTTGGAGGTGATCATGCTTCGTGGCAGACTTTTCGTGACATGTGTAATGCTGTTGTATTTAATTCCAGAGCTAGCAATGTTGAGAAATTGTTCTACATAACTCAAAAACCAAACAAAAAAGTGAGGCTGGAGAGATTGTTAAAAAGAGCCCTCTTTCCAATCAGGGATTCGAAATTGCTTGTGTATGCGTTTTGAGAAGAAAAAAATTTTGATCGTTGACATCGTAGAAACAACAGGTAAAAATAAAACAGTGATTTCGAAATGGTCTTTGTTAGACGAGTTTTTTACAAATTGTTATAGGACGCTAGAATCGGTTTCGAAAATTCGAGGATCACATAATTCCAAAAATTGTGATACCAAACTTAAAACAAATTCAATTTCTAGATAAAAGGTTTGCAGTTTCCAAGTAAACATTACTAACTCAGAGTGCCAAATATGTCCCCGAGAGAATCATTTTATACGCAAATGTCCTTTAGACAAAAACAATTTCAGGGTTTAAGAAGGTGGAGAATCTTCCAAGGTCAAGATCCAAGATCGTCTTTGACAATGATTTTACGTCAGAACACACTCATACTCCTTCCCATGGTTTTGGTAAAAATTTAATCTGCAACTTCACATGTTGTGTCTTAGATTTCGGTTTGACAATAAGTCGCTTTTCTAACAAATTAATAGCGTGGATTTAACGGCATATACTCTTCGCGAACGTCTTTTATTTATTTATTTAATTTAATTTATTGTCTATAGATTATAAATCCTTACAGACTAAAGTATGTAAAATAACAAAACAAAATTAAGGTTATATATAAAATAATATTCTATACAATTCAACGATTTAAATATAAAATGATATTTCTTTTAACCATTTCTTTACTTTCATTAAGGCCAATAAGGTGATAATAATTATTAAAGTTTTCACATATACGACGAAGAGGATCATTATTAGCATAGATGGATTTATAGTATTTTGAGTTGGTCTGGTTGGAACATTAAAAGATATTTTACTAAGCAGGAATTCAGAGTCGATATCGCCTTGAATTAAGCCCAGCACAAAAGAAAAACTCAGCATTGAACGACGACTTTTTCAAGTTGGTAATTTTATAAGACAGAGTCTGCTTTCGTATGAAGGTAGTAAAAACGAATTCCATCCAAGGCCCCGAAGACAAAATATTAAAAACTTCTTTTGTACAGACTCGATACTATCAATATGAATATTACAGTAAGGAACTAACGATGAATATAACTGTTTCGTAATATAAGGATGTAGAAATTCCTTGCACCACCTCTTCATAAATCCAAGTACACCATTTGCTTTGTTAACAATTAAAGAAATATGGTCACGAAAATTTAATTGGTGATCAAGCAAAATACTAAGATCAAGAAAGTTCAGAACTTTATCAAGTTTACACTCATTAATGCAATAAGATAAATCCAATTTCTTAATTCTGAAAAAGGACATAAATATGCTTACATTTTTTTATACTCAGCTCCATTAAGTTGATTTCACACCAAGTAACCAATTTGTCAATCAGATGGAAGGAAAAGTTGATATTCGGGATTATTAGAAGAACGAAAAATTTTGACACCATCGGCATACATCAAACTTTAGAGTGCTGAATAACTGAAGGTAGATCGTTTATAAATAAGGTAAATAAAATAGGACCAAGGTGGCTACCTTGCGGAACACCAGAAGGAACTTTGATAGCATAAGACGTAGCACTTCCATACTTAACTTGTTGAGTTCTTAAAGACAAGTATGATCTTAACCATTTTATTTTCATATTCGTAAATCCCATTAATGACAATTTGTTAAGCAAGAGATCATGGTTTACCTTATCAAAAGCTTTACTAAAATCTGTGTAAATAGCATCAGTTTGCATATTATTTATAAAACCGTCATTTATTGTAGTAGTTAACTCCAAAATATTAGTCGTTGTAGAGCGATGTTTACAAAAACCATGTTGGCACGGTGACAAAATCGAAGAAATTTGATAGTGTAAATTATCAGTTAAAATTTTTTCAAAAAGTTTGGGAATATCACTCAGCTTAGCAATGCTATGATAATTTGATATCTCAATTTTGCTTCCATTTTTAAACAACGGAATTATATAGAATAATTTCCAAATCAATGGTACGTACCCTAATTTAATGGATTTGTTAAAGATAGCATTAAGCGGGTAACATAAATTTTCTGCACAATTTTTTGGAACGCAATTTCATCTGGACCAGCATTAAACGAATTATTTAGTGATAATAAATTTGAAAGTATCGTTTTATAAGTAATAAAAGAGAATTGTACACCAGATGATTGAGGTATATTAAATGGGTAAGATGTTATGTTATTATATACTTTTTTGTTGAAAAAAAAGCAAACAAATTGGAAATAGAAACTTCATCACCAGCGTCAGTTTATCCATATTTAAAGTATTTAGGATTAACGCACGATCGCCGTTTAGAGTTCACAAATTTATAAAACGATTTAGGATTTAGTCTTAAAAGATACATTTCATGTTGATGATCGCATAACGATCCAATCTCCCACTCAATCATTACCTAAATCCTTCAAGAAGAATTTTCGATACAGATGCTTTGCAGAATTAAAATTTGACGAATAAGCCGATATCGGCATAATAATTGGAGGTCATCTATATCCAGGAGTATTTTTTCGTATAGGCTTTCCAACATCACAAAGTACCAAATTTGGATGTATCATTTATGGTCTGTGTGCCCAAATCTTGATTGTTAGGTTTATGGTGGTCTATATGCATTTTTCTGGTGCTTATGTCAGATCATCAGTGAGCAAAAATTTTAAAAAATATTTGGAGAATATCCTAACTAATTAGTAAATTTTTTATGTTAATAAAATAAATTTTATTTTGCGATTGCATATATTTAATGTTAACCAATGTGTTAGCCAAATATGTATGTAAGGAATTCGAAAAATGAAATCTATATATATAAAAGTGAAACTCTGTGTGTGTGTGCGTGTGTTAGCTATAGACTCCGAAACTGTAAAACCGATCGGACTCAAACTTTGGTAAGTTGTTGTACACATACCAGGGAGTGTTTATGGGTGAAAAAAAGTGGGCGGAGCCACGCCCATAAAAAATTAGTTATCAGTTTTAGCTACTTGCACTTGACCGATTTTTCTGAAACTTTGCACACATATCGAGCTGTCATGACTAAATAATTTCGTGATAAGAAAAGTGGGCGGGGCCACGCCCCTAAAATAGTTTTAATTTTGAGGTACTTGCACTGGACCGATTTTTCTGAAACTTTGCACACATATGAGCTGTCATGGCTTTTTAATTTCGTGATTGAAAAAATGGGCGGGGCCATGCCCATAAAAAATTAGTTATCAGTTTTAGCTACTTGCACTGGACCGAATTTTCTGAAACTTTGCAAACATACTGAGCTGTCATGACTTTACACTTTCGTCATTAGAAAAGTGGGCAGTGCCACGCCCATTAAAAAAAAGGTATAATTTTGGGGTACTTGCACTGGCCCGATTTTTCTGAAACTTTGCACACATATTGAGTTGTCATGACTATACAGTTTCGTATTTAGAAAAACGGGCAGTGCCACGCCCATAAAAAAAGGTATCATTTTGAGGTACTTACACTGGACCGATTTTTCTGAAACTTTGCACACTTATTGAGCTGTCATGACTATACAGTTTCGTAATTAGAAAAGTGGGCAGTGCTACGCTCATAAAGAAAAAGTTATAGTTTTTAGCCTTGCACTTGATATTCGATTAAAATTTTGAATGCGATTAAAATTCATGAAGGGCCGTAGCAACGCGCGCCGGGATTGGCTAGTCTATATATATAAAAGTGAAACTCTGTGTGTGTGTGTGTGTTAGCTATAGACTCCGAAACTGTAAAAACGATCGTACTCAAACTTTGGCAAGTTGTTGTACACAAACCAGGGAGTGCTTATGGGTGGAAAAAAGTGGGCGGGTCCACGCCCATAAAAAAATAGTTATCATTTTTAGCTACTTGCTTTTGACCGATTTTTCTGAAACTTTGCACACATATCGAGCTGTCATGACTAAATAATTTCGTGATAAGAAAAGTGGGCGGGGCCACGCCCCTAAAAAGTTTTAATTTTGAATTACTTGCACTGGATCGATTTTTCTGAAACTTTGCACACATATTGAGCTGTCATGACCTTATAATTTCGTGATTAGAAAAATTGGCAGGGCTACGCCCATAAAAAAAAGTTATAATTTTGAGGTACTTGCACTGGACCGATTTTTATGAAACTTTGCGCACATATTGAGCTGTCATGACTTTGCAATTTCGTGATTAGAAAAGTGGGCAGTGCCACGCCCATAAAAAAAGTTATAATTTTGAGGTACTTGCGCTGGACCGATTTTTCTGAAACCTCACACACATATAGAGCTGTCATGACTTTACAATTTCGTGATTAGAAAAGTGGGCAGTGCCACGCCCATAAAAAAAATAAATAATTTTGAGGTACTTGCGCTGGACCGATTTTTCTGAAACTACACACACATATTGAGCTGTCATGACTTCACAATTTTGTGATTAGAAAAGTGGGCAGTGCCACGCCCATAAAAAAAGTTATCGTTTTCAGCTACTTAAACTTCACCGATTTTTCTAAAACTTTTCATACACATATTGAGGTGTCATGATTATACAATTTCGTGATTAGAAAAGTGGGCAGGGCCACGCCCATAAAAAAAGTTATAATTTTGAGGTACTTGCTCTGGACCGATTTTTGTGAAACTTTGCACACATATTGAGTTGTCATGTCTATACAATTTCTTGATTAAAAAAGTGGGCAGTGCCACGCCCATTAAAAAAATTTTTTAATGTTTAGCTTTTTGCACTTGATATTTCGTTTAAATTCAGAATGCATTTTTATTAATTAAGGGGCGTGGCAACGCGCGCCGGGCTTTTCTAGTATGTAAATAAAAAGGAATAAAATTGTTGGTTGGGTTTATAACAGGGAAGGAAAATGGCTTTTATGATTTTGTACCAAGTATGAAAAAAAATTTAATTTTTAAGCCATGACGGAACCATTTTTTTAAATTTATTAATATAAACATAAACTTAACAAAAATGTTTATAAAAATTCAGAAATTATGCAACAAAAAAAAACAGAAACAACAAAAATGTGTATAAAAATCCAGTATACAACAAAAATTATTAAATATTACATTCATAGGTACATACGTACAGATCGTTTATTTAACAAATTTTATTTATTAAATACTTTTAGATAATAAATGTTCTGTTATTTTAAAATTAAAGAAATAAGAATTGACATCAATAAATTTTTTGTTTGTATCAAATTTGAAACAGTAGAAACGTATAGTATATTTCTCTCCTTTGTTTTAATTAAGTTTTGGAAATAAAAAACTCGTTCGACGTTGTCCGAGGAATGCAGTATAAACAGAATTCCTCTTACAATTCTTAAAATATCTGGGAACATGAACTCATTTTTCATCTGTGATACTACATACCAAAAATACGAAATATTTGAATCTTTGTGTGATATAAGTTCAATAACATCGGCTAGTGCTCTACTGATTATTTATTGCTTCAATATTTTTTTTTTGTTTGTGTGGAAACATTTTCACTAGAACATAATAACTTTTTTTTGAGTAAACTTATCGAACCATTTTAGTACTTCATTATTAAAAAGTCCACCTTAGATGCTTACGAATCATAAGTAAAATGAAATACATATAACAACAGCCAAGGCGGATTCATGTACCAGGTGGTGTCCAATTTACTGGTGATTTTTGTAAGAAGTTTGAAAAAAAGGACTAGGCAGATCTTGTTGTTGCAGCCTTGTTGACACCACCTGGTACATGAATTCGCTTTGACAACAGCATTGTAACAAAAACAGAGAAGTTGACACACACAAACAAAATTAAAGAGAAAATGGACAAAATTATTGGTGCCCTTTAGTGAGACATTGAAATTTTTAAATTGTACCAAGTAGCTCGGGGTAGTACCACGGTACCAACAAGGTCAAAAATGTACCATAGAAAGTACAATTGTATCATGATTTCCATCCCTGGTTTATAAGGTTTTATTTTTGTTTTCGGTTTTATTTAGAACTCTCATATTGTTTATTAAAATTTTAAATAAAGCTTGTAACATTTGTAGACTTTTTTATATATTTTGTGGTTTAAAGGTCTACTGATGATCCGGCATAAGCGCCAGCGAAATGCATATAGACATCAATCGCACTCAAATGGCAATTTTTTGACTTTAGAAAAATAATATTGAACTAACAATACGCACCAACTAAATGAAAGTTGTTATTGTTATTAAAAAAATGCTTTTAGTTGATTACAAATTCTAAACACTCCAGCCAATCATAAAAGCAGTAAGTATGTTTGAGTATTTCACTGTTTAATTGTGAATAAACTAATTACGAACAAAAGTAAAACAATAACACGATTACAATGAAAAATAATGCAGTTTCTCGTACATCTTCTATCTATATATGTATATAAAAGTGAAAATCTGTCTGTCCGTCTGTCTGTCTGTGTGTGTTAGCTAAAGACTCCGAAAAAGTAAAGCCGATCGGACTCAAACTTTGGAAAGTTGTTGTATACATTACAGGGAGTTTTTATGGGTGGTAAAAAGTGAGCAGTGCTACGCCCATAAAAAATAAGTCGTAATTTTTAGCTACTTGCACTAGATCGATTTTTCTGAAACTTTGCTTACATTTTGAGCTGTCATGACTAGATATATAATTTAGTAATTAGTGCCACCCCTATTAAAAATAAGTTATTTTCAGCTATTGCCACGCATTTCAATGGTTCCCAATGATTTGCCTTTCAACTTAAATGACTATAGTTTCCAGTTCGCTTTGCCTTCGCTATTACAAATAAGAAATCAGACTATGTTTATTTCACTTTGAGTAAAAAATTATTTAAATAATTTTTTTTTTAATTTTTATTATGAAACATTTGTGGAAATTTTTAATTTATTTTTCCTAAAAAATCAAAACTTAACAAAATGTTTTGTTTTAAGTATTCAAAATTCAATATCTTTTTAACTTGGTAATAAAATAAGAAAGAATATTGTTAAATATTAAAGTTTTGTTTTGTTCGAAAAAGTAGGGTGTATTGATCAAATAACCTATCGCAAAATTAAATTAAATTTCTC
This sequence comes from Phyto melanocephala, assembly GCA_941918925.1. NCBI lineage: Eukaryota > Metazoa > Arthropoda > Insecta > Diptera > Rhinophoridae > Phyto > Phyto melanocephala. The sequence continues at coordinate 59,141,564 of OW799235.1, forward strand.
AATGGTGTAGTAATAAATATTACAGTTGCTTATTCATATTTGCAAAGGGATTATAAAAAGAGTAAATTATTCACGGTTATGCTTTTTTGTAATTATATTACCTGCTGCAGAAAAAACTCTTTCAGAAGAGGCACTGCTGGCTGGTATAGTCAGGGGCCGAATTACGGCATTCGTGATCGATTAAGCTTTCGTATCGAATAAAATTTCGTCACGTACCGAAAGGTATGATTACAGCATTCGATTAGTTACGTATCGAAATTAATACAAAAATGTAAAAGATTTTTTCTGTTGTAATAGAATAAAAATATGTATATGTTTCTGTTTAGAATAAGAACAAGCTAAGAAAATATAAAAACTTAGCGGTAACAACAATTTTTTAAACAATAAATAATTTATTTCAATATAAAAAATGAGTGCTTTGTTGCTTTTGTGTTTATATTCTTCCGATTCCGAAGTGGAAGATAATACCATTCATATAAGGAAAAACATTCGGGACAAAAGTGATCCTTTGTCTTTGCCAACTACAGCGTAAGTTTAAAGCATTCATGTAGTTACAGTACACCTTATCCAATTTTTTTAGGTTTATAAAGCGTTTTAGACTTAATAAAGAGGCATTTAACTATATTTTGTCAGTGATAAAATTTGAGGGACATATGTCAACAGCGATGCCTCCAAAGTTGCAATTGGCAGCCACTTTGTCGCTTCTAGCCAGTGGAGGATTTCAACATACAGTAGGAAATGATTACTTGGAGGGAATGTGTCAAAGCGCTGTAAGCAAAACCATTAATAAGGTTGTTAATGAAATGAAAGCTAAGCTGTGTCCAAAATTTATAAACTTTTTACCCGATCAGTCATCTGAATGCATGGAGTTCTTTGTAGAAAAATATAAACTTCCAGGCGGTAATTATTTTTAACTAGTGCTTTACATTTTGACGACATGTCTGTGATTTTCAGTTGTAGGATGTATTGAATTAAATTTTTGATCAGCAAACACCTTAAAATATTAAAATCAATAACGAAACTTAAAAAAGAACATCTCCATACTTTTCGCCATGACTTTAAGTCCTTAATTGGTGGTCCACAAGAATTAAGCGTTAGCGTTAACTCCTCCTATAGTCTTTTTGACGTAGCCTTTCCTTGGCCACAATTGGGAATTATATTTTTGGCCAAATTCGAATGCTCGAGCATAAATTCAGCCATATATTCTTTTTGCTTCATATTTATTTTATTAAGATTTGTCCTAAACATATAAATACATTTTAATTATGTTTTTTCTAATAAGTTAAAAAAACTTACTCGTTATCGTATGCTATCATCTCAAATTTCGATAGCTATAACTCGATATCGTAAGCTGTTACCTAAAAAACAAAAATAACGAGCAATTTTACTCGATCACGTATGCCGTAATTCGGCCCCAGATTTTTTTTTGTTAAATTTGTATAAACGGGGAAATTCTGAACTATGGTTTTCCCACCATTGCAACACGTCAAAACTTACATCAAAGTTTGTTTTCAAATGACTATACCAGAAATGACTATCAGAAACACTTTCTTCTGCAGTAGGATTTATTGTGGTCATAAAATTGGAGAAAAATAGGTGGAAATCCTGTGGAGATGTGCGATGCTTTTAACCTCGTTCCAACTACTTTGCGGCTACCTTGAGCGTTCCACTCAATACCGGTTCTAGCAATTTCTGTGAGCGGTTTTCTTAGGGTGTGACCTATCCATTTCCATTTTCGCCTCAGTATTTCTTTTGTTATGGGGGATTGGTTCGTTTCTTGCCATAGTCTAATATTGGAAATGGTTTGCGGCCAGAAAACTCGTAGTATTCTTCTAAGGCATTTGTTTGTAAAAACGTTTCACAGCCGTAGAGTAATGTGGATTGGACATTTGAGTTAAATTTTTTTTAACGGTATTGATGGTTAAATAAACGTAATTTATTGTAACATAATTTGAACCTTGCAGTTTTCTGCTTACGATATCAAATTTTTCAAACATTTCCACAAATGTATTAAGAATATATAAACTTATATCTATTCTATTTCATTTCGGGAAGAAAGAATTTCTTGAATTTTTAGGTAACTGTTTGAAATAAATTTAAATGTAAATTCCATCTGGTAACGCAATCATTCTTCAGAGATGTTGAAAGCATGTGCTGCAAAGAAGTCTTTTTAAAATATTTGACTAATCTTTTACAAGCATCAAAAAGCGTTATTAGTTCTTCGGTGCTACTAAAACCGGAATCCACTACATTGTTTTGCAAGGGATTTTCACAAATAAGCCTTTTTTGGTCTTTAAGTGCCTTTACTATGTTTTATCCTCTGTCAGTAACAAAAGTTATTTTTTCCATGCTATTTATATCGAAATCTTTCAAAATAGAATTTGATTTTGTTAAAACGTTAATGGCTGTGGATTTTTGCAAATCCATAGATTTCACTCCCAACACAATTTTTTCAACTTCATATCTTTTATAAAACGAAACGTTGAACATAAAAAGTTCCTCTTCACGAAATTATCAGTCCAGAGATTAGACATAATGGACGCAGTACCGCTCGATCCGGCAAGACCCGATTCCTCTTTAATTTCTAATTTTTTCTCCTCTGCCATGTCGCTTATTCCGCCAGATATTGTTCTGGAAGCAGGCAACATGTTGGTTAGTCCACATTACAACCGTGTTTTGTACCAATGTCGAGGAGAGATTAAACCTCCATCGTCTACAATTGAAAATGGCCGACAGTCCTTCACAACCCATTGCGAACACGCTATCAAAAACCTTTCTTTATCTGCATTACTTACTTTTTTAAAGCATGAGATTTCGTACTTCATAACACTTGTGGCGGACGAGATTGGATGTTTGTCTTCCATTAAATTTTAAAATACGATTGCATTTTTCACAAATTACCACTCCTTCAATAATTTTACCATCCTCATTTAATGTAGGAAAAAATTGCCCAAATTTTACTTCTACTATTACCCTTTCTTAAGTGAAAAACACCATTTTCAATATTTTTAAGAATTTCTGAATTCATTTTTTCACAATTATTTGCAGTTAGTAGAAGGTCACACACGACGATTTTAATTGCCCAACTTTTTCCATATTTTCTTTTGAACTTGCTTTTATGTTCACACAAGACGATTCCTTTGCGATTTTTCCGTTTTGTTTAGCTTTTATTTTCTTACAAATTGTTATTTGTGCCCAGCGTTGCCATAATCATGATTTTGTCATATTTTTAAGGATTTTTTTTTTGCTAAAATAAGATGTATGATTTTTTTCCCCCAATATAATGATTTTTATTTTTAGAAATTGTATTTTTTTTTGTTTTAAGTTGTAAATACGAAACATAATTTTTCTACAGTTCTTATCAACAATCAATTTTTTAACCAATAAAGTTTTCTATCAGCTTGTTGCAGGTCTGTTAAGAACAGGTCGAACTCTATCTGTGTTTTTAAAGTATATTCTCAACATAATAAACAAAGTAAACATAATTTTTGAAACCACATCTTCTCAAATACAAAGAATTTATGATGAATGCAATGTCTTTATCTTAAAATTTTAGATAATTTTATAAAACCAAATTACGTTAACATCAATTTAATTAACGAACTTGATTTTTGAATTTTTTTCGTATACAAATCGAAGATATTTATTTGGTCGTGTTTGTAAAACAAACAAAATTCCAATCTTAAACTTGGAGATAATGAAAAAGAAAATTTGTTGAAAATTGTACTTCATTTCACATTGAGTTGTGTAAACAAATACTGAAACGATTTTAGTTTAACCATAATTATTTTAAATAACTTTTTTTTCATTATTTTGTCTTGACCCTAAAAATAATTAATAGAAAATTAGCTTCTTTAACAGGTTTAATACAAAACTTTTTAAATTTATTCAATTGATAAGAATGATGTTAAAACCTTAGAAAACGAGTTTAGAGAACTACGTCTTCTCCACTTTGACGAACACTTTACAACTTTAGATGATCTAAGTTGTGGAGAATTTTGGTCAGAAGTCTCAAAAATAACTCGAGATGACAAAATCTTAGCTTTTCCGACTCTGTCAGAATTTGTCCTATTTCTTTTGCAAATGTTGAACGAATATTTTAAGTTTTAAATTTAAATAAAACAAAATATGTTTCTACATTTTGAATGATAGATATGCAATTTGAACATATTAATATACTACAGAGTATCTGTCAATTTGATTTTATTCACAAGTTGCTATATGAATATGTATATTTATTTTAATATCAATTTAATATATTTTTTATTTTAAATAACTTATCTCATAAGAAAGCAGTTTTCTAAATAAATTTTTATTGTTTTTTTGCGACTGTAATAATATGTTTGAACTAAAATAAGTTGATGAGTTTCTTCTTCAAAATATGATTTTTTTGCCCTAAGTGATGATTTTCTCTCCAAAGCTTCTGGCAACGCTGCTTTTGCCGTAAATAGCAATAAGAAAAATAAAAACATACATAAAATAATATAATTGATTTTTATTAACGATTTTAATTAAAATATTTTTACTAAAATATTTTCTTTGTGTTTTTTATTTTTAAATATTTTAAACGTTTAATTTGTGACATTTTGAATTCAAATTTTAAATTACTTACACACCAAGAAGCGAAACACCGAATGAAAAGAAATGTCAAATATTAAAAAAAAAAAATAAACAATTGCTTCAAATAGCCGAGTACCGGCGATTATTTTTCCCTTCGTTTTCTCCTCACCTAAAACGGTAAAAACATCTATAAACTCAAGAATTGCCCAACTATAATCGTCGTGTGTGACCATCGACTTAATAAGAAATCATAAAAAACACTATTTTAGTCCTAAAGCTATAAACACAATCAAAGGCTACCGACCATCGACTACCGACTACAAAAGTAGCTGGCTACAAAAATAGCCAAGTCGCCAGCTACTTAATTCTTTTAACGACTACCGACCACTAACTACAAAAAATAAACATCTGTTTTGACATATGTATTAAAGTTAACCAATGGTGCCACTGTAATAGTTTTTCGCGTTTCAATAGCGATATTTAATGTATTGCGTTTTTAAAACCACCATTTCATGCATTTATTGTATTGGCAGCACCAATCTGTTTTTTGTAACCAAAAAAATAGAAATTAGCCTAAGTTGGCTACGGGCTACAAAAGTAGCCGTGTAGTCGGTAGTCGTGTAGCGGTTAAAAGAATTATTCTCATAACCATGCATATATTCTATTTTTGATATCTTGTAGTCGAAATGTTTTGTATGTTGTTATTGCTAACGAATTAATAAAAATGATAGTGAAAAAAGTAATCAGCAAAAATGTCTCTCTCCAGACTTAAGATTTTTCGCTAGTTATTAATGAAATTGTTAATGAAATTGTCATATCGTGATTTCCTGCACTAAATATGTATGTATTAACCGGAAAAAAAGTTCCTCGTACAGTTTCATATATAAAGTATATTAAAGTGTGATGTATCGATATTTTGTTTCGAGAGCAACAATATTTTGCTCAAACAGCCACTAAACTTAAGCAAAAGACAACACAATTGCGTTTCAAAAAAATATATATATTAAAACGTGAACGGTAAACTTTTTTCCTTTTAACGTGGTTTATTCAAATATACATATATAATTCTTTTCCAAAAAGAATACTATTTTATACCAAAACAAAAAACTAAATTTTGCAGAATTCGAAAAAAGTTTCAGCGATAAAGCTGCTTCTACTATGACCGCGACAAATTTTATGTTAGTTTACTTTTAGGTGTTTTAATATTTTTTTTTTTAACTAACTATTGGTTCTGACTGTAAAAAATCTACAATACTTATTTCTAATTTTTATATGTATAGTAATTTACTTCAAATCTAAATTTTAAATTTGAAAATAGATGAAATAAATTTTATGAGGAATATTGAAAATTTCATTGTGAACGTAAATTTTATTTTGAAAAGTCATAACCGGAAAATAGAATTTAAGTTTTTTTATTTAAAAAGATAGAAAGAAATTATTATCAATTGCCTTAATTTTTCAATGAATTTTTTGCAAACATTTTGTCATTGGTAAAGGCCATGACTGACTATCAGATTTAGTCGTTCGATATGTCAAAAATTGTATGTGTGTTCAGAAAGTGTGATAGTGTGGACACAAAGTGCACATGTGTGACAGATTTTTTGACAAGTGTGTCCGATTTGATAATCTTTTGGAAATTTTCATAAAATAATAGTTTCTGTGCGATCAGAGTTGCTTTTTCTAAGTAAGTATGACAGTGTGGCATCCAATAACACATTTTGTTGCGATTTTTTTATATAGGACAGAAAACTATCAGATTTTTATTTGACATAATCGTACGACTTTGTAGGATAGTCAGTCATGGCCTTAAGCAATTTTATAAACGTACTAATTAGTACAACTATCGTTACAGAATAGTTTGTTTTGTCTTTTGTAGGATTTCAGAATTAGGCAATAATCCGGAAGAACTTTTCAATATAATTTAATTTATATTCCTAAGAAGCAGCTTAATTTCGTTATAAGGAAATTGTGTACCCATCGTTACATCTGTAATTTTCAGACCCCTAAAGGTGATTTCACCCATTTGTTCTGAACAAAATTTTTTCCGGAGAATAACATTTTTTACTGAGAGTTTTCTGCAGAACGATTCACCCATTTAAGAAAATTTGTCCGAAAAAAACAAAGCTGCCATATAATATAAAATGCAAACAGTTGTACAAAGTGGAAGCACCGCTAGCAAACTATGTAAATAAATACAAACGTAAATTATTTCATTAAAATATATGTGAAGAAAATGTTGGATAGAAGAAAACTAAAATTATTATTTTTAATTGAAGTGCATAAAGTCAATTTGTTTGCAAAAGAAATTTATAAAAAAAATCGAAAATAAAAAGAGTCGCTTCTATTTCATTCCATAAACCCTGTTTTAAATAATTATTTTTGTATGCACTATTGCTCATGTCATACAAACATTTTCTTCCTGGTTTTTTAATTCTTCTATTAATTTTTGAGCAATATTTTCATTAAATTCCATTTTAATTGTTAATTTTCGGCAAAAACAATTTTTGTATAATAAATGTACTGACACTGTGTGATGTGGCAACCAAATTCAATTTTCATGTAAATATTGAAAAATAGTGGCATCCCAATTCAGTTTCTTCTGAACAAGAATTAAAATTAAACCAATTCAAGAAAAATCTTTCTGAACAAAATAATCTCTCTCTCTCTCAAAAGTAAAACATCAAACTCAATACAAAAAAAATTTGTTCTGAACTAAAATTTTATGGGTGAATCCAGCTTTAGTTGGTATTGCAATTGTTTTTTTTTTTTTTTTTTTTTTTTTGAAACCGTGTGGACATAAAGGTTTGTTGTTTGTTTTTTTTATGTGTAATAAGTACCTCGGTACTTATAATTCAGTAATCGGGGATCATTACAAAAGGGAAAAGTAAATTAATTTTACATTATCCTAACTAATTTCAATTTGTTTCCTAATGTTCGTTGCATCATCATATCATATTTTTTTTTTTAAATTTAAATTCGTTTTGTTACTTAACGGTTTTATATATCTATTTTTTTTAATCAAAGATTTGATTTAAATAATTAAAAATATGGAGATTCTTTACATGTTAATAACATCTCTACATATTGTTGCGTGTGGGTATTGGATTTTTGTTATAAAGGGGTTTTCACCTTTGGTTTTGTTGCAGGATGCGTTTAATTTTCGCATTGCAAGTGTTTGATGGGTGGTGCATAATGGTTTTCTGGTTTTTGTTTTGGTTTTGCTGTTTGATGGATTGGCTGTGTTCTTGTATATTGTTTTGTTTGTTGGAGCTTGTTGTGTGGTTTGGTTTTCCTGGGTTTCGTTGGATTTTGTGGTGATTTGGTTTTTTTGTTATGGTCGGTGATGCTTCTAGTTTTTCTTTAGGTTTGTTTTACGTCCGAGAAGATAACAAACTCGATCTTGGCAAACTTTATTTTTTACTCAATTTCTTGAGAGTAAATTCATATTCCTCTCAAAATTGTATTTTGCTCTTATAATAAGAGAAATACAAAGTTGAGAATAAAATTAAAGTGCTGCTTAGTTTATAAAAGTAAAATTAATACTTACCAGCGTTGCCATATTCATGATTTTATCATATTTTAAACGTTTTTTTTTTTTGCTAAAATATGATTTATGATTTTTTCCCCCAAAATGATGATTTTTATTTTTTAAATTTATATAATATAATAAAAATAATTTTTCTACAATTCTTATCAACAATCAATTTTTAAACCAATAAAGTTTTGTGTCACCTCGTCGCAGAGTCTATTAAAAAGAGGTTGAATGACATTAGCGAATTCTATCTGTGTTTTTTAAAGTATATTCTAACATAATAAAAAAAAAGTCAACATAATTTTTCAAACCACATCCTCTCAAATACAAAGAATTTATTTAGATAATTTTTTTAAACCAAGTTCGTTAACATCAATTTTATTAATGAATTTGATTGGAAAACAAATTATTTCGTTTACAAAATGAAGATATATGTTTGGCGTTGTTTGAAAAACAAAAAATTTCCAATCTAAAATCCGCAGACAATGAAATAAATAAATTAGTTAAAAATTTTACTACATTTTACATTGAGTTGTGTAAGCAAATACTGAAACGATTTGATTTTAACAATAATTATTTTAAAGAACTTTCAAGTCTTGACACAAGGCACATTAATTCATCAGGTACTCTTGATTCATAAGGTGATTATATTTTTCAATACTTATTTTTAATTTCAGCTGTCAAAATGCATAAATAAAAAAAAAAATCTCTATTTTCTAATTTATTTCAAATGTCGAACTTCATATATAAAAAATATAAACAAAAAAATTCTCTCCGAACTGCAATTACCTGATGAATAAATATGCCTTGGTCTTGACACTTCAAAAATAATTAATAGAAGAGTAGTTCCTTTAAAAGGTTTTATATAAAACTTTTAAAATTTAATTTATGAGAATGGTGTTGAAAACGTAGAAGACGAGTTTAGAGAACTACGTCTTCTCCACTTTAACGAACACTTTACAACTATAGATAATCTAAATTGTGAAGAATTTTGGTCATAAGTCTCAAAAATAACTCGAGCTGACAAAATCTTAGCTTTTCCAACCCTGTCAAAATTTGTTAAAACTCTAATATGTCGTCCTATTTCTTCTGCAAATGTTGAACGAATATTTCAGTTGTAAATTTAAATAAAACAAAATATAGAAATAGATTAGATAACAGCACTCTTAAGGGTATATTATATGCAAAAGAATACTTAAAGTTAAACGATTGTTCATGCTATAATTTAAAAGAAGATCAAGATATAACTAAAAATAAAAAACCTTTTCTGTATTATAATAATAATGATTCCTAAAATACTTTAATACATACATTTGTAATTGTTAAATGTATGATTGTTTTTATATTAAAACCTTCAAGTTTTCTATATGTTTTTACATTTCGAAAGATAGATATGCAATTTGAATATATCAATGTACTACAGAGTATCTGTCAATTTGATTTTATTCACAAGTTGCTATATAAAGATGTATATTTATTTTCATATGAATTTAATATAGTTTTTGCTTTAAATAACTTATCTAATAAGAAAACAGTTTTATAAATAAATTGTTATAGTTTTTTTTGCGTTTGTAATAAAAGGTTTAAATTAAAAAAAATTTGATGATTTTTTTTTAACATATGATTGTTTTTACTCTAAGTAATGATTTCTCTCTAAAGTTTCTGGCAGCATTGATACTTATTAAATAAATATTTTAAATGGCAACACCTTAAATTTGCATGGGAGAGGATTTTCGGCCTTCAGCAAACTTTTATATGTATTTTCAACAAACTTTTGAGTTTATTATAATAATGTTAAATTTATTTTAAAACTTTATGTCAACAAAATTGTATAAATTATTACTATATTTTCTATTCTTATTATTAATATATTATTGTACAAAAATAACCCAAATAACATTACAATGGCATATATAACACTCACTTAACCCACTTTTTGGTCAATTAGACCCAAATAAAGAGATGTGCCAAAAATTGGCAAATGAGGTATGATAGAGGATGGTACTGACTACATTTCCTCATACCACGTTTCTTTCAATATACTTTTTTCTAGAACAACTTTTTAAAAAAACTAATTGTATGAAAGTCACTGAAATAACTTTTTGGTCAATTGGGACAAAATAAAGAGATGTGCCAAAAATTAGAAAATGAGATATAATAGGGGAACGTACTGGTTACATTTCCTCATTTTCAGTTTCTTCAAATATACTTTTTTTTAGAACAACTTTTTTAATAAACTATTTGTATGAAAGTCACTCAAATCACTTAATGGTCAATTGGGTCAAAATAAAGAGATGTGCCAAAAATTTGAAAATGAGGTATGATAGGGGACGGTACTGGCTACATTTCCTCATACCACCTTTCTTTCAATATACTTTTTTCTAGAACAACTTTTTCAAAAAACTTATTGTATGAAGGTCACTGAAATAACTTTTTGGTCAATTGGGACAAAATAAAGAGATGTGCCAAAAATTAGAAAATAAGGTATGATAGAAGACGGCACTGGCTACATTTCCTCATATCCCGTTTTTTACAATATACTTTTTTCTAGAACAACTTTTTCAAAAAACTAATTTTATAAAAGTCACTGAAATAACTTTTTGGTCAATTGGGACAAAGTAAAGATATGTGCCAAAAATTGGAAAATGAGGTATGATAGGGGACGCTACTGGCTACATTTTCTCATATCCCGTTTTTTACAATATACTTTTTTCTAGAACAACTTTTTCAAAAAACTAATTGTATGAAAGTCACTGAAATAACTTTTTGGTCAATTGGGTCAAAATAAAGAGATGTGCCAAAAATTGGAAAATGAGGTATGATAGGAGACGGTACTGGCTACATTTCCTCATACCACGTTTCTTTCAATATACTTTTTTCTAGAACAACTTTTTCAAAAAACTAATTTTATAAAAGTCACTCAAATCACTTTTTGGTCAATTGGGTCAAAATAAAGAGATGTGCCAAAAATTTGAAACTGAGGTATGATAGGGGACGGTACTGGCTACATTTCCTCATACCACGTTTCTTTCAATATACTTTTTTCTAGAACAACTTTTTTAAAAAACGTATTGTATGAATGTCACTGAAATAACTTTTTGGTCAATTGGGTCAAAGTAAAGAGATGTGTCAAAAATTTGAAAATGAGGTATGCTAGGGGACGGTAATGGCTACATTTCCTCATACCACGTTTCTTTCAATATACTTTTTTCTAGAACAACTTTTTCAAAAAACTAATTGCATGAAAGTCACTGAAATAAATTTTTGGTCAATTGGGTCAAAATAAATAGATGTGCCAAAAATTGGAAAATGAGGTATAATAGGGGACGGCACTGGCTACATTTCCTCATATCCCGTTTTTTACAATATACTTTTTTCTAGAACAACTTTTTCAAAAAACTAATTTTATAAAAGTCACTGAAATAACTTTTTGGTCAATTGGGACAAAATAAAAAGATGTGCCAAAAATTGGAAAATGAGGTATGATAGGGGACGCTACTGGCTACATTTTCTCATATCCCGTTTTTTACAATATACTTTTTTCTAGAACAACTTTTTCAAAAAACTAATTTTATAAAAGTCACTCAAATCACTTTTTGGTCAATTGGGTCAAAATAAAGAGATGTGCCAAAATTTGGAAAATGAGGTATGATAGGGGAAAATTTTTGTTCCTTTGTTTGACATTTCAAACTTTTAAAATAATAAAAATTTATTCAGCAAGAAGAAGAACAATTGAAATCAAATTATTATTAAAAAAAAAATCATAGCTTGATTATTTTGTAATCATACTGTTGTCTCACTTATTATTCAATGATTATTTTTAATTTTTAATGCTTTTGAATATAATGTTATTTTTGTCGCATTTATTTTCTTATATCATACTATTTTTAAATGATAACCATTTTGAAATTTTTACGAAAAGTAATCATTAAATGATACAATTCAAACAAATGCTTGATTTTAGTGACAAAATATATGATGAAATGAAACAAAAACAAGTAACAGTGCTATATTCGGCCATGCCGAATCTTATATACCCTTCACAACGTGTAGTCATGCAATAACAATTGTTTGTATCACCATTCATCCCATATAAAATACGTGCATACGTACACGTTAGAATAAATGTGGCATCGAATCCCAGCTGAGCCACAACAAATTTATTTTATTTAATATATTATTTATATTTTATTATTTTTTTTTATATTTTTTTAAAATTTTTTTAAAAAATTTTTTTAGAAAAATTTTTAAAAAATTTTTTTAAATTTTTTTTTAAATTTTTTTAAAATTTTTTTTTTGTAGTTTTTTTTAATATTTTTTTCTTATTTTTAATATTTTTTTTTTTTGTAATTTTTTTTGTTTGGTATGTTTTTTACATGTATGTATGTATGTATGTTGTTGTTGTAATTGTGAAAAAAACGAGGTGGTCGTGGTTTTTTGCTCATATCTCAGAAAGTTATGGGGCGATTGTGCTGAATTTCAATAGCGATTTATTCCTGGATATTTCCAAGAAATTGATACCATATACAGATCTGAGGAACATATAGTTGCTTCTAAAAGTTGATTTCAACCAACACACGGACAGACGGGCAGACGGACAGACGGACAGACGGACAGACGGTCAGGGCTTAATCGACTCCTCTATTCATAAGCTTTCAGAAAATATATACTTTATGGGGTCGGAAATGAAAATTGTAGAAATTACAAAAGGAATGACAAAGCTATATATACCCTTGTGCACCACAGGTGAAGGGTATAATAACTATTACTTGTTTTCGACAACCAAATATTGCTTTAGAAAAAATAATATGACCGTCGTGATCATGTCGTAACCATGGTTTTTCTTTGCGTGTATAGACATATAAAAAGCTGTTTTGAATATGGGCTAAAATATACATATATGTATATATTTGAAAATACTTATCTTTATATATAAAAATGGTGTGAAAATGTATAGTAAAGAAAAAAAGTGGAAGAAAATTTTGGAAAATCCCTCCGGAAAAGTCGGAAAAATCAAAAATCGAGTTTTTCATACAAATAGTGACTTCCATAAAAATAGTTTTTTTTTAACAGGTTGCCAGTACCGTCCCCTATCATACCTCATTTTCCAATTTTTGGCACATCTCTTTATTTTGACCCAATTGACCAAAAAGTTATTTCAGTGACTTTCATACAATTAGTTTTTTGAAAAAGTTGTTCTAGAAAAAAGTATATTGTAAAAAACGGGATATGAGAAAATGCAGCCAGTAGCGTCCCCTATCATACCTCATTTTCCAATTTTTGGCACATCTCTTTACTTTGTCCCAATTGACCAAAAAGTTATTTCAGTGACTTTTATAAAATAAGTTTTTTGAAAAAGTTGTTCTAGAAAAAAGTATATTGTAAAAAACGGGATATGAGGAAATGTAGCCAGTGCCGTCCGCTATCATACCTCATTTTCCAATTTTTGGCACATATCTTTATTTTGACCCAATTGACCAAAAAGTTATTTCAGTGACTTTCATGCAATTAGTTTTTTGAAAAAGTTGTTCTAGAAAAAAGTATATTGAAAGAAACGTGGTATGAGGAAATGTAGCCATTACCGTCCGCTATCATACCTCATTTTCAAATTTTTGGCACATCTCTTTATTTTGACCCAATTGACCAAAAAGTTATTTCAGTGACTTTCATGCAATTAGTTTTTTGAAAAAGTTGTTCTAAAAAAAAGTATATTTGAAGAAACTGAAAATGAGGAAATGTAACCAGTACGTTCCCCTATCATACCTCATTTTCCAATTTTGGGCACATCTCTTTATTTTTACCCAATTGACCAAAAAGTTATTTGAGTGACTTTTATAAAATTAGTTTTTTGAAAAAGTTGTTCTAGAAAAAAGTATATTGAAAGAAACGTGGTATGAGGAAATGTAGCCAGTACCATCCTGTATCATACCGCATTTTCCGTTTTTTGGCACATCTCTTTATTTTGACCCAATTGACCAAAAAGTGATTTGAGTGACTTTCATACAATAAGTTTTTTGAAAAAGTTGTTCTAGAAAAAAGTATATTGAAAGAAACGTGGTATGAAGAAATGTAGCCAGTAGCGTCCCCTATCATACCTCATTTTCCAATTTTTGGCACATCTTTTTATTTTGACCCAATTGACCAAAAAGTTATTTCTGTGACATTCATACAATTAGTTTTTTGAAAAAGTTGTTCTAGAAAAAAGTATATTGAAAGATACGTGGTATGAGGAAATGTAGCCAGTACCATCCTCTATCATACCTCATTTTCCGATTTTTGGCACATCTCTTTATTTTGACCTAATTGACCATAAAGTAATTTGAGTGACTTTCATACAAATAGTTTTTTGAAAAAGTTGTTCTTACAAAAATTATATTGAAAGAAACGGGATATGAGGAAATGTATCCAGTACCGTCCCTTATCATACCTCTTTTTCCAATTTTTGGCACATCTCTTTATTTTGACCAAATTGACCATAAAGTGATTTGAGTGACATTCATACAATTAGTTTTTTTTTAAATTTGTTCTAGAGAAAAGTATATTGAAAGAAACGTGGTATGAGGAAATGTAGCCAGTACCATCCTTTATCATACCTCATTTTTCAATTTTTGGCACATCTCTTTATTTGGACCCAATTGACCAAAAAGTGGGTTAAGTGAGTGTTATATATGCCATTGTAATGTTATTTGGGTTATTTTTGTACAATAATATATTAATAATAAGAATAGAAAATATAGTAATAATTTATACAATTTTGTTGACATAAAGTTTTAAAATAAATTTAATATTATTATAATAAACTCAAAAGTTTGTTGAAAATACATATAAAAGTTTGTTGAAGACCGAAAATCCTCTCCCATACAAATATTCGGCCTTGCCATTTAAATATAATTTACTAATTTTAATCTATCAGGGATGCCACTACAAAAATAATTTTCCCCTAAAATTTTTCGATAAATAGGGCCGATATGTGCAAAAATTAAATACCTTTTAAAGTATAAATTAAATTATTAAATTTGATTTTAATTTATTGTAATTCATATATTCTGGCCTAAGTTTTTTTTAATATTCTTAAAATTAATACTGTTTAATTTAATTTTACAAATTAAGAGTATTGATAAAATTTATAGCATTTTTACATCCTTCCTTTACAGCATTTGTTTTCTTTATTATGTTAATTAAATATTATTTGTTTAAAAGAATCTCTTTAATATTTAATTTAAATAAATTAATTTTTTAACAGTTATAAAAATATGGAAAATAATTATATTTTTCAATAAAATTTTTTACTATCAATTTCTTTTACTTCTAAAACAAAAAATAACTGATATTTTAACAAAAACTTAAAAAAATTAAAATAAGCCACATATACTCAAGATATGCATAAATTATAAATATCTACCAATTTATTTTATATCGGAGCAAGGTGGCATCACTGAATAAGACTTAAATTATATATAAACTTGGCAGCACTTGAAACACATTCTCTGAGTATGTATTACTCATATTAAAAGAGAATAATTTTAAATGGCTCTCATTTAATTGAGTGTAAAAAAAAAGTTTGCCAGTTCGAGTTTGTTATGTTCACGGGTATGTTTGTTTTAGTGTTGTGCAGATTAGATTTTTATTGTATGGGATGAGCTTTTGAATGAACGGTTGCTTTAGATAGTAGCATGGCATTGCCAGCTGCAATGGTATTGGGAATAAATGGGAAGGATGATTTAACAGATTATTGGGTTCTATGTAAAATTTTGTGTTTTTGTTTTTTTTTGGTGTGTTTTTTTTTTGTTACGAAAATCGTTTGACTTTAAGGTCACGAATGATGATGAACTATGATCTGGAAGTTTTGTTGGTAGATAGCGGACAAAGCGGTGTGAAGTATAATGTTATTCACCGGTACATATTTTTTTTGTATAGGTTTTGTTAGTACTTGTTTCACATTAACTTTTTTTGTGTAGGTTAAACCGAATTTGGAATTCAGGTCATTTGCTAAAATATCGAGTGTGAAAGTGGTCGAAATTTTTTTTGTATTTGAAGAAAAAAGTATATATATATATGAATTGTGGAAAATTTGTCTATTAAATTTTTTTTGTGATAATTATTGTTCTTGTCGTGAAATACGTTATTTTTCAAAAGAATTTTTTTAAATGTGATTTTTTTTTTCGTGATATGGAATATCAGTAGAATGTATAGATTTTTGTTTGTAATTTCTATTGTATTTGAATTTATTAGAATCCGTGGTTAAGTTGAGCAAAATAACCCATAGACCTGAGGAAAGTCAAGTCATTAAAGGCAGCTAGTTAAAGAAGGACGATATTGTCATCTACAACTTGGACAAGTTGAAAGTATGTGGGATTGTGTGAGAGTGTGTGCTATTTATTGTTTTTAAGGTAATGTTAATTTATTTTATTATATTTTATTGTTGTTCTGGCAGTTCCGTCGGTGTAGAAGAAAAGTGGCAGCCTAAAATTTAAGTCTTGGTTTGCAACAAGGAAATAAGGAAAAGCTTTATGACGGAAATACATAGTAGGAGCTTTTGCGAAAATAGTATAAAGTTTTGTTTTATAAAAAGAGTCTAGGGTGTTTGTGTAGTAAATAAATGAACCGCGGATAAGATAAAGCTTTTATAATATAAGGAAAAACCCCAGTGGGAAATTGGGACCAAAAGGGAAATGGTTAGTACTTAATATATAAAATATAATATAATTTCTGAAAAAGAAACTAGTAAAATAAGGAATAGAATAAGGATAGGTTAAGAAAGATAAGAAGATATAAATATATATATTTTTGTATTTAGAGCTTTAGTTTAAGGTTTTACTGTGTAAAAGGGTCTTACTAGTTGTGTTGTTTTTTTTTTGTTCGGAAATATTGCAGGGCATATTTTTTGGTGTTGTTATATTAATTTGTTGTAGTATATTACCCTCAGAGAGCTATTATAGGGAAAAGTATAAGCGTTCGTTTTAGAATTTTAGTAGAAGGCTGTTTTATTTTTATATTAAGAGCCTACTGCTGGTCAGATACTTATAGGAATAGTAATTTTTGTTTTTTATATAATATTAAGTTATAGTAGTTTTTATTAGCTAATGATATATAACTGATAGAAAAAGAGAACAAATTCTAAAATTTTTTTATTTTTTATTTAAATTCAAAATTTTTTTTTATGTTAGTTTTAGTGTACGTTATCCAAACTAGGCAATAGAAAAAAAATATGTAGAGAAATAGCCCTACGTAGAATTTAGATAGGAATTTAATAAATATGAAAAGATGTCGTATCCGTTTTGAATTATGATTCGAAAGTCAGTATTTCGAATAAGTTTCATTTTTTTATTAAAGGACTGTGTAAGTTATACGCCACGATTCTTGTGATTTATGGGTATAGTCTTAGACAATGAAAATATTCATTCTAATCGCGCCCGAAATCACATTTTTTTGTGTTATTGTAATGATAGTAAATGTAGATTCTGTTTTATGTTTCGTTTATGGAGCAGTACCTATGGGGGTTGATCACCGCTCCAGATTTACGTTGGGGTATGGTGTGTCAATAAAATGGAGTACTGGCCTCTTATAGTTACTAGGTAGAGAGTAGCATAGGAGCATAATCGGGACTGATTTTTGTTTTGAACATTTGATTTTTTTGAACATTTGATTTTTTTTCTAATTGAGCGACCATGGAACGATCTGAATAGCTCTATCAGTAGAGAATCAATTAATAAACCGTCATACCGCCACTGATCAACAATCCCTGAAGTGAGATTGCAAATAGTTGAGTTTGAATATTTTTGTTTCCGAAAGAAGAGGAAAACTAATTCCCATTCGTTATCGTTTGATATACAGGCAGTAATATATACATATATTTTTTTGATAAATTATAAATCGCGTATGAGTTTGTGATATATGTATTTATTTTTCTTATTTTTATTTATTTTTATTTAATTAATTTTATTTACTTTCTATTCTATTTATTTTATTATTTTTTTTTTTTTTTATAATTATATACTGATATTATGTATTAGGTGTTTTAAATATTAATTATATTTTTTTCATATATATATATATATATATATTTTTTTCTCACGAATTCGTATATAAACCTTTTTTTTGTTTGGTCTATTTGTATAATAATTAAAATCGTTTTTCTTATATATTTTTATCGCTATTGTTGTGGTTTTCCGTTTGATTTACCAAACATTTTCTTTGAGAATAAATTAGATAAGGACCTAAACCCGGTTTACGTGTGCCATAGTAGAACTTTTCTTATAGTTGGTAGAGATAGTTTGATTTAGGATTCTAGATAAATCCTTTATTTATATGTGATGAGCAGGGAAAATAGTGTTCAAACCCGAAATAGGAAAAGAATTACACATCAGGCAAATATAAACAATTCAGTGGAAATTCATCCAAAACAAAAGAAATTTGTTCGGAAGGTATCTGAAATGGCTTCGAACAGTGAAAATTTTAGAGATTTGTCAGGTACTATAAACACCAGGCCAACACAGACTGCCAATATGCCCAGTACTGTTAGAAACACTGAACAGGATCAATCTATTAGTACTGGCACTGCAGCCGCCGCTATTGTTCAAGATGTTAGAGAGTTAGTGGTGGATGAAACGTTAAAAGTGCAGCGAGCACTAGAAGAAAGTGTCAATAAAATGGTCCAAGATGAATTAAGTGAATTTAGAAAATCAATGGTTGAACTCACGAAAGTTGTAAGTGATTTGTCGGATAGATCTCGTAGTCAGGAATCAGTCACCTCGAATGTCAGGAATGGTGTAGAAAATTTTATTAGTGCTAGTACTTGTCCTGTGGATAATAGATTCAATTTCCAGAATCCTCCCCTGCGACTGCCGAGTCACGCTACTTTTTATAGGTCGTTAGAAAATAATATCTTGCCTATAGGGAATATACCTAATGGTAATAGTACTACAAGTACAGATCCAATTGTGAACAACAGGGGTGTGTCAGGTAACGCTTCTGGTAACGATGTAAGGAATACGCCAAGAATTGACATACGAGTTGACAAATGGGGAATAGTATTTAATGGTAATAATACTCAGATAAGCGTCGAGGATTTTATATTTCGAATAGAACATCTGCAGGCCCATTATGACATAAGCTGGGATGAAATTCTGAGAGATTTTCATTTATTAGTCACTGGTTCGGCGAGAGATTGGTACTGGCTGTTCGTTCGTACTCATGGTATCGTAAATTAGCCAACATTAAAAGCTGAATAACTTAATCAATGTCGAACTAACATATACAATTTTAAGATCATGAGAGATTTAGTGGAGCGAAAACAGCAGCCAAACGAGTCTTTAGACGCATTCTTTTACGTAATGTGCAAACTTCGCTCGAGACTAGTACAGCCAATTCCCGAGTTTGACATGATTAAAATATTGAAAAAGAACGTAAAAAAAAGCGTGGCGAGAATTGTGTACCCAATTATTGTTTCATCAGTGGAGCAATTGAGAATTGAATGTCTAGGAGCTGAAAGAAATTTTCCGAGGCGAGAAATGCGCAACAATCAATTACAACGTCCAATAAGAAGTGTGAATGAAGTGATCGTGAGTCAAGAAGAGAATGATACTTACCTTGAAGAAGTTTCTGCAATACAAATGGCACAAAAAAATCAGCCGTTAATATGCTGGAATTGTAAATCACAGGGACATGGTTTCCATGATTGTGATGCTAATAGGAGGACGCTGTTTTGTTACCGCTGTGGTAAACCGAAGTGTCCTGATTGTAGACAGGGAAACGTCAGGAAGGATGCGGGAATCAGAGGCGGCCAACGTCCATCGAAAAATCCCGCATCCGAAAACCCAGAGATCTGAATTTTGAAATGGAAAATATAAAGATATTAAATAATATAGATAACATGAAGAATTATTTACCTGGAATGAGACATCAGAGACCGTTTGAATGTAGACAGAAATTGTATAATGAGATAAGATCGAGAATTTTTGATTAGAAGGACGTCCGAAAGCCACTATCTAAACGGATACAGAGAATTAGGGAAATATATAAGGTGAAAAGGGATAGGAGAAAGTGCATAGTAGAATCGTTAAATAGAGCAGGAAGTGAATGTAGGGATAATAGGGTCTTCGTAGAAGTAGAAGGTAAATTAATGTCAGGATTACTAGACAGTGGGGCATCAGTGAGTCTGTTAGGAAGAGAATGTAGGGAGGTGATTCGAGAGTTGAATTTGAATATAATACCTATATTCTCAAGTGTGAGGACTGCTACAGGTCAACACCACCGAATATTAGGTTAGGTTAGAGCATTCATAAGGTATAAAGATAAGAGAAACGATGTTCTACTTTATCTTTGTCCAGACCTGGAACACTCATTATATCTGGGAATAGATTTTTGGAGGGCATTCGATCTCGCTCCTGATATCGTAGGGGTAGCAGATTTAGAGTTAGGCAAAATAATTGAGGATTTCGTATATGATAAAAGCGATTATAAATTAGAACCACATATATTAGAGAGGGACCAGAGGCAAAGGTTGGATAACGTCATAGGTAAATTCGATACGTTTGAGGAAAAGGGATTTGGAAAAACTAATCTCGAGAAGCATACTATTAAGTTGGTAGATGGAGCAGAGCCTGTGAAGGAAAGGTATTATCCTATTTCCCCAGCGGTTCAGCAGATTACTTACAGGGAAATAGATAGTATGTTGGCTTTAAATGTGATCGAGGTGAGTGAAAGCCCGTGGAGTAATCGTACAACAATAGTTAGAAAGCCAGGGAAGAATAGATTTTGTCTCGATGCCAGGAAGCTCAACAAGCTGACGATTAAGGATGCCTTCCCGTTACAAAACATTGACGGTATCCTTAGTCGTATCGATGAGACATATTATATTAGCAGTGTAGATTTGAAATACGCTTTCTGGCAGATAGAACTGGATGAGGACAGTAGGCCATTTACAGCATTCACAGTGGCTGGCAGGCCATTGTATCAATTTAAGGTTATGCCATTCGGTCTGTGTAACGCGGCCCAGCGTTTACGTAGGCTGATGGATAAGGTGATACCGCAGCGTTTGAAGGATAATGTGCTCATCTACCTAGATGATTTACTTATTATATCGAATGATTTTGATAGACACCTAGTTCTACTAGAGGAAGTTGCTGAATGTTTAAAGAGGGCCAATTTGACAATAGGTTTAAGGAAGTCACAGTTTTGTTTTCGACAACTTAAGTATTTGGGTTTCATAGTGGGGTCTGGAATGTTGAGGACGGATCCGGACAAGGTAAAAGCTATTAGAGAGATAAGAATACCGAAATCAGCTAGGGAAGTTCGAAGTTTTTTGGGAACCGCTGGTTGGTATCGTCGGTTCATAAGGAATTTTTCAGTTATATCAGCCTCATTGACAGATACCCTAAAAAAGTCAACAAAATTTAAAATGACCCCCGAAGCAGTTAGTTCATTTGAAGATCTGAAGAAAGCGTTAACGTCAGCACCAGTTCTTCGCAACGCTGAATTTTCGAAAAGGTTTTATATACAATGCGATGCTTGTGAGTACGGCGTTGGGGCAGTGTTGTATCAAATAAGTGGGCAAGACGAGGAGCATCCAATTGCGTTTTACTCACAGAAATTAAACACCGCGCAAAGAAAGTACAGCGTGACTGAAAAGGAATTTTTGGCTGCTGTTATGGCTGTTAAGAAATTCAGGCAGTACGTAGAGATGATGATGTTTACGATCGTGACTGATCACGCCAGCCTAAAGTGGCTAATGTCTTTAAAAGATCTCTCAGGAAGATAAGCCAGATGGTCGCTACAACTGCAGGCCTTTGATTTTGAAATACAGCATCGAAAGGGAGCGGAAAATATTGTGGCAGACATGTTATCAAGAGTACCAAATGAAGTCACTGTTGATGAAATGGAGATGACTGATTATCTTGATTTCGAAACCACCGAATTTGAGAGCCAGGAATATTTGGAAATGATAACTCATATACAAAATAATTCGGATAGGTTGCCAGATTTGAAAATAGAAAATGGATTGATATAAAGGAAAACAAGTTGTGATCAACTGATTGAATCCCCGTGGAAGTTATGGGTACCTGCCTTAATCACACAGCTTATTATAGAAAAGGCTCATTCTACTCTGACGGCTGCTCATGGCGGAGTCAGAAAAACACTTGAAATTATAAGAAGATTCTTTTATTGGCCAAAAATGGCAATACAAGTAAAAAACTTTATAGCGAATTGCCAAATTTGCAAGGAAACAAAACCGTGGAATGCTTATCTACGTCCTGAAATTGGGGAAATGGTAACAACTGAAAGACCATTTCAGAAACTATATGTTGATTTCATGGGTAAATACCCGCGGTCAAGAAAAGGAAATTGCTACATTTTTATTGTTGTAGACCATTTTTCCAAATTTACATTTTTGAAGGCAATGAGGGAAGCCACTACTGACAAGGTAATTGATTTTCTCGTGCATGAAATATTTCATAAGTTCGGGGTACCTGAGGTAATACACAGTGACAATGGTAGCCAATTTGTTTCGAAGGACTTTAGGAAATTAATGGAATCGTACAAAATCAATCATTTAAAAACAGCAGTGTATTCACCACAAAGTAATGCGAGCGAACGAGTTAATCAATCTATATTGTCAGCTATACGTGCGTATTTAAAAGAAGACCACCGCGACTGGGACATGTATATCTCTGAAATCGAGTGTGCCTTAAGAAATTCAGTACATTCTGCCACAGGTGTATCACCATTTTTTGCATTGTTTGGATATCATATGTACACCAGCGGATCAGATTATAAACTAGGCAGAAATTTAGGATAACTAACTGAACATGAAATCCAACAATTGGTTAGAGAAGATCGATTGCGACTCATTCGTGAAACAGTGGAAAATAATATGGTGAAAGCTTATGAGAGAAGTGCGAAAATATATAACAGAGGGTCAAGGTTAGTAAAGTTTGTTCCCGGACAAGAGGTATATCGCAGGTACACAATTTTGAGTAATTTTGGCAAGAACATTAACTCAAAATTTTGTAGGAAATTTTTAAAATGCAGAATAATTAAACTCTATTGGAAATAACTTGTACGAACTCGAGACGCTTCAAGGGGAAAAAATAGGAGTCTTTCACGCTAAGGACATTAGAATTAGGGTTTGGGATTTCCCGGTCTTTTTACTTTCCCGGGAAACGGGAATTAAAAAATCGTCTTCCCGGGAATTCCCGGGATTCCCGAAAATAATATTTCTTTTAAAATAAATAATGTTTGTTAACTTTAACATCACGATTTGGTTAATAACTCATTGTTTTAGTAGTAGTTTATTTTCCATTAGAGTCCTTATTGTGTCAGCATTACATCTTCCGGAAATATAAACTTAACCCAAATTATAAAAATAATTATTGTCATCTAAACAGATACTTTTTTTGGACAACACTACTCCACTCGTCTAATACAAGATATTGTTTTCACCATCGTATTTTTAACGGCGTTGTAATATTTTATTACAATGTTTTTAACATCAGTTTAATTTTGGTAATGACATATTTTTACTGACAAAATTTTGACTAATAAAAGAACTTTGTGTAATTGTTCGAATAGATATTCCATCGACTGCTGCCAATTTTGAAAAAATTTCTGGTAATGTTTGGGTGTCTAAAAAACTTTTAATAGTGGAATTATTTTTTTTACTTGGTGCAGGTGTTGAAGAATCGTTTTAAAATTTTATTTTATGAACCAAAAGAAGGTGCCGTATGAGGCCACTAGTACTACCGCCCTTGGACATTAACCTTTTTGGGAAAATATTACATTGTGCTGCGTTGTCTACTTTTTGAAAATAGTTCCAGACTTCAGACATTTTGCTTCTAAACAAAGTGAATTTTTTAAAAAAGTATTATTAGAAAAATTCTATCATTAATAATTAATCATTAATGACATTCAAGAATTCATTGTTCAGTGTCTATCACCTAGATGGACTTATATAAATGAAAATGTAAATACAACCTTGTTTTCAATAATTCCAGCCAAAGGATGGATATTGAAAGCATAACGAAAATGTATTACGAATATAGAAGAATATGAACATGTTGAATTATGAATTGTCATTTGATAGGTGAAATTAAATATTCAACAAAATATGAAAATTAATACTAAGATTCACTAATTCAAATTTCATTCAATTGTAACATAAATAGGAATTTTAAGTTACATAGTAGTATACCGATAAAGAGTGCTGATGATGAAATCGTAGCTGATTTCGAAAATGCATTCCACTCGGCTAATATCGGAAATAATTTTTAGAAAGAATATTCCTAAAATGGTTACAATTTAAT
This sequence comes from Phyto melanocephala, assembly GCA_941918925.1. Lineage (NCBI taxonomy): Eukaryota > Metazoa > Arthropoda > Insecta > Diptera > Rhinophoridae > Phyto > Phyto melanocephala. Next base: position 59,165,957 of record OW799235.1, read on the forward strand.
TTAATTTGAATTATAAAATTAAATAAAGAAACAAATGAACTTAAGCCAAAATAAAAATGGTTCACATTAAAATTTAACATATAGAAAAAAGTTCGAATAAAAATATAAATATATAATTAAAAAAATTATACTTACAAATTCTGTGACCACTTTTAAAAACAATTTGTACATACGATTATATTTATAAAAATGAACCACGGATTTACGGTTGTTATAAAAAACATTTATATACAAGAAAACAATTAATTATGTATGTATATAATTAATTCACTTGAAATTTATAAGCACTTATTAAAAATAATTCCAGAAAGTCGTTAACTTTGGCGTGAAATATTTTTGACCGACGATGTTTGTTTTTCTTTTCCCGGGCGGGAATTCCCGGTTCCCAAACCCTAATTAGAATATAGTTATTTTAGTCATGAAGTAGAGTGAGCGCATGGTCGATAAGGTTTTTTTTTGTGTGTTAGTGCAAATGCTATATGATAAAGCTGACGATTTACCTGATTATGACTGGTTAATGTGGTTGAGGTGTAGAAATGTTTTGTTGTTGTGGTGATCCCGTCAATAAAGTGAATGGAATAGCGATTCCTGAAAAGGGAGACTAAATTTATTAACAAAGTAAGGTGCTTATATAGGAAAAGGAAAAGAAGGAAAATTTAAATTACTTCCCGTAATGTAAAGTGCAGAAATAGTAGGCTTTATCATTTCAAGATTTCTTTTATTTAGGAAAGTATTGAGAGATGATGTCATGGATGAGGGGAAATACGTAAACATAAACGTAAGAAGGATGTTGGAGGCGTTTCCATGTAGAGTTGATACGATTCGGTTATGTTAATTTTGTTTATTTATTATCTATATAAATGTTTTTTTTTTGGTTTGCTTCAATTATTTTTAGCTTTGTAACAAAGCAATCGCTTAAGAATTTGCGCTTTGAGTGCTACAATTGGTCGGGGACCAATTACAGGATAAGGAAGAATCGTAGACAATAATGGGGAGCCACTATACATTTTCTTCAGGCAGATGGCGATAGTTGGCGGAGTTCCCTGATATCCATTACATGTGCCTTAGGTGGTAGAGGTTCTGTAAGGGAAGAATGTGAGTTTAAGTGTACATTGAATTTCGTTTTGAGTAAAATAACGTTTTTTTTTTAACTGTGATATTAAAAGTGCAATATTAGTTTATAGTTCTATTTATATATATTTTTTTATTATTTGAACATTTAGTGTGGGTAGTTTCAATTTGTAAATTTATTTAAACAGTTGTATCAAAAAAATATTATTGCAATATTCAAACGAATGAATTTTTTTATTTAATTACCTGAACTTACGTGATCATCATACCTAAAAAGTAGTTAGGATAAATTACAATGCGTGTGGAAGGATTTTCAATACTTATCTAGTTTTCTGTGTCCAAGTTGTCACAATTGGATTAGTGTGGCCCGGCTGATGAGATCTCAGGGTGTGGGAGTTCCCCACGTTGAACTATGTGGCCAAACCATAACCCGCACACCGTTCCCATTGTCTAACACATTCGAAAACGGTGTTTTGTTGCGTGTGGGTATTGGATTTTTGTTATAAAGGGGTTTTCACCTTTGCTTTGCATTGGTTGCTGTATTGTGGTCTGGTGGTGCAAGTGTTTGATGGGTGGTGCATAATGGTTTTCTGGTTTTTGTTTTGCTGTTTGATGGATTGGCTGTGTTCTTGTATATTGTTTGTTGGAGCTTGTTGTGTGGTTTGGTTTTCCTGGGTTTCGTTGGTTTTTGTGGTGATTTGATTTTTTGTTATGGTCGGTGATGCTTCTAGTTTTTCTTTAGGTTTGTTTTAGTGTTGTGCAGATTAGATTTTTATTGTATGGAATGAACGGTTGCTTTAGATAGTAGCATGGCATTGCCAGCTGCAATGGTATTAGGAATAAATGGGAAGGATGATTTAACAGATTATTGGGTTCTATGTAAAATTTTGTGTTTTTGTTTTTTTTTGGTGTGTTTTTTTTTGTTACGAAAATCGTTTGACTTTAAGGTCACGAATGATGATGAACTATGATCTGGAAGTTTTGTTGGTAGATAGCGGACAAAGCGGTGTGAAGTATAATGTTATTCATCGGTACATATTTTTTTTGTATAGGTTTTGTTAGTACTTGTTTCACATTAATTTTTTTTGTGTAGGTTAAACCGAATTTGGAAACGGAATTCAGGTCATTTGCTAAAATATCGAGTGTGAAAGTGGTCGAAATTTTTTTTGTATTTGAAGAAAAAAGTATATATATATATGAATTGTGGAAAATTTGTCTATTAAATTTTTTGTGATAATTATTGTTCTTGTCGTGAAATACGTTATTTTTCAAAAGAATTTTTTTAAATGTGAGTTTTTTTTTCGTGATATGGAATATCAATAGAATGTATAGATTTTTGTTTGTAATTTCTATTGTATTTGAATTTATTAGAATCCGTGGTTAAGTTGAGCAAAATAACCCATAGACCTGAGGAAAGTCAAGTCATTAACAGCTAGTTAAAGAAGGAAGATATTGTCATCTACAACTTGGGCAAGTTGAAAGTATGTGGGATTGTGTGAGAGTGTGTGCTGTTTATTGTTTTTAAGGTAATGTTAATTTATTTTATTATATTTTATTGTTGTTCTGGCAGTTCCGTCGGTGTAGAAGAAAAGTGGCAGCCTAAAATTTAAGTCTTGGTTTGCAACAAGGAAATAAGGAAAAGCTTTATGACGGAAATACATAGTAGGAGCTTTTGCGAAAATAGTATAAAGTTTTGTTTTATAAAAAGAGTCTAGGGTGTTTGTGTAGTAAATAAATGAACCGCGGATAAGATAAAGCTTTTATAATATAAGGAAAAACCCCAGTGGGAAATTGGGACCAAAAGGGAAATGGTTAGTACTTAATATATAAAATATAATATAATTTCTGAAAAAGAAACTAGTAAAATAAGAAATAGAATAAGGATAGGTTAAGTAAGATAAGAGGATGTAAATATATATATTTTTGTATTTAGTGCTTTAGTTTAAGGTTTTACTGTGTAAAAGGGTCTTACTAGTTGTGTTGTTTTTTTTTTTTTTGTTCGGAAATATTGCAAGGCCTATTTTTTGGTGTTGTTATATTAATTTGTTGTAGTATATTACCCTCAGAGAGCTATTTTAGGGAAAAGTATAAGCGTTCGTTTTAGAATTTTAATAGAAGGCTGTTTTATTTTTATATTAAGAGCCTACTGCTGGTCAGATCCTTATAGGAAAGTAATTTTTGTTTTTTATATAATATTTAGTTATAATAGTTTTTATTAGCTAATGATATATAACTGATAGAAAAAGAGAACAAATTCTAAATTTTTTTTTATTTTTTATTTAAATTCAAATTTTTTTTTTATGTTAGTTTTAATAAAAGAATTTTATTTTATATAGTCTTATTATAATTTGTTGTATACGGTATAGAGTATGATTAAGTTAGTAAATAAAGTAACGATTTTATAAAAAAAAAAAAAAGAAGAAAAAATGAATACATTTGAGTAATTTGATGCTGGGGGATTGTTGATACAGGCTGAGTGTCGAAGGACGGGTTTCGGGGTCCGTAGCTAATTGGAGTATGAATATATTACGGCCATGGTTGGGTATAGGGCGATTGGAGGTTACCATCTACCCCCCTATTAAAGATGTTCCATGCATTCAGGTGTAGGTAGAATTGTGTTTGTTTTGTGTAAATGAAAAATTTTTTTTATGCCGGACCTCGGTCATATTGGGTTGAGAACTTCTCCCCGAGAGCAAGCCGCATGAGTTTACCGGACTGGAAAACTGCAGGCCGATGAAAAGGTTCGTAACAATATTTTACTTAATCTGTAACAGAAATCAAACATTACAAATTTTCATACACTTACATTCATTCACATGTATTTACCGAGAATTTAAATTTCCAAATCTATTAAATAATAAATCTGAGCTACAATTAAATGAGCAAGTAGTCTACGGTCTTCAGATACCTGCTGACAACGTTGGACAACATTAATGTAAGTTATTTTTGTGTAGTAGTATTTTTTTTATTTAATAATCCTTCGTGTTTATTTAACGGTGTACACTTAAATCCGAAAATTGTAAACGTAGTATAAATATTACTAAAAGCAACTTGTTGTTATTCATGGTGTAAATGAAATTTTATTTCATTTTAGTTTTGACCAACAATATTTATATTACGTTTTCGTTACACGATAAATAAACATTACAACTTTTCAATACTAACCTTAACTTTATATTTTTTTTTGTTAAAAATTACTTTTGTTTAAATTTGTTTATGATAACAAGTCTGAAGGAATTGTAATTTGTATTCTTTGTTTTATTATTATTTGTATAATAACAAAATGTAAAGAAATGAAATATATCTAATTCAGTATAATGTTTTCTAAAATGAATAATTGAACTTTATTTCGCTTAATTGTTACGAAAAGTGAAGTGATTGATATGAGATAGTTAGACAATTTTTCTTTGTTGTACATTTGGGCTGACATATAACCTTAATTTCTGTCAGCATGGAGGTTTAGAATAAAACGTTAAATTATATTTTTTTTATTATAATTGGGAACTCATTACACCTTCTCACCCCAACGACGAGCATGGCCGGAATAATTAGGTAGCCGTGTTCCCAAATAAATAACACAGTACCAAACATTCGTTACACTACTGAAACAAGTTAACAATGGACTCTTGCCCGAAAGCGACAAATTGAAACTTTTGGCGTTTAAAATATATTTGAGTAATGGCAGCTCTGATTGAATTGAAGTTTGCAACAAATGGAAATTAATTTTAAAAATGTGTCAGCAATATTAAAACGAAATGGAAAAATTTAATTTTTTAAATTACTGGCCTTAATTTCAATACCGATCTACATCCGAATATTTCTGATATTTTAATACCTCACCCGGGTCCAGACGATGTCGGGGGGCTTCAAAAAGTTGAGTTCAACATACACACGGACAGACGACGGGCTTAATCGACTCCTCTATTCATAAGCTTGCAGAAAATATATACTTTATGGGGTCGGAAATGAAAATTGTAAAAATTACAAACGGAATGACAAAGCTATATATACCTTTGTGCACCACAGGTGAAGGGTATAATAAAGGACTATTGATTCTAGGTGAGACTAAAAATTTTATGGGCGACCAGAAAGGTGGTTGGTTGGTTATCGTGGTAGTTCGCTGCACGCCAACAGTCAAGTGGAGTCTATATGAATCCGTTTTGACAGAACAACATCACTCGTCAACTCTTAATGTATCTCAGAATAAATTCAAGAGTAAGGGTACTAGATCCACCCCGTGGCCGTGAGGTATCTAAGTAGATAATTCAGTCCAACTTCAGATATCGCAGAGAGGATATCCAGTATAAGTTCGCCCAGAACTCTGTGTCTTTTAGCCGCCAGTGCAGGACATTCGCAGAGAAGGTGGAAAACCGATTCCTCCTTCTCTCTATCCAGACAGCTGCGACAATGGTCGTTCGATGGAAGTCCGAGTCGACTTGCATTTTTGCCTAACATTCAGTGACCCGTCAATACCGCCAGCAACCTCGATATGTCCCTCCGATTTCGACTGGTAAGTTGCAATGTACTTCGTGCATCAAAAGAGGGCCACGTAAGCCGTGCCACCTTACATGTGCTTAGCCCACGCCAACTGTCATTAGCCTTCCGGAGAAAGTGTCTGAAGATTCTGCTTTTAATAGTACCTAACGGGATTGCAACTGCAATTGCGTTAGAGATATCCAAAGCAGATCCTGTCCTGGCTAGCTCATCAGCCCGCTTATTACCATAGTGGCCGTTATGCGTAGGAATCCAAACTAGAGTAACGTCAGCCCGCTGACCAAGCCTTGACAGTTCCTTTCTACATTGGCCAACTATATTAGACGTAGTAATGTACGACCTGAGTAACAAGAGTGCCGCCTGACTGTCGACAAATATACCAATACTCCCGCTGGTATTCCCGTCATTCAGTACCCTACATGCTTCCCTGATAGCGAGTATTTCCGCCTGAAATACGCTGCAATCATCCGGAAGGCGGAAGGAGAGTTCAATCTCCGGTCCATCAGAGAAGATACCAGATCCAACACCACATTCCATCCTAGAACCGTCAGTATAGATCCTGGTGTCAAAGCTCCCCAATGGGTGATACCCATTCCACTCCTGGAGGGAATAAGAACCCTGAACGCCCCATCAAAGTCAATGTAGGGCGTAACGTAGTCAGAGGGTTGATTCACGCTCGAAGGCAGCGTGGCTAATATACTTGCATGGCCATACGTCCTCGACCTCCAACAGCCAGTCGCATTAAGCCTCACCGCACTACTTGCGGATGTGGCCAATATATAAATATCTATGGGAACGAGATGCAACATAGTGTTCAGCGCCTCCGAAGGACTAGTTCGCATTGCTCCCGTTATCCCAATGCATGCCGATCTCTGTACTCTATACAAATGGTCCACAACATATTTACGCCCCGTTGCAGTTCACCATACCAGAGATCCATAAGTGAGAATTGGACGTACTACTGTCGTATACAATCCATTTAATCATGTTAGGGGTAACTACCCATTTCCTACCAAACATCCCACGACACGTGTAGTAGGCTACCGTAGCCTTCTTCACCCTGTGCCGGACGTTCAGTTTCCATGAAAATGTAGAGTCCAGGATAATACGCATATATTTCGCCCTATCCGATAGGGGAATTTCGCAGTTCCCCAACCTCGGTGGTCTGAAGCTCGGAATCTTGGTCTTTGTTGTGAACAGTACCAGTTCCGTTTTGCTTGGGTTTACTACTAGACCGCTGTCCGTGGGCCAGTTTCTTAGTAACCTCAAGGCATGGGACATGATATCACTAATCACGTCCGGAAACAGTCTCGTTACTAGTATCACAACATCGTCCGCATAAGCCACGACCTTTATTAACCTATTGTCCAGTTCAATAAGAATCGTGTTAACAACAATAAGCCAAAGCAGTGGAGAGATCACACTAGCCTTGACATAGTGTTGTTACCAAAATTAGCAATAACCACTCTTGTGCTTAGCATGGACACTAGCCAGTTGCTGATGTACTCCTCAACCTCCAGACCAGTGAGGGCATATTGAATTGCAAGGGTGGTTACGTTATTGAAGGCCCCTTCTATATCCAAAAAGGCTGCCATAGTATACTGGCCGAATTCGAGAGACCTTTCTATAGTCCCCACGACCTCATGTAGAGCGGTCTCCGTAGAGCGTCCCTTAAGATAGGCATGCTGACTGCCCGACAAACGCGTCGTTCCCTCCAGTCGCTGCCTGATATGAGACTCGATGAGTTGTTCTAGTGTTTTAAACTGAAAAGATGAAAGGCTAATCGGACGAAAGTCTTTCGCACTATCATGACTTCTCCTGCCGATCTTCGGAATAAAAACGACCCTGACCCTTCTCCAATTCCCAGGACTATAATTTAGAGATAGGCAGAGCATGAAAAAGGCTTACCACAATCTTTTGCGTAGAGTACTTTGTATAATGAGGTCGAGATCCATTTTACTACCAAGTTGACTACCCAGGGTTCCTGCAATAGTGCAATGTCCAGATCCTGTTCAGCTAAGAGCATCCGAAGGTTATCTGTAGTGCATTTCGAGTGCTGCAGATTAATTTTAACTATCTTAAACGCCATTTTGTTAATTGGTGGACGGTTCTGAGAGATTCATCCCAGATAGCAGAGCGTTGGCGGCTTCAACGACATCCCCTTCACCAAAACCTCTGTGTCGGAATACCCTTACCTTTGCGTCCCGCACATCGAAAATCAATTTGAAGCCCGTCTTTTCGAGCTTCATTGTTGCCGCTTCGGTGATGGCTCGGCGCGGATGATCAGCCAATCATCCATAGGGATACTGGGGTTCTGACGCTTCAAACACTCCGCCATCTTTCGAGCATCAGTTTTCATCTTTGGTAACCGAATTCTTACACGAGGTCTTATCGGAATCTCTTAAGCAGGGATAAGCTTAACACTTAAGCCTTCCCAGTCCCGCTAATCTTAGCAATGCACTTGCTGAAAAAATCCTTGGAGAACTCGTCCAAGCACTTGATTACCCTGTAGCCCCGGTGTGTCTCGCTAGTAGCTCTGCTAGTTTAGACTCTATGGCACCCCATTCTATTACTACAGGATTGATGGCACCATCCTTTTCGTTTGCCAGGGCCAGAATGAGATGATCTTTTACCACCTCATTAAATGGGCGCCTGGCTGATGTCGACGCAGCGCTCGTGGCTAGTCCCGGAGTGGTCTTTTTATCGGTGACCTTTCTCCTTTTTGGCGATTTATCTCCCTCTGTCTGAGATCGGTTTCGCTTGGACCTCACAATATCTGTAGTTACCGATTTTGACGTGCTGGGTAAGGAATCCCTCAACTTCATGTACTCATCTACCACAGCCTGATATTTGACGCGATCTTCCTAATCGCGTTCATGGGGGATACCACTGGCGGTATTCTTGGCTATCTTGTCAAGAATAAAAACCGCCTTGTTGTATTTCTCCTTGAGGATGTCATTCTGACTCCTCTTCCTTTGTTTCTTTTTCTTCAACTTGTCGTCAATCTTGACGTCGAATTGAAGGGTATTTGAAGGGGTACTGGAGGGCAGCAGGGTACTATCTGGTACCCTCTCTGCCTTATAAGTCGACCAACGTCTCTTGGCTAGAGGCCAGAAGGTCTTCTTCGGATGAGGTACCCAACTCATCCGATTTTTTTGTTATATTTTTTCTTTATTATTGTTTTTTTTTTCCATATGTTGATCCCACGAGTGAGCACGTAAGGGGATGGACCATCCACGCAGTGACGGCGTACGCGGACTGGACGAATAATACAACCGGCCCGTGTCATAGGCACCGCGGGGAGCTGTTAACGACTAATCCTCTTTTACCACTAATTAGCCATTCAGGTTCTCGGCACTGCTTCCTACCACCTTAACCTTACAAGTGGGGGAGAGGAAGGAGAATTGAAAGGGAGAGAAGGATGGGATTGGATAACCTTTTGTTATGACCGCTTTTAGCACATACCTCATTGACTGACTCCGAGTAGCAAGGTACGAGTATCCCTTCTACTAAAAATCAGCCCCTGAGATAGGTACCACAGCTGTCACTTAAGCCACCACATCGCGGCAAGATCGTTATCCAGGTGGTGGTACTTTTTATATTTTCTATGTTACTTTTTGTATTTTTAACGTTTACGAAGCTAGAACTTCGACATTAGTGACTATTCATACGAGGTGAGACTAAAAAAATTATGGGCGAACAAAAAGGTCCTTCTTTTAATTTTTGCGAAACTAGCATTTAGAAATTAGTGACTATTGATACAAAGTGAGACTTAAAAAGTTATAGGCGTCCGAAAAGGTACTCTTTTAATTTTTTATGGTACTTTTTGTATTTTCTACGTTTATAAGGGTAGAATTGTAAAATAAAGGTCTACTGATTCCAGGTGAGACTAAAAATGTTTTGGGCAACTAAAAAGGTACTTTTTAAATTTTGATAGTACTTTTTTCGTAGAATTGTAAAATAAAAGACTATTGATTCCAGGTGAGACTAAAGATGGGCGCTCAAAATGGTACTTTTTTTATATTTCAATGGTATTTTTTGTATTTTTTGCTTGTGATAGGAGGTAAGACTGAAAATGTTATGGATGACCGAAAAGGTACTTTTTGAATTTTTATGGAACTTTTTATATGTTCTACGTTTATGAAGCTAAAGTTGTGAAATAAAGGAAATAAAGTTGAGAATAAAAATGATATACCCGACACAAAAGATGCCTTTTCGCATTTTTATTGTACTATTTGTATTTTTTCGTTTGTGAACATAGATTCTTAAAATTAATATTTATTGATCCGAGATCTGCCTCCTAATATTATGGACGACCAAAAAATTACTTTTTCTCATGTTTTTATACATATTTTATATACATAGAATTCTGAATGTAGGTAATACTTAACCAAGTTGAAGTTTTAAGTAAAGGAAAAAATTTTACTTTTTTTATTTTTATGGTAATTTTTGCAAGTTCTGAATTTATGAATCATAATTTTTGAAACTCAGTAGCATTCTTGGTTTTAAATATAAAATACTAGCATTTAACCCGCTACTTCGATAGCGAAGTTCTTACTATTTATTAAATACTCTATTTATAATTATTAAATATTTTTGGTTCAATTTATGAAAATTTGTATCTCTGATTCAATTTAGTTAGAAAAATAAAAAGTAGAGTAAGGATATATTGGGCATATATTTCCTAACTTAAAGCAATATCAATGCTACTGAGTTTCAAAAATTAAGATTCATAATTTGCAAAAATTACACTAAAAATAATAAAAGTAACATTTTTTCCTTCACTAAAACTTCCACTTAGTTTATTATAACCTACATTCAGAATTTTATATATATCTATATATATAAAAGTGAAACTCTGTGTGTGTGTGTGTGTGTGTTAGCTATAGACTCTGAAACTGTACAACCGATCGGGCTCAAACTTTGGTAAGTTGTTGTACACATACCAGGGAGTGTTTACGGGTGAAAAAAAGTGGGCTGGGCCACGCCCATAAAAAATTAGTTATTAGTTTTAGCTACTTGCACTTGACCGATTTTTCTGAAACTTTGCACACATATCGAGCTGTCATGACTTAATTATTTCGTGATTAGAAAAGTGGGCGGGGCCACGCCCCTAAAAAAGTTTTAATATTGAGGTTTTTGCACTAGACCGATTTTTCTGAAACTTTGCACACATATTAAGCTGTCGTGACTTTATAATTTCGTGATTAAAAAAGTGGGCGGGGCCACGCCCATAAAAAATTAGTTATTAGTTTTAGCTACTTGCACTGGACCGAATTTTCTGAAACTTTGCAAACATACTGAGCTATCATTACTTTACACTTTCGTCATTAGAAAAGTGGGCAGTGCCACGCCCATTAAAAAAGGTATCATTTTGAGGTACTTGCACAGGACCGATTTTTCTGAAACTTTGCACACATATTGAGTTGTCATGACTATACAGTTTCGTATTTAGAAAAGTGGGCAGTGCCACGCCCATAAAAAAGGTATTATTTTGAGTTACTTGCACTGGACCGATTTTTTTGACACTTTGCACACATATTGAGCTGTCATGACTATATAATTTCGTGATTAGAAAAGTGGGCAGGGCTTGGCCCATTAAAAAAGTTTTAATTTTAAGGTACTTTCACTGGACCGACTTTTCTGAAACTTTGCACACTTATTGAGCTGTCATGACTATACAGTTTCGTAATTAGAAAAGTGGGCAGTGCCACGCTCATAAAAAAATTATAATTTTTAAGTTTTTGCACTTGATATTCAATTAAAATTCAGAATGCATTTCGATTCATTAAGGGGCGTAGCAACGCGCGCCGGAATTGGCTAGTCTATATATATAAAAGTGAAACTCTGTGTGTGTGTGTGTGTGTGTGTGTTAGCTACAGACTCTGAAACTGTAAAACCGATCGGGCTCAAACTTTGGTAAGTTGTTGTACACATACCGTGGAGTGTTTATGGATGAAAAAAAGTGGGCGGGGCCACGCCCATAAAAAATTAGTTATCAGTTTTAGCTACTTGCACTTGACCGATTTTTCTGAAACTTTGCACACATATCGAGCTGTCATGACTAAATAATTTCGTGATAAGAAAAGTGGGCGGGGCCACCCCCTAAAAAAGTTTTAACTTTGAGGTACTTGCACTGGACCGATTTTTCTGAAACTTTGCACACATATTAAGCTGTCGTGACTTTATAACTTCGTGATTATAAAAGTGGGCGGGACCACGCCCATAAAAAAACGCTATAATTTTGAGGTACTTGCACCAGACCGATTTTTCTGAAACTTTGCACACATATTGAGCTGTTATGACTTTACAATTTCGTGATTAGAAAAGTAGGCAATGCCACGCCCATAAAAAAAATTATAATTTTTAGGTTTTTGCACTTGATATTCAATTAAAATTTAGAATGCATTTCGATTCATTAAGGGCCGTAGCAACGCGCGCCGGGTTTGGCTAGTAAAATATAAAAAACAAAGAGAAAAAGTAACTTTGGTCGTCCATAATATTAGGAGTTAGACCTCGGACCAAGAAACACTAATTTTAAGAATCCATGTTTACAAACGTAAAAATACAAAGAGTACAATAAAAGTTCGAAAAGGCTTTTTTGTGTCTCCAATATCATTTTAATTCTCAAATTGAATCAACAATCCTTTATTTTACAATTTTAACTTCTCAAACGTTAAAAATACTAAAAGTACCATAAAAATTCAAAAAAGTACATTCTTGGTCGCCCGTAACATTTTTAGTCTCACCTGGAATCAAAAATCACTAATTTCAAAATTCTAGCATCAAAAACGTATAAAATACAAAAAATTACCATAAAAGTTCAAAAAAGTACCTTTTTGGTCGCCCATAAAATTTTTGTCCTCGCCTGGAATCAATAGTCCTTGATTGTACAATCCTATTTTCACAAACGTAGAAAGTACAAAAAGTACCATAAAAATTCAAAAAAGTACCTTTTTAGTCGCCCATAACATTTTTAGTCTTACCTGGAATCAATAGTCCTTTATTTTACAATAATACCTCTATAAACGTAGCAAATACAAAAAAGTACCGTAGATATGCGAAAAGGTACATGTTTGGTCGAAGTTCCAAATTTCAAGTTTAAAATGTTCAAATATCTATGTAACACAGACATGATTTAACGTCAATAAATCTACTCTTTTTTGCATAAAAGTAATTATGTTCTAAAAAGTACCAAACTCTTTTCCCGATTTTTCCCCTTTCTACCCTGTTATGAATGTGTTTAATTTTTTTACTAAATTACATAATTTTTTATGTCTGGTGAAATCCCAATTAAAAATTTTGTTAAAATTGGCCGTCCAATTAAGAATTACATACATTTTCCGAAATTTTCCCCTTCTTGGTACCTTTTTTGTCCCCGAAAAAGTTTCCAAAAATTTCACCTAAATAGTTGTCCATATTCTATTAGGAAATAATAATTGTCAAATTTTCTCCCATTGAATAATATATAAAGTACCAAAAAAAGGGACAATTTTTACCCCTTATACATGTGAATTTTAAAAAAGTGCCGAATTCTTATTAAAATTTTTTCGCGGATTACTTAAAACAGTTTAAACCTTTTTCCTAGCTCTATATGTTTGGAAGTAACGCAGGGTACCAAAAAAGTACCAAATTATAGTTTTTACCCGTTTTTTCCCCTTAGGGTTTGAAAATTCAAAAAAAGGCCAGACACCTGTCAGCTTATATTTTGTGCAAATTACAATACTTCTTAAATTTAATTTGTATCATTTTTAGTTTAGCAGATATAAGATTACCGATTTTACCCGTTTTTAGCCCTTTTACCCCCTTAAAGTACGAATTTCCAAAAATCCCTTCTTAGTGGAACTATACATTGCAAGAGGAACCGATTGCCCAAAGTTCATGTCTCTAGCTCTTTGCGTTTGGGCTGTGCGATGATGAATCAATCAGTCAGTCAGTCAGTCACGTTACTCTTTTATATATACACTAGCATTTAACCCGCTACTTCGTTAGCGCAGTTCTTACTATTTATTGAATACTCAAGTTCTATTTATAATTATTAAATATTTTTGGTTCAATTTATGAAAATTTGTATCTCTTCATTCAATTCAATTTACTTACAAAAATAAAAAGTAGAGTAAGGATATATCGGGCATATATTTCCTAACTAAAAGCAAGATCAATGATACTGAGTTTCAAAAATTAAGATTCATATTTTGCAAAAATTACTCTAAAAATAATAAAAGTAACATTTTTTCCTTCACTTAAACTTCAACTTGGTTTATTATTACATACATTCAGAATTCTATGTATACAAAATATAAAAAAATGAGAAAAAGTAATTGTGGTCGTCCATAATATTAGGAGTTAGACCTCGGACCAAGAAACACTAATTTTAAGAATCCATGTTCACAAACGTAAAAATACAAAGAGTACAATAAAAATGTGAAAAGGCTTTTTTGTATCTTCAATATCAGTTTAATTTTCAAATTGAATCAACAATCCTTTATTTCACTATTTTAGCTTTATAAACGTAGAAAATACAAAAAGTACCATAGAAATGCGAAAAAGTACATTTTTGGTTCAAGTTTCCAAGTTTAAAATGTTTAAATATCTATGTAATAAAATATTTTAATAGACATGATTTAAAGTCAGTAAATCTACTCTTTTTTTCATAAAAGTAATTATGTTCTAAAAAGTACCAAACTCTTCCCGATTTTTCCCTTTTCTACCCTGTTATGAATGTGTTTCAATTTTTACTAAATTACATTATTTTATATGTCTGATAAAATCCCAATTAAAAGTTTTGTGAAAATTGCCGTCTAATTAGGAATTATATACATTTTCCGGATTTTTCCCCTTTTTGGTACCTTTTTTGTCCCAAAAAAAGTTTCCAAAAATTTCACCTAAATAGTTGTCCATATTCTATTAGGAAATAATAATTGTCAAATTTTGTCCCATTGAATAATATAATAAAAGTTTCTTTTAAAAAAAGTACCAAAAAAAGGGACAATTTTTACCCCTTATACATATGAATTTGAAAAAAGTGCCGAATTCATATTAATATTTTATCGCGGATTACTTAAAACAGTTTAAATTTTTTTCCTAGCTTTATGCGTTTGGAAGTTACATAGGGTACCAAAAAAGTACCAAATTATAGTTTTTACCCGTTTTTCCCCTTAGGGTTTGAAAATTCAAAAAAAAAAGGCCAAACACCTGTCGGCTTATTTTTTGTGCAAATTACAATACTTTTTCAATCTAATTTGTATCATTTTTAGTTTAGCAGATATAAGATTACCGATTTTACCCTTTTTTACCCCCTTAAAGTACGAAATTCCAAAAATATCTTCTTAGTGGAGCTATACATTGAAAGAGGAACCGATTGTCCAAATTTTATGTCTCTAGCCCTTTGCGTTTGGGCTCTGCAAAGATGAATCAGTCAGTCAGTCACGTTACTCTTATATATATACTAGCCAAACCCGGCGCGCGTTGCTACGCCCCTTAATGAATCAAAATGCATTCTGAATTTTAATTGAATATCAAGTGCAAAAACCTAAAAATTATAATTTTATTATGGGCGTGGCATTGCCCACTTTTCTAATCACGAAATTGTAAAGTCGTAACAGCTCAATATGTGTGCAAAGTTTTAGAAGAATCTTACCAGTGCAAGTACCTCAAAATTATAATTGTTTTTATGGGCGTGGCCCTGCCCACTTTTCTAGTCACGAAATTGTAAAGTCATAACAGCTCAATATGTGTGCAAAGTTTCAGAATAATCAGTCCAGTGCAAATACCTCAAAATGATACCTTTTTTTATGGGCGTGGCACTGCCCACTTTTCTAATCACGAAATTATTTAGCTATGACAGCACAATATATGTGCAAAGTTTCAGAAAAATCGGTCCAGTGCAAGTACCTCAAAATTAAAACTTTTTTAGGGGCGTGGCCCCGCCCACTTTTCTTATCACGAAATTATTTAGTCATGACAGCTCGATATGTGTGCAAAGTTTCAGAAAAATCGGTCAAGTGCAAGTAGCTAAAAATGATAACTAATTTTTATGGGCGTGGCACCGCCCACTTTTTTCCACCCATAAACACTCCCTGGTATGTGCACAACAACTTACCAAAGTTTGAGCCCGATCGGTTTTACAGTTTCGGAGTCTATAGCTAACACACACACACACACAGAGTTTCACTTTTATATATATAGATAGATAGATATAGATAATGCCAGATACATCCTTACCATATTTTTATTTTTCTTATAAAGTTTTTCATAAATTGAACCAGAAATATTTTAAAATTAAACTTCAGAATTCAATAAATAGTAAGAACTGCGCTATCGAAGTAGCGGGTTATATGCTAGGCAGGCGCGCATCCAACTTTTGGTTGGGAAGTATAAGTGAAACAAAAATGTTTAATAGTTCAATCAAAATAAATATTTACTAAACAACGAAAAAAAAAATTAAAAAAAAAATTTCTGACATAATTTAACAAAAACACTTATGCAAGGCGAATTCATACAGGTGAAATTATCAGCCCAGCTGATTGTGAAACATTTTGTCAAAATTGGTTGAATTTGCCTTATTAATGCAGGGAAGGGAAATGTGATTTTAAATTCTGTATTAAACAATTAACTTACATGTACATTTTTGATAAAAAATGTGCTAAATTTATGTATATTTGTAGCTTTTGCGTCATTAATAATGTGTTTCAAACAATTATATCCTTTTTTTATTCAAATTTTATTATATTTAATATGTAAAAACACCTTTTCCATCCCTGATATACGAATTGGCCTTGACATAAAACATCACATGAAAAGTTGCTTTGTTGTATCAATTCGCCGTTGCATATACCTTATGGATATGCCTTGCACTTATGTATGTACATTATATAAGTAATTTGTAATTTCCTGTTGCAGCAAATTTATTAAGCACAACTGCTGAATCAACTATGATTTGGTTGTGAATATGTAACATGGCTAACCCGTTTAGCCTGTCCTCGGTCATGGTTGATCTCAGCTACGTTTTAATGCGACGAAATGTAGAAAATTATCTTTCATACGTAGCATTACTTACCGGCATTGAAACAAAAGTTTCAAAATTTCTTAAATTTGGATAAATATTTGGGTCACACATAATTAAAACGTCTATCACATTTTCTAGAAATTCTTGACAGACCTTCCATTTCTGCTGCCAATGCAAGAGTTCAGCTTCAAGTTTAGATTTTAGTAGTTTTTTATCTGTTTCTTCGAACTTAAACAAATCGTCTACAAAGAGTGGAATTAAATTGGTTAAGTCTAATGAAGTTTAATGCTTTTTGGCAGAGGTTTAGGGATGTTAAATAAATGTAGAACGTCTTTTATAAAACGTATTGTTATGTCCTGGATAACAGAATCAATAAGGGAATTGTATAAATCTATGCGTTGGTACTTACTCTTCTACATGATGATTTCGTTCAAATCTTGGTTTTTCAACTGGAATTTCCATACCAAAGCAAATCTTGTGTATTTCTTCAAATATTATTTTAAATTTTTTTTATACCCGCTATCAAAAAAAATGGTGGTGGTATATTCGTTTTGTCATTCCGTTTGTAACACATCGTAATATTCATTTTAGACCCCATAAAGTATACATATTTTCCATCGTCGTTTTATGACGATCTAGTTATGAGTCCGTCGGTTGAAAGCACGATAGATGTCGGAGGGAAAAAGCTAAGCGGCTCAAACGCAGAGCCATGAAACTTCAAAAATATATTTCCTGAGTAAAAACAATATTTTTTCCTGAAAATTGCTTAAATCTATGCATCAGAAAATCAAAAGAACTGACAAAATAAGATGTACGATGCTGAAATTTTGCAAACATTGCTTTTTGGTCAAAGGCTTTGTTCTAACGGAAAATAAATGTGACACACCCACCTCCCATATAACGTTTTATTTTGAATTCATATAATTTCTCTATAAATAAAGATTTTGGAAGAAAGAAGGACTATATCTAAATTGTATTTATTAGCATGTATGTATGTATATAGTCATTACTGTTAAGAAAAAAATAATAATTTTTGTGCTATAAGAGTACACAAAATATATTTCGATTTCTTTGATAATATCGAATAGTTTGGTTCGCTAAAAAGAGGGGCAATTTAAAGATATGTGTTGTAGTGAGTGTATTTTGTGCGCACTGGGAAAAATTTTGTTAACAGAGCATATACATACAGACATACATATGTATATCATTAATAAATAGTATATTTTAAAGATATTTTGTTCACATTCTTCTTTCCACATTTTAATATACACATACAATAATAAAAATACATTGAAAGTATACTGAACACTATAAGTAAGATAAAAATAAAATTTTGTGAAAATGAGCGAGATCACTCAATTGTGAAAAAAATCGAAAGGAATCTTATTTTGTTGCTGTTACACGTAGCTTGGCAATAAAATAATAAATTTGAAAAATTTTTGCCGTTTTCGATTTTTCAAGATTTTTTGAAAACAAAAAAAAAATTGCTATTTTCACGTAAAAAATATATTTTTTGCTTTAATTATCCGAAATTACTAAGCCGATTAAATATGTAATATATAAACGGATTAAAGGCTATGTAAATCTTAATTTTTCTAGGTTTATTTTAATAATATCGGACTAACCGTTTTTGAGTTATCATTGATTATGTGGAGAAACATCTAAAAAAATCTTGAATTTTACTTAAGAATTAAAAAATAACTGTCCAGAGAATTTAAAATTTTGACGATATTTGTACTACTGGAACCACAATACATCAAAAATGCATAGTGATTTTAAAAGCCTTTAACATTTTTTAAATTTTGTTGCCTTGTGTAATCATAGTTAATTTATTATTCTCTTTGTTTTTTCTTCATTTTCTTGCAAAAATAAATTTTTAATAAAAACAAGTAAGAGCGCTATATTCGGCCGTGCCGAATCTTATATACCCTTCACAACGTGAATTCATGCAATAACAGTGGTTTGTGTCACCATTCATCCCATATGAAATACGTACATACATATAAAAACATACATATATAAAAACGTCCCATTGTAAAATTATAAATTCACGTATGAATGTTAAAAAAAACAAAAAAAAAAAAATTAAAAAAAAAAATTTTTAAGAAAAAAAAAATTTAAAAAAAAAAAAAATTTTTAAAAAAAAAATTTTTTTTTAAATTATTATGTATATAATATATACAAAACAAAAAAAAAAAATAAAAAAAAAATTAAAAAAAAAAAAATTAAAAAAAAAAATAATAAAAATATAAATAATATATTAAATAAAACAAGTAAAAGCGCTATATTCGGCCGTGCCGAATCTTATATACCCTTCACAACGTGTAGTCATGCAATAACAGTAAATTCACGTATGTATGTTAAAAAAAACAAAAAAAAAATAAAAAAAAATAAAAAAAAAATTTTAAAAAAATTAAAAAAAAAAAAATTATTGTATACATATATAATATATATAAAAAAAAAAAAAAAAAAATAAAAAAAAATTAAAAAAAAAAAATTAAAAAAAAAATAATAATAAAAATATATATAATATATTAAATAAAAAATAAAAAAAAAATAAAAAAAAATTAAAAAAAAAAATTTTAAAATTTTAAATTTCGATGCCACGTTTTCCCTAACCAGTATACACGTTTGTATGTATGTATGTTGTTGTTGTAATGTTGTTTTTGTGAAAAGAAAATCGAGGTGGTCGTGGGTTTTTGCTTATATCTCAGTTGTTTATGTACTGATGTTTCTGATTTTCAATACCGATCTACTCCCGAATATTTCTGATATTTTAATACCTTACCCGGGTCCAACCTATGTCGGGGGGCTTCAAAAAGTTGATTTCAACATACACACGGACAGACGGTCAGACGGACAGACTGACAGGGCTTAATTGACCTCCCTATTCATAAGCTTTCAGAAAATATATACTTTATGGGGTCGGAAATGAAAATTGTAGAAATTTCACACGGAATGACAAACCTATATATACCCTTTTTCACTGTGTGAAGGGTATAAAAATTTAAAAAAAAATTTTAAAAAAAAATTTTTTTAAAAAAATTTTTAAAAAAAATTAAAAAAAAAAAATTATTATATATTTAGAGCCGTATTCATAAAAAATATTTTAGGTTTATTAAAGGTTTATTTGACAGATGTTGTAGAGAAATTTGTCAAATAAGCCTTCCATAAACCCAAAATATTTTTTATGAATACGGCCCATAATATATATAAAACAAAAAAAAATTAAAAAAAAAAAAAATTTAAAATAATAAAAATATAAATAATATATTAAATAAAAAATAGAAATAAAAAAAAATAAGTAAGAGCGCTATATTCGGCCGTGCCGAATCTTATATACCCTTCACAACGTGAATTCATGCAATAACAGTGGTTTGTGTCACCATTTATCCCATATGAAATACGTACATACATATAAAAACATACGTATATAAAAACGTCCCATTGTAAAATTATAAATTCACGTATGAATGTTAAAAAAAACAAAAAAAAAAAAAAATTTAAAAAAATTTAAAAAAAAAATTAAAAAAAAAAAAATTTTTTTAAAAAAAAAAAATTTTTTAAAAAATTATTATGTATATAATATATATAAAACAAAAAAAAATTAAAAAAAAAAAATTAAAAAAAAAATAATAAAAATATAAATAATATATTATATAAAAAATAAAAAAAAAAAATAAAAACAAAATAAAAAAATTTAAAAAAAATTTTTTTTGGCTCAGCTGGGATTCAATGCCACGTTTTTTCTAACCAGTATACACGTTTGTATGTATGTTGTTGTTGTAATGTTGCTTTTGTGAAAAAAAATCGAGGTGGTCGTGGGTTTTTGCTCATATCTCAGTTGTTTATGTACCGATGTTTCTGATTTTCAATAGCGATCTACTCCCGAATATTTCTGATATTTTAATACCTCACCCGAGTCCAAGCGATGTCGGGGGGCTTCAAAAAGTTGATTTCAACATACACACGGACAGACGGTCAGACGGACAGACTGACAGCGCTTAATCGACTCCCCTATTCATAAGCTTTCAGAAAATATATACTTTATGGGGTCGGAAATCAAAATTGTAGAAATTTCACACGGAATGACAAACCTATATATACCCTTTTTCACTGTGTGAAGGGTATAAAAATAAAAAAAAAAAATAAAAAAAAAAAATTAAAAAAAAAATTTTTTTGGCTCAGCTGGGATTCGATGCCACGTTTTCTCTAACCAGTATACAGGTTTGTATGTATGTATGTTGTTGTTGTAATGTTGCTTTTGTGAAAAAAAAATCGAGGTGGTCGTGGGTTTTTGCTCATATCTCAGTTGTTTATGTACCGATGTTTCTAATTTTCAATAGCGATCTACTCCCGAATATTTCTGATATTTTAATACCTCACCCGAGTCCAAGCGATGTCGGGGGGCTTCAAAAAGTTGATTTCAACATACACACGGACAGACGGTCAGACGGACAGACGGACAGACTGACAGCGCTTAATCGACTCCCCTATTCATAAGCTTTCAGAAAATATATACTTTATGGGGTCGGAAATCAAAATTGTAGAAATTTCACACGGAATGACAAACCTATATATACCCTTTTTCACTGTGTGAAGGGTATAAAAAAACTATAAATAAATAAAGATATATATATTTATTTACTCACATTTTAGTTAACATTGCGGCGAATTGAATTTTAAGACAATGCCAAATTTAGCAATATACATTAGAGAATTTATTTGAAGCCAAACATCTCTAAATAGATTTTTTAGAGTTTTAGCGATACAGTTTTAGCTATAGCGAATTACAGAATTACAAATTTATTTCTATTTCTTACGCCGGCGAACGACGAACAAATTGATACAAGGTGACCATTTTTTATTAAATTTGGGTTTACTTCTTAACTTTTTAAGAAAATAAAGTTAGTTTTTACTTTAATAATTGTTTTATTTTTTATTTAAAACATTAAAAATAAGTATAAAAAAGTTAAGTACAAAAATTTGTTTTTATTTGTGTTTTTTCAAATGTTTAAGTTTATTAAGTGATCTTTTTTTCATATGGTCACACTATTAGCTGTTATACACAAACAAAATTTTTATCAAGGCGAATTCAATAAGGTGAACTCGTCGCTAAAACAACTACAAAGTGAAAAAATACAACGTGTATTTTGTTAGTGTAAACTAACTTAAGTTGTTAAAAAGTTGTTTACGAAATCAAAAATAAAAAACACGTTTGTTTACATATACATAATAATTTGTATAAAATAAAATATTAAAAAGGTGCAATAATGATCCGTACATATACGGTCTGTTGCAGAGAAATTCACTTCACAAATTTCTCTCCACCTATTTCTGGTGGCTTGAACTCTGGGCACATAGAACAAAGTTCCACTGCCCTTCAAATATTTCTTTTTACACAAAGAGCACACACGCATTATTCACAAATAAAAATAGGCTGTTTTATTTAATTTAATTCTATTTTTTTTTAACGTTTTATTAAATTTTTCACAATTCACAATTTTTTTATCTCTTTTTTTTAATTTTTAAGAGAATTTGCACAATTTTTCACAATTTTAAAAATTATTCAACTAATAGCGCCCACAAATGTAAACAATAAAAAAGTAATGTAAATGTTGTCAAGATCAACTTCTTCCAATTTCGGCCATAAAATGTTGGTTATCATCGATCTATAGCGTTTTCCATTGATAGTAACGGTGTTACCAGCTTCATTTCGAAAGAAGTACGAACCGATAAACTAGACTAAAAACCATACCAAACTGTCAATTTAGGTGAACGTTACACAAGCAAAATTTGACATTTCAATATGAAAAAGAGTGCTCAGCTGATAAACAGCTGCTTTAATAACTTCGCCTGATGTAAATTCGCCTTGATGTGTATGTATCATAAATATTTTTTATTTACTAACATTTTGCTACTACTTTTATCAGCTGTTTAAATGTTTGTTTTGACATTTAGGAAGTTTTTTGCAACAATAAAATACACGGTGCCTCTACCTGAAGTTAATATACCTTGGACCATTTTTAGTTTTTGAACATGAAGTGGAATCTGTTTGGATCACTTTTCTTAAAGATGGTCTCAACTAATCAGCTGTAAGCAGCCGAATTTTCCGAGACTGAGTAATTTAATACAAATATAAATAAAAAAGCTTAATTACATATGTCAAACTCCAAATATAAAAAGAAAGTTATAAATAATCTTTTCTATGAAGTCATCTGATTCAAACATGAACATGTTGAAAAAACAACGATATATGTTAATATGTTTTTATTGTAATTTTTAGTGCAGCCGTAATATATATATATACTCTATTGTTTGATTGCGGACATAACAAAGTTATTTTAAATTTTTTTCATTAAAACTTCGGTAGCAACGGGTGGAAGTGCATAGTACACATTTGTTTCTCTTTAATTTTTTTTTATATACATAATTTTTCATATTATTTTTTTATCTCATCATCTCTTTAGTAGTTCGTTATACGATCTAAACACCATACGACAGCGAAAAAAATTAGAAAAATAAATTCCTTAATTGTAAAAATTTTAGGAAGTTTTAAAAGAGAATGAAAAAAAATATGTGCCTCTCATTTCTTGTTTGTAAAAAGCATTTAACGCCATCAGTCGAGATAGCCTGATGCGGTTCATCCGAGTAAAATAATTCGGCGACGGCGGTAAGCCGGCTGGGGGCATATCAACCTGGACCTCTAAACAACAGCTGTACAATTTTGACGTTTTTTTCGGGCTTAAAATGTGGTTTTTTGCGTTCCAGAAAATTTTGGTAAATTTATCGTTTTCTGAGAGAATTTTTTGCTTTCTCTCATTTTACCGGACTTTACCCGGATTTACGTCGAACAAACCTACTATTATGTTTTATTTTTTGTTAAGTCCATCGTACAATTATTAGGTAGCCTCATTCAAACAGCTGAAAATTTTGAATATGCCTTGGTCAAGGCATATCCATAAGGTATATGCAACGTCGAATTGATACAACAAAGCAACTTTTCATGGGATGTTTTATGTCAAGGCCAATTCGTATATCAGGGATGGAAGAGTTGTTTTTTATATTAAATATAATAAAATTTGATTAAAAAAAGGATATATATTTTTTTAAACACATTGGCCCATAATCATAGACATAAATAAAGTATATTTTAAGTTTTTAAAGCTGACTTTTTTTAGAATTAACAATTTTGACTACCATAAACGATTAAAAGCATACTCTAAAGTTAAAACCAGCAAAAGTTGTTTTTAACTTACTTAACACCGACAACAGCTGTTTATCGTAAATTAAATAATAATTTAAAAATTTGGTAGAAGAAGGAATTTTTTCTTTTTGGTGTCATTAATAGAATTTAAAGGAATACTGAAATTTTATTTTCCTGGACTGCATCAAGAAAAAGTCTGTACAAAAAGTTAAAATGTTAAATTTACAACGTTTGGACAGAGACTTTCCAATTATTGATGACTTGAATGCCCATCAAAGTGACATCGGTAAGTAATTCTAGAATGCAGTATACAAACATTTCAATATTACTTTTTTTCAGCTGATCTTCATGGAATGTCTCAACCCACTGTCGGCGAATAATAAAAAAAAAAAATATGTAAAAAAATTGCTTTATTGCTTCCACAGTTTATAATATTTCCCAGCAACATTGAGCTTGGAAAAGTAAAAAACAAGTTTTACCAGTTGGCTCGATTTCCAACAGTAATTGGAGCCATTGACTGTACGCATGTGCGTATAAAATGTCCCGCAAAAAATGTCGGTCGGAAAATGTCTAGGTATTACCTCAACCGGAAAGGTTTTTTTCTGCTTTAGACCAGTTAGCCTCTCTTTCCCTGAATTTTTTTTGATCCTATAAGTAGTTACAAATAAAAATAACAATTAAACAGCCAAATATATAATATTAATTTTACGTTTTCCATTTTATCGGTTCAAATATCTTTTTAAGTTTTTCCGCTTTTATTTTTTTTTTTTTTTTGATTGACAATGTCAGCTGTTTAGCGTTGCCACTTGCTTATTTCTTGTTATCTTTTGTATGAAAAATTTTCTACATTTGTGGTGGCACCCGGTTAAAGTCCGTTCAATCTAAAACTTACTTTAATTTTAACTATGACTGCAAATTAATTAAAAGCATGTTTTAATTTTAAAGTTGTTTTTAAAAAGAACCGACTTTAGTGTTTGACTATGATTATGGGCCATTATTAATAACGCAAAAGCAACAAATATACATAAATTGAGCACATTTATTATCAAAAAGTACACTTAAGTTAATTGTTTAATACCGAAATCAAAATCACATTTCCTATCCCTGTATTAATAAATTAAATCAAGGCGAATTAAACCAATTTTGACAAAAAGTTTCCCCATCAGCTGGGCTGATAATTTCACCTGTATGAATTCGCCTTGCTTAAGGTTTAACTAAGTGTCAAATTTTGTTTATGTATGTGTATATATTGTGTACGTATATATCATGGTACAATCATCAGGTAGCCTCAGTTCTGCAACAACTAAATTCTAAATGTATTTTGTTGCTGGAAAACGACGACTTAAATGTCAAAAAGCAAATGTGTGTGCGTGTTTTTTTGCCGGTTGAATATATACGTACACAATATATACACATACATAAACAAAATTTGACATCTTAGTTAAACCTTAAGGTAGAAAAAAAATAATCAGCTGTTTTAGTGAGGCTACCTGATAATTCTACCATGGTATATATTCTACCGCCAAAAAAACACGCAAACACATATGCTTTTTGACATTTAAGTCATCGTTTTCCAGCAACAAAATACATTTAGGATTTTGTTGTTGCAGAACTGAGGCTACCTGATGATTGTACCATGGTTAAGTCCAAGGCATATCCATAAGGTATATGCAACGGCGAATTGATACAACAAAGCAACTTTTCATGTGATGTTTTATGTCAAGGCCAATTCGTATATCAGGGATGGAAAAGGTGTTTTTACATATTAAATATAATAAAATTTGATTAAAAAAAGGATATAATTGTTTGAAACACATTATTAATGACGCAAAAGCTACAAATATACATAAATTTAGCACATTTTTTTATCAAAAATGTACATCTAAGTTAATTGAATTTAAAATCACATTTCCCTTCCCTGCATTAATAAGGCAAATTCAACCAATTTTGACAAAATGTTTCACAATCAGCTGGGCTGATAATTTCACCTGTATGAATTCGCCTTGGTTAAGTCATTAATTTTTGTGCAGCTGTGGTGTGCAGAAATACGTTTTCTGTAGCAGAGGTGAAGTGGAAAAAAAACGACACAGTTTAATTAATATTTGTTTGAAAAATTTTGTTAATTTACGTATACCTACAAAAATAAAAAACATATTAATATTTGATATGGCATTTTTAAATAAAGTAAGTTTGTATAGTGCTGTAGTACCAATTCAAACATGGGTATGTTTACAAACATAAAAACGTTCCATATCAGGCATGGACAATTAAAATTTAATTTGTTTCCGTGACAAACACTTATGTCAAAAATAAAAGGTTAATAAATAATACAATAGATTGAATTTAATAATTATTTGAACAAAGGTATGCTTTAAAAAATTCAGGTGTGAGTGGTATGAGTTGTTTTGCTGTTTCTAGGAGAGCAAATGAAGCATTGTATTTTGCTACTTTGCAAAATTATACTTGCCACTATTTTGAAACGTTATTCTTTAACGGGTTTATAAAGTGATGCATGTAGATAATGAATCAAAAATAAAAATGTTTAATATTGTCACAATCGACACAACGTAGGAGCAGCAACGATATGTAAATAAATTACGTAAATATTTAAAAAGCAAAACGGCTTAAAAATAATGGTCATTTCGAAAACGAAACGATTTTAAATAAAACAAATTAGAGCGCTATATTCGGCTGTGCCGAATTTTATTTACCCGAGAGTGATAAAAACAAGATTACGCATTCCGACTGTGAAAAATGTTTTCGTTCTGCGCATATACGTCACATCAGCGTCTCACCAAAATCATTACCTATGTGTGTACATACATATGTATATAAATAGTGAGATTTATATAAATTTAAGGAGAATGGAAACATTATTTAAAAGTATATTGAATATATTAAAGTTTATATGGTTACTGTCAAGGCACATTTATTCATCAGGTAGTCTTGTTTCGTCAGCTGATTATTTTTTTCTTCACTTATTTTAAATTTCAGCTGTCAAAGTCTATAGATAAAAAACAATTTTTTCTCCTCTCTCATTTATTTCAAATGTCAAACCTAATATATAAAAAATATAAACAAAAAAATTCTCTCCGAACTTCAATTACCTGATGAATTAATATGCCTAGGTTACTGTTTTAAAGTTAATTAAAAAAATACTTTGTTTTTATTTATTATTATTGGTATCTATTAATTATTTAGTTTAGCACTTTTTTTTTACAATTATTACTTGTTTCTGGTGTGACGACACGCATGAAAGTGATGATTTACAGCAAACATGCGTAATATGTTTTTTATTTTTGCCCTTCACAATCATGTAACGATCATAGCTGATATAAGGTGTGTTCCACAAGATCTCGGACAAGTTCGGACTAATGAGAGTAAAATGAAAATTACTCTCTAAATTTGCCAAAACTACTCAAAATTGCTGGAACGCAAAAAACCATTTTTGCACTTCTTGTAATACTAATGGTGCTTACTTTTTAAATTAAAATCTATTTAAGTGATTTTAGACGCTTAAAAGCAATAACATTATAAAAACAAAACATTTGCATCATTGCCAACAGATGTTAAAAATAATTTAAAAAATAATTTTGAAAGAAAAGCTGAGCCAGTGTAAATTTTTTAAAAGCATTTTTTATTTTAAAGAACAAGGGCGATATCTATTCACTAATGTATTTACCACTTTAACTTTTTCATTAAAACCTTCCATTTTACTTTTTAATATATTTTTTAACAAAAACTAAACTTTTTCTTTTGCTTGCAAATTTTTTGATTAATTTTCAGTTTCATATGTAAACAAAAAACAGCTGATTGTTAAATTCTTGTCCGAACTTACCCAAAGAAAAAATTCGTGCAAATTTGTACAGGAAATGAAAAAAATTACTCTCTCAATTGCTCTCATAATTGAAAAAAAATTGTTATGTGGAACGCTTTTGGGTAACTTTGGGCAAGTTCGGACTGTTTCGTTATGCATGTGGAACAGAGCTATACATTGTATATGTACAGTGTTAAAACAACTTTCAAATTGACATATTATTTTGTCCTTGTCCCCATTAAACGAAGATTTTCTGCTGCCAAAGATACATATTATAAACATATACACTTACCAAATCCTCTTTCACTCCGTGTGAACGGTATAAAATGAGTATTTATTGTTTTCTACTTATTTAAAGATTTTCGGGTCGATTTTTATTTCGGGCCATTATTACAACTTACCGTTAGTTAAAGACAGGATTTTGTCGGACCGATAAATGGCTTTGCATTATAAAGCCTTCATTAAATATATATTTTTTTTATTGAATATTATTAGTATTAATAATAATAACAATAAAATATGGAAGTTGTAATAATGCGAGGCACAAATCCTATCTTTACCTAAAGGCAAGTTGTAATAATGACCCTTAAACTTTTTGTTACTTATTGTTCAGAATTTTGCGGGTAAAAATAGGATTTTTCATAAAAGCTTTATTTCGAAATCGATTAAAATTTATAAATATGGTATCCAATATTGAAATAATTTATATTATAGACAATAAGGCAAGCATTCCCTGCAAAAAAAGTTTGAAGTAATGCAAAGCAAATTGTAAGTGTATCAATCTTGATCTTAAATTTGGTTTATATTTTCTGTGCAATTTTCTTGTAATTTTTTATGTATTTAATTTATTATATTTAATTAATTATATTTACAATTATAACATTATATTTTTATATTTTAAGTAAAAAGCATTGCAATTTTTAGTAAAGTGTGTGACCGATTATGGCTTCAATAAAAATTTGTAAAACAATTTATGCAAAGTTTATTAATATACTAATATTAATATGATCGCAAATTGATCTCAAACATTTGTGTGTAATGTTAAAATCACTATTGCTTGTACCTAAATTGAATCACTTTAGCATTATTTAAACCTTTGCAAAATCTCATTTCTGTTAGGGTTTATCTGGTAAATAAATAGAAATTACTCTTTCTACACATTTCTTCCGTTAAATTTTCCAACCTTGGTTTTTGTATAAACATATGTATGTGTTTGTACATACTCTAACGTCAACGTTATTTGTACTTTGCCCCTGATTTTATTTTGTGATTTGATAACATTCAGCCCAAGGTGTTTTAGCTTCATATGAATATGAAAAAACAGTGGTAAGAAATTTTCGTAGAAAAATTTTAATTTTTTTAAATAAAAATCTTGAATAGAAAAGGCAGTTCAAGCCTTTGGTACATAGGCATAGGAAACATGGAATGCTCCCAGTGATAAATACACCGAAAATTTTAATAAACATATGTCTTAGAATAATTCTTCGATTGTTTTTTTGCCACAAGCAGACAAAAAACGAAGGCAGCCATAAAGAGTATAACCAGCTCATACATGTCCCACGCAGAAGACAAACATTCGAACTAGTTGGAGTGCATAAAAAAATATGAAAAGGTCTAGAACGAATCAATATCTACACTCCTTGAATAAACGGCGAGAATACAAATAAATTAAAAATGCTGCTTATGGTGTAAACTACAAATCCTTTTTTCGCAGTATCGATGACACAATCTTAATGAAAAACGATTTTATAGTTATTTTTCACTAAAAAAAAACTACAATAATTTGTATACCCTTGTGGTGCACATTATCAGATTAGGCACGGCCGAATATAGCACTCTTACTTATTTATGTTATTATTTTTTTAAATAATGTCTATCACACCTAAAAAAACTTGAAAAATATTTTTTGTAATCCACATTTTTAAATTGAGAAAAATGATTTAAAGTTTCATATTTTTTACTACCAAAATTTTTTTTATCCCTTCACAGTAAGTGTTAGGTATATAGGTTTGTTATTACGTGTGAAATTTCTACAATAATCATTTCCTACCCCATAAAGTATTTATTTTTATTTATAGGGGAGTCAATTAAGCATTATCCGTCTGTTCGTGTGTATGTTGAAATTAACTTTTTGTAGCCTTCCGACATTGCCAAGATCCGTGAAAGGTACCAAAATATCAGAAATTTTCGGGAGCAGATCGGTAAAAACTAACATATCGTTCTGACACCAACTGAGATATAAGCACCAAAATACAACTGCTTCAGTGTTTTTCTTAAAATGAACAAACGGAAATCGATATTTTTCAATTTCTATACAATCGAGAGAGCCAATATTTGGATCAAGTGAAAGGTTCTGAGTATTAAAATATAGTTAGCTATGAAAAGAAAAAAATCTAAGGTGCCGTCATAGATTAAATTGCGAATATATTATTTAAAAATAGTAGTTAGGGCAAAGTGCCCTTTAACCCCCACAATATTAGTATCAAATAAAAGCTATTAAAAAACTGTAAAATAAAGATGACGTTTGAAACAACATTTTTATTAAAAAGACCTTAAGCTTAAAAAAACCATTACATATTATTAAAAAAGGTCAAAGAATTTAATTATTATTTACATAATGTCTCTATATTGAAATATATCTGTTTTGTTTATAAGCAGAAACTATCACCCCAATTCTAAATATTCCCAGGGAAATGAATTCCCCGGGAATTCATTTTTCCCGCAAATAGAATTCCCCTATTCTAAACAGTCGGGGAAGGAAATAACAAGGGAGAGAGAATTTTACATTTTCGAAGTCAGCTGTTTGCTTTTGCTGTTTTGTTTTGACAAAATATTTGCTAATAATTTTTAGCGTAAAAAGTGAATATTCATAAATAATAAAAAAAAAAAATTGATAAAAGTGAACAAAAACGTTTAGTGTAGCGTTGATAATAATAGTAGCTGAAGCAGAAAACTCTGAAGCACAAGAATAAGCAAAGGGTAGAAAGGAAAATGCTAAGTGACGCCAGCAACCCCCTTGAGTTGCCGTACACTTTGTAAATTTTACTTTTGGAAGGTTAGAATCTGTTGGACGTGTTAAGGTATTCAGCCCAAACGTAAGTCCTTTGCAATTTCTCCAATCGTGAAATTAAGTGCGACTTTCCGCTTCTTTGCTGAAGGTTTGTACCAAACGGGTATTGGTATAGATTACGGTGTGTCTGTGGCTCAGTGTAGTGTTAGCAAAGTTCTGGCTGAAGTTATTAATATATAAGGAACATTTATGCCCAATGTAGATAATTTTCTGCAAAACTAAAGTGCAAAAACGGAAAGTTGCGTTAGCTCTTTGTGAAGTATGGCATTCCAAACGTTATTGGAAGTGTTGACAAAACTCAAAAAATTAAAGCTCTGTGATCATGAGCTGAGGATTCAGTACGCTGATGCCTCACATCCCGGAGCGTGTCACGATTCATTTATTTGGATAATGATGTGGTATCCTTAGACTCACCACAATATTTATCCATTGGCCAAAATATTAGAAAATATAATAGAAAAATATTAGAAAAAATATTGCGAATAATCTCTAATAAATTTCTGTAATAAAGCCATTTCTTATATATGTATGTAGTATATACATTTTTTTAAATAAATATAACATTTTATTAAAAAAAACTTAAAAACTTCAAAAATTAAAAAAAAAAAAAAAGATAAATACAAATTAAAATTATTTTAAAATATGTATGCATTTCTGTCAGGGGTACAAGAAAGAATTTTTAAAATTAAATTTTAAAAATTTTCTCCCTAGCCTTTAAATTGTTTTTCAAATTACAGAAGTCATTTTAAACAAAATAAAACGCAAATTAGTCAACTGCATTCATGTCAGTTATTGCGTGATTGTGCAGCCAAACGTATACAAACTGTTAAAATTTCATAATTAGGTATAATTTTTATTATAATCTTTTTTTGATTTTTTCTTTATGAAATTATGTTTTTTTTTATATTTGAAACGGTTACCCGGTTTTTTCTCAATTTGCAAAATAGAAACCGGTTTTTTCAAATTCCAATTTTCAAACTATTTGAAAACCGGTTTCCTAAAAAGCCGAATAATCGATCATCCTAGTAATTAGTTATATAGGGTGGCTGATGAATTTTGCTACATTAAGAAACTCAAATAACTATTTGTAAAGTTTATGAACTTTTTTTTTATTACATACATTTTTATTAAAGTAATTCATGAAGTTTTGAAAATAATTGAATTCAAATGGCTTCCACCCTCGGTGACACATGTGCGACATCTTATCAAAAAGTTGTTAACTGCCTGGAGGGTTGCAGTGGGAATTGCCTCAATTTTCGTCCGAATGTATTGCTTAAAATCATCCAAATTTGTTGGTTTTCTTTTGTAAGGTCAGGAGACTTGAGGGCCAACGGAATGTAGAGTTTCTTGAAATTAGCTAATTGGGGAATTTCGTCCAATTCTGTCATAAGGCGTGGCTATGTGACAAGTTGTCCCATCTTGTTGAAACTTCACAGAGTTAAAATTATTTTTTTTGGCGTAGTTCTGGAAAGAAAAAATCTTTGTCGACTCATATTCGAATATTTTGTTTGTGCCTAGTCATTTGTGCCTAGCCATTTGAATGATCTTCTCGCAAAATTCCAAGCGAACCGGGAAGTCTGATGTATTCAGTTTGCTTGTTAGTTGCTTATATAGAAATAAGTTTAAATCTGGATGCAAAATTGTCTGCAGTGACTCTTCTGTAACCCATTTGAGCAGATAAGCTCCTTGTTGAAACTCTAGGATCGGATTGTATGGCAACAGCTACAGCAGCGATTGTTTCCTGTGTCTGAACTGAAGGATCTCGATGATAAGGCCTTCTTGCGATTATGCCACGTTCGGCAAAATCATTCACAAGCTTCATTATTGTCCATCTGCTGGAAGTAGTGTCGCCAAAAGTGCGCCGGTATTCTCTTTGGATGGAAACTACGGACTCTTAAGCGGCAAGCGACATACTATTTAAATTTTTGTTTCATTGTCCTAATTCTCTATTTTCGTTAAATCTAAAGATCAATCTATAAAATAAAAATAGAACAAGTTGGTTACATAGAAAAACGATATTACGTTTTTTTTTGGAGCAGCTTTCATTAGACACCCTGTATTTCAAAGAACAAAAATTAAACTAATAATAAATTGCTAAACTTATTATGTTTTTTTTTTAAATTTCGATTTATTTTAAAAGATTTCTTAAATTTTAAAACATATACATATAATACTAAGTATATCCTCCTTTATTTGATATAACTTCTTTCAATTAAGGCTTCTTTTTATAATGCCTTCCCGACTCATACACTTTGCGAGAAAACAATCTTCAAACTTTTTCTAAAACATTTAGATCAGGAACATACGAAGTTCATCCTAAAGTACTTACTTTCACACTTCAAATCGATTTCTTTTTAACCCTTGCGAGTCGAGGCCTTATATTGTTGAAATATCCACGGAGTGGGTCTAAAGACAGAAATGTGGAAAGCCATTTCAAGGGCCGCTTTGTAATTATTTGCGTTTGTTTTTTTATAAATAATTAGGCTCACACTAAAAAATATAACTTACTAAATTATTCGGGATATGCTCCCAACTAATGCTTATACCAACTGGTGCTTATACCAGATCGTCAGTAGACCTTTTACCCGAATTCTTGAAAAAGTTTAAGATGTTATAAGTTTTATTTTCAAATTCTCATTAACAAAATGATAAATGCATATAGTTAGGGTTGCCATTTCTATTAAAAAAAAAGAGGACGCCAGCATAAAAAATTTAGGACATTTCTCCAAAAAAAAAGAGGACACATTAAAAAAAAATCAAATTTGATAAAATGTACGACGCCAATTAAAATACAAAAACAAAACTTGATTTTACGAAAAAACTTTATTTACAAAAATACAAACTGAACATATTCTGATTTAATGGTTGAAAATAAAAACAAAAAACCAAAAAAAAAACAACAAAAATTCATTGCATTCATTATCGGGAATGTGCACTTTTAAAAATTGTATATATATTTTTCAACACTTCCAATTTAAGCCAATATATTACCATGGCATCTCTTCAAATATTTGTAAAACTCTAGGCAATCCATATCAAAATTATATACCCTTACTATATTTGTTGTTCAAGACTTTCTTCTATATCTGGAAAACAAACTTTATGAAAAACACACAGCTGACAAGCAGACGCCTTTGCCGAACTTTTTTAAAACAAAAGACAAGTTAAAATAGGCCACTTCGATAAATAGCGACAATTAAGGATAATAAAACTAATTTTGTGCAAAGAGAAGTTTTAAAATTGTACTTTTTCAAAACTAATTGTACGAGCACCTAAATCTTTTTTTATACATTAAATTATGTGATCTGTGATTTACAGTTTAAATGTAAGAAAAAAACTTCAAAAAAGGTGCAAAAAGCCGGACAACCCCGGACATTTGCTAAAAAAAAGAAGTTGGACTGCCCCGGATGGCCTAAAAAAGAGGACGGTGTCCGGGGAAAAGAGGACGGATGGCAACCCTACATATAGTAGACCAGCTTAAACCCAACAACCAAATAAAAAATTGAAAGATTTGTTGGGAGCATATCCCGAATACTTTAGTAAATTATTATAAATGAAAAATTTTATTTTTCGGTTGCCATTTATACATATTTAGTGTTAACCGACGCGTCGGTTAGCCAAATGTGAAATGGATTAAAAAAATAAAACACTTCAAAAAGGAAAAAATGTTGGTTGTATTTTTGAGAAAATTTGTTTGAATTCTCATTTTGTTAATGAGAATTTGAAAATAAAACTTATAACATTTTAAACTTTTTCAATAATTTGGGTAAAAGGTCTACTGACGATCTGGCATAAGCAGCAGTGAAATGCATATCGACCAGCTTAAACCCAACAAAAAATTAAAATATTAAAAACAAAATATATACAGTGGCCGACAAAAGTCTACGTACGACCACAATTTTTGACATTTTAGAAGTCTAAAAAAGTTAAATAAAAAACTAATGATGCAGTAAGGTTTCAAATTCAATTTTATTAATGTTAGCAAAAAAAATATATTTTCCAACATTAACTTAAAAAATTATCCAAGAAAAACCATTAAAATACCTTGACAAAAGTCTACATACGATATTTAAGATAACATAAAAACTTATTTCGAGTATTAAAAACTACCACTAATTTTTAAAATTAATATTTAGTTGGGCCACCATGGGCATCTATGACTGCCTGCAACCTTCTGGGCATCGAATTAACTAAATTTTCTAACTCTGTAGATGAAATATTTTGCCATTCCTCTTGAAGCTTCAGTCTCAGTATTGGGGCACTAGTAATATTATGATTTCGGATTTTTCTTTGTAGTATCCCCACACGTGCTCAATAACGTTCAAGTCCGGACTTTGTGGTGGTGTGTACAACTGTCGTGGAGCTTGGTACAGCAACCAATCTTTGACAATTAACGCCGTATGCTTCGGATCGTTGTCTTGTTGGAATATCCAACTTTCACCAAGACTTAAGTTATCAACCGATTGTTTCAAATTTTGTTCTAAAATAGATTTGAATTGATACCGATCCATATTACCCTCAACAAAATCCTACTCCAGAAGCAGCCACAGCACCCCAAACCATTAAACCACCTCCGCCGTGTTTAACTGTACTAACTACGTTTTTAGAATCCAACGCTGTATTTATTTTTCGCCAAACTTTATCTCTCCCATCACTTCCAAATATGTTATATTTGGATTCGTCAGTGAATAAAACTCGTTTCCAGAAATCAAATCCCTTTTCAGTATGCTTTTTAGCAAACTCCAAATGAAGTTTAAGAATTTTTCACTTATTAGGGGTTTTTTTCTAGGAGTTCTGCTGTGGTAACCATTATTATTTAAGGTTTTTTGTATGGTTCGTGGATGTACAATTATTTCTGATCTTCTGGCTAGCTCTTCGGCCAATTTCGAAGCATTCATCCTAGGCTGTTTGTCAACTTCTTTTAAAATAAAGCTAACGTCTCTTCGATTGAGTTTCTTTGGACGACCACTACACAGCTTACTTTCAGTAGTACCAGTGCTTTTATATTTGCTAAATATTGTTTGAACAGTAGATTAACTTAAATTTAAGAGCTTTGATATTTCACCAATGATTTTTTTTCATTTCTGTGTTTTACAACTAAATTTCTTACTTCAATTGAAATTTCTTTGCGACAAGCCATTATTCACTACTAGAACGAATATAAATCAATCCTTTAACGCAATAATAGAAGTAAAAAATAAATAACGGCACTTTTCTGTTGGTATTCAGCAACAGTTACAATTGCTTATTTGTCGTATGTAGACTTTTGTCAACGTATTTTAATGATTTTTCATGGATAATTTTTTAAGTTAATGTTGGAAAATATATTTTTTTTGCTTACATTAATAAAATTGAATTTGAAACCTTACTGCATCATTAGTTTTTTATTTAACGTTTTTAGACTTCTAAAATGTCAAAAATTGTGGTCGTACGTAGACTTTTGTCGGCCACTGTATATATATATATATATATAGTCATTCCTTTTTCCGTTTTTAAAGGTAAACTCGTTTTATCATACTAATGTAATAAATGTGAGTGTTTGGATATTTGTTACTCAATCACGCAAAAATGGCTGAACGGAACTAAATGAAATTCGGTACATAGATAGATAACAACCTAGATTATCACGATAACCAGACCAAGTTGTTGGCAAACTCATCATCACAGCCTAAAAGGGTTATTTGTTTTGTAACTAAGTATTTATGTTCTATACCGCTAGTTTTCATATTTGAAACTATTGCATACAAAAAATCTCTCAATAGTTAAAATAAATTGTTTTCTTTAAGTATACGTATGTATATCGTCATATGTTTAAAAAAAAGCGCTTAGGACAAAAATATCAAAATTCACTTTTTCTGATAGATAATGATGTGTCTAAACGCATTAACGGAGAGCGGTAAAATTTCATTAGTGTATTTCTCGAGCAATAAAATTTTTTTCCCTGAAAATTGCTAAAATCTATACTTTACGAAATGAGTTATAGATCAAAATGTACGAAAATAATAAAAAAATGGAAAAATTATATGTACGATCCTGAAATTGCTTTTTGGTCAAAAGACTTGTAATAACAAAAAATGAAGGTGGCACGCCCTACTCCCATATAACGCTTAATCTCAAATTCATATATTTTTTTTATATTTATTAAAACTTATTAATTTTATCAATATCGTTAATAGAGTTATGAGAATTTACATATAGTATTACAACAATTAACATCTGATTAATTAAATAAAGAAACTACTAATATCACAGTTTAAAGGAAAAGTTGGTTATAAAAAACCTCGTATCAACTTAGAAGTCATAAGAGATTTTAGAACAATCACTGAAATTTGTCTTTTAAACAAAAGACCCTCAGTGGTTGTTCAGCAAATTTCTTAATATTTCAAAATTTGACCTTCTGCATTTTTCATTAAATGACAGCGTCAGTTCCCTTGTCAATGAATTAAACATTTTAAAGTTAAAGTTTCTATGTAGAAGATAAGTTGGATATCTAAAAGGTAGATTTTGTATTATTTTCAAGTTTTTATTTTGAATGATTTGCAATTTCTTTGTATGCGTTTTAGCAGCCTTTTTGGACCAGATTTGACAACCATAGGTCATAATCGGTCGAATACACATTTTGTAAATAAGTACCTTGTTCTTTATATTAAGTTTAGATCTTCGGCTAATTAAGGGGTATAAGGCACGGCTACACTTAATTGCCTTCTCACAAATGTAATTAACATGCTGTTTAAATAAAAGTTTTTTGTCAAAGATAACTGCTAAATATTTAATTTCGTCATTCAATGGAATAATTGTTCACCTAGACGATAAATATCTAGTAGGAAAGCGTTTTCACGATTTGTTAAATGGAAATATAATTGCTTGAGTTTTATCGTCATTGACTTTTATTTTCCATTTGTCATAGTATTTACGAATTAATTTAAGATTATTTTCCATTCTTCTAATAATCGCATTCGACACTTTACCGCAACAAATAAAGGCGCTGTCATCTGCCTAAAAAGCCGCATCATGGTCTCTTCTTAGAGTAACAACGGATGTATATATCGAGTATAGTGTAGGGGATAATACTGATCCCCTCTCCCAACTCTTTTAAGTTGATGTACAGTGGAGTGCTCTTTTCGAAAACCAAATTGTTCTTGATTTATGATATTATTGCAAATTGAAAAATCTAAAATTCTGGTGTGAATAATTTTCTCGAAGAGGGTAATTTAGGATCTTTTCCAGATTTGTGGATTGGAATTACCTTAGCCATTTTAAAAACGAGTGGGAAGTACCCATTTGCTTAAACAAAAGTTAAATAGTTTACTTAAGATTTCAAAAAAGTAATCGGACATATTTTTAAGTACTATGCTGTTAATCCCATCTAAACCAGGGGTTTTATTATTTTTTAACAAATGCATAAACGATTTGACTTCAGACAAATTTGTAAGTTCAATACTTGTATCATCGGTAAGAGTTTGATTAAGGTCATTAATGTATCTTGTTTCTCTGAGAAATTAGCATTTTACTAATTTCTGAAATTTCACGTTGGAAGACCAACTGGCATTTTATTAGTAGCTTCTTTTACAATGGATATTAGTTTACTTAATGCTAAATCTAGATTAGCTGTGTTTGTAATATTTTGATCAATCTCTTGTAATATTATATCACTTTCAACGAAGTTTTTTATTGATGACCAATCGGCTCGATTATACAAGGGTAGCATCAAAATGCTATTTTGTACCTCTCCATAAATGACGCAAGATAGTGGTACATGGTCCGACTGCAACATATTTGGATGTGTTTCCAAAAGGATGTGTTAGTTAAAAGGATGTCTACTGTAGACGGCTGTACTAGATTAATATTTTGTCCAAAACGAGTAAATGCATTTGAGTAATAAATGTAGTTGTTTGATTGAAGGCTATGGCTATAAAGCTCAATACCAGCAATATTTTTCGAAAAACAATTCCAATGCGTATGTTGAGCGTTTAAGTCACCAAATAAAAAAAAGTCATTTGACCGTCTAGTTAAAGCATCCATCAGTTTTAAAATTTATAGTATAAACCGGATTGTACGCAGATGTAAAAATTACAGGGCGCCTATTTATTATTACTCGAACCGAAATATTTTCAGCCACACTCGTATTTATAGTTGGTAATATTTCATGTTCAACATTGTATTTTACTGCGATGAGTACACCGCCACCATGAGTTGGTCGATCCTCTCTATAATTTTTGTAGCCTCCAAGTTTAAATTTATGGTGGGGTTTCAAAAATGTCTCATTGATAAGGAGAATATCAACTTCCTTGTCAAATAAAAATTTTTCCAGCTGTGAAGCTGCTGACTCAGTCGTTATGCCTTGAGCATTCCAGTGCATAACATGAAAATTGTGACTAACTGTTGATTTATATTGCATGTTTAAGCATAATCCCCAGCACTCGTAGCTTGTCGTACTTATTTTGGCACCTTTGAAGTGCATCGACAGCATCAAAAAATATTTGCATTAATTTCTTATTAGAAATATCATCTTCATTTCTGTTAACAAGGGTCTTACTTCTTGTTACATCAGAGTACAGTACATTACTTTTAGCACCAGAGTCACGTGTGTAATTTTGGGGTTCCTTACCAGGCAGTTGGGGAAAATTAACTTCATCGGAGTAAGAAGTTCAGCATATTAGTCCTATGTGGTACTTTATTTCTGGCTGTGGTACGTTGACGAATCTCCAGGTAGTCCTGACGACACGGGCATTTCGGGTCGTCAGCTCTGTGCTTTACATTATTAAAAATTCCTCCTACCACAGTTGTAACATTTGTAGACAATGTTCTCACTATTAGCGGCTTTGTTTAATTGACAATCTGCAAATTCGTGATTACCCGCACAGGCTGCACACACTACTACTCTGTTACAGTTCCTAGCACCGTGACCATACATATGTATAGCATTTGGTGCATTGAGTAGGGCCTTTGTTACCCTTGAGTGGTCTTCTCCAGTAAACGGCAATATTACTAAAATATCTTATTTTAAGTATATCCCTCTTCGACACTTGTTGGCGATCGAATTCAATTAGATATAGCGTATCATTTGCGGTTGATCTTTTCGTGGTGATTTCCTTTACACTTACCGGATTTATATTATGTGAATTGTTAAATTCATCACAAATTATCTTAGTATCCATTTGAATAAGACCAAACAACACTAATTTAAACGTTTTTGCATCTTTTATTTCATGCGTGTAAAATTGGTACTTCTTAGTTCTTAGTACATTTAAGGCCTCGTTATACAGTATCCTTGAGCTAGATATTATTTTTGTTCCAATGGACATTCTTTTGAACATATACCTGTCTCCAATTAGTCCAAAAACTGATAAAAAACTATGGACAGAGTCCACTACAATTGGTGGAATTTTCTCCTTGTGAGTGTCATGTTCTTCTTCATTTGCAAGTAGATGAAATCTATTTGCATTACTGCTTTGTACTTCTGATGTTTTAGGCACTTTAAATTTTGGGCAATTACCCCAATGCTTCTTTCCTTTTTTCGACATCATTGTCAGAAATTCTCACAAACACAAAATAGTATTACTATCGTCTTTTTTATAAATAAAATTAATTTAATAATTTAGAGCAAAAAATAACATCGTTACGTTTTTAGGCAGAGATGCCAGATGTCTCAAATTCATATAATTTCTCTAAGGTCAAAGATTTTGCAAGAATAAAGGTCTCTATATTAAAATATCTATGTTGAATTTATCAGCAGAAACTACTTTGAGACACCCACTTCTCACATATTCTACTGTTAATGAAATAAAGCGACAAAATAATATGTATGATGATGAAATATAAAATATATACATTTCTCGTCAATAAAAGTATAATTTCAAAAAATTAAGGTGACACGTCCACTTTAACGTCTACCTCCCATATAACGCTTTATTTTAATTTCATCTAATTTCTCTATGGAAAAAAATTTTGAAAGAAAAAAGGATTCTATATTAAAATTTCTAAGTTGAATTTATTAGCAGGAACTGCTTTAACACGCCTACTTTAACATAAAATTCTCATATAATTTACTGTTAATTAAATTTAAAATCTCATAAGACAGAATTATATGTATTAGATACATATATAATTTCTGGTTGATTTTACTATAATGCCAAAAAATAAAAGTGAGAACCGCACTGTAACGCTTACCTCCTATATAACGCTTTATCTTAAATTCATATTATTTATATATGACAAAAATTAAAAAAAAAGAAATCAAACATTAATTATATAATTTTAAAAGTTAGAGATGACATGCCCACACAAAGCTAATATTATGTTTCAACTACCTCTGGGTAAAAAATTGTACTCTTCAGTTTCAGTAAAAATACAATATTTTAGTAAAAGTGTAAGACTAAACTTAACAAAATAAATTCATAGAAAATCGAAGTTATACGAACAAATTATACATACATACATATTTTAGAATAAAGAGATTATTCCATAGCGATTACTGTTAATAACAAAATAATAAATTATTTGCTATAAAGGTACACCAAATTGTTGGTGGGTATCAAAAATTCGACACAGCCGAATATAGTGCTCTTATTTGTTTTAATTGGTGTATGACCTTTTCGGTTTCAGAAAAATAAATTCTTAAAATGGTCAGTTTTTTTATCTCAGCAAATACTTGACATTTCAAGGCTAACATTCCTTTGTTTAGAAAACGTATCCAAAAACCGTACTTAAACTAACATAAATTTTACCAAATACATAATTTTTATACTAGCAATACCGTAAATTTCTTTTGTCATTTTGTTGTAAACTATACATAACGAAAATAAATTCGTTCAATGCAAATATTTTTTATTTGTACATAAAATGATTCCCATTTATTAAACAGACTAAGGAGCTAAGATGCGGCACTAGTTCGTCGGTTAATATTTCTTTAGTTAAACATTTTGTTAAACGAGTTGTAAAGGATGTTGCTGAGAAATTTGTTCCCACATATGCTGTGAAGATTGGATTTTTTGGCAACAAGCTACTTATGGAAGTGATTTTCTTTTATTTTTTTTTTTGGGAATTTTTTATATTTTAATTTAAATGGCAAGGTTTGAAAATAATAGAGCCAGGGTATCCCATGATGGTTCAGTATCCGTAAGTCGACCTATACCTTCATATAGGAAGTCGGAGCTGAACGCCAAAAATATTTTTTTTAAACGTTTTGCAGAAGTTAATTGAGAATCCGGGTAACTGTACAGCTAACTGACGCCACGCAATTAACCAATGCGAGAGTGAGACGAAAAACTTTCGAAGTCAGATAAAAAGGTACGGCCTGATTGTCTTTATTCGATAACGACAATGACGCGCGAGTTCTTGACCCAATCAGAGCTGAAATGCGACTGGATGTGATTTTAAACTATGTATATGATTCTCAAGGTCGATTATTACTATTCGCCTATTAAGCAATGTCACAATTGCGGACGTATAGGGCACACACGCAAGAGCTGTAAATCGGAAAGAAGATGTGTCAAATTAGGTGGCTGTGAACCTAGTTGTGAGATAGTAAAATGTATTCTTTGCAGTGGTGTAGATCATTATTCAGGTAAAAAAACACAAGATACGAATAGACTTACAATTCTTGAAAATAATGAGGACAATTTTCTGCACTTGTACGTCACAAAAAGGAACTATTTAAAAGCAAGAATTCATTCGCTGTTTGTACCTCGACTTGTGTAGAAGCAATTTTAGAGTCTGTGAGAAGATAGTAAACGAAGGACAAGAAAGCTGCTTTAAAAAACATTTGCGAATAATTACTAAATTTTTTCTCGTGTAAAAATTAGTTTATCTATTTTTGAATCGTTTGTGCAGAAAATCGGTCAAGAATTTTTAATTAATCTTGCCTGCTTTTACGAAGTGTAAAAGTGACGCCGTGACGTCACGAGAAAGCTTTTCGTTAGATGACGATGATGATAATTTTTATCGTCGAAAACGAATCTTGTTGGAAAAAGGAAGAGTGACAAAGGCAAATAAACTAAATAGAAAATAATGGAAAGATAAAATGAAAAAAATGGTAGGAGAATATGGCGGGAAGAATAAAGCTGTTGACAGTAGGTCTAACCCTATGAGAAAAATAGATGAGATGATGCAATATGAAATGAAACAGTCCGCCAGGGCGAATCACAATGATAATTTTGAGAAATAAGACTGCAACAAGGCTGAAATCCTTCGGCGACGTAAGGTTAATGAAAAGACTGCTGTTGAGACTGAATCTAGTAAATGTATGCTCGTGGGCGATGGTGAGTGTTTAGAGGGCACGGGGAAGACCACTGGTGGTAATACAGACACGATCACAAAGTATGATGCTGCTGAGCAGATTCTATATCTAATGGATCATTCAGGTGAGATTATTGTACTCTTTGATACATCTCAGGCCGATGGTGTGAACAATAAAAAAATTAGAAATAGTTTATATTTTATGAGAAAGTGCGTGACATAAAAATTGTTGGCATAAAGTCTATAAAGGCAGTAGGTATTTCTTTATATAAAATTTATTTTGACACTACCATGAGTGCGAATATTGCTATAAGAAATGATGAGTTAAGGGCCAGGGGCATTAGACCTTTTGTTCCTCGCACATATCTTGAAATCTTTGGGGTCATCAGGGATGTTCCCATTTATTTAACTGATGATGAGCCTAAATGTGGTATATGTTCAATTGTTAACATTTCGTCTGTTAAGCGTTTTATGAAACGAATGGTGATGGATGACACAGAGGAATTTGTTCCCACATATGCTGTGAAGATTGGTTTTCTTGGAAACGAGCTTCCTATGAAAGTGATTTTTAACTATACGGTTCTCAAGGTCGATCATTACTATCCGCCAATTAGACAATGTCATAATTGCGGACGTATAGGGTTCACACATAAGGGCTGCAGATCAGATAGAAGATGTGTAAGATGTGGTAATTTAGGTGGCTGTAAGTCTAACTGTGAGACATTAAGGTGCATTTTTTGCAATGGTTTGGATCATCATGCAGGCTAGAAACATAAATGCTCAAAATGGGCTCGTGAACAGGAAATAAGAAAGATTATGACAATTAAGACACTCTCTAAAAAAGAGGTTTTAGATTCGTTTGTCACACATGATGCAAATAGATTTTCTATTCTGCAGAATAATGAAGATAACTTTCCTGCACTAGAACGTCAGGAAATACTCAATTTAAGAGTAAGGATTTGGAGGTGAACAGACTTTTAACACCAAGATCTTACAACAACGTTGTTAAACAGACTAAGAGACCTGTAAGAAACTTAAATGGCAGAAAATACGTTGATCCTCCGGAATTTCGGGAGGCAAAATCTCAAGGCCGAGTATTTGATCGACCAAGCAAGTATCGGGTTGACAATCTTGAGAAGATAACAGAGCTACTGAAATTTATGAAGGATTTCTTTACAAAGGAGAATAACTCAAAGGGTCTTACTGCAGTAGCTCATTTTGGCGAAAGATTAGGTAGACAGTACAGGGAACTTGATTGTGAGTACATATCGCAATCAAATTTAAATTTTGAGGATGAGACTGCTGTCAGTCTTTAAAGGCGAATCGTAACAACATTGAATTTTTTATCAATCACAGAGACTTTGACATTCTTTGTCTAAGTGAAGTTTTTGCTCATGACATTCGGAAAAAGCAACACAAACTTTTAAATTATAACGTTATACAGAAAACTGATAGAACTGATGGATATGGAGCTGTGGCAATATCCTTGAAGAAGAATATGCGCTATAAGAGAATAAAATTTAACACTCCTTTTAACATACTGATAATTAAAACCCAAAGTCTTTCTACCAA
The DNA here is from genome assembly GCA_941918925.1 of Phyto melanocephala. Taxonomy (NCBI): domain Eukaryota; kingdom Metazoa; phylum Arthropoda; class Insecta; order Diptera; family Rhinophoridae; genus Phyto; species Phyto melanocephala. The sequence continues at coordinate 59,210,433 of OW799235.1, forward strand.
CTTTGTCATATGTGCGGTGTACTTTGAACAGACTATAAACATTTCTGATTTGAATTTGATCATGCTGAATTTAATTGAGTTACTGAATAGACACGATAATGTCATTATTGCTAGAGATTTAATGCAAGAAACAGCTATGAAATTCAAATTAATAAACTAAATGGAAATCCAAATGCCAGGAAAGCTTGGCGTTTTGTAGGAAATGTGAACGGAAATGATGGCCCTTCAAATCTATCATCATGGAGTGTCGAAAATAATTTGCCTTATTTACAACATCTGAAGGAGCAGGTTCCAGTAGTAAACTCGCAGTCAATTGTGAGCGATGCCACCTTTGATCACGAAATAGAGTTGGGAAATGTCAAAATTGATATTGAAGAGGCATCACATATGATATGGTGCGTGCTCTTCCTGATATCTCCAAATGTGCACTGTTGACAGCCCTAAATGATGCGTTTTTGGATTGCAAAATACATGAAAACTGGAGAATAGTAAAAGTAGTCCCCATATAAAAATAAATAAGGATTTGACTGACTACAGGAACTTTCGACCGATTTCACTTATTTCGGCTACTCTGAAACTAATAAACATGATGATAAAAGAGCGCATGGTTAAGGTATTGAATGAGGGAAAAATTATACCAAATAGAAGCTTTGCCTACAGAAAAGGCAAATCGTCGTCTATGTGTATTAATGAAATTTTACATTACGTTGCTCTTTTGAAGGATGATGGCCACAAGGTCATAATGTTAGTACTTGAAATCAGCAATGCCTAAAACTGTGTTGACAATGGTAAATTATACAAGAATCTTACGGAAATTAAAATATCTGAGAGCTACTGTAAATGGATAAGAAACTTTTTATAGAATCGGGTTATTAAACTAGGCAAGGAGAAATTGAATGTCAGCAATGCCTTGCCTCAGGGAAGCTGCCTCTCACCAATCCTTTTAATATTTACACCAGAAAACTGCATGACTTACAGGATGAAAATACTATGCTTTTTCAGTTTGCTGATGATTTCTGTCTGATATCTTTTGACAAAGACTTTAACGTTGCTGTTGCCAACCTTAATAACAAAATTATCGAATTTAGAAATGGATGTGAATCTCTCAATCTCTCTTTTAATGCGGCGAAAACACCTGCCATGTATTTAGCTAAAGGTAGCAAAAGGAAACTCAATCAAAATTAATAATACCGAAGTCACTCAAGTTAGAACAATCAAACTACTCGGCAGAACGTTAAATGAATCCCTCACTGTTGGAGATCATTACGGGAAAACTCTTGAAAATGTTCAAAGTGGTGTGTACTTGATGAGTAAACTTACCTCGGTCAAGGGTGGACTATTGCCTAAGATATTAATCAACATTTATAAGAACTTCATACGGTCCAAGGTCGAATATGTCCGAACAACTGTGGCAAACACACCTAAATCGCACGATTTCAACTATTTAGAACAGAATTCTGAGGTGTCTAGGTCTGAAAACTTCTACCCCTGTGCAAAAAATTTACGCACTTGCCGGTGAACTTCCTCCTGAGTTACGTGCCAAATATCTTACTGCAAGGAAATTGATAAAATTAAAAGGACAAGACAATCCCACTTTCTCCCTAGTTGTCAATCATGAAAGAGTAGAATCCAGCTATAGTTTCATATATCGTGAATTCAAACAAATTTTCGACTGTGTAAACCTACAATGCCATTTCACAAAGCATATCAATTTTATGTCACGTACAAATGTAATTCCTAATAAAAAGATCAATGTCTCACCTGAACAAATAAGTTCTCTGGCTCACAATGAAATCGATATATACAAAGAAGCTGGTTTTGCAATATATGCTACAAATACCTCCATTGCAGACAACGCCATTGGATGTGGTATTTGTGATGTCAATCGTTCTTGTCAGTACTTGTATAAAATTGATTTTCTGACTGGGCCATTTTTAAGGCAATTGAACATGCAATAGAAAGTAAAATTTCCAAATTTGTTATATTTACGGACAGTTTGCTGTCCTGCAATGCCCTCAATGTGGTTGAATCATTAAATTTCTGTGTTGCTCTCATATTGAGAAATGTCATGTGCTCTGGATTCCAGGTCATGAAAGGCTGATCAAGCAGCCAAATTAGCTAGCCAAACTGGTGTTTGTCTTAACGTTGATCTTACCCCGAAAGAGGGTCTCCGCATGATACGACAGAAAATTAAAGGAAAGAAGTCGGCGGAAATTTTTTCAATAGTACCTGATAAGCACTGCTTTTTTAATGTTAAATTTGTTGTTACTGGAATTAAAACTATTAACAGACTCTTGTCTAGTCATGTTTATGATAGCAGGTTCTCAAGTGACTCTGAAAGTAATTTTATATGTTCTTGATGCAATGTCGAAAAAAACTGCAAATCACCTTATTTTTGAGTGCCCGTTATATGATTCTAAGAGATCTAATCATTCTATTTTATTTACATACGCCAATATTCAGGACCTACTGAAAACAAAAAATTTTAAGTTGTATAAACTGCTGATTGCCTTTTTGAAGGATGGTGATATTATTCTGTAAATTCGATTTAATTTGTGGGACACCCTGGCATTATTAGTCTGACAACTAGCAATTTTCTTTCTTTATTAAAACCCAAAAAAAACAAGAATTTGGAGGTAAATATATTTTTAACGCCAAGACCTTACAACAATGTTTTTAAGCAGACTAAAAGACCTGTAAGAAGCACAATAGTAAAAAAATATTTTGTTCCTCTAGAGCTATGTGAATCTCATGGTGGGTTGTTTAAATGCCCAAGTAATAATCGTGTTCTTAAATCTTAAAAAAAAAAATATGACCGAGATACTGAAATTTATGAGGGGTTTTTTTTTACAAAGGAACACAGTTAAAAGGTCTTACAGTACAGAGAACTCGATTGTGAATATATATCGCAATCAAATTAAAATTTTGATAATGAGACTGCTGCAGCATAGCTGCAGTCGTTCAAGGCGAATCGTAATAATATTACATATTTTATCAGTAATAGAGGTATTGACATCGCTTGTCTTAGTGAAGTTTTTGAACTTTAACGTAATACAATAAAACTGGTAAAACAGATGAATATTGAGGTGTGGCAATAGTCATCAGAAAAACCATACGCGACAGGAGAGTAACATTTTACACTCCATTTGATATACTGATAATTAAGACCCAAAGTCTTTCAATTAATTTTGTTATATGTGCGGTATATTTTGAACAGCAATGCCGGAGATTTTACTCTCAATATTAAATGGGAAGTGATTCCAATTCTTCTTGGAGGCAGTCATCAATATCCTATTATCGTGGAGATCTCTGATATTCTTTTGGAACCTAGGAAATTTTTGGCCAGAAACAGATTGTTCAGATCGCTTTATCGGGCAAATCTTGATCCAGATGTTCAGACCATTGAGACAGATTTCAAATAGGAAAAGAGATATGCAAGTTATGTGATTTAACCGGACAAAGTTCCGAAGGCATGATGAGCTGAAATGATTATTTAGAATTATGTGTGCTGCTTGGAAAAAAATTTATAAAAACCCATCAAATGTAAATTTAGAACATGCAACTGTGGCCTTCAAAAAATTAAAGGAGGCTGTCAAAGCTGTCAAGAGAAATAGCTGTAAAATGTAGATTGGGAAACTCAATTGAAATCCAAATAACTGGATAGCTTGGCGTTTTGTAGGCAATGCTAATGGTAATAAGGTCCGTTTAAATTTATCAGTATGTAGTGATGAAAATAATTAAGCGTATTTACAACATTTGAAGGAGCAGGTACCAGCAGTAAACACACAGTCAATGGTGAGTGATGATACTGTAAATCAGGATATACAGTAGGAAAATGTCAGATTTGCTATTAAGGAATTTGAAATTGTTTTAAATAAAAAGAGAGTTTGCTCCTCTGGAGGGGAGTACTCCATCGCATATGCTCTTCCTGATATCTCTAAATGTGCACTCTTGACAGCCCTAAATGATTGGTTTTTTTAGTGCAAAATACACGAAAATTGGCGAACATTAGAAAAAGAGGAATTTTTCTGACTACAGGAACTTCCGACCGATCTCACTTATTTCGGCAAATCTAAAATTGATTTATATGATAACTAAGGAGTGTATTGTTTAAGAATTGAATGAGAGAAAGATTATCCCGAATAGGAGCTTTGCTTACAGGAAAGGTAAATCATCATCTTTGTGTCTCAACGAAATATAACACAATGTTGCACTTTTAAAGGACGATGGCTACAAAGTCTTAATTTTAGTACTTGTCATTAATAATGCCTACAACTGTGTGAGCAATGGAAAATTATATAAGATTCTTACTGAGATTACAATACCTGAAGGATGAAAAAAGTTTTATCGGAACGCGTCTCTCACTGTTGGATATCATTATGGGAAAGTTCTAGATAATGCCAAACGTGGTGTCTGTTGATGAGTATACTCACAGTCAAGGGTGGACTATAATTAACATTTACAAGAGCTTTATACTGTCGAAAGTTGAATATGCCAGAACAACTGCAGCAAATACCCCTAAATCGATTAATTGCTAATTTTCAACCTTTTAGAGCAGAATTATGTCTAGGGCTTAAATCTTCTACTCCTGTACAAATAATTTACGCACTTGCCGGGGAACATTCTGATTTACGTGCGAAATATCTAACTGCAAGAGAAATGATAAATTTAAAGAAACAAGATAACCCCACTTATTCCCAAGTTGCCAATTAAAGTAAAGTTAAGACTAGCTATAGCGTTACTTATCATGATTTTAAACACATTGCCAGTTTACAAAGCATCCCAATTTTGTGTCATGTACGAATATACTCCCTGATCAAATCAGTAATGTCTCACCTGGGCAAATAAAGTCCTTAGTACTAAATAAGATCGATATATTTATATATATAAAGGGTCCGCCAAATATCTTTTTTTTTTAGAAAATGCTTTAAAAAAGTGTAGCTTCGGCTGTGTGGCACGTAGCGCCGTCCTGTTGAAACCAAATGTTGCCAATATTCTCCTCTTAATTTTTTGTGAACGAAAATTCGTTCAATATGGCCCGATAACGATCGCCATTGACTACAGCTACTCCTTGCTCATTTTCGAACAAAAATGGCCTAATTATGCCTCTGGACCGAAATCCGCACTTAACAGTGACTCGTTTTGGGTGTATCGGCTTTTAAATGCATGCGTGCGGGTTTTCTGTGCCCCAAATGCGACAATTTCGCTTGTTTACATACCCGCCAAGATCAAAATGAGCTTCATCTGAAAAGATGATTTTTTTTTGGCAAAATCGGCCAAAGTAATGTCGCAATATTTCCCAGCGTTGTTCAAGCGTATACACAACCATATTCGTGCAGCGAATTATCTGTCAAATCAGATATGAGCTAAGTGTTACCATTCACGAAATAAGCACTAGTTGAAAAAAAAAAAACTTTAGATGGCGGGCCCTTTATAAGGCTGGTTATACAATCACCCCTATCGCGAATGGCAACGGCGACGTCAACACGACACATTAGTCAATGTCAATTCGATATGCTGTCGCCGTCACGTCAATGCTTAATCGGCTAAAAGTATTGTGTTGACGTCGACGAGTCATCGAAAATGAAAATAATTAGCATCTCTAATATTTTGACGTTTTTTTAATGTTTTTAAAATTTGTGGTAAAAATGTATTTTATGTTGGACTGAAGTGAAAATTCTAGTGATGAAGAATACAAAGAAAGACTCAAGCTTCAGAGGAAAGTTCGTAGGTTAAAATCAGATGTTTATAATTTACTAGATACCAAGTGAATGAAAAAAGTTAGCCTTTAATGAAGAGTGGAGTAAGGTCTACATTTGTTCCTAATGAAATTAAACTGGCAACAATACTAAGGTTTTTGGCACAAGGTTCTTACCAATCCGGTATTGGTAATGGTGTGCTTAAAAATCGTTTTCGTTGTTTACTAGGTGCTCTTCAACTTCATTATAAGCCCGCTAAAGCAACTAAGATTGTGAACGTTTGTGCTGCTTTACATAACATTTGTATTGATTATCAAAGTTTGGTCGTCGACGATGATTCCTTATTAAATAATATTGAAAATTACAGCGGAAATTCTGATACTAACACCGAAAATAAAAAACAGTTTTTTGTAGTTCAAATTAAGTCTTTAAATAAAAATATTTATTATTATAAATTCAGTCTTTCTTTTTTTTCTTTAATAGTAATTTGTAATTAAGCATAAAAAAATTCAAATATTTAATTATTAACTTTCTTGTCAAGAACTTGTAATTACTTTTTTTTCAATTTGCATTTTTAAATCTTTTAGCTCCATTTCTGATTTGAAAAGTATTTCTTCTCTTTCCTGTTGCCTTCATGTTTTTTCTTCAACCTCTCACAGCTTTCGTTGGTAACGGCTTGTTTCCTTCAAAATAATTTCAATTAATTAATTTTAAGTGGTCCTATAGAGTTTATTTTTTTTTTCTTAATTTCTTCCGATTCTTCTTTAAAATTGTTTGGAGTTGTTCCTCGGTGAAACCCTTTTGCTATGCTTGGTTTATTTTCTAATTCTTTAATTAACTGCTCAAATTGTTTATATGTTGTTATTTTAATTTTTTTTCTCCATTTTGATAATTTTTTTATGCAACCAACTCTGGCAATTAACGTTTTTATGACCCGACACTAAAAATTGTGTCGCCAAAAACAAAGCCAATTCAACACAATGTCGCCGTTAAATTGTCTTTAAAAATGCAGTGAGTCAGTCAATTGTTATTGAAATTAGTGAATGTTGCCAACGTCAATGCTATTATTGTGCTATAACTTTTATTGCGTTGCCGTTGCCATTCACGATAGGGGTGAATATATACCACGCATGTCTCCATTGCAGATAATGCCACAGGTTGCGGAGATTTTGATGTAAGCGGTTGCTGTCAGGACTTGAATAGAATTACATTTCGTACCTCTAGCCTTTTTGGTAAACTATGGGCTATTTTTAAGGCCCAAATTTGTTGTATTTGCTGCAATGACCTCAATGCGGTAGACTCTGACAACTTCCGCATTAACTCTTCAGCTCAAGTATGGAAAAATACCATGTTTTTATATAATTGTATTTATATTAATTCATTTTGTCATTCCGAATCACATCAAAATATCCATTTCAGACCCCTTAAAATATATATTTTCTGAATCGTGGTTTAATTTTATGACGATCTAGCTATGTCTGTACGAAAAAACTAGGAAGCTTAAGTTTTGCCAGAATATTTCTTATACACAAGGTTTGTTTGGTATTGAAAATAGGTTTTAATTAAAAATAGGTTTAATTTATTAAGAAGAGAGTTATAGCTCCTAATGCAAGAGTACGTCAAAAAAATTCTGTCCAAACGGATGAACGTAAGAGCCATGAAATTTCGAATGTATACTTCCTCAGTAAAAGAAATATTTTTCCCTGAAAATTGCTTTGATCTACGCATTCGGAAAGAAGTTATATATCAAAATGAAGGACAATTTATAACGCACATTTTTCCGTATATTCAAAATTTAACAAGTAATAAAACTGACAAAATTGACGATTGATTCCGAAATTTTGCAAACATTGTTCTTTGGTCAAAGTTTTTGCACTAACGGAAAATAAATGTGACTCGCCCACTATGGACAGAGTTTTTGAAGGATTTAAGTTTTTAAAATATTGTTACAGATTTATTTTTATGTAGCTTAATTTACATTATAAATTATTTTAGTTGTAGTAGTTTAAGTTACTGTAGTTTTATTTGTATTAGTTTATTTCGTTGGTTGTTCGAAAATGATGTTTGTTATTATGTGTAGCATACTTTTAGGTACTTCTATTATTCGTGCATATTACTTAACGTCTTATTTAAATTTAACGGTTTTCTAATGTACTAGAATGTACATACGAGAACTTTGTCGAATGTTACCGAACACCACTATGTTACTATAAATAGCCGAACAACACAGCTAACGTAATCAGTATTACAATAGAGCTTGTAAAGTGCGTATCAAAGTGAGTTTGATAATAAAAGTGTATAACTATAAGTGTAATAAGTAAAGTGATATAAAAGCAATCTTTGAGTGTGTTTAAGTAAATAAAGTGCTCTTAATTTTAAAACTAATTTCAACTGTTTTTGATTGCAATAAAAGAACTCAAGAGGTTTATTTAAAGGAAGTAAACCAAAGTTTATAAAAGGTATAAACGTAACAACTGGTGTCAGAAGGAGGAGCTTAAAGTTAAACAACTCAAGAAAGAATTGAGTAAGCTGGCATTGCCGACAACAGGTAATAAAGTATTTAGAATTGCAAAAGAGACTTCTAGATGAATTTAATCGGCGTAATATTGACATTGATAGTTACGAGTTTGACGAAAAAGGAGAAATGGAAGTCTCCACTCGTGCAACCACAAACATGGATTTAAGTACGATGCTTGCTGCTATGATGGAAAAGATGGAAATAAAATTCCAGGAAGTTCAAGAAAATTCTAGAGCTAATAATGAAAAATTATTAGCTGAAGTTAAAGTAGAAGTTCAAGAATCTTCTAGAGCTAATAATGAAAAATTATTAGCCGAAGTTCAAGAAACTTCTAGAGATAATAATGAAAAATTGTTAGCCGAAGTTCAAGAATCTTCTAGAGCTAATAATGAAAAATTATTGGCTGAAGTCAAAGAAGAAGTGCAAGAAACAGCTAGAGTTACGAACGAGAAACTTCAGGAAATTTCTGAAGCAGTGAACAACAGAGTCGATTGCATTGAAAAACAAGTTAAAGACGTTAACGAAAAATTGCAGTTACAAGTAAAAAATGTTGATGAAAAATTGCAATTACAAGACGAAAAATTTAAAAATCTGGAAATAAAAATTAATGATCTTCAATGTCATGAGGGACCAGTGCGAATAATTCCAGAAATATCGAGTAGAATAAAGGCCCCTACTTTTGACGGTAGTGCACCATTTAATGTTTTTAAATTTCAATTTGAGACAGTTGCCAATAGAAATATGTGGAGCAATGAAGAAAAGGCTATAGAGTTGATTTTGGCGTTAAAAGGAAACGCAGCGCAAGTCTTGGATAGCATACCTATTGGCTGCAGAGAAAACTATGATGACATAATGGTTGCACTACAACGTAAGTTTGGCGGCGAGCACAAACGAGATATATACCGAATGGAACTACGAGGCAGAACACAGAAAGCGAATGAGTCGTTACAAGATTTCGCAACGGAGATCGAGCGTTTGGTGCAGCTGACATATTCAGGTGAAAATCACCCATTTTTGGATCAGTTTAAAATTGAAACGTTTGTAAATGGAATACGTGATCCAGAAATAAAGCACGCGGTGTTTGGCACACACAAATCAACGTTTGCAGAAACCGTATCATACGCTCTGACACAGGAGACCGCAAAATTACTCTCTAAGCCGCAAATATGTAAGGTGAGAAATCTCGAAATTACCGCAGAAAAAGACGGAGATATATTCAACGAAATTAAAAATGCAGTTATACAGGCGTTAGAGGAGAAGCAAGGTAAAGCCAGAGCCAAATGCTATAATTGTGGTAAGAATGAACATTATCAGCGAAATTGTAGAGCACCAAGAAAGAGGGCTAGACTTGTATCGCCACTTGAATACAGCAAGCTGGAAAACACGCAGTTACCGTTAAAACAAGGTAACACTTATAGGCATGAGCATGATCCCATTACAGAGGACCCCACAATCTCCATATCAGTTATGCAGCAGGAAAATAGCAACCTTACTGCTTGTGGGTATATCAATGGTCGGAGGCATGTTCTTACAATAGATACAGGAGCATCACAATCAATTATCAGACCTGATATAGTCAAGGAGGAAATCGAACCACTATGTGGTGTAAGCCTACGAACAGCTACTGGGGAGTTTGCTAATGTTTATGGAAAAATAAAGGTGAAATTAACTATTGCAAATATAAGTGTTAATCATGAATTTATTGTTGCTGACATTGTGGATGAAGTATTCGTGGGCGCTGATTTTATGATAAGTCATAACATTAATCTGCACATGGGACGAAAAGTTATGATTTGGCGCAACATTGAGATTCCGTTGGATTACTGGACTAAACGACTTCAAGGGAAATAAATCCAGTATTGACCACAGAAAAGGGGTCAAACATGGCAATGCGGATGCACGTTCCCGAAATTTCTGCAGCTTAAAGAGCAAATATTGTACAAAACCTGAGGAAGAAGAGTGCGTAATAGATGTTCGACTAACGCATATAGACAAAAGCGGTGAATGGTCAGTGGCGCAAAGAGACGATTTCATACTGGCAAAGATTATATCAGCAAAGGAAAAAGATAAAAGGCCCAATCGAAACCAAATATCAGCGGGAAGTCCACTGATGAAATCTTATTGGGCGCTGTGGAATAGCCTTAAGGTGGTTAATGGATGTCTATATCGAATATGGGAAAGTGCTAGTGGAAAATCAGTCACAAATCTAATTGTGGTGCCATCCTCTAAAGTCGACGAAGTTTTAAGGGAATTTCACGAAGGTCTCAGTGGAGGTCACTTTGGCATGACAAAAACCCTTATAAAATTAATGCAACGGTTCTATTGGGTTGGCTGTCAACAATCGGTAGCTGGTTGGATAGAAAATTGCGCCCAATGCATCGCAGCGAAAAGCCAAGCAAGAAAAAGTCGTGAGTCATTGCAGAAGTATAACTTAGGCGGGACCTTTGAGCAAACAAACATGTCCACCAACAAGATGAAAGCCAGATACGACCGTGCAGCAGAATCTGAAGGCTTTAGTGAGGGTCAGAAAGTTATATTATATAACCCACAACGCAATAAAGGATTGCAAAATCATTGGGATGGACCGTATAAGGTGATAAAGAGAATAAATGATGTGGTGTATAGAATACAGAAATACAAGAGCCCAAGATCAAAGATGAAAGTGGTTCATCTCGAGCGCCTCGCTAAGTACGGAAAAAGTGAATTTGTGCCTATTCGGGACGAACAGGCTTAAGCGGGCGGTAGTGTTACAGATTTATTTTTAAGTAGCTTAATTTACATTATAAATTATTTTAGTTGTAGTAGTTTTATTTGTATTAGTTTATTTCGTTGGTTGTTCGAAAATGATGTTTGTTATTATGTGTAGCATACTTTTAGGCACTTCTATTATTCGTGCATATTACTTAACGTCTTATTTAAATTTAACGGTTTTCGAATGTACTAGAATGTACATACGAGAACTTTGTCGAATGTTACCGAACACCACTATGTTACTATAAATAGCCGAACAACACAGCTAACGTAATCAGTATTACAATAGAGCTTGTAAAGTGCGTATCAAAGTGAGTTTGATAATAAAAGTGTATAACTATAAGTGTAATAAGTAAAGTGATATAAAAGCAATCTTTGAGTGTGTTTAAGTAAATAAAGTGCTCTTAATTTTAAAACTAATTTCAACTGTTTTTGATTGCAATAAAAGAACTCAAGAGGTTTATTTAAAGGAAGTAAACCAAAGTTTATAAAAGGTATAAACGTAACAATATTTAAGTTGTATTTTGTAGCAGAAACTATATTGACACGCCTACTTTCATTGTCAGACTAAATTTAAAAAAATAAATTAATAGCAAATCAAACTTACATAAAGAAATTAAAACATATTTCAGTATAAAGTGATTATAAGTGAAAATACAGTAGACTCGCGGTAACGTGAACTATTAAAAACCGAGCATATGTACGTTTGCGAAGCTGTTCATGTTGGAGAAGGTGTAGTCTTTAAAATTTCCAAATAAGTTAGACATGCGATTTAACTCAAATTCATATATTTTTGTGTGATTCGGATTGTTATGTACATATGATGTTTTGTTATGAAAAACGGACGTTAAAATTAATTTAAAAAATGTGTTATCTTTTTTGGATTATTTTTTAATTTTTAAAATTTAATTGCTGAACAAATCCTTTCTCTGGAAAAAGCTAACGGGATATCCTCTTCACAGTCTTCTTCATCTCCTAAAGAGCTAAAAATGTTCAGCCAGCATTTGCTATTGTTTTCTTTTCAAGACGATGCCAAGTTGAATTTAAATAGCGTATATTAATAGTTAATAATAATGGAGCAATTGTAGTCCACAGAAGATTAAAAATTTTTAAAAGAGCGAAGATTATTTGCCTTTTCAATCACAAGAAGTTTAACTTTAGAATTTTGGTAGTTTTTGTGATATTTTTCACGAAAAACTTTAGATTAGATCATGCTTAATCAGCAGCGCGCACTAAACTAAACCTGTGCAATCATTTACGGGGATACCCTCTTTTTATGAAAACGATGTGGATAACCGACAAATTTGTTCACGTTGTAAGGCTTTCTCACTGTGTTCACGCTACAGAGTAGTCAGTGTAAAAAATATTATGTTCATCTTATCCGGTGTTCACGTAAGGCAGTGTTTTTGTTACTGCGAGTCTACTGTAATAAGTTCTATGCTGCTATAAAAGTACACAAAATTAGTGATGGGTATAAAAGATTTGGCACAGACAAAAAAATGCTCTCACTTGTTTTTTATTTTAAATATATTTTTGAAATACATACAGTTTCTATTTTGAATTTCAGCGCCACTAGGGCATTACAGAACAGTGATGGTATATGAGAATTTCAGTCTTGTGCCAAAATTTTTCGCTAAAAAGTGCCAAAACATCTTAAAAAGTGCCATAACAAACATGTCATGTCTACGTATTTAAAAAAATGAAATTCATTTATTCAGTTTTATTATTATATATAAAAAATGTTCGAACTTCAATATTTAAAAAAATTATACAGATAAATTATATATAAATACAGGCTTGTGACCGCGACTTCGTCTGCGTAGTTATCGGGATAAAAGGTAGACTTAGTATTAACAACAAAAACAAAACTATTTAAAACACAAACAACCCGTGTAGGATGTGTGATGATAAGTTTGCCAACGACTTTGCGTGGTTATCGTGATAAAAAGTAGCCTATGTATTAATCTAGGTTGTTATCTATCTATGTGCCGAATTTCATTTAGTTCCGTTCAGCCGTTTTTGCGTGATTGAATAATAAATATCCAAACACACAACATTATAGTAGGATTATTATTTATTAAATATACATACATATATGTAATGTTAAATAATTATTCCAAAATAGGGATATATTAAATATATATTGTTAAATAACATTAAATATATCGATGCCTTACTTCCTCAAACTCGTATCTTAAAAAATAAAATTTTTCAGGATAGAAAAGAAAAACGGTTAATCTTTTTATACTTCGGTGTTTGGTTAAAAGTTTAAATGGAATTTTTAAGGAATTGATTGTATAACATTTGTTTAGGTAATTATTTTTAAGACATCACTGTCATAACAACATTTTGAGTTGGATTTTAATAAATCCTGAGGTCAAATTAATGATGATAAAGTATTTACCTGAAGCCAAACACTAAATTCAAATTGAACTTCTTTAACAGAGGCTGCAAACAATTATTCTTTCCCATCATAACCGAACAGTTATCCGATTAAGGACCGTATTCATAAAAAATATTTTAGGTTTATTGAAGGCTTATTTGACAAATTTCTCTACAACATCAGTCAAATAAACCTAAAATAGTTTTTATGAATACGGCCCTAAACTAAAATGGCCAAATTTTTGTTACTCTGCAGTCCGTAGTTTCGCATTTTAGTATTTACAACAGGGAGAAAAATCATCTATTTCTTATTATTAAAAAATATATTTCTTAAGAACTAAGTAAAATTATATTTAATTTTTTGAAAAAGTGCCACAATTTTATTGAGCGTGCCATAGTGCCATTAAACAATCAATAGTGCCAAAAATGGCACGATTGTGCCACTTTTGCCAACAGTGTTACAGAGGCAAGTTGAAAGTTTAAGAGTTAAATACAAAATATTCATAATTAAAAAAAAAATATATTTTTATATGTGTATACATTTTATTATAAAAATTATATTTAATAATAATTAAATTATTTATTAAATTAATAGCATCTCAACATTTTGTAACAAATAATCTTTTAATTACCTTTTAAACAAATAAACAATCTTGTATTTTCTAAACTAACTGCGTATTTAATTTTTTGCCTAGTAGTTTCCAAACGACATCTAGACATCCATAGATAGTGACCATTTCTAGTGTTAAAAGCAGTTTGACTTGAAAAAGTTATTAGGTTCGTTCGAGAACTCACAAATTTGTACGAATTTTTTTACTGCATTTTACGAAATTGCGTTCGTTTACACAAATTTGTAGTAAATGAGAGCACAAATAGAGAGCGAAAAGTGACAGTTCTTGACTGAGTATTTGCAAATTTTTACAACAGAAATTTCTTGCTGTAAGATTTAGCAAAACCAAAAAACATATGATTCAAAAGGTAAACAAACAAAAGTAAGCAAACAAAAAGTATACAATTTGTGAAAAAATATTAAAAAAAAGGTAAATCCAAACAAAAGTGCAAAATATTATTAAATTTAAATTGTTTGTGAAATAAAGTTAGTTAACAATGTCTACAGATGAAAGAATGGAACTGCCTGAATCTGGCGCAGGTATACATACTTAAATACATATTTGCACAAATGTATGTATGTACATAGTTCCCATTAAACTTTATATATTTGCCATCAGCTGTTGCTTCAATCTTACGAATTTTTACAAACGTCTGTTCGAGTACTTTTTTGGACAAATTCTCTCTTTGAGAGTAAAATTTTCAATTTACTAAATAATTACTCATTTACTACAAAGTGCAGTAAAAGTACTCGAACGAACCTATTGTATAATGACAAATACAAGGCATATCCATAAGGTATATGCAACGGCGAATTGATACAACAAAGCAACTTTTCATGGGATGTTTTATGTCAAGGCCAATTCGTATATCAGGGATGGAAAAGTTGTTTTTGCATATTAAATATAATAAAATTTGATTAAAAACAGAATATAAATTTTTTAAACACATTATTAATGACGCAAAAGCAAAAAATATACATAAATTAAGCACATTTATTGTCAAAAAAGTACACTCAAGTTAATTGTTTAATACCGAAACCAAAATCACATTTCCTATCCCTGCATTAACAAATGAAATCAAAGCGAATTCAACCAATTTTGACAAAATGTTTCACAATCAGCAGGGTTGATAATTTCACCTGTATGAATTCGCCTTGGACAAAATGTTTCACAATCAGCTGGGTTGATAATTTCACCTGTATGAATTCGCCTTGGACAAATATTTATTATGTAAAACTTTGAAAACGTAGACTAATAACTGCATTTTTAGCAATGTACTGACAAAATATTTTTAGCAGCATCACTATACAAAGAAAGAGTTGTATAAAGAAAAGATAAATTATATACATACAATATGTACGATCTTCAAGGAATTGTTGATTTCCGATCTGTATTTTTTTTGAAACCCCATAAATTAGAGCCAAATAATTTAAATGATTTTGAATTAAGGATTGAAAAAGAATTAACTTTGGTGTTGCATTTAATATATATTTTAGTTTATACAGAATTCCAAAAGTCTGAGTGATTTTGGCTCTTAATTGTTTAATATGCATACGCCATGTCAATTTATTTTAATGATAAATACCCAAGTATTTTATAGAGTCTACTTCCAAAATTATCTTATCATCTGCAAATATACGTATGCTGTTTCTTATATTAGGTCATGGCATAAATCGTATAAACTTGGCTTTGCTTGCATTTATAACCAGCCCAAAAAATTAAAGCTGCATCTCTTTCAAACATAGTTTTTAAGACTAAATTCTGTTTATATGAATAAAGTGTACAAATGTCATCTGCATAAAGAAATATTTTGTCTTCCAGTCCACAAATTGTTTATGTCATTTATTTTTCACAATTTCACTAAACAAGAACTGACCCTCTTCTTTGATTTAATAAAAGTTTCTGGTTTGTTATAATCGTTTTGATTTTTACAGGTTGCCACAAGTTCAATACGACAACTTTTGTGCCGATCGTATGTCTCGGTATCTCATGTCTCTGCGAGTGGCCCCTCATTTGGTTTAACCGAAGAACAAAAGCAAATGCAGGATTTGGCCCGTAAATTTGCTCGCGACGAAATTATCCCTGTTGCTGCTAAATACGATAAAACAGGCGAATATCCTTTGGATATCGTAAAAAAGGCTTGGTCTTTGGGTCTTATGAACAATCACATTCCGCAGGAATATGGTGGGTTAGGTCTTGACAACTTCACAACATGCTTAATTGCCGAAGAATTGGCTTATGGTTGTACTGGAATTATGACTGCAATGGAAGCAAGTTCATTAGGTGTAAGTGTTGATAAATCGTTATCGTAATCGATGTACTCTAATATTTTTTCGTTTATAGCAAACCCCAATTATTATTGCTGCTAATCACGAGCAAAAGAAAAAATATTTAGGCCGCTTGATTGAAGAACCTCTAGTTGCTGCTTACTGTGTAACTGAACCTGGTGCTGGTTCTGACGTTGCTGGTGTTAAGACTCGTGCTGAGAAGAAGGGTGAGGAATGGATTATTAACGGACAAAAAATGTGGATTACCAATGGTGGCGTAGCGAACTGGTACTTTGTTTTGGCTCGTACAAATCCTGACCCTAAAGCTCCCGCAAGTAAAGCTTTTACCGGTTTTATTGTAGAGCGTGATAGTCCCGGTCTAACTCCTGGCCGTAAAGAATTTAATATGGGACAGCGCGCATCGGACACCCGTGGAATTACATTTGAAGATGTTCGCGTTCCCAAGGAAAATGTACTAATTGGCGAAGGTGCTGGCTTCAAAATTGCCATGGGCACCTTTGATAAGACACGCGCTCCTGTAGCTGCCGGTGCTATTGGCTTAGCTCAGCGATGTCTTGACGAAGCTTTGAAGTATGCGCTGGAACGGAAAACATTCGGCACACCCATCGGATACCATCAAGCTGTGCAATTTATGCTTGCCGATATGGCCATCGGTATTGAAACCGGTCGTTTAGCTTATCGCCTCGCCGCTTGGGAAGTAGATCAAGGTCGCCGTAACAGTTACTATGCCTCAATTGCAAAATGCCATGCTGCGGATGTGGCCAACAAAATTGCTTCTGATGCTGTACAAATATTTGGTGGCAATGGTTTTAACAGTGAATATCCTGTTGAAAAATTAATGCGTGATGCCAAGATCTATCAAATTTACGAAGGAACTTCTCAAATTCAACGCTTAATTATATCTAGGAACATGTTTGAAACTGCCAAGCAATCATCGCTATAAATATACTCAATTTGGTAGTAGTTCCTCCCTCTTCTGTAAATAGTCTCAGTAAAATTTTAGACTTTAAGATGAATTCTCATATTCTCATATATTTCAATTCTTTTAACATAATTTACATATTTTTACCCGTTTTAAAATCAAATAAACTAATCTTAAACCAACATAGAGTGGGTGTGGTATCAAAGACTTAACTGACCAAATAGGGAGAACTACTTTCTACTACAATTTTCATTTATATATTGTGTAAAATTTTTTTATTTAATAAGTTAAAAGTTGTTTATTTTATCATTTCAAAATGTATCCCGTATTAAGTGAATAAAAAGTATGTTTTTTTGTAAAATTTTTAATTTTTTGCAATTTACTCTTGTCCGACTTGAAAATGCAAAGTACTAGGTCGGTAAAGTTCGTTATAATGAGAATAAAAACAAGTAACAGTGCTATATTCGGCCGTGCCGAATCTTATATACCCTTCACAACGTGTAGTCATGCAATAACAATTGTTTGTATCACCATTCATCCCATATAAAATACGTGCATACGTACACGTTAGAATAAATGTGGCATCGAATCCCAGCTGAGCCAAAAAAATTTTATTTTATTTAATATATTATTTATATTTTATAATTTTTTTTTATTTTTTTTTTGAAATTTTTTAAAAAAATTTTTTTAAATTTTTTTTTTATACCCTTCACACAGTGAAAAAGGGTATATATAGGTTTGTCATTCCGTGTGAAATTTCTACAATTTTCATTTCCGACCCCATAAAGTATATATTTTCTGAAAGCTTATGAATAGAGGAGTCGATTAAGCCCTGACCGTCTGTCCGTGTGTATGTTGAAATCAACTTTTTGAAGCCCCCCGACATAGGTTGGACCCGGGTAAGGTATTAAAATATCAGAAATATTCGGGAGTAGATCGGTATTGAAAATCAGAAACATCGGTACATAAACAACTGAGATATGAGCAAAAACCCACGACCACCTCGATTTTCTTTTCATAAAAACAACATTACAACAACAACATACATACATACAAACGTGTATACTGGTTAGAGAAAACGTGGCATCGAATCCCAGCTGAGGCAAAAAAATTTTTTTTTAAATTTTTTTAAAATTTTTTTTTTTAATTTTTTTTTTATTTTTTTTTTATTTAATATATTATATATATTTTTATTATTATTTTTTTTTATTTTTTATTTTTTTTTAATTTTTTTTTTGTTTTATATATATTATATATGTATATAATAATTTTTTTTTTTTTAAATTTTTTTTTTATTTTTTTTTTTTGTTTTTTTTAACATACATACGTGAATTTACTGTTATTGCATGACTACACGTTGTGAAGGGTATATAAGATTCGGCACGGCCGAATATAGCGCTTTTACTTGTTGTAATTTTTTTTTTTTTTTCTTATTTTTAATATTTTTTTTTTTTTTAATTTTTTTTGTTTGGTATGTTTTTTACATGTATGTATGTTGTTGTTGTAATTGTGAAAAAAAACGAGGTGGTCGTGGTTTTTTGCTCATATCTCAGAAAGTTATGGGGCGATTGTGCTGAATTTCAATAGCGATTCATTCCTGGATATTTCCAAGAGATTGATAGCATATACAGATCTGAGCAACATATAGTTGCTTCTAAAAGTTGATTTCAACCAACACACGGGCAGACGGTCAGGGCTTAATCGACTCCTCTATTCATAAGCTTTCAGAAAATATATACTTTATGGGGTCGGAAATGAAAATTGTAGAAATTACAAACGGAATG
The DNA here is from genome assembly GCA_941918925.1 of Phyto melanocephala. Classification (NCBI taxonomy): domain Eukaryota; kingdom Metazoa; phylum Arthropoda; class Insecta; order Diptera; family Rhinophoridae; genus Phyto; species Phyto melanocephala. The sequence goes on from OW799235.1 coordinate 59,229,388, forward strand.
ACAAAGCTATATATACCCTTGTGCACCACAGGTGAAGGGTATAAAAACTACTATGTATGTCAAAACACAAAAACGCACAAAATTACGGAAACACAAAGAAACAGATTTCAAGCCTGAAAAGTTTTTTGTAATTCATTTAAAACTACGCAAACTCAACGTAACAACAAAGGGCAACAACAGTTACCTGAGTTAAGAAATAATATATTTTTAGTAAGGAAAAGTCTAATAATTGATATTTAAATTGTTTGTCTGACAAAAATTTGCTTTATATACTAGCAGTTTTAAACAAAATATTTCATAATTGATAACCAAAGCAAGGTTTGTTAAGTATGATCGGAAGAGAGTTATGGCTCGTAATTCAAGAGTTGGTAAAAAAAACCATGTCCTTGTTACATCGAATAAAATGCAACTGTGTCTAAACGCATTGACGTAGAGCGATGAAACTTGTGAAGTACATATCCTGAGTAAAAAAAATATATTTTACTAAAAATTGCCTAAATATATGCATTAGGAGAGGAAATGTACGAAAACTTATACCGCACAGTATATTTTTCTGTATATTCAAAACTTAAAACGTAATAAAACTGACAAAATTATACTATGTACGGTTCTGAAATTTTGCAGATTGTTTTTTGGTTAAATGATTTGTACTAATGGAAAAATAATGTGACACGCGCGCCTCCTATATAACGCTTTATCTCAAATTCATACAATATTATGAAAGGTAATTAAAGGGAGAATGTAATAACAATTTTTGGGAAAAAATCCGCCAACAAATTCAAAGGGAGTTGTGACAAAAATGTAAGTATTTAATATTTTTTTAAAAAAATTGTGATAAATATTGTAATTTATTGTTACTTTTAGGATAAAAACCACAAACCGGAAGCAGAATAATGAATTGTTTCTTAGTTTTAAAATAATTTTAATTTGTATTTATCTTTTTTTTAATTTTTGAAGTTCTTAAATTTTTTTAATAAAATGTTATATTTATTTCAAAAAATGTATATACTACATACATATATAAGAAATGGCTTTATTACAGAAATTTATTAGAGATTATTTGCAATATTTTTCTATAATATTTTCTAATATTTTAGGCAATGGATAAATATTGTGGTGAGTCTAAGGACACCACATCATTATCCTGAGCGCTCAAATAATCTAAATTTTCTACATCGTTTACTTCAGCATTGCATTTAAAATTAATGCAGATATTATGTTATTTTAGCAGCCTTTTTTGGAGCGTAGTGCAGCTGTCTAGCACCAAGAATGCACCTCCATCTATTTTTTAAAACACCATTAATGCGTTCAACCACATTTCAACACTTGGAGTAAATTTTATTTCAACAGATTCATCCTGTGGGCATCTATAAGCCTCCTAGAAAAAATGCATGTTTAATTTATGAATTGTCTGTTATCATTCAAAACTTTACCAAGAAGCCAATAATTGCTGTCACCTCTGAGGTATTCTTGCTCAAGGTGAGCACGCAATTCGCCAGAATTCCAAATTAATGAATCGTGACACGCTCCGGTATGTGAGGCATCAACGTACTGAATCCTCAGCTCATGATCACAGACCTTTATTTTTTTGAGTTCCGTCAACACATCCAATAACGTTTGGAATGCCATACTTCACATAAAGAGCTAACGCAATTTTCCGTTTTTGCACTTCATTTCTGCAGAAATATTAATAACTTCTGCCAGAACTTTGCTAACACTACACTGAGCCACAGACACACCGTAATCTTTCCCAATACCCGTTTGGTACAAACCTTCAGCAAAGAAGCGGAAAGTTGCACTTAATTTCACGATTAGAGAAATTGCAAAGGACTTACCATGGTACAATCATCAGGTAGCCGCAGTTCTGCAACAACAAAATCCTAAATGTATTTTGTTGCTGGAAAACGACGACTTAAATGTCATAAAGCAAATGTGTGTGCGTGTTTTTTTGGCGGTAGAATATATACGTACACAAAATATACACATACATACACAAAATTTGACAACTAAGTTAAACTTTAAGGTAGAGAAAAAAATAATCAGCTGTTTTAGTGAGGCTACCTGATAATTTTACCATGGGACTTACGTTTGGGCTAAATACCTTAGCACGTCCAACAGATATTTAAACGCCGGTTTATTAACTCTGTAATATTTTTCTAACCTTCCAAAAGTAAAATTTGCAAAGTGTGCGGCAACTCAAGTGTGTTGCTGGCGTCACTTAAGCATTTTCCTTTCTACCCTTTGCTTGTTCTTGTGCTTCTGAGTTTTCTGCTTCAGCTATTATTATTATCAACGCTACACTAAACATTTTTGTTTAATTTTAAAAATTTTTTTTTTATTATTTACGAGTATTCACTTTTTACGCTAAAAATTATTAGCAAATATTTTGTCAAGACAAAACAGCAAAAGCAAACAGCTGACTTCGAAAATGTAAAATTCTCTCTCCCTTGTTATTCCCTTCCCCGACTGTTTAGAATAGGGGAATTTTATTCGCGGGAAAAATTAATTCATTTCCCTGGGAATATTTAGAATTGGGGTGATTATTTTATTTATTTATTATTTAATTCAGGGAAGCAAGCGATAAGACCATCAAACCTCGTCAATTTGAAATAATTATAGAATTTATGAATAAGCACAGCCAATTGGCAAGAGGCCATTTGAAAACACCAAATGCACGTCAGTCGGCAAATACTTTGTGGCAAACGTTAACTGAAGAACCAAATGTTAATGGACTACCTATTAGAGAAGCTGCAGGATGGATATAAGTATGAAATATATAAACCAGTTCAAAAATATATGACTTCAACTTTAATAGGTTTGGGCCGATTTTAAAGCCGACATTGGTGGTGGCCCCATTGATAAATATGACGGATTCCGCAAATGGACTACCGGGCGCAGTTTCCTAAGGGGCAACAACTGCTTCCAATCCTGAAAAAAAAATGGTGAAGACATGGCTGTGATGGCCCAGTTGGACGAAGTGCCGTTACAAGGATTAGCTACGGAAGTAATACTTGATTCGAAGATGGCAACAAATGTACTTTTCTAAAGATGTGAACGTAATCCAAGAAAACGCTCACACTCAGTAAGCTTCTGTGATAGAGATAGTCTGCTTAAAAAGCTAATTGAAAATCATAATATATACAAAAAACAAAAGTATTGCTTTATTGAAGCAAATAAATGAAAATTTTAAAAGTTTAAGTCGATATCAGAGAATGGATTTCGAAATAATAGAAAAATAATTGGATCTTGCAAGACATATATTTGAATTTGAAAAAGAAAATGCAATAGCAAACAGAAATTTGGTAAAACAAAAACTTGAGTTAAAGAACATGATGCTATATTATATGATATTGAAGAGCAAAAAATGAAACTAATGTGATATATGTACTTGTATGTAGTATTTTTGTTTTTTAGTTATACAATTAGTTAATATTTATATGCAACGAACTGCCAAGTGATAAGCAATTAAGAGCGCTTTTATTTTTTATATTACCCTGCAAGTTTTTTTTTTATCAATAATGTGATTTTGAGTTTTTAAAATATTAAAGACTGTTTTATCTAGTAGTTAAGAATAATTGATGAACTTAGTGTGGGAAAACACTCTAATTCCACTTTATGTAAATCAACTTTGTTGATATAATTTTATTTAAATCGTATTATAATTGATTTGTTAATTATATTTTAAAATTTTGAAAATTATTGTAATACTAAAACTTCAATAAATAAATATTGTTATACGTTTGTTTTTAAACCAATTTGTGGACCTCTAACAGGTTATGGGCTTTTAAGCAATGGATTTTTTGAAGACTTCGTTTGCTAAACTTAATGCAGATAACTACCATCTATGGAAATTTAAACTGGAGTTGATTCTGCGCAAGGAGTGTTTGTGGGATCATGTTATCAATGAAGTACCTGCAACGCCTGATGATGTTTGGAAACGTAAGAATGAAGAAGCTATCGTAATAATCGGCTTATCAGTTGAAGACAACCAACTGACAGGCTAACAATGCCCATGAGGCGTGGATTATTTTGCGTAGTCATCATGAAAAGGATACACTTGGAACTAGTGTACGTTTGATGAAGCAGATTTGCAAAATGAAGTATTCTCAAGACACAAATATTTCGGAACACATAATGAATATGAAGCTGTTATTTGAAAAATTAGAAGCAGTTGGTGAAAAATTTTCTGAACGTTGGTTAGTGGCTATGTTACTAAGCAGTCTTCCATCATCCTACGATTCACTTGTAACTGCTTTGGAAGCTAGAAAGATGGATGAACTTACATTAAGCGTGGTAGAAACGTGTTTAGTAGAAGAAAATCAAAGAAATTCATCACAGATGACAATAAATTCTGTATTGAAGAGTTCAAATTACAGTGACGGTCGTAACATAAAAACTTGTCATTATTGTAAGGCAAAGGGTCATATTAAACGTGACTGTTGGAAGTTTAAAAAGTCAAAGAACAATAAAGCAAATGAGGTAACAGCATCTAGCAGCAATGAAAATAAATATTGTTTTTCTTTAAGCAATGATTCGAAATCGTGAGTCCTTGATTCTGGGGCAACTTGCCATATTTGCTCAGATCGTTCGAGTTTTTATATATTGGATCCTAATGTTCATGAAGAAGTAACAGTAGCAAGTGGCCAAAGTGTATTAAGTAGCGGTAAAGGTAAATGTAAGATATCGTTACGAAATTCTAAAGGAGAAATTTATGATGTAAATATGGATGATGTTCTATTCATTCCAACGTTTTATGGAAATCTAATGTCTGTAAACAAAATATTGAAAAACGACTTTCAAGTGAATTTCAAGGAAAACCGTGGTATTATTTGTGCAAGTAATAGTGAAGAAATAGGCGTAGCTGTTCTATCAAATGGGTTGTATCAATTGCAACAGAAAGACAAACCAAAAGCAATGGCAGCAACATGCGATATGAATAACTGCATACATTTTTGGCATAAGGTATTTGGACATCGTGATGTTGATGCAATTAAAGAAATGGAAAAGAAGCAACTGGTAAGTCGTTTGAAGATTCGTGATTGTGGAGAGAAATACCCTTGTGAAGTTTGCATTAAATGTAAAATGACAAAGGCTCCTTTTAGAAGACTCAATCAATCCAAGTCTAATAAGGTTTTAGATTTAGTACATACTGATGTTTGTGGGCCAATGCAAACAATGACCCCTGGAAAGAAACGTTATTTTTTGACATTTATCGATGACTACAGTCGATATACAGTAGTCTACTTATTAAACTCAAAAAGTGAAGTTTTCGATAAATTGAAATTAATTTTACTTTTATTTAGTTGTCGAACTATTTAATATCTTAAAGATTATATTATTTTTATTCTGGCTCAAGTTCATTTTTATACTAAATTTCTCATATATTTTCTTTTTCATATACATATGAAGAAATCAGTTTTTATTTGTGGTAATGAAAGAATATACTGGAAAAGTATCTTATTATCCCGACACCAGCCGAGTGGAATGCATTTTCGAAACCAGCTACGGTTTCATCATCAGCACTCTTTTGATCGGGATGTCTTAGTGTTGATAGTAAATATCATCTATTTAACTCACAAGTTTATATGAAAATTGATTTTGTAAATTAATTCTTTTACCTATAAACTCATATATTTGCCATATGTATGATCTAAATAAAAGTTGTGAGTATAACAACCAACAAAAAAAGAGCTTTCATTGCCATCAGACTGATGGTTTAAAGCTACGATTAAAATGTGGTAATTGAAAAGAATAACAAAGAAAAAGGGGAAAAGCTTTAGTGTTGAAGAAATTTCGTTCTCACTCACCATGGCAAATATATGAGTTTATAGGTAAAAGAATTAATTTACAAAATCAATTTTCATATAAACTTGTGAGTTAAATAGATGATATTTACTATCAACACTAAGACATCCCGATCAAAAGAGTGCTGATGATGAAACCGTAGCTGGTTTCGAAAATGCATTCCACTCGGCTGGTGTCGGGATAATAAGATACTTTTCCAGTTTATTCTTTCATTACCACAAATAAAAACTGATTTCTTCATATGTATATGAAAAAGAAAATATATGAGAAATTTAGTATAAAAATGAACTTGAGCCAGAATAAAAATAATATAATCTTTAAGATAAATTGAAATGTTATCTTGCAATGGCTAAAAATAAATTCTCTAGATATCCGAAGATTATAAGGTCTGATAATGGTGGCGAATATACCGCTCAACATGTCCGAAACTATCTTGATTTAAAAGGAATTCAGTACCAATATACTGTTCCCTATTGTCCGCAACAAAACGGAATTGCCGAAAGGAAGAATAGAAGTTTAATAGAAATGGCCAAGTGTATGATTACTGAGGCAAAACTACCAAACACGTTTTGGGGGGAGGCAATAACTACAGCTAATTATGTTCAGAATAGATGCTATTCAAAGTCAGTAAATTTTACTCCGTATCAACTATGGGAAGGAAAAGTTGTTGATATAGATAACTTTAAAATTTTTGGTCAAAAAGGGCATGTAATCATTCCCAAAGAGAAGCGTAAAAAATTTGATAACAAAACAAAATTTCTAACATTCATGGGGTATGATGAGCACTCAAAAGGTTATCGTATGGTTGATTTAAGCACTTTTGAAGTCACAATTAGTCGTGATGTCAAGTTTTTAGAGCAAGAGCCATATACAGAAGTTAGTTTAGTTGATCCGCGTAAGGAATCTGAAGTATATGTCGATTTATCAAATGTAATATCAAAAAATACTGAAAATTGTATTCATGAAAGTAATAAACAAAACATAGTGTCCGATGACGAAACATCATTTCAAAGCTTGGAAGGTCATGAACTTGTTAACGAAGATCAAAGCTGTTTGCTTGATGAAATTAGTACTTTGGAAGCAAATAATCAAACTGAAGATCAAAATTTGGGCAAAACAATTCCTCAAGAAATTTGTAGATCATCACGAAGTACCAAAGGAAGTAAACCTGATCGTTATGGTTATAATGCTGTTTACACATGTAACGATGTTGTAGAGCCTAAATCGTATGAAGAAGCTCTTAAGTCAAAAGAAAGATGCAAATGGATTGAAGCAATGAGTGAAGAATATGCTTCATTAAACAACTCGGATACATGGGAATTGGTACCCGCTCCAAGCAATGCCAACATTGTAAGTAGTAAATGGACATTTAAGGTAAAACGGAATGTAGAAGGAAAGCCAATAAGATATAAGGCGCGTTTAGTTGCACGTGGTTTTTCCCAAAGATATGGATATGACTACGACGAAATTTATGCGCCTGTTGTCAGACAAACAACATTAAGAGCAATACTATCAGTTGCTGGTATCATGAAAATGTCAATTGTCCATTTTGATGTAAAGTCAGCATTTCTCAATGGAGACCTCAAAAAAATTATTTTTATGAAACAGCCGCCAGGGTTTGAGAAAGGAAATAAACTTGTGTGCAAGCTTAAAAAGAGCATATATGGACTAAAACAGGCTGCTCATGTATGGAATAAAAAAATACATGATGTTATATGTTCAGGGGGATATAAACAATCCAATTCAGATCCGTGTTTATATACAAAATTCACCAACGAGGAAGGGATGGTTTATATTTTGATTTACGTTGATGATATCTTGGTAGCTAGTCAGAATAAGACATGTATTTTAAATGTGAAAAAATTATTATCCCAGAAATTCGAAGTAAGCAGTCTTGGAAAAGCGAGCCACTATTTGGGAATTGAAATATTTCAAGATAACAACCTTAATTATTGCATTCGTCAATCTACATATATAAGAAATCTTGTAAAGGAATTCGGCTTAGAAGATTCAAAAAATTCTGATTACCCGCTAGATCCAGGATACGGTAAAACCGAATCTGATTGTTTATTGAATAACGAACAATTTCAAAAATTGATTGGATCGTTGCTATATCTTAGTGTCTCGTCAAGACCTGATATTGCGGCAAGTATTTCAATACTTTCGCAAAAAGTAAGTTGTCCTAATCAAGAAGATTGGACAGAGTTAAAAAGGGTACTTAGGTATCTTAAGGGCACTGAAAAGTATTTTCTACGGCTGAGTGGTAGAAATGTAAAGCCAAAAATTTTAGTTGGTTATGCAGATGCAAATTGGGCAGAAGATAGGGTAGATAGAAAATCTAACTCTGGTTATATTTTTCAGATAAATGGTGGTACAATAAGCTGGTCATGTAGAAAACAAACACTTGTAGCTCTATCTACATCAGAAGCTGAGTTTATTTCACTATCTGAAGCGTGCAAAGAGGCTATATGGATAAAACAACTTTTGAATGACATGCAAATACCACAAAATTTGCCAATCGTAATATACGAAGATAATCAAAGCTGTCTACATATGATAAAGGAACAGAAGTTAAGTGCCAGAACTAAACATATAGACTCTAAGGTTCATTTCGTAAAAGATCATATTGATAAAGGACATGTTTGTTGTGTTTATTGTCCTTCAAACGACATGTTAGCTGATTTAATGACAAAGCCGCTTTCGAAGCCTAAATTTACAAAATTGCGATCTCTAGTAGGAGTGGAATCCGATTGAGGAAGGGTGTGGGAAAACACTCTAATTCCACTTTATGTAAATCAACTTTGTTGATATAATTTTATTTAAATCGTATTATAATTGATTTGTTAATTATATTTTAAAATTTTGAAAATTATTGTAATACTAAAACTTCAATAAATAAATATTGTTATACGTTTGTTTTTAAACCAATTTGTGGACCTCTAACACTTAGCTCTGATCATACCCCCTTAATAGCCAGTTTTAACACAATTCTAAAATTTGATGCAGTAAATCGAAAAATTATCAATAAAGACACGGATCTAAAAAAATTCACCACCTGGATTGAAGCAAACACAAATCATAATATTTCGTTAAAATCAACTCCAAAAAAATCCAGCAATAAGAAACCACAATCAAATATTTCTTACATCAGAAATTAGAGAACTTTTAAGACATAAAAGGAGGCTAAGAAGAATGGCCAAACAGCAGAAACCCGTATGAGAAACAATTGTTTAATAAAGCTACCAATGACCTTTAAAATGTTCTTTATGAATTTAAGAATGATCAGCTAGTTAACTCCTAAGAAACCTTAATCCAAACAACAGTCAAAAACATGAATATTCCTTGTGGAAAGAAATAAGCTAATTAAAAAGACCAACAATAAGAAATGTCTTAATAAAAGATGCTAATGATGAATGGTGCAAACCAGACAAAACAAAATCTAAAGCTTTTGTCAGCCATCTACAAAATACTTTTCAACCTAACACAATAAATAATGATGACGAAATATTAAACTTTCTTAATTGTCCCTGCCTTATGGATTGGCCAATAAAACATATCTCTCCAAGTGACGTAAAAGAAGAAATTAGAAGACTTAACCGCAAAAAGTCTCCAGAATATGACAGCATAGATGGCATAGTAGTTTAAGCATTGCCAAAAAGAGGTATTCTTTACCTAACGTAAATATACAACTCAATTTTAAGACTAAACTACTTCCCCACTCAGTGTTGAGATTATAATGATTTATAAGTTAAGAATAATGAAAAAGGTTTTTTAAATAAAACATTTTACATAAATTTAAATCATATTTTTTTATTTCATCTCTAATATTTCTAGCTATGTTTGTATAACTGTTGCTACTACTTTTATAATTGCTTGAGTTTGGTATATTATTATTCGATTGCCGCAGATCTTCGGAGTCCACAATTTCCTCCGTTGGCAGTTGAACGTTAAACTTGCAGCAAATATTCGTACCACATTTGGTGGATCGTAATGTAGCTCTCGGGCCGCTAGCGAGCACCGAAATCTTCCTTTCATTACAATTATTGCAATTAATGATCTGGCTTTGATGAACTTTTTATTAAAAAGTGCTTCAACAGAAGCCCCTGTAGCGTTTCGAAATGGCGTTAAGATCCATGGTTCTAATGGATAGCCTGAGTCGCCTAAAAAGTTGTCAAATTGTAAAAGTATGACAATAAAAAAAATACTTACCAAGGATTTACATTCCGTTCATTGCGATGTCGAACTTTGTTTTCAGTATTTGTCTTTCATTGGAAAGATTCCACGTATGGTGATCGTAACTTGTCCCTCCATACCTACAATCGACGGCTCTAATTATCATTTTATGATCACATATCTGAAATAAACCATTTTTAAAAATGTTACCTTTAAAAAACAAAACATTACGTACAATCATAACATTCATGCTATGCTTAAGCTTCCTATTAAAATATTAATGTTCATTTTCACTGGGTCGTATCATCTGAATGTGTGTACCATCTACTATTCCAATCACACCAGGAATATTACTTTTTCTAAAAAAAAAGTTTTTGCTTGTTTCTTTTCGTCTTCGGACATTTCAAATTGAATATTATCCATATCATACGATGCGATTCATCAAATGCTGATTCTTTAATGATCCCATCGTAAAACTTGTTTTCACAATGGTTCACGAAGAAAACAAGCATTGCGGACCACAAGCACTATTATGTATTATACGACAACGATTTTGGCCAATAAAGGGCAAAATTATGGCTCGATCAACAGTCCAGAAATGCATTAGATGTATCAGGGCACGACCAAAACTAATCCACAAATTCATGGGAAATTCACCTAAATCTCGCGTCACTCCTGCTCGGCCTTTTATTAATGCAGGAGTTGACTATTGTGGACCTTTTTGAATTCATTACAAGACCAAAGGTAAAAGGGCAATCAAGGCGTATATAGCTGTGTTTTGTTGTTTTGCAACTAAGGCAACACATCTTGAACTGGTAGCCGATCTTTCAACGGAAGCATTCATTGGTGCATTGAAACGCTTAATCAGCCAACGAGGTCGGTGTCAAAACATATATTCTGACAACGCCACGAATTTTATTGGTGCTAAAAATCAACTGTCAGAATTAGCTGAAAGCATCTATTCCGATAAGGGACAGGAAACAATAGTCTTAACTTTCAGCTCAAAGGGTATTCAATTCCATTTTATTCCAACATCTTTTATTACACAGTGTTGCATCAGCATCTCTAACACAGGAAGAACTGGAAACAACTATAATAGAAATTGAGATGACACTTAACTCTCTCCCATTGACGCCAATGTCAAATAATCCAAATGATCTTAAAGCGCTAACTCGCGGTCACTTTCTTATTGGTGAGGCGCTCTCATCGTAAATAGACAGCAGTGCAACTCCAGCCAGGGTATCAGGACTATCTCATTGGAAACTTGTCTCTCATCTCAAACAAGAGTTGGAAATGATGGTCTACTGAATACCTAAGCCATCTCCAGCAATGTTATAAGTGGACTAAACAGTATCCTAACATCAAAATTGGAGACATGGTAATAGTCAAGGAAGACAACGTACCAGTTATGAAATGGCCCTTGTTGAAAATTGTGCAAGCTCACCCTGGTGATGATGGTGTCGTTAGAGTCGTAGAAATAAAATCTGCTAATGCTAATATTCAAACGGCCAATTCACCGTCTTGCTCTCTTACCCATCGACCAAGATTCCAAGGCTGATACGGATGATAATGGTCAAACTGTCGATAAACTCTCCTCTGACTGCAATGAAGAACCCAAGGTCAAAAGAAAGAAATTGTGCACAAATCCTCTTAATTTAGCATTATTCATAATAATGTTTCTACTACCATTAGTGCATGGAAATCCAGTCGAAAATAAGAAATTTTAAACAAAGTTAGGAATTCATTTTGAGCAAATTGGTACCGCCGTCATGTCAACTATTGAATGGAATATATTTGTCTACTATAATTTGAACACTTACTGATCGGAAACATCAATTCTAACCAATGACACAAAATCGTTAGAAGGACTTTATAAAATGATAAGGCAAAACAAATTATGTCTGATTATCATTAATTACTTCAAGTAACTAGAAGGTGAATTGCAGCTAGAGAATCAACTGTTACGAAGCCAAAGAGGAACACTGAATATAGTTGAAAATTTTGCTCACTCTTTATTTGGAATATTAGACTCAGAGTATGCTGACCAAATATCTGATACAATTCAACAAGTAAAAGAAAATGAGTCATTTCTACTAAAATTGTTCAAATATCAAACATCAGTTGTAGACTCAACGCTTAATATCATTCGACAAAATCAAATGGCAGCTAAGGCAAGATTTGAGCAATTAGAACAGAAAATAAAAACCTATTCAGAAACCATGAAAAATATTGGTAATTGGCTAGTTCAAGTACAACTTACACAACTATTTAATTCTGGAATCTTAGAATTAAATTGCAAACAGCGTAAGAGAAATTCAGTCATCAATTTTTAACACCCTCATAGATACGCATCACGGAAAAATCAGTCCATTATTAGTAACCTCAGACCAGTTACAAGGTGAAGTGGATCGGATATAACTACATGCACCAATGTCAGCCAGACTTCCCATCACTCAAAGGGTGAGCTTTTACAACTATTTAGACTTATGAAGGTTCAAGGTAGGCTAACTCATCAACATGCAGTGTTAAAGGTAACTCTACCATTAATTGAACATGAGGAGTTTATGGTGTTGTATCTGACTCCTGTACCTAACACAATAAACAACAACATTGTAGCCATAAAAGCATGCTCCAACGCTAATATACGATACAGTTATGGTTCAGAGATGTGTGAATGTGAAATAAATTTGTATAATAACAACAACACCGAAATGCAAAACAGAAAACTCAACCATCAAGTGGATTCCACTTAGCAAAAGAAATCAGTGGATATATGCCACTTCATCGCCATCACGGGCCACAGCTGTTTGTAACAGAGACATTATCAATCTTTCGTTAAGGGGATCCGGCTTACTTGCGCTCCATCCAGAATGTGTTGTTAACCATGAGTTTGTCACTATGAATGGACAAAAGGCAATATCTACTACAATAAAATCCTCATACACAAGCGTTGGCAAGGTCTCCGAAATATCAATAAAAGGGCATGATACGCCATCCATGAATCAATCAACCTCTATTAGCCTGAATAACGCGAATGACAAAAACATTAAGGAACTACTAACCTTACAGAAGTCATTAAGAGAACAAGAAATTTTAGACTTACCGAACAAACTTAAGTCCCACCAAGAACATAGTCATGCAGTTGGCTACCTAGCACTTTCGCTAAGTTTGGTGACACTCATCATACTGCTAGGTAAATATAAAAAATTATATAACGCGAATAAGCCAACGACCACTGAGATCTCTCATGAAAACATTAAATTACAACATAGCAATGTGACACCGATACCAATGCCCCGTCAACAAGCTCATAGATTTATCCTAGATGTCTAATTTAATCAAATCTCCCAGATATAGTTACTGCCTTTTTTCTTCAACTTTGCTGAACATCCGTTCAACGCGGGGAAGGATGTTAAAATTCTTATACGAAAATAGTAGTTTATATATGTATATAGTGAATACCCTTAATGTTAAGTACTTTTAAGTGAATACTCCTAATATTACATGTATCAAATTTCCTTTAATATAATTGGCCAATTTTAAGTTTATTTTATTTTAATGTCTCATATTACATTTGTTCTTTTATTTAATTGTGATTGGTTTATTTCAATTCTATTTTGTCTTAATATCTCTAATTACATTTATTTTTATTTGTTTAAATCAGCATAATTTGTATTTAATTTTAGTATAAATAGTTCAATAAAATTCACAATAAGTATTTGGCATTTTTTGTAATAAGCAAGAATCTTTGTTTTATTTTGAATTGCCTAATTTTCAAATTTCAAGTGCATAAAGATTCAACAACAACAATATAATGCAAAAGCGTTAAGAAAAAAGTGCGAAATTTAGCAAAAGAAAATAAAGTTTGAAACTTTGGTTTTTTGCATAATAATGTTTAGAAATTTTTCTCCATAACGCCAATAAAATGTATTTTTTGTTTGAAAAAAGCTAGATTTGGGAGACATTTTAAAATGTAAAAAAGCATTTCGAGACACCCCTTAGTACAATCCAAATTCAAGTGTTTGGATTGAGTCATACTATTATTTCATAAATACAAGTTTTTGTATTAACACGTTTGAAATTGGTTTTTATAATATTTCTTAGGTGAAATACACCTAAACGTCAAGTTTTTTCTTGCATTTCATTTGACATTTCTCAATCTCAGACTAACTTAATTTAAACCGTGGAAAGATATGTAATCGAGCAATGCGTTAAAATTATTCAGGTTTTTTATGAAAATGTACGTTCAAATCAAAATGCATTTTGTGCACTTCCTGAGTCTTTTGGTCAACATAATCGTTCAAATTCGTCCACAATCGGGAGAATTGTAAAAAATATTTAATTTCAGCAAAACAGGTCTGTATAAAATGTGAGAACATCTGTGAATGCCTTCTTAGTTCGTTGAATGGGAAACATTGCTGTTTTTCGCGATAGTGTGGCAAAAGATCAGTCAACCTCGATTTATCATCGTGCCTAACAATTGAGCATCAACATTGTCATTGAAATTTTGGACCATCGGATCGAGGTGCGCCTTCGAGGTCATGGGGGCCATTTGGCCGATATTTTGTTCCATACATAATTGAACCATACAAGTATTATCATTATAAAAAGAAATGATAATAATTTCTCAAATAGTTTGTGTTTTATTTAAAATAAACATCGGCCCTTAAAATTTAACCACCCTTTATAACTTTGATATGCTAGTAAAATGTTTTCGTAAATGTAGTCTTTCAGTGAAAGTGGGCGTTAAAGTAGGCGTGCCAATAAAGTTTCTACTAATAAATACAACTTAAGATATTTCAATATAGTCCTTTATTTTTCCAAAAACTTTGTCAATAGAGAAATTACATGAATTTAAGTTAAACCGTTGAGTGGGCGTGTGACCTAAATTTTTTGGCATAACAATGACACTGATTAGAAGGATATATGTAGCAAATTTCATCATCATACCTCTAATTTTATCGGTTTTATAAGCTTTTAAATTTCATTAACGGTAGATAACGTGAAAAGTGGGCGTTAGAGTAGGCGTGTCAAAATTATTTCTGCTAATGAATACAACTTAGATATCTCATATAGTCCTTTAATATTCCAAAATCTTTATTCATTAAGAAATTATATGAATTTGAGGTAAAACGTTATATGGGAGGTGGGCGTAAAATTGGGTGTCACCTAAATTTTCCGTTAAAAAAAAGCCCTTGATCAAAAAGCAAAGTGTGCAAAATTTCAGAATCGTACATCTAATTTTGTCAGTTTTATTACGTTTTAAGTTTTAAATATACCGAAAAATACTCTGCACAGTATAAATTTTCGTACATTTTGATCTATAACTCCCTTCCTAATGTATAGATTTAAGCAATTTTTGGGGAGAAATATTGTTTTTGCTCGGGAAATATATATTTGGAGTTTCATGACTCTACGTTGATGCTTTTGGACACGGTTTTTTCGACCTACTCTTGCAATACGAGCTATAACTTCCTTCCCAATATATACCGATTTAGCCCACTTTCAACACCAAATAATCCTTGTGTATAAGACATATTCTGGCAAAATTTGAGCTCTCTAGCTTTTTCGGTGCGACCTCTATCGTGCTTTCAACAGACGGACGGACATAGCTAGATAGTCACAAATGGAAACCCCGATTCAGAATATATATACTTTATGCGATCTAAAATGGATATTTCGATGTGTTACAAACGGAATGACAAAATGAATATACCACCACCATTTTTTTTGGTGGCGGCTATAAAAAAAATATTTTATTTGTTGTAATTTGAAGTTACAATCTGGCAAATTTTTTGCTTGTGTTTGTTTTTGTTGTACGAAAATAGTTGCCATTCATTGTTGCTACAAGGCGCTTTAGTGCGCCCTGTCGAGCAGTGTAAAATTGTTTATGAAAGTAGACCCAAAATTAAGAACTTCTGCATCATTAGTTTGGTCAAGGTACATCAAAAAATAATTTAAAAATTAATTTGAAGTTTATCACCCCAATTCTAAATAACAATTCCCTGGGAATTTTTTCCCTATTCCCTGTTCCCCTATTCTAAATAATTTCTCCCGGGAAAATTTGTTCCCTTTCCCTTATTCTAAATGAACTTCGAAATTGGGAAATTGTTCCCTGGGAAAAAGGTAGGTATTACGAAAGGTAACACTATGCTAGTTGAAAAAACAGACAAGCCGGGCACCTGGCGTTTTAACATAATTTGGGTTCGCTGAATCCATTGGTGCCCGCGGTTTTTTAAGATTGGCTCTGGTTTTCGAGATATACCGTTATTTCAAAAATGGAGGAGGTTGCACAACATATGTTCGCGTAACTCAAAAACGCTTTAGCTTATTGAAAAAACTTAAAAAACCGAAATTCCGCAATAAAATTTCCTTTAAGAAAAGTAAAACTTCTTTCTAATATTCGCAGTCGTTTTAGAAACATTTTTTTTTTTTGGAAAAAAAAATTAATTTTATTATCAAAATTTTGAAATTTTTGTTTTTTAAAAATTCTTGAAAATTAAAAAAATGCAGCTAGGCTTCTAATTTTTGGCAGACATATAAAAGCTGGTAACAAAACAAGCCATAAATCTTTAAAATCTGTTAGCAACTTTTGATTCTATTCACAAAATTCGACAAATTTTAGTTAATTTAAGAATTTCATAAAACGCAACTCCCCTAAGGGATGGTGATAAAGGGAAAGTATAATTTGAGAAAAAATTAAGAACAAAAAAAAAATTGGAGGTTGGTCATACATTTTATCCCCCTAGGAGTGAATCCTAGGCCTTAGAAACAAATGATGGGAATGAAAAATAAAGTTGCGCTGGTCATTTGGCCCGTCTAGGGGTATCTCAGGCGCATCAGGTGCAAAATTAAAGGCTAGAGCTCTACGCGTATAAAAAACAAAGTTCCAAACAAAATAAGCTATTAGTGATTAAAGTCTGTCTACAACTTTTGATTTTTTCAGAAAAGATGTAATTTTTTAAAATAACCAAACTAAAAAATTTTTGTTGTTAAGTAGCTAAAGTTGAAGTTTTTATTTAAAATATTATTCCTCTTCCTCCTGCAGATTCCAACAAATATCCCCTAACAGCGAATCAAGTTTTTTGCCGCTATACCAGTGTTCGAGCCTGGCTGTTACTTGGTGAAATCTCTTGCCATGTTCATCAGACTCGGCTGGTGATTGTTCATTAAATTTTTCGGCATGGTAATGCAAAAAATTTATTTTCAATGACATTCTAATGTTTAAGTTTTTAAATGCGGTTAGCATATTTTTGATTAAAATTCGCCAGTTTTCAGACCGATGATTTCCTAATACATTTTCTATTACTGATTTCACACAATTCCAGGCCAATAACTCGATATCATTCAATTCAACCTCAAATTAATGGTCCTTCATAAGACGACAAATGTCCGGTTCATTAAGAATTCCTGTAAAATAAAAACATTATGATGTGAAATATAAATCTAATTTAATAAAGTAGTTAGAGTTCATACCTTCTTTTATTCGGTGCAATTCGGTAAAAGCAACACCATCTGGGCTCAATGCTTTTATAAAATTTTTTACAATACCCAGTTTGATGTGGAGTGGAGAAAGCAAAATCTTTTCCATCAGCACAATTGGCAATTCAATAACATTGTTTCTATGCAATCTGCTTTCCTCACGTAAAGCCCAATCCCGTGTATTGTACTGGTCGCCATCGAAAAGTGTATTCTATAAACACATGAAGCACAAATTTTTAGTATAGCCCAATTGCATTCCTCTTAATACTACATTTACACCTGAGCGAAATCTAGTAGATTTGATTTAAAATCTTTATTAAAATCTAAGCCGTTTACACCACTATTTTTTGACATTTTGCAAGATTTCGTTTTCAAAACAATATAGTTATTTACAAGGTGGTCTGAGTGGCTCTTTATGTTCTACTTCTCCAAAATTCAAACTCCATATAAAAAAATGTAAGCAATAAAGTACTTGTTCGATTGCAACCACCTTATATATTATGACTGAATTTTTTTGTTTGCAGCGTAGTATATTTTGTTACATTTTAATAAAAACCACAGTTGCATCACGAAGTAGTACTAGATTTTAAGTAGATTTTGCAAAAATCTAGTTGTGAAGTAGATTTCGTTTTGTATGGGTAATCTGGTAGAAATTAACAAGATTTCGTTCAAAATCCCGTAAGTACTAGATTTAGTGTAGGTGTAAATGTAGTATAAAAGAGCTACCACTTTTAAATCTGCGCATATTTTTCACTTGTATTTATATTTTACTAGAAAAGCCCGGCGCGCGTTGCTACGCCCCCTAATGATTAAAAATGTATTCTGATCTTAAATTGAATATCAAGTGCAAAAAGCTAAAGATTATAACTTTTTTTAATGGGCGTAGCACTGCCCACTTTTCTAATCACTAAACTGTATAGTCGTGACAGTTCAATATGTGTGCAAAGTTTCAGAAAAATCAGTCTAGTGCAAGTACCTCAAAATTATAAATTTTTTTTTATGGGCGTGGCCGTGCCCACTTTTTTAATCACGAAAGTATACAGTCATGACAGCTCAATATGTGTCCAAAGTTTCAGAAAAATCGGTCATGTGCAAGTAGCTTAAAATGATAACTAATTTTTTGTGGGCGTGACCCCGCCCACTTTTTTCCACCCATAAACACTCCCTGGTATGTGTACAACAACTTACCAAAGTTTGAGCCCGATCGGTTTTACAGTTTCGGAGTCTATAGCTAACACACACACACACACAGAGTTTCACTTTTATATATATAGATGTGTGAAGTGTTGTGGGTTTTTAGCCAGCTAAATATTGTGAAAACCAAACTGAGAAATAGGTTTATGACTGATACCATAAATGCAGTTTTAAACGTAAGGTAAGCTGTCAAAAATTGGTAGTTTTGTATTAATACCCCTATTACGGTTCACCATTCAACTCAGTTTGGTTGTGTAAGAGTCAACCCAACTTATGCACAACCAAACTCAATTTAGGTATTGTGATACTCAACTGTTTTTAGTTGAGTTTGCTATAAAGTTGCAAACTTAAAATATCGAACTACCAACTTTAAATATTACGTTTGGTAAATAAAAAAAAATTCCTAAAATTGTTTTTAACTGCTGTGACAAATAAAAAGTATTTATAATAGATATAAGTGACGAGTTATGTTATGGTGATGAATATAAAAACTCTTGCGTAGATGTGCTACGTACAAGAAGAAAAATTCGTGATGATTCAAACCCTCTTGAGCTGCCCAGTTCCAAGTATAAATTTCTAATAAGTAACGAAACTAAATATTTTTTTATTAATAGACTTATGAGTTATTTCCTACTAAACAAAGAAGAGTTTTGTTATTTTCTGGATGAAACTAAAGATCACCTAAAAACACCTGTTCGCGTGGGTGATATTCCTCCTATATTAAAGTTATGTGCTGCTTTTAGATTCTTTGCTGACGGGAGCTATCAAAAAGGCAATGAGATAAAAAATTGATTATAAAAAAGTACATATACTTACGATCTCTCCATTTTGTTTTCTATTTTTAGCGCTTTTAAAAAAATCAACCTTAACTGCCACTAACACAACTACTCTTAAGCAGTTGTGTGTATTCAACGTTTTTGTCGACCAAATTTTTACAAAGTTGAAAACAGTAATACCGCGAAAAAATAAATACACAACTGGATAGTCAACTGTCACTTGAATTGAGAATGGCAATGTCAATTGGTCAAAGACAACCAAACTATTACAAAAGTGGAGAACCGCAATAGGGGCATTAATTTTTTTTTACTTTTTTTTTATTTTATATTTAATATATTATTTATATTTTTATTATTTTTTTTTTAATTTTTTTTTGTTTTATATTTATTATTTATATTTTAATTATTTTTTTTTTAAATTTTTTTTTATTAATTTTTTTTTTATTTTATATATTATTTATATTATTATTATTTTTTTAATTTTTTTTTTATTTTTTTTTTTTTTTTAACAAACGTAAATTTATAATTTTACATTGAGATGTTTTTATATATATACATATATGTTTTTTATATATATGGGATGAATGGTGATACAAACTACTGTTCTTGCATGACTACACGTTGTGAAGGGTGTGTATGTATATTTTTTAATTTTTCCAAAGTTGTAAAATTTAATCTAATTAGAATAAAGTTAATTATTCAAATGCAAAAAGGAATTAAATTTTAAATTAAACCAATAATATTCAAATGCAATCAAAGAAAATCTTGTATAAAAACTGAATTGGTACTTTGGTCTCTGCGACAGCACTCAGTTCGTTAATTTATTTCGATTTCCGTTATAATTTCATTTTTGTTAAATTTACTTTTTATATATGGATATTTTCCTTTTTTTTTTTGTTTTGTTATTTAGTAAAAAAAAAACAGTTGTAATTTACATTCCAAAAAAAAAAAAAAAATTTGGATGAAAACATATAAGACTGTTGTATGTATTTTAAATAAAATATTTATAATCCAACAATGTTTTATTAAATATGATTTAAATCCTTGTCGTTTGTATACAAAATAAAACTATTATCAAACGACTTAACCTTGCCCCTATCAGCCCAGTGTAATTGCCACATTTGATATAGATCATCGTTAAGTTTTGATATTGATAAATCACAGTTTACTAATGTTATTGACATAAAATTTGGAATCTGTTTTAATTGTTTTAGGTGTTCAATTTTCTCAGCATTGATCAGATTTATGCAGTTAATGGCAACAAGTTTTCGCAATTGAGGCACTTTATCAAGAATAAAGTGTAAAGAAGAACTAGATAAACGAATATTATTCGATATGTTAAGAAGCTCCAAATCATTTGCTCTATTTAGACATTGAACAATTTTATAGATATTAACATCATATAATTGGCAACCTGCAATGTCAATGCGTTTGAATTTTTCACATGTACCGCTTTCGAAGAATTCCGATAATTTGTCCGCTAAAAGGGAACTTGAACGATCATCATCTGATGTGTCCTTTTTAATGTAACTTAAATTCAGATTTTGCAAACGTGAAGGATTTAATTTGGCTAACAATTTACGAATCGATTCGTCGTTTAATTGATTAAAACTTAAATCGAAGTCCACCAGCTGATAGAAAGCAAGATCATAGTCATAAAGTTGTGTTATATTACACTGTGATAAATGAAGCTTTTGCAGTTTTTTTCCGGAAGGCCCATTGCAAAAACGATTAAGCACACGCAGTGATGTGTTTCCCAAAGGATTACTACTTAATATTATTTCTTCTATATCCGAGAGCATTTCCATGCCCGGACAGAAGAGTAAAGCCTCCAAGCCATCGGCTGTTATAAAATTTGATTTCAAATTTAGTTTTCTCAGTTGCTTCAGCGTCGACAGTGACTTTGCCAACTGGCGACAGCCATCGTTTTGAATAAAATTATTACTTAAATCTAAAATCCTTAAGTTTGTTTGATGTAATATTGCTCTAAAAATAGGTTCCGTTTGCAATGGAATTAACCAAAAGTCTGATAAGTTTATGCAATTGGAAATCTGAGCCCGTTGTAAAACATCTTGTACTTCATTATTTAGGGCTAAAAGCAAAAAAAATTAAAAACTTTAAAATATTTTTTTTACTTGTTTTGTTTTACCTTTATGCAATTGAATACACATTTCTTCATACCGTTGTCCTAGGGGAGAAATTTGCCACTCCAGTACTGTTGCCAAAATCATGCTTTGTTCTAAAGCCACAGTAATGGGATCGTTTTCTTCATAGGCAAAACCATCAGAAGTCTTTAAACGTAACAAAGGTTTTAAACCAGCTAAACTAAAAACACAAAAAGAGGTCAATATAATTTAAAATTAGATTTTTTATCAAGTTCCACTAAGCAATTAATAAAATTATCTTATTTAGAAAATTATATCTATTTATGTATGCACTAAATTTATTAAAACAATCAAATTAAAAAAGAATAAAATTTAATATACACTGGGAATAAAAATAAAAACAAAAATTGTTGTTCTTCCCCAGACTTCTGTATAAAAACACAAAATCAAGGTAGAATTAAGTTATTAGAGATTATTATTTTGTTCTACAAAATAAATAATGGACAAATAATTCATTCATTCATTCACAACCATGAAATCTCTTTAAGTACCTAATAATAAACGTCAATCTATTTTATTTCGAAACTTGAACACCAAAACAGGTCCGTTCATTTAATTTACTAGTTAAGTATGAGTAAACACTGAGTCAATTAAAAAAATTGCTCGCACAAAAAGCTTTTGGAGAAAAAAGTACGCGAAATTTTGCAAAAAATTAAATTAAATCAAAACAGCTTTTGTATTTAATATAAAACTAGAAAAGCCCGGCGCGCGTTGCTACGCCCCTTGATGAATAAAAATGCATACTAAATTTAAATTGAATATCAAGTGCAAAAAGCTAAAACTTATAACTTATTTTTTATGGGCGTGGCACTGCCCACTTTTCTAATCACGAAACTGTATAGTCATGACAGCTCAATATGTTTGCAAAGTTTCAGAAAAATCAGTGAAGTTCAAGAACCTGAAAATGATAATTTTTTTTTATGGACGTGACACTGCCCACTTTTCTAATCAAGAAATTGTATAGTCTTGACAACTCAATATGTGTGCAAAGTTTCACAAAGTTTTCTGTGCCCCAAACGCGACAATTTTGTTTGTTTACATACCTGCCAGATCAAAATGAGCTTTATTTGAAAAGATGATTTTTTTTGCAAAATCGGCCAAAGTAATGTCGCAATATTTCCCAGCGTTGTTCAAGCGTTCAGCGGTAGGATAAAACTAATTATCTGACAAATCAGACATGAGCTAAGTGTTACCATTCACGAAATTTGCACTAGTTAAAAAAAAGTTAGATGGCGGACCCTTTATATCAATTAGGGTTACCGCTCGTCGACCGTTTTTTTTTAATAATAATTAATTTCCTAAATAATTTGTGTTTTATTCAAAATCAACATCGGCCCTTAAAATTAAACCACCCTTTATAACTTCGATATGATGGCAAAATGTTTTCGTTTAAGTATTTCAGTGAAAATGGGAGTTAAAGTAAGCGTGTCAATAAAATTTCTGCTAATAAATACAACTTAGATATTTCAATAAAATCCTTTGTTATTTGATTTACAGAGAAATTATAAGAATTTGAGAGAAAACGTTATATGGGAGGTTGGCGTGTCACATTTATTTTCCGTCAGAAGAAAGCCTTTGACCAAAAAGCAATTCCTGCAAAATTTCAGAGTCGTAGATCTAATTTTGTCACTCTTATTAGGTTTAAAATTTTGAACATACTAAAAAATACACTGCGCGGTATAAATTTTCGTACATTTTGATCTCTAACTCCCTTCCTAATGCATGCATTTAGGCAATTTTTGGGTAGATATATTGTTTTTTGCTCAGGTAGTTTATATTTGGAGTTTCATGACTCATACGTTGATGCTGGTGGACACAACTCCATTTTATTCGATGTTGGAAGGACACGGTTCTTTCGACCTACTCTTGCATTACGAGCTATAACTTTCTTCCTTATATTCCGATTTAGCCAATTTTCTATTCCGAACAAACCTTGTGTATAAGACATATTCTGGCAAAATTTGAGCCCACTAGCTTTGTCGATGGGACCTCTATCGTGCTTTTAACAGACGGACAGACGGACGGACATAGCTAGATCGTCATCAAATAAAACCCCGATTAAGAATATATATACCATTTTTTTGGTGGCGGCTAAAATACTTAAAAAAAACACATTACAAAAAAATTTGTTTAGCTCTTTTACTAAAATTTTGCAAAAAATATTTGACCTTGTGTCACAAAAATTGGTCTGGTGATCACGGTCGGATCGTCCTGGGTATACAATGGGGTATAGGGGTATATAGGAGAGTTTTATCTACTAAATGGTGCTAATTTCTTTTTGTTATCTTATGTTTTCTAGAAGTTATGATGTATTAAAAAAGGAATTTATGAAAATTTATACCTAAAGATAAAAAAAAATTATTTCTAAACATTATAAACAATTTATTTTCATGTACTAATGGCTAACAAATTTTAAAATTATACAAAACTTATTTCGTTTCAAAATCTTTTAAAAGTAAAATGTTATAGAACTTTAAAAATCAAAATCTTACTAATAAATTTCCTGTTTTAGCAAAATGCTGAGCATGTCTATTTTGAATCACCCTGTGGCCCTTAAAATTTAACCACCCTTTACAAAAGAATAGATAGATAAAAAAAAAATTTGTTAAAATACATATAAATATTCAAATACTTATTTTAAATCTACTGATGCACATTTTTTTTTTAATATTTTTAAATCTTAAACCTCATAAGACTGTGTGTACAACTATATGTTAAGTTGGGCACAAATCATTACCCTAGTTAATTTTTGTCAACAAACTTCGGTCATTTTCGTTTTCACAAACCCCTATAAAATTCCTTTGTAGTTTGTGCAAAAAAATGTTACTAGAGTCATCTAGTGTTCTACGTGATGTTTAGCAAAGACATCGTCCTCAGTGTTTGCAAAATGTAGTGGCGCCTTCAACAGATGTTGCCATCTGCAATGAATAAATGCTAATATATATGACTAATATATTTTTATAAAAATTTAAAGAAAAAAGTGGGCGTGGCACATTTATTTTCCGTTATAACGAAGACTTTGACCAAAAAGCCATGTTTGCAAAATTTCATAACCGTACATATAGTTTTGTCAGTTCTATTACGTTTTAAATTTCAAATATACACTGAGGGGTATAAATTTTCGTACATTTTGACCTATAACTCCTTTTCTAATGCATAGATTTAAGCAATTTTTGGGGAGAAATATTCCTTTGACTCGAGAAATATATATTCCAAGTTTCATGACTCTACGTTTATGCGTTTGGACACAATTCCTTTTTTTTCGATGTTAGAAGAACACGGTTTTTTCGACCTATTCTTGCTTTACGAGTTATAACTCTCTTCCTAATATTCCGATTTAGCCCATTTTCAATACAACCTTGTCTATAAGAAAGATTCTGGCAAAATTTGAGCCCTTTAGCTTTTTCGGTGCGACCTATATCGTGCTTTCAACAGACGGACAGACGGACGGACATAGCTAGATCGTCATCAAATCAAACCCCGATTCAGAATATATATACTATATGGGGTCTAAAATGGATATTTCGATGTGTTACAAACGGAATGACAAAATGAATATACCCCCACCATTTTTTTGGTGGCGGGTATAAAAAGGAAAATGTGATGTTACTAGTGAGAAAAAGTTAAACTTTGAAGAACGGGCAGACTATAATTACTACTTGATGTGGAAAAGGAGGAGTCTGAATCACCATAACAGTAGAGAGGACAAAATTTTGATGTGGAGTGCATTATAAATATAAAAGACTTTTTTTATTATATGAAAATAAAATATTAACTTACTTGTAGTATCTTCTAGATGCTTCTTCTGCTAACCAGCGTATGTTTATGTCGGACAGTTTCTTTCTATCTACGGGTATCAAAAGCAATTCGTCCTCTACTTTCACCTTGAACGAAGCAGTTGTAGCCAATATTTTAATTGGAGACGTTTTGGCTGGTGAAATTAAATGTTGTATTGATGTTGTGGTTGAATCTGGTTCTGTTGTGCGCATATTTGCGGTCATAAGAGTTTCATTTGAGTCTTCACTAGTGTTTTGTGGACTTTTGCTTTGAAAACGACAAAATCCACTTTCCAAGAGCGATGATTGATATTTTGGTTTTTGTTGTTGTGAAGTCGTTGCACCGCTCGAGTTACTACTAAAACTAGACGATCGCGATAAGATTAATTTCTTGGAGTGGTTTTGTGAAGTTGATTCAGACGCAGCATCTAATAGCATTTGAAAGGCATCATTTTCAGGGGTCAACGAATGTCTGAGCCACGAAGAATTGTCTAACTCTAGGGAATGGCAGAGATGATGTTCTTTAGAGGGCGATTTGTTATGAGATTTGGAGCTGGAAGACATCGGACGACAAATTTTTGTTGGAGTCGTATGAAATCGTCGCTTTTTTCTTTCCGGCCCCAAATCGTCAATAAGCCAGGAGTTTTCGTAAATTTTTTCTGAATTAAGGTAATCAGAATGTTTATTTGTTTTACCTCCATCGCTAGTGGTATATGAATCGTCATCATTTTCCATGAAAGGTTTACGATAATGTGGATGTTTTAACTGTTCAATTGCGTTTTTATACTCAACACTGGCACTGCCTGTGGAACGTGTTTTAGTTTTTTCCTTTGAACGATTAAATCGAGAAATTAAAGGCCGTATATTCTCATCTTCCTCATTTTCGCTGTCAATTATCATTCCACTATCTTTGCTGTGTTCCGGAGGTTTTTCCTTGGATTTAACATTTGAATTTGTTAAAGGTTTAGAACTTTTATCCGTACATATTCCAACCTTTGACAATGTTTTTAATAAACGTGATCTTATTTCTTCATATTCGGCCTGTTCTCCCTCACACAATGATGCAGAAATACGCCATTTATCTAAACCGCTTAAACAAGTTTCCCCGAAATCCGTCTTGACAGTGGCATCTGCTCCACGTTCTAGTAACAACTCGGCAACATCAAGATAACCATTTGAACATGCATCATAAAGAGGGGTTATACCATCACAACACGTACCACCTTTATCGTTAATAGCAACTGAGGCTCCTCGATCCAGTAACAATTCCACAATGTCACGAAATCCATGATTGCTAGCTTCATGTAACGGCAACCATCCTGCATGATCTCGCACATTTACAACATGGCCTTGATCAATTAGGCGTCTTACTAGCTCGATATTTCCAGCAATACATGCCTGATGTAATTGAGTTTCGCCCTTGTTATTGCGCTTAATGCTTAAGGAACGCGTTCCACGTGTAGCTCTGTGTGGTCTTTGCTTTTCAGTTTCATCCAAATCACTTGTGTCGGAATCAGTAAGATCATCTAAACAAATATCATCACCTAAATCGGGGGTATTATTTTCATTTACAGCATTTTCATCTGATTCAGTATCACTGCCATCGTCTATAGCCTTCAGATCGATACCTACAAAATACAAAGTAAATGTTTTTCTTTTAAATAAATGAAAATTCTAGTTATATAGTACAATAAATCAAAAAAAAATATATATTCATAATTTAAAACCACAAAAAAACTCTTTAATACCAGGACCATTTATAAGATCGAACTCGGGAAACATATGACTTGGGCAGTATTTGAAATACAAATACGTATTTTGTATCTGTATTTGAAATACATGGTTTAAAAGTATTTTGTATTTCAAATACACAACTGAAAAGTATTTTGTATTTCAAATACATGTGGCTCAAAAACACATTTATACAAAATCAGCGTTAAAAAACTTATTATTTGTGTGACTGCTTTTGCTTCTGCTTCGACTTCTGATTTTTAAATGCAAACAGTCGCAGTCAAAGCACAAACAAAATGTTATACACTACAAAGAACTTCTGCAATCGACATATCCGAACAGTTTTTGGCATCATTGAAAAACTTTTTTGAACTACAAACAGTCGCAGTTAAAGCACAAACAAAAAACGAAAAATGATATTCTACAAAGAACTTCTGCAATCAACATGTTCGAACAGTTTTTGGCAGCATTGAAAAACTTCTTATTTGTTTGATTGCTTTTTCTTCTGTTTAGGCTTCTGGTTTTTTAAATGCAATCAGTCGCAGTCAAAGCACAAACAAAAAAACGAAAAGTTATACGCTAAAAAGCACTTATGCAGTCGACATGTTTTGATTTTGCAGTTAGAATTGCACTTTCCTAGTATTTAATTGCTTGATGGAAGAAATTAAAAAACTTTGTTGTGTGTTTCATTTTGTTTTTCTGTTATTTTTGTACATAGAGTGTGTTTACATGAAGGGACATGTCCCCTGCGACACGAGTTTGTGGGTGAGGGGTGCGGCGTTGAGTACGGGGTAGCAATTGTCGCACGTTTTGTGAATTTGAGGGGACAAATTTGACATTTCTCTTTTACATCTTTCGTTCTGTCATGTTATGTATGACCGGTGTTGCCAGACTGATATTTTATGGAATTTGCCAAAAAAAAAATATGAAATATCCAATGAAAGCTCATTCATTAGAAATAACATAAGCAGCGTAACTCTTGCTCTTACCTCCATTTTTTACCCACTCCTTTTGTCTTCTTTTATTCGGTTAACTATTTGCATTTTATAGCATTCTAGCAAATAAAAAATTATTTATATATTTTCAGCATCATCTAGATCTAACGCTTCAACAGCCAGTTCAGTTAGGTCAACAATTTTGTTAGAAAATTATCAAGACGAAAAGATATTAATATTTATAATAAATAAAATAATATCTCTATGTTTATTTTCAAATTTCTTCAATAATTTCTTCTTTAGAAAGATCAGCCATTATGTTTCTTGAAATTTATTAAATTTTGCTTTTTTAAATACTTGTATTGCCACTGCTACTGTTGACCAATCATAAATTGTATATGTATGGCAGCCCTTCTTACGAATGAAGGGACAAAAAGAATTAGTTAATTTAACGTCAAAAAGTCGCTTTGTCCCTGCAACAAAATCCCTTCATGTAAACGCAAGAAGATTTTAGAAGGGACACCAAAAGAAAATTCAAGCCAACGCAAGCAGAGTCGCAGGGACATGACCCTTCGTGTAAACTAGCTCATACAAGTATAAAAAGAAGCGCAAATTAAATCTAACGGAACTTATAAACTTTTTTAAATTATATTATTTTCATCTTCTTCGAAAAGTGGCAAATTTTCAATAGCAGCATCGAGGTAATTTGCATTCAGCTTTACAAACAATATGTTAGCAAGTGTTTCAAAGAAATACAGTCATCGGTGACTAGCCCAATATATGATCTTATTAACTGCTTCTTATTAATTTAAATTTTTATTTTTCTTTTGCGTATGACTCGTAATGAACTTACAGAAGACATTTTAGATGTTTCGATACTACTTTCAATTTTTATAAATGGTTTTTTAAGTTTGATAATCTATTTTTTTAAGCTTATTTTTGCATGTTTTACATATAGTAAAATCCTCATTCTCACTATTTTCACAATACTTCCAAACTTCATTTTACTTATTTCGCGGCATTGTTTATCGATCTTGAATATTTATAAAACATTCCTTAGCCACTGAACTGAGTAATTTACAATTCATATAATAAAATCAAAAACAAAACACACATACAACATCTCTACTGCTTTAACTTCGGAACTTATTTAAAGTTTTACCCTACGTTGCTACAAGCAAGTATTTACTTGCAAGTAGTGTATACGTACTACTAACGAAAATCAGGAGAAATGCAAAAAAAAACACAAAAATTTTTTGAGTGGCTACACAGCACAGTGCAAGTTCATTTTTAAAATGTCGTCACCAAATAAACTTCAAACAAATTTAAAACAAATGGCGCTGCTTCAATTGGTAATTAAGTGTTGTCAATAGCCACTATTGAACGTTACCTTTAGACATGTAACTTTTTAATATAATTTTTTTTATTAAATATTGATATTTATATTTAAACTTACATTTTAAATGAATATTTATATTTTTTTCTTAATATTCTTCATATACATATATACATATTTATTAAAAAAATTAGCTGAATTATTTACCACAATTGTATGATATATTGTTGAGTTAACAAAAAACTCCGTGTTAGACAACACTGTTTTTCAGCTTGTCACTTTACTTGCCGTAACTGTAAAAATTTTACTTGCTTAAAAATTTCTTCGCAAGCTGAGTCGCAGCTTGCCAAAGTGTGGTTGTGTTAGTAAAAAAGTGTTAGTGTATTGGTTTTTTTTCACTTGCACTTGCATGTGGCAACGGTGGGTTAGTCAGTCAAACCAAAAACTGTTCGCACATGTCGACTGCAGAAGTGCTTTGTGGTGTATAACTTTTCGTTTTTTGTTTGTGCTTTAACTGCGACTGATTGCATTTAAAAAATGAGATGCCTAAGCAGAAGCAAAAGCAATCAAACGAATAAGAAGTTCTTCAATACTGCCAAAAATTGTTCGAACATGTCGATTGTAGAAGTTCTTTGTAGTGTATCATGTTTCGTTTTTTGTTTGTGATTTAACTGCGACTGATTGCATTTAAACAAGTAAGAGCACTATATTCGGCTGTGCCGAATCTTTTATACCCACCACCAATTTTGTGTACATTTAAAGCACAATATTTATTATTTTGTTAATCGCTATAGAATAATCTCTTTATAATAAAATATCTATCACTTTCTTTGTAGAGGGTGGTTAAATTTTAAGGGCCCATGTTTAAGGTGAACCACATCTAAACTTCAACTTTTTTCTTGTATTTCATTTGACATTTCTCAATCTCAGACTAACTCAATTTGAACCGTGGAAAGATACGCAATCGAGCAACGCTTTTAAATATTAAAGATTTTTATAAAAATGGGCGTTTAAATCAAAATGCATTTTGTGCACTTCGTGATTGTTTTGGTCAACATAATCGTTCGAATTCGTCCACAATCGTGAGAATTGTAAAAAATATTTAAATGTCTGCAAAGCAGGTCTGTATGAAATGTGAAAACATCTGTGAATGCCATCTTAGTTCGTTGAATGGGAAACATTGCTGTTTTTCACGATAACGTGGCAAAAGAGCAAGCAACCTCAACTCATCATCGTGCCCAACAATCGAGCAGCAACAGTGTCATTGAAAATTTGGACTATCGGATCGTGGTGTGCCGCCTAAGTTGGGGGGCCATTTGGCCGATATTTTGTTCCATACATAATTGAAGCATACAAATATAATCATTATAAAAATAAATGATAATAATTTCATAATAATTTTATTCAAAATCAACATAGTCCCTTAAAATTAAACCACCCATTATAACTTCGGTATGCTAGTAAAATGTTTTCGTAAATTTAGTCTTTCAATGAAAGTGGCCGTTAAAATACGCGTGTCAATAAAGTTTCTGCTAATAAATATAACTTAGATATTTCAATATAGTCCTTTAGTATTCCAAAATCTTTATTCATAGAGAATTTACATGAATTTAAGAGGAAGAAAGTGAATTTAAGGTTAAATTTTAAGGGCCACAGGGTGATTTAAAATATACATTCTCAGCATTTTTCTAAAACGGGAAATTTATTAGTAAGATTTTGATTTTTAAACTTCTATAACATTTTGCTTTTAAAAGATTTTCAAACGAAATAAGTTTTGTATAATTTTAAAATTTGTTAGCCATTAGTACATGAAAATAAATTGTTTATAATGTTGAGATAATTTTTTTTTACTTAGGTCAAAATTTTCCTAAATTCCCATTTTTAATAGAGCATAACTTCAGGAGAACATAAGCATAAGTTGTTAGCGTGCCATCTAGTAGTTGCTAGTAGAGTCATCTATCTTATCATCTTTATCTTATATTTAGCTACAGTACAATAAATGGCGCAGTGTAAGATGAATAAATGCTAATATATATGACTAATATATTTTTATAAAAATTTAAGGAAAAAAGTGTGCGTGGCACATCTATTTTCCGTTATAACGAAGACTTTGACCAAAAAGCCATGTTTGCAAAATTTCAGAATCGTACATATAGTTTTTTCAGTTTTATTACGTTTTAAATTTGAAATATACACTGTGCGGTATAAATTTTTGTACATTTTTATCTATAAATCTTTTCCTAATTCATAGATTTAAGCGATTTTCAGGGAAAAATATTCTTTTGACTCGATAAATATATATTCGAAGTTTCATGACTCTACGTTTATGCGTCTGGACACAATCTTTATTAATAGAGAAATTATATGAATTTTAGGTAAAACGTTATATGGGAGGTGGGCGTAAAAGTAGGCGTGGCACCTTAATTTTTTGGCATAGTCATGAAATTGCCTTGGGGGATAGACGTAGCAAAATTTATCATCATACCTCTAATTTTAGCGGTTTTATGAGCTTTTAAATTTCATTAACGGTAGATAACGTGAAAAGTGGGCGTTATAGTAGGCGTGTCAAAGTTATTTTTGCGAATGAGTACAACTGAGGTGTTTCAATATAGGCCTTTATTATTCCAAAATCTTTATTAATAGAGAAATTATATGAATTTTAGTTAAAACGTTATATGGGAGGTGGGCGTAAAAGTGGGCGTGGCACATTGATTTGCCGTTACAAGAAAGCGTGTCACCAAAAAGCAAAGTGTGCAAAATTTCAGAATCGTACATCCAATTTTGTTGCTTTTATGACGTTTTTGTTTTTAAATATACCGAAAAATACACTGTGCGGTATAAATTTTCGTACATTTTGATCGATAACTCCTCTCCTAATGCATAGATTTAGACAATTTTCGGGGAAAAATATTGTCTTTACCCAGGAAATATATATTCGAAGTTTCATGAGTCTACGTTAAGGCGTTTGGACACAATTCCATTTTATTCGATGTTCGAAGGACACGGTTTTTTCGACCTACTCTTGCTTTTCGAGCTATAACTCTCTTCCTAATATTCCGATTTAGCCCAAAATTTGAGCCCCCTAGCTTTTTCGGTGCGACTTCTATCGTGCTTTCAACAGACGGACGGACATAGCTAGATCGTCATAAAATCAAACCCCGATTCAGAATATATATACTTTATGTGGTCTAAAATGGATATTTCGATGTGTTACAAACGGAACGACAAAATGGATATACCCCCACCATTTTTTTGGTGGTGGGTATAAAAATCAGAAGCCTAAGCATAAGCAATCAAACATATAAGAAGTTTTTTAATGCAGCCAAAAACTGTTCGAACATGTCAATTGCAGAAGTTCTTTGTAGTGTATCATTTCTCGTTTTTTGTTTGTGCTTTAACTGCGACTGTTAATAGTTTAAGAAGTAGAAGTGAAGCAACAGTTTGTGTTTGCCCAATGAAAAACTGCTAAGTCGAAGTAATAGCACAATCTTACGACTTTTACTATTTCGACTGCAGTTTTTTAAACACTGTACAAAATACATTTATTTTTTACAATTAGTTTGAAAATAAGTTGTATCAGACAAAAGCGAAAATCGCTACAAACTATGACCATTAAAATTTCACATTTGACAACACTACTATTCAGCTTTGAATTGTTTCGTCTAAGGCGAATTCATTTACACTATTCAAATGAAAAGCTTGAGTTCATATTAACATTCTTTACAAAGAATTTTTTAATTTAATTCCACTCGGCTAGTGTCGGTTAAAATATAATTTTTCAAGACTTATTCTTTTATTTATCACAATTAAAAAATTCTTTGTAAAGCTTCGTACACACGGTTGTCAGATCGTACAATATTGTGTGAAAAATTGGTAGCAAATACCTTACAACCGTGTGAACTGGCAATTTTTGCATAACAATGTTGGCAGAAAAGTCATTGTCATACCATTGATAGACGGCAACCTGACAACAATATTGTCAGATATATTGCAATCGTCTGAACAACCTTCATCGTTATTGTCAGACCATTGAAACATGTTGTCAGATAATTTTATATTGGCAGATGTACAAGTTTTGTGCATATGACAATGGCGTCATTGTCATAGAAGTTAGTGATGTCAGATGTATAAAATGTTGCTTTTAGTATTGTTGAATAGAATGTTGTTTTTAGGAATTTTCTTGTACTTTCTATTATATTTATACATAAAAACAATTAAGAACGTTATATTCGACCATGACTAATCTACTATATATGTCACCAGCACTCGCTTGAATTATGCAGATATTAACTTTATCATAATTTACAAAGAAAAGTTGATAGCAAAAATATACATACATATGTTTGTAGTATATGCATAAATATATATAAACACTATAATCATAGACGTCTATACATACATATACAAACTACAAAATCTCGGACTTCTATACGTTCATACATACTTGCATATACGAAATAATACATGCTAACTATGCCTTTTCATTTGATACCAATATTGTAGAGAGTAAAATTTTAATTATCAAAATATAATTATATTTATTCATTTATAGCGTAATTTATTTTACTATTCAAGCCCTTTTATTTAATACCCATATTGAATTACAAATATGTAATTCGCCCTTTTGTGTTGGACGCCATCTTAAATAAAGAATTTTTGTTAAGCCTACTGTATTTTACAGGTCAAGCCCTTTCATTTGATACCACTATTGATGGCGGTAAGTTTTTAATTACAAAAATCATCTTATGTATACAAATTTGTTCGTTATTTTGTCGTGGCGTTCATCTTGATTTTTATAGGTTATACATGATATTCTGTATTCTACTTGTCAGTTCCTTTAATTTGATCCCAATATTGCAGGGAGTTAATTACATAAATTTTTAATAACTAAAATTCACTCATTATACAAATTTGTTCGCCATTCTGTCATGACGGCCATCTTGAATTTGAACTTCTTTCATAATTTTTTTACATAAATTGTATACTAGGAAAAATTTAGGAGATTTTTTAAAAAACGTGGGAATTTTAAGTATGTATCTTCATATGGCATCACTGCAAAACGCTCTTTCGATGCAACAGCTGTTGTCCAAAAAAAATTGTTAATTTTCTTGCGTGTTTCTTGTTTCAGTTTAGATTTGTGTCAATAAGTGGAGAACAAAATGAAAATAATAAAAATTATTGTAAATATGAAGAGGACGGTACAGAGTATTCCATTTTTAAATTTGTGAAAGCTTTTCTAGATCCCCAGACGCTATCGGAATCTAAGATTGTAAAAAAAACATGACCAAAGCAATTTCTGACAACAGATCTGCCAATTTTTTTTATACCGTCATCTGACAACCGTCTAAACTTACAATTTTTGTCGGACAACATCGTCAGATAATGTTATTGTCAGAACAACATCTGCCAATAAAATTGTCAGCTTTTCTGACAAAAGTCTTACAACCGTCAGAACTGACAATTTACCTTATGGAAGCAATTCTTCATTGTCATTCCATTGTTAGCATATGTTTAGGTGTAGCAATTAAGTAAAATCTGACAACCGTCTGTACAAAGCTTAATAATAAAGAATGTTAATATGAACTCAAGTCTGATTAAAAATTTAAATATTACCCAGCAAAAAAAAATTGGAAGTAGTGCAAAACATTTACAAGACTTCTAAGTCACTTCTAAGTCAATTGTGTTAAAGCATTCATTCTAAATGACATCATGGATGCGATATAATTTGTCATAAATAAAGTGCTTAAAAATGAATGCAACATCATGCAAAAAATCTTAAAGAATTCATGTAAACAAACAAATTCAACTCATGAAACATCCGATGCTTTTCACTAAATATGCATGAGTTCTATGCACTTATTGGAATGGAGTGCATTTCATTGATTTATTCATGTAAACACATGATCTCCAATGACACGTTAATGTTAAAATCATTAGTGTTTTCACCTAAATTTAATCACTTCGTCACCAGTTGAACCCCTGCAAAATCACTTTTTTGTCATAGATTTTTTTGCTGGGTAGTTTAAACGGAAAAGTTAAACAAAATCAAAATGCAATTTGAAAAGCTAGAGGGTTATATTTGCCGAGGCATCTGAGATGTTTCAGCCACACATTTAGTCTTTTAGCCACAACAGATATGAATAATTTCATAAAAAAATCTCGTGCCAGTAGGATTCACTACTTGGCAATTGCTAAATGTACTTTATTATGGAATTTATCCAGAATTTTCATATAATATATCATATAATATTTCCTGAAGATGCTACACAATGGAGTAGCGAAATATTGGAAGAATTAATAATAATAAATATTAAAGATATTATTTGAATTATAAAAAGACCTTGAGCTTGAATAATTTTAGTTAATATTTTTAATTAAAAAAAATTTTTTTTTAAAAAATATTTAAAATATATATAATAAATATTGCCAAGAAGATCGACTAAAAAAAACCCACGAACTAAACGTTAATTTAGTATTAATGTTAATTTTAAGAAATTGAATTGAAATAAAAAATAATTATGAACTGCTGATTGGAGTGTTTTATTTTACCAAAATGGTTAACAATACCAATTAATTACCAATTAACAGTTGTGCGATACCCACTAAGGTTCCCACAAATGGGGGCTCAACCGGGATGGTGTTTGGATGGTGTGGAAGTTCCTATCAAATTTCATGTTGCGCGAGAGAGGGACATCCTATATTCAGTTGTCTTGGGTAATGATGTCCTTGAACATGTTGATATTTTGATACACGGATGGAGCAAAGTTCTCATTAAAGTCTTCGCTACCGGAAATTAAATCAAACGTCGAGAACATTATCAATGCTGTCGTTAGTGAATACGAAGAGGTTCTACAACAGTTTTACAAAATTTGTCAGGCTATAGATAGCGATAATTTTGACTTAGGTCATTTGGGAAACGATTTCCGTAAGGAAATATTACACTTAGTAAAGACATACAGCCCTGTTAAACCGAAATCATTTCCAGTAAAAATGAAAATATTACTTAAAGACAATATTCCTGTGCGTCATAACCCGCGTAGAATGTCGTACGCAGACCAACAAGCTGTCGACAAACAGATTACAGAATGGCTAAAGGAGGGCATAGTTAAACAAAGTTGCTCTGAATATTCGTCACCCGTAGTACTCGTTTCTAAAAAAGATGGCAGTAAAGGACTTTGCTGTGATTATAGGCGATTAAATGAAAAAATCGTGCGCGATAATTTTCCCATGGCGATTATTGACGATGTATTGCAACGGCTACAAGAGGCTAAGGTTTATACTACGCTTGATTTGAAAAATGGCTTTTTCCACGTACCAATCGAAGAAAACAGCCAACAATTCACGTCTTTCGTGACCCATAGAGGACAATTTGAATTTTGTTATGTGCCCTTTGGTATTACGAATTCCCCAGCTGTATTTTGCCGTTATATAAACACAATATTTCATAAGCTTATAATGGATGGAACAATGGTTGTATATATGGATGACATAGTGATACCATCAAAAAATGAGGAAGAAGGCATTATAAAGCTTAAAAAGGTATTAGAAATCGCGTCAATAAACGGGCTTAATATCAAGTGGAGTAAGTGTCAGTTTCTTTTGCGGAAGATAACGTTTTTAGGGTATGTGCTTGAAAACTCTACAATTAGTCCATCAAAAGAAAAGACCTCAGCCATCGAAAGATTTCCTCTTCCAAAGGATCGAAAGACAGTTCAAAGATTTTTAGGACTTAACCTCGCACTTTAGGCGTTTCATTAAAAACTATGCGTTGGTGGCAAAACCATTATCAGATTTACTTAAGAAGAATACAAATTTCAAATTAGGTGATGAGGAAGTTTTAGCATTCCATCAGTTAAAGACCGCTCTCGTTGGAGTGAATGTTTTACGATTGTTTAATCCAAGCGCAGAAACTGAAGTGCATACCGATGCCAGTAAGCACGGGTATGGAGCAGTGTTACTACAAAGAGACTCCGAAGATCAGAACATGCATCCAGTGCAGTGTATGAGTAGAAAAACCACAGTATTTGAAGAAAAATATCACTCATACGAATTAGAAGTGTTAGCTATTATTGAGGCATTGAAAAAGTGGCGCATATTTTTGATAGGACACAAAGTTAAAATTATCACTGACTGTAATGCATTCGCGATGACAATGAAGAAGCAGGACGTACCATTGAGAGTGTCCAGGTGGGCATTATTTTTACAAGACTATGACTATGTTATTGAACATCGTTCAGGTAGCAAGATGCGACACGTAGACGCTTTAAGTCGAATGTCATGTTTAATGATGGAGGACACGCTAAAACATAAAATAAGAGAGGCTCAGTTGAAAGACGATTGGATACGAGCGGTAAACCAAATTCTAGAAACACAAAACTACGAAGATTACTATTTGAAACACGGAATAGTTCATAAAGACCCAGCCAAGGAACTAATTGTGATACCAGCTATAATGGAGCGAGAAATCATCGAAATGGCCCACAGGCAAGGACACTTTGCCGCGAAAAAGACAGCTGACTTAGTAGAAAAGACGTTCTATATTCCAAAATTAAACAATAAAGTAGAAAATGTAGTGAAAAGTTGCGTAGAATGCTTGATGGTTGACGCCAAAGCTGGCAAAAAAGAGGGTTTACTAAGCCCAATAGATAAAACTGATAGGCCTTTAATGACATTTCATCTGGACCATGTCGGACCTATGGAAACAACGAAGAAACAATACAACTACATTTTAGTCGTCGCTGACGCATTTTCAAAGTTTGTATGGCTATACCCTACGAAAAGCACCGGCACAGCTGAAGTAGTAGAACGCCTAAGCAGACAGTCCTCAATATTTGGCAACCCAGCCAGAATAATAACCGACAGAGGTACAGCGTTTACTTCAAACGAGTTTAGTAACTACTGCAAAGATGAGAGTATACAACACCTACTAATCGCAAAAGGAGTACCACGAGGAAACGGGCAGGTAGAGAGAATACACAAAATTATTGTCCCTATGTTGGCTAAATTATGCCTAGAAAACCCGCAGAATTGGTATCGTCATGTGGATAAAGTGCAAATGGTTATTAACAATACGCCTACCAGGAGCACAGGCAATACACCCTTCGAAATTCTAACGGGCTTAAAAATGAGAATGAAAACCAATCCAAAAATTCATGAGTCATTGGAAGAAATAGTGGTAAACGAACTCCATCAAGAGCGTGATGCCATTCGAAGTGAGGCAAAAGAAAACATTCTCAGAATCCAACAGGAGAACAAACGATCTTTTGACAAAAACCGAATAAAAGAGAAACAGTAACAGCTAAATGATTTAGTAGCCATTAAGCGGACACAATTTGGGACAGGTCTGAAGCTAAGGCCAAAATTTCTCGGACCCTACAAGGTTATACAAAAACTAAATCATGGGCGATATGAAGTAGAAAAAGTTGGCGAAGGGGAAGGGTCCAGAAGATGTACCACGGTGACGGAATACATGAAGCCATGGAACGCTACATTCGGGGCGAATGCACGGTCAGGAGGGCCGAATGTGGGAATGGCCCCCCGGGGGCGAGGAAGGTCGGACAGACAGACAAGAAGCGGACATTAGCGACTAACTTAAAAGTAGACATTGACAACACTGAATAGAAACGAAAGTAAGCAACAGACAACAGAACAACGGACGAAAAGAATAGTTCTTTAAGAGAGGTCAAGAGCCGAACATCAACCAAGAAGATCGACTAAAAAAACCCACGAACTAAACGTTAATTTAGTATTAATGTTAATTTTAAGAAATTGAATTGAAATAAAAAATAATTATAAACTGCTGATTGGAGTGTTTTATTTTACCAAAATGGTTAACAATACCAATTAATTACCAATTAGCAGTTGTGTGATACCCACTAAGGTTCCCACAAATATAAAACAAAAAAAATAAAAAAAAATATTAAAAAAAAATAAAAAAAAAATAATAATAAAAATATAAATATATTAAATAAAAATAAAAAAAAAATAAAAAAAAATTTTTTTTGCTCAGCTGGGATTCGATGCCACTTTTTCTCTAAGAGCTAGTTTACACGAAGGGACATGTCCCTGCGACTCTGCTTGCGTTGGCTTGAATTTTCTTTTGGTGTCCCTTCTAAAATCTTCTTGCGTTTACATGAAGGGATTTTGTTGCAGGGACAAAGCGACTTTTTGACGTTAAATTAACTAATTCTTTTTATCCCTTCATTCGTAAGAAAGGCTGCCATACATATACAATTTATAATTGGTCAACAGTAGCAGAGGCAATACAAGTATTTAAAAAAGCAAAATTAAATAAATTTCAAGAAACATAATGGCTGATATTTCTAAAGAAGAAATTATTGAAGAAATTTGAAATTATTTTATTTATTATTAATATTAATATCTTTTCGTCTTGATAATTTTACACAAACTGACAAACATAGAAAAAATACTGAACATATAAAAAATAACTACTATGAATAAGAATTTATATTGAAACTATAAAAACGTTCAAGTAATTCTAACAAAATTGTTGACCTAACTAAACTGGCTGTTGAAGGGTTAGATCTAGATGATGCAGAAAATAAATAAATAATTTTTAATTTGCTAAAATGCTATAAAAACGCAAATAGTTTGCCGAATAAAAGAAGACGAAAGGAGTAGGTAAAACGATGGAGGTTAGAGCAAGAGATAAGCGGCTTATGTAATTTCTAATAAATGAGCTTTCATTGGATATTTCATATTTTTTTTTTGGCAAATTCCATTAAATATCAGTCTGGCAATACCGGTCATACATAACATGACAAGAATATAAGAGAACGAAAGATGTAAAAGAGAAACGTCAAATTTGTCCCCTCAAATTCACAAAACGTGCTACAATTGCAACCCCGTACTCAACGCCGCACCCCTCACCAACAAACTCGTGTCGCAGGGGACATGTCCCTTTATGTAAACACGCTCTAACCAGTCTACACGTTTGTATGTATGTATGTTGTTGTTGTAATGTTGTTTTTGTGAAAAAAAATCGAGGTGGTCGTGGGTTTTTGCTCATATCTCAGTTGCTTATGTACCGATGTTTCTGATTGTCAATAGCGATCAACTCCCGAATATTTCTGATATTTTAATACCTTACCCGAGTCCAAGCGATGTCGGGGGGCTTCAAAAAGTTGATTTAAACATATATGTATGTATGTTTTTATATGTATGTACGTATTTCATATGGGATGAATGGTGACACAAACTACTGTTATTGCATGACTACACGTTGTGAAAGGTATATAAGATTCGGCACGGCTGAATATAGCGCTCTTACTTGTTTTTTTGTTGATTTTTCAAAATAAAATGTATATATGTATAACATGCTGTAAGTTCAAAATTTTTAAAAAATATTCTGAAAGTAGTCAATTCTTTATTGGATTACTTTTAATTATTTTTAATTTTTTCTTCTCGTAATCCTAAATAATCTTGATTGCTTTTGGATTATTTGTAATCATAATCAAATAATAATCAAGAATTGTTCAAAAGGGAATTATGTAATCAATACCATTATTTTTAAAATGTAATCTAATTGATTACTTTTCGTAATCCAAATTTAACAGCTCTGGTACGTACATACTGTGGAGGTTTGGTTATTAAAACAGAGGGCGTTCTATTATTTAAAAATTCAATCTATATATATAAAAGTGAAACTCTGTGTGTGTGTGTGTGTTAGCTATAGACTCCGAAACCGAAAACCGATCGGGCTCAAACTTTGGTAAGTTGTTATACACATACCAGGGAGTGTTTATGGGTGAAAAAAGTGGGCGGGGCCACGCCCATAAAAAATTACTTATCAGTTTTAGCTACTTGCACTTGAGCGATTTTTCTGAAACTTTGCACACATATCGAGCTGTCATGACTAAATAATTTCGTGATAAGAAAAGTGGGCGGGGCCACGCCCCTAAAAAAGTTTTAATTTTGAGGTACTTGCACTGGACCAATTTTTCTGAAACTTTGCACACATATTGAGCTGCATGACTTAATAATTTCGTGATTAAAAAAGTGGACAGGGCCACGCCCATAAAAAGAAGTTATAATTTTGGAGGTACTTGCGCTGGACCGATTTTTCTGAAACTTTAAAAACATACTGAGCAGTCATGACTTAATAATTTCGTGATTAGAAAAATGGGCAGGGCCACGCCCATAAAAAAAAGTTATCATTTTGAGGTACTTGCACTGGACCGATTTTTTTGAAACTTTACACACATATTGAGCTGTTATGACTTTACAATTTCGTGATTAGAAAAGTGGGCAGAGCCACGCCCATAAAAAAAATTATAATTTTGAGGTACTTGCACTGGGCCGATTCTTCTGAAACTTTGCACACATATTGAGCTGTAATGACTTTACAATTTCGCAATTAGAACAGTGGGCAGTGTCACGCCCATAAAAAAATTATAATTTTTAGGTTTTTGCACTTGATATTCAATTAAAATTCAGAATGCATTTTGATTCATTAAGGGGCGTAGCAACGCGCGCCGGGCTTTTCTAGTCTATATATATAAAAGTGAAACTCTGTGTGTGTGTCTGTGTGTGTTAGCTATAGACTCCGAAACTGTAAAACCGATCGGGCTGAAACTTTGGTAAGTTGTTGTACACATACCAGGGAGTGTTTATGGGTGGAAAAAAGTGGGCGGGGTCACGCCCATAAAAAATTAGTTATCATTTTTAGCTACTTGCACTTGACCGATTTTTCTGAAACTTTGCACACATATCGAGCTGTCATGACTAAATAATTTCGTGATAAGAAAAGTGGGCGGGGCCACGCCCCTAAAAAGTTTTAATTTTGAATTACTTGCACTGGATCGATTTTTCTGAAACTTTGCACACATATTGAGCTGTCATGACCTTATAATTTCGTGATTAGAAAAATTGGCAGGGCTACGCCCATAAAAAAGTTATAATTTTGAGGTACTTGCACTGGACCGATTTTTTTGAAACTTCGCGCACATATTGAGCTGTTATGACTTTACAATTTCGTGATTAGAAAAGTGGGCAGAGCCACGCCCATAAAAAAAATTATAATTTTGAGGTACTTGCACTGGGCCGATTCTTCTGAAACTTTGCACACATATTGAGCTGTAATGACTTTACAATTTCGCGATTAGAACAGTGGGCAGTGCCACGCTCATAAAAAAAATTAAAATTTTTAGGTTTTTGCACTTGATATTCAATTAAAATTCAGAATGCATTTTGATTCATTAAGGGGCGTAGCAACGCGCGCCGGGCTTTTCTAGTGTTTAATATTTATTAAATAAAATTTACAAATTATTTCAAAGTAAACTTTTACGATGTGTGTTAAGCAAAGAAAAAAACGCGTGTGTGTAAATCAAACGTTACTATCATGACAATTGACATTTCTCAGCGTAGTTAAAAAAGTAGTTGTTTTGAG
Source organism: Phyto melanocephala (assembly GCA_941918925.1). Taxonomy (NCBI): domain Eukaryota; kingdom Metazoa; phylum Arthropoda; class Insecta; order Diptera; family Rhinophoridae; genus Phyto; species Phyto melanocephala. Next base: position 59,272,169 of record OW799235.1, read on the forward strand.
TCACCACAATACTTATATAATAAGTAAATAAAATATTGGGTGGGCAACTAAGTAATTGCGGAATACTTTTATATATATATAACTTAGTTTTATTAAAATTATATGAAATAAAATATTTAAACAGAACTAAGAAGAGATACATATGTATGTATGCATATATGTACAATTTTATGAGATCGAAATATTTGTATTTTGTATCTGTATTTTGTATTTGAAATACAGAGCTTAAAAGTATTTTGTATTTAAAATACACAACTTGAAAGTATTTGTATTTTGTATTTGAAATACACAACTTGAAAGTATTTGTATTTTGTATTTGAAATACACAACTTGAAAGTATTTGTATTTAAAATACATCAAGGCATGTATTTTGCCCAGCCCTGGACTTGGGTACATACCTAATATCAGTTCCGATACCGGACAAGACTGCGAAAACCGTGGCTAAGGCCATATTTTCGAACTTGATATTGAAACATGGACCCATGAAAACCTTGCTCACAGATATGGGGACAGAATATAAAAACCAGGTTCTCATCGAACTATGCAAACTAGAACAGAACAACTACACTCAACGGCGTATCACAACGAAACTTTAGGTACGGTTGAACGCTCCCACAGAACATTCAACGAGTACATGAGAACGTATTTATCAACCAACAAAACAGACTAAGACGAGTGGGTGCATTACTTTGAATTTGCATATAACACAACCCCATCTTCAGTACATAGCTACTGCCCATTTGAACTTGTATTCGGCAAACCACCCGCTCAACTTTTAGTTTAGAAAAAATATATAACATTGAGGAATACGACAGGGAGGTTAAGTATAGGTTGCGGCACACGAACGAGCCAAGGCATTAATAGAGAAAGTTAAGAACAAACAAAAAGACATATATGACAAAATGGCACATCCTCAAGATATTAAAGTAGACAATAGGTTTTAGTTTTAGTTGTATACAGGACCGTTTAGAGTAATAGGAATAGAAGATAAGAATGTAGTAATAATAATAACAATAACAAGACAACCACTATCAAAAAAAAAATAGAGTAAAACTATTTCATAATAATCATATATAGACGCAAAATTAGGCGGATCCCCTAAAATCAAAACATACAAAAAAAAAAAAAAAAACAAAAAAAAAAAGAAATAAATTATTATTAAATAATTGTAGATAGCAATAACTATATAACGTATTTTTAAACAAATATATTGTAAACTTAATGAATTAAAGGTTTACTGACGTACAGTAAAGGTGAATTCACCCATTTGTTCTGAACAAAATTTTTTCCGGAGAATAACATTTTTTACTGAGAGTTTTCTGCAGAACGATTCACCCAAGGCGAATTTATTTATCAGGGGTGGTAATTCTACAACAAATACAACATTAAAAAAACAACATGGTTTTTTATTGTTGCTTTCGACTGTCGATGTGTCAAAAACTACATGGTTTTTGTTTGTGTTTTTTTGCGCGGGAAGGAGTAATATATGTAAACATAAATAATATTTGGCAATTCAATCATAATTTTTGCAAATAAAAAAGTAGATCAGCTGCGTTGTCAACACCACCTGATAATGAATTCGCCTTGGATTCACCCATTTCAGAAAATTTGTCCGAAAAAATAAATCTGCCATATAATATAAAAATGCAAACAGTTGTACAAAGTGGCAGCACCGCTAGCAAACTACATATGTATGTAAATAAATACAAACGTAAATTATTTCATTTAAAATATATGTGAAGAAAATGTCGGATAGAAGAAAACTAAAATTAATATTTTTAATTGAAGTGCATAAAGTCAATTTCTTTGCAAAAGAAATTTATAAAAAAAAAATCGCAAATAACATGAGTCGCAGTGAGAAAAACCCTGTTTTAAATAATTATTTTTGTATGCACTATTGCTCATGTCTTACAAACATTCTCTTCCTGGTTTTTTAATTTCTTCTATTAATTTTTGAGCAATATTTTCATTAAATTCCATTTTAATTGTTAATTTTTGGCAAAAACAATTTTTGTATAATAAATGTACTGACACTGTGTGATGTGGCAACCAAATTCAATTTTCATGTAAATATTGAAAAAAGTGGCAACCTAATTCAGTTTCTTCTGAACAAGAATTAAAATTAAGCCAATTCAAGAAAAAACTTCTTAACAAAATAATCTCTCTCTCTCTCTCTTAAAAGTAAAACATCAAACTCAATATAAAAAAATTTGTTCTGAACTAAAATTTTATGGGTGAATCCAAGGCGAATTCATTATCAGGTGGTGTTGACAACGCAGCTGATCTACTTTTTTATTTGCAAAAATGATGATTGGATTGTCAAATATTATTTATGTTTACATAGATTACTCCTTCCCGCGCAATAAACACAAACAAAAACCATGTAGCTTTTGACACATCGACAGTCGAAAGCAACAATAAACAACCATGTTGTTTTTTTAATGTTGTATATGTTGTAGAATTACCACCACCTGATAAATAAATTCGCCTTGGGTGAATCCATGGTACAATTATAAGATAGCCTCACTAAAACAGCTGATTCTTTTTTTCTCTACCTTAAGGTTTAACTATGATGTAAAATTTTGTTTATGTATGTGTATATGTGTGTATATTGTGTACGTATATATTCTACCGCCAAAAAAACACGCACACACATTTGCTTTTTGACATTTAAGTCGTCGTTTTCCAGCAACAAAATACATTTAGGATTTTGTTGTTGCAGAACTGAGGCTACCTGATGATTGTACCATGGGTGAATCCAGCTTGATATCAAACTTAAAAATAAAAAAAAATAAAAAACAAAAAAAGATGGTGTGAATGAATGTGTACTCTACTTTTTAATATTTTTATACTATTATACATTTCATCCATTTATTTTTAAGCTTTATAACAAAAATTAAAAATTTTTACTATCATCATAAGTTAGGTATTTTATAATTGTGGCAAAAAGTATTTATTTCATGGGGGGATAATACTACCTCTGCTCTGATCGTAAACATTTTTGGCTGTAATAAGGAAATTGTCGTCAAATTGCTCGCACAAAGTTTCAACTAAATTTCGTTTATAGTTTCCTATATACGACACCGATTTTTTTTTTTGTTTTGTATAGGGGATATCATGTCCCCTGCTTCGATCCTTTCCATTTTTTCTGGAATAAGGAAATGGCTATCAAAGTAACTTGTACAAAGTTTGAAGGGAATAGTTTCTATTGCTCCTTTTTATACACTTCACCTGTGGTGCACAAGGGTATATATAGCTTTGTCATTCCGTTTGTAATTTCTACAATTTTCATTTCCGACTCCATAAAGTACATATTTTCTGAAAGCTTATGAATAGAGGAGTCGATTAAGCCCTGACCGTCTGCCCGTGTGTTGGTTGAAATCAACTTTTAGAAGCAACTATATGTTCCTCAGATCTGTATATAGTATCAATCTCTTGGAAATATCCAGGAATGAATCGCTATTAAAATTCAGCACAATCGCCCCATAACTTTCTGAGATATGAGCAAAAAACCACGACCACCTCGTTTTTTTCACAATTACAACAACAACCTACATACATACATGCTGGTTAAAGTAAACGTGGCATCGAATTCCAGCTGAGCCAAAAAATTTTTATTTTATTTAATATATCTATATATATAAAAGAGTAACGTGACTGACTGACTGACTGATTCATCATCGCACAGCCCAAACGCAAAGAGCTAGAGACATGAAATTTAGACAATCGGTTCCTCTTTCGATGTATAGCTCCACTAAGAAGGGATTTTTGGAAATTCGTACTTTAAGGGGGTAAAAAAGGGTAAAAACGGGTAAAATCGGTAATCTTATCTTATATCTGCTAAACTAAAAATGATACAAATTAAATTGAAAAAGTATTGTAATTTGCACAAAAAATAAGCTGACAGGTGTCTGGCCTTTTTTGGAATTTTCAATCCCTAAGGGGAAAAAACGGGTAAAAACTATAATTTGGTACTTTTTTGGTACCCTATGTAGCTTCCAAACCCATAAAGCTAGGAAAAAATTTTAAAGTGTATTAAGTAATTCGCGAAAAAATATTAATAGGAATTCGGCACTTTTTTTAAATTCATATGTGTAAGGGGTAAAATTTGTCCCTCTTTTTTGTACTTTTTTTATAAGAAACTTTTCTTATATTATTCAATGGGACAAAATTTGACAATTATTATTACCTAATAGAATATGTACAACTTTTTAGGTGAAATTTTGGGAAATTTTTTTGGGGACAAAAAAGGTACCAAAAAGGGGAAAATTCCGGAAAATGTATGTAATTCCTAATTAGACGACCAATTATCACAAAATTTTTAATTGGGATTTCACTAGACATAAAAAATTATGTAATTTAGTAAAAATTGAAACACATTCATAACAGGGTAGAAAAGGGAAAAATCGGGAAGAGTTTGGTACTTTTTAGAACAAAATTACTTTTATGCAAAAAAGAGTAGATTTACTGACTTAAAATCATGTATAATAAAATATTTTATTACATAGATATTTGAACATTTTCAACTTGGAATTTGGAACTTGGACCAAAAATTACTTTTTCGCTTTTTTATGGTCCTTTTGTATTTTCTACGTTTATAAAGGTGGAATTGTAAAATAAAGGACTATTGATTCCAGGTAAGAATAAAAATGTTATGGGTGACCAAAAAGGTACTTTTTTGAATTTTTATGGTACTTTTTGTATTTTCAACGTTTGCGAAGCTAGAATTTCGAAAATAGTGACTATTGACACAAGGTAAGACTAAAAATGTTATGGGTGACCGAAAAGGTACTTTTTTGAATTTGTATGGTACTTTTTGTATTTTCTACGTTTATGAAGGTATAATTGTACAATCAAGGACTATTGATTTCAGATGATACCAAAAATGTTATAGGCGACCAAAAAGGTACTTTTTTAAAATTTTTATGGTACTTTTTGTATTTTCAACGTTTGCGAAGCTAGAATTTCGAAAATAGTGACTATTAACACAAGATAAGACTAAAAATGTTATGGGTGACCGAAAAGGTACTTTTTTGAATTTTTATGGTATCTTTTGTATTTTCTACGTTTATAAAGGTATGATTGTACAATCAAGGACTTTTCGATTCCAGGTGCGACTAAAAATGTTATGGGCGACCAAAAAGGTACTTTTTGAATTTTTATGGTACTTTTTGTATTTTCAACGTTTGCGAAGCTCGAATTTTGAAATTAGTGGCTATTGATACAAGGTTAAACTGAAAATGTTGTGGTCGACCAAAAAGGTACTTTTTGAATTTTTGCCGTTCTTTTGGTATTTTCTACGTTTATGAAGGTAGGATTGTACAATCAAGGACTTTTGATTCCAGGTGAGACTAAAAATGTTATGGGCGACGAAAAAGATACTTTTTTAAATTTGTATGGTACTTTTTGTATTTTCAACGTTTGCGAAGCTAGAATTTTGAAATTAGTGACTATTGATACAAGGAGACTAAATATGTTATGGGCGACCAAGAAGGTACTGTTCAGAATTTTTATGGTACTTTTTGTATTTTCTACGTTTATAAAGATAGAATTATACAATCAAGGGCTATTGATTCTAGAAGAGACTAAAAATGTTATGGGCGACGAAAAAGGTACTTTTTGAATTTGTATGGTACTTTTGGTATTTTCTACATTTATGAAGGTAGAAATGTGCAATCAAGGACTATTGATTCCAGGTAGACTAAAAATGTTATGGGCGACGAAAAAGGTACTTTTTGAATTTGTATGGTACTTTTTGTATTTTCAACGTTTGCGAAGCTAGAATTTTGAAATTAGTGACTATTGATACAAGGTGAGACTGAAAATGTTATGGTCGACCAAAAAGGTAATTTTTGAATTTGTATGGTACTTTTTGTATTTTCTACGTTTATGAAGGTAGGATTGTACAATCAAGGACTATTGATTCTAGGTGAGACTGAAAATGTTATGGTCGACCAAAAAGGTAATTTTTGAATTTGTATGGTACTTTTGGTATTTTCTACATTTATGAAGGTAGAAATGTGCAATCAAGGACTATTGATTCCAGGTAGACTAAAAATGTTATGGGCGACCAAAAAGGTACTTTTTGAATTTTTATGGTACTTTTTGTATTTTCAACGTTTGCGAAGCTAGAATTTCGAAAATAGTGACTATTGACACAAGGTAAGACTTAAAATGTTATGGGTTATCCAAAAGGTACTTTTTTGAATTTTTTATGGTACTTTTTGTATTTTCAACGTTTGCGAAGCTAGAATTTTGAAATTAGTGACTATTGATACAAGGTGAGACTGAAAATGTTATGGTCGACCAAAAAGGTAATTTTTGAATTTGTATGGTACTTTTTGTATTTTCTACGTTTATGAAGGTAGGATTGTACAATCAAGGACTATTGATTCTAGGTGAGACTAAAAATGTTATGGGCGACGAAAAAGATACTTTTTTAAATTTGTATGGTACTTTTTGTATTTTCAACGTTTGCGAAGCTAGAATTTTGAAATTAGTGACTATTGATACAAGGAGACTAAATATGTTATGGGCGACCAAGAAGGTACTGTTCAGAATTTTTATGGTACTTTTTGTATTTTCTACGTTTATAAAGATAGAATTATACAATCAAGGGCTATTGATTCTAGAAGAGACTAAAAATGTTATGGGCGACGAAAAAGGTACTTTTTGAATTTGTATGGTACTTTTTGTATTTTCAACGTTTGCGAAGCTAGAATTTTGAAATTAGTGACTATTGATACAACTGACTGAAAATGTCATGGGCGACCAAAAAAGTACTTTTTTGATTTTTATGATACTATTGGTATTTTCTACGTGTATGAAGGTGGGATTGTACAATCAAGGACTTTTGAATCCAGGTGAGACTAAAAATGTTATGAGTGACCAAAAGGTACTTTTTTCAATTTTTATGGTACTTTTTGTATTTCCTACGTTTATAAAGCTAAAATAGTGAAATAAAGGATTGTTGATTCAATTTGAAAATTAAAATGATATTGGAGACCTTTTCGCATTTTTAATGTACTCTTTGTATTTTTACGTTTGTAAACATAGATTCTTAAAATTAGTGTTTTTTGATCCGAGGTCTAAATCCTAATATTATGGACAACCAAAATTACTTTTTCTCATTTTTTATATTTTGTATACATACAAATTCTGAGTAAAGGTAATAATAAACCAAGTGGAAGTTTTAGTGAAGGAAAAAAAGTTACTTTTATTATTTTTAGGGTAATTTTTGCAAAATATGAATCTTGCTTTTAGTTAAGAAATATATGCGCGATATATCACTCTACTTTTTATTTTTCTAAGTAAATTGAATCAGAGATACAAATTTTCATAAATTGAACCAAAAATATTTAATAATTATAAATAGAACTTGAGTTTGAGTATTCAATAAATAGTTAGAACTGCGCTAACGAAGTAGCGGGTTTAATGCTAGTTATTTATATTGTTACAGATTTATTTTTAAGTAGCTTAATTTCCATTATAATTTATTTTAGTTGTAGTAGCTTAAGTTACTGTAGTTTTATTTGTATTAGTTTATTTCGCTGGTTGTTCGAAAATGATGTTTGTTATTATATGTAGCATACTTTTAGGCACTTCTATTATTCGTGCATATTACTTAACGTCTTAATTTAAATGTAACGGTTTTCGAATGTACTAGAATGTACATACGAGAACTTTGTCGAATGTTACCGAACACCACTATGTTACTATAAATAGCCGAACAACGCAGCTAACATGATCAGTATTACAATAGAGCTTGTAAAGTGCGTATCAAAGTGAGTTTGATAATAAAAGTGTATAACTATAAGTGTAATAAGTAAAGTGATATAAGAACAATATTTGAGTGTATTTAAATAAATAAAGTGCTCTTAATTTTATAACGAAATTAAAGTGTTTTTAATTGCAATAAAATAACTCAAGAGGTTTATTTAAAGGAAATGATCCAACGTTTATAAAAGGTATAAACGTAAAAATATTTTATTATTTTTTTTTTTAATTTTTTTAATATTAATATGCAAATATTAGTTTTAACAGAAAAGTTCAACAAAAATTTAATTTGCATAAACACAGGGCACGGTGCAAAAAAAAAATCATTCGTTCACTGTTGGTCAATCAACATTTCGTTGTATACTGACCTCACAGAAAATAAAACAAATGATTATAAACATTGATTGTTAAAAAAAATTATCTGTTCTTATCGCTACCTAACTGGTGGCTAGAGCAGGACAACAATAGTGATAAAAACGAAAGATAATACCAAAGAAAAGTAAAAGGGTTGCTGTTTGGTTAAAAAATTTCAATGTAACTCATTGTGGTAAAATATATGAAAAAGGAAAAACTAAAAGTAGTTACCGAATTCAATTAACTTAAGTCCCGTAAGTTAAATAGATGATATTTACAACCAACATGTAGCCACCGATCATAGAGTGCTGATGATGAAATCGTAGCTGGTTTCGAAAATGCATTCCACTCGGCTAGTGTCGGCAAAAATACAATTTTTCAAGATTTATTCTTTCATTTACCACAATTAAAAATTTCCTTGTAAAAATAAAGAAAGTTAAATATGAACTCAAGCCTGATTAAAAATTTAAAATATTAGTTTAAAATTGTATTTATTTTAGTTGAACAAAATTTTTCTCTATCTCTTATCGTTTTGGAATTATTTAGAATTTAATGGAGAAAAAAAAAATTTTTTCGTGCAAAATTTGTAATATTTTTCAATTTAAAAATGGAATTAAAAAAATATAAAGCATATATTCAACATTTTTCACTTTTTTCTGAGAGCTACTTAACTTAGAAATAAAAAAAGCCATAAACCATAAAAATCGGTTAAAAAAATTTAGATTTATTGTCAATTTACCGCAGGTACCCAATATTGACCAAACATGTGTAATTCAGCAAACAACGTCAGAGTAGGCGCACTAAAGCGCCTTGTAGCAACAACGAATGGCAACTATTTACTTCTATCCATTTACTTAGCTCTCAAAAAACAAGTCTGAGCTTATTGCATCCCAATTAAAAGAATGGAATTTGGTGCAAAAGGACGTTAACGTCTCGTACTTTCGAAATAGAGACCAACCTTTTTTGAGTTATTTCAGCAGAGAGGAAGGTTTGGTATTTTGTGGTAATGCTGATGGACTTTTGCGACAACTGTGTTTCATTCATAAATCTAGGGTTGGCGGCTTTTTATTGATTCATCCAAGACCTTAGAACGAAATTGAATGATGTGGAAGAAAAAGCATGGACAGCTTTTGTGAATATGTGCCACAATTTTTTGGGAAACAGAAATACTAAAAACAACTATGAAATCATCGAAGAACTACTTTCTGCCTACAAAGCTCTAAAGTGTAATACGTCCCTTAAAATTAATTTTTTAGACCCGCATCTAGATTTTTTTCCGGATAATCTTGGTACTGTAGCAGACGAACATGGTGAACGGTGCCATCAAGATATGTTACATATAGAGAAGCGTTATAATGGAAACCCATCGGAAGGAATGCTTGCAGACTTTTGTTGGTCGATTTGGCAAGAATCTCAAACTGATAATATTAATAAATATTGAGGATGTTAGTTTATAGTTAACACAGTAGTTTTGATTAACATGTATTCTTTTAACTTATTTACTGTATTTGTACTTTTTATATATATATTTTTCACTCTGAATAAATACTCAAACGTAATAGGTTATGAGCCCAGGCAACAAAACAAAAAAATTAAAATAAATATTAAAAAAAAAAAAAAAAAATTTAATTTTTGAATATAAAAAAATGGATTTTTCGAAACACATAAGGCCTCTAGCGGGAGTAACTGATTGGCCAGTATGGAAAAGAAAAATTCGAGATTTATTGGATTACCACGAAGGAGCATTAGATGTCATCGATGGAAAATTAATCAAGCCTTTACCATTAGCTGTTTCTGCAACAAGCGCAGAGATCAGAGAGCATAAAGGTTTGTGTGATCTTTTTAGAAAGGCAAACAGTTATGCCAAATCAATGATCACAAGTGCCGTATCTGATGATGTTTACAAGAAGATTTTGGATACTGAATCGGCGGCTGAAGCATGGAAAGCATTAAAAGGTTTATACGAAGCCTCATAAAAAGATCAAGTGTTCCAAATTTGTACGGAGTTTTTCGCTTTTAGTTGGATCATCAATCAGGATGTGTCGACGCATATTGCCAAACTCAAGAGTCTGTGGAGTGAATTAAATAATGGGCTTAAAAGCAGAAATGAGCAGCCATTACCGGAATTATTATTGGTATGTAAAATAATGCAAATTTTACCGGCACAATTTCAAAATTTTAAGAGCAGTTGGATGCTGTTAACCAAGAATGAAGAAAGATCTTTGGAAGAAATGACAAACCAGCTATTTATGTATGAAAGAAATTTCCATAAATTTGAGGACAACAAAGAACAGCAAGAAGCTCTAACTGTAAAAGTTTATAATAGAAACTTCAAGAAAACTAAGAAAGATGGTAATAAACAAGATTCTATTTGCAATTATTGTAAAAGAAAAGGTCACTGGGTAAAAGATTGTCGAAAATGGATCACAGATGGTCCTCCCCCTAAAGAAAGAAACCAAAGCAATAACGTTAACCTATCACTCGTTGATAATGAAATTAATATGGTGTTTTCAAATAACGATTGGTGGATAGATAACGGGCCACACAACATGTAACCAACTCACTGGAGATATTTATAGATTTTGAGGAATTCAAGAAGCCTACTGAAATAAAAGCTGCTGGAAGTGAGTCTTTGCAAGCCATTGGTAAAGGAGCTATAGAAATTATGTCTCTTGTAAACAATAAGAACATTAAATTAGTACTAACTAATGTATGGTATGTACCTGGAGTTTCGAAGAACTTATTTTCGATGTTAGCCACTCAAGATAAGAATAAAAATAGTATATTTACGTCAACCACAACCAAATGCGAATTAAAAGTGAACGGCAAAGTAATGCTTAATGGATATCGTCAAAAAAATGGTGGTTTGTATAAAGCTGACATCAGTCCGATTTATCCAAAGACTCTTAATGTTGCTATTGACAAATCAAGCCTGCAGTTATACCATGAAAGATGGGGCCATCAAGATAAGAAGCATGTAAAATAAATTATGGAAAATTTGTTAGGTATAAAAGCAAAATACGACTTGGAAATTTGTGAACCATGTATATATGGAAAGGCACATAGATTTTCATTTGGAACCAGATTGCAAGCGACAAAGCCAGGAGAGCTAGTATCTAGTGATGTTTGTGGACCATTTCCTGCATCCTACCAAGGAAAAAGGTATTTGGTTTTGTATAAAGATCAATTTACTAAATATCGTTATGGATATTTTGTTGCTCATAAGTCAGAAGTAAAGGAAACGTTGAAAAATATGATTGCTAATGCCAAAATGCAAGGTCATGTGACTAAAGAACTGTTGAGTGACAATGGAGGTGAATTTAACAATAAAGATGTGAAAGCTATATTGAATTTAAATGGAATATCTCAGAGATTAACTGCACCGTATACACCTGAACAAAATGGTGGTTCTGAACGAGAAAATCGTACAATTGTTGAGATGGTTAGAACATTTATGTACTCGAATGCCGATATTATTTTTCCAAAAGCTTTGTGGGCAGAATTTGCAAATAGTGCTATTTACATTTTAAATAGAACCGGCAAATCTCAGATAAAGGATATTAGTCCTTATGAACTTTGGATTGGAAAGAAACCAAGAATAAAACATTTGAAAATTGTTGGGTCAACTTGTTTTTTCCATGTGCCAAAGCAAAAGAGAAAGAAGTTAGACAAAAAAGCTATTAAAGGTTATTTAGTTGGCTATGATGGTGAAGAACGATACAGAATTTACAATGAAGACAGAGATGCTGTAGAATTATCACGAGATGTAATTTTTAACGAAAAAGTAACAGAATGCAAAGAATTCAAAAAGTTGTTAAGCGAAACAAAAGATATATCTTCTAAAGTAAGTGTACTACCTAATGGAAGTAAAGATATATCAGAAGTTGTGTTACCATTTAAAGATAACAAGCCTTCAGTTGAAGTAAGTGCAGAAGAAATTATAGGTTCTGATGAAATTTTATCTGAAGAATCTGATAATGAAGAATATATCGAGTGTGAAGAAAGGCCAATAAGAGATGAAAACGATCGTCGACAAAAACGTATGAGAGATGACACATTTTCAGAAGACTATGATCAAGAATAGTTATTATGATGATTATGTAATGACAATATCAAATTTTATTAGTAAAATTAAAACACCGTTAACATACGATGAAGTGTTAGTTAGTGATGAAAAAGCTATGTGGTTAAAAGCTATGGATTCTGAGCTAAGATCATTGAAAGAAAATCAAACTTGGGAAATGGTGAGTTTACCGAAAGAGGGAAAGGCCTTACCAAGTAAATGGGTTTTTAAAGCTAAGACAAATCCAAATGGTTCCATAGATAAATTTAAAGCTCGACTAGTAATTAAAGGTTTTAACCAACGTGCTGGAATTGATTACAGTGAAACATTTAGTCCAGTTGCCAAGATGAGTACTATTAGAGCTTTTTTAAGTATTGCCGCCAGTCAAGAAATGAATCTTACACAATTTGATGTTTCTACCGCATTTCTTTATGGAGAGCTGGAAGAAGACATCTATATGAAGCAGCCTGATGGTTTTGAAGACGGTACTGACCGAGTTTGTAAACTTAAAAGAAGTCTTTATGGCTTGAAGCAAGCTCCAAGATGTTGGAATAGGCGATTCGGGAAATACTTGTTAAATCTTGGATTTAAGGCAAGTGAAGCAGATCCATGTTTTTACATAAGAGAAATTAACGGTAAAAAGTTACTACTAGTCTTATACGTAGACGATGGACTAGTCGCATCAAATGATGATGAAGACCTTAGGCAATTTTTAGATGACCTAAAAAGGGTATTTAAAATCGTCCATAAAGAGGCTGATTATTTTCTTGGAATTCAGATTAAAAGGCATCAAAATGTAATCAAAATTACTCAGGAAGCATACGCAAAGAAGATTTTGGAAAAATTTAATTTTTCTAATTGCAAAAAGGTGAATACACCAATTCTGAAATTAACTGATCACGGAAAGAATCAAAAGGTAGATGAAAATACAGAAGTTGTCTTTCCTTATCGACAAGCTGTTGGTGCATTAATGTATCTTATGCTTGGCACACGGCCAGATCTTGCATATTCAGTTGGATATCTTTCAAGAACTTTGGAGAACCAAACACAAGAGGATACATGTTTTTTACATGTATGTATGTATGTTGTTGTTGTAATTGTAAAAAAAACGAGGTGGTCGTGGTTTTTTGCTCATATCTCAGAAAGTATTGGGGCGATTGTGCTAAATTTCAATAGCGATTCATTCCTGGATATTTCCAAGAGATTGATACCATATACAGATCTGAGGAACATATAGTTGCTTCTAAAAGTTGATTTCAACCAACACACGGACAGACGGATAGACGGTCAGGGCTTAATCGACTCCTCTATTCATAAGCTTTCAGAATATGTACTTTATGGAGTCGGAAATGAAAATTGTAGAAATTACAAACGGAATGACAAAGCTATATATAATCCCCTGGTGCGCCACAGATGAAGGGTATAAAAATAAAGCCTGCAAATATTTTATTTTTTTTATTTTTTTATTGTAATTTGAAGTTATCTACGGATGGCGACAGGGTGGGTGCTTTAAGCGCGGCGTTGCTACAAAATTATCTGTCAAATTTTTTTGCTTGTATTTGTTTTTCTTGTACAAAAATAGATAAAAGTAAATAGTTGCCATTCATTGTTGCTACAAGGCGCTTTAGTGCGCCCACTCTGACGTTGTTTGCTGCATTACACATGTTTGGTCAATATTGGATAACCGATTTTTATGATTTATGGCATTTTTTATTTTGAAGATAAGTAGTTCTTAGAAAAAAGTGCAAAATGTTGAATATTTGCTTTATATTTTTTTAATTCCATTTTCAAATTGAGAAATATTACGAATTTTGCACCAAAAAATTTTTTTATAGAGATAGAGAAAAATTCTATTCAACTGAAATAAATACAATTTTGTTACACATCTTCTGGTGTTTTTAAAAATCGAATGACTGGTTCTCGAGTTAGGATGAAATATGTCTCCGTACCTGACTAATTTAGGGGGAAAAATTTGCCACGCCCATAAAAAAAAATCCCGATCTGATGGAAGAAAACCGACAACGGATTTAAGTTCAGCGCATCAAAATCCATATAGTCCACATAGTTTTATTTGCTGGAGGATTTTGCCGCTGAGCAGTGTAATTAGTTTTACCCTTCCGCTGAACGAATATGGTTGTGTATACGCTTGAACAACGCTGGGAAATATTGCGACATTACTTTGGTCGATTTTGCTAAAAAAATCATCTTTTCAGATGAAGCTCATTTTGAGCTTGGCGGGTATGTATGTAAAGCCGATACACCCAGTAGTCACTGTTTGGTGCGGATTTTGGTCCAGAGGCATAATTGGGCCATTTTTCTTCGAAAATGAGCAAAGAGTGGCCGTAGTCAATGGCGATCGTTATCGGGCTATGTTAAACGAATTTTTGTTCACAAAAATTGAAGAGGAGGATATTGGCAACATTTGGTTTCAACAGGACGGTGCTACGTGCCACACTATTATAGTGAGCATTACGACTTGTGAAAAACTCAAATAAAATGAGAAAGTATATTATTATTATTTTTTTTTTTGACTCTGAAATTGATTGGCAGAGGTACGTAACCAAATAGCCAGGGTATTCCACGTTGGTTCCGGATACGTAAACCGACCTATACCTCTGTATAAGAAGTCGGAGACACTTGAACAATAATTAAAGCACGTTAGTTCTTTCACCGCAGTCGACCTATACCATTGTATAGGAAGTCGGAGACATCTGAACAAATAATTATACTAAGTTTTATGGAACTCCTCCAGTTAGCATTGAGTTTAATTGGTACTCCTCCAGTTACGAAAATGAGTTTAGTTGGTACTCCTCCAGTTGTAAATTTTGAGTTTAGTTGGTGCTCCTCCAGTTAATCCAATTAAAATATATGCACGTGGGTTATTGTAGAAAAGTCCGGAAACTGTATCCAAAGCACAATTACGCGATGCCACACAATTAACCACGCAAGAGTGAAACGTTAAACTCTCGAAGCCGGATGAAAAGGACGGCCTGATTGCCCTTAAGAGATAATGGCAATGACGCGCGAGCTCTTGACCCGACCAGAGCTGTAATACGACTGAGAAAGTATAATAAAGTGAATTCAATATGTTATGAAATGTCAAAAAATACGAACAGAAAGATATGCTCTTTTCATTTTTTGAAATTTTTCTAAACACTAAGATTTTTCATTTTATCAGAAGCACAAAGACAAAATCAGGTATGGGAAATAAAAATTATCAATATATTTTTTATTACAAGAATTTTTAGACTATGAAGCAGTAAAAATAAAATTCTAACTGAAAATTATATTAAATTGAAATATTATTACAATTTTTTTTATTTCAAAATAGAAAGGATTTATTAAACCGATCTATGTATAACTTTTGCCTATACCAAAGATCGGCTTTGAGTCGTTTTTTCGACATTCATAGTGAGCCATAAAACTTGAGTATAAGTGCGTATTAATCATTGAAATTTAACTGAGCTGACGTACGCATACCCACAACAACGTTGATTTATAAGTACAACTCACACTGAACATAAGTACTACGTCGTACTTATATTTATAGCATACCATATTTATATGATTCGCAAGACTACTCACGTTGATTCATATTTTTAAGAAACTACTTATCTTCATAGAATGATGCAAGTTGACTCAACAACAAAAACACAAACAGCTCTCATTTGTATGAAGAATAAACAATGTTGCCAGGTCGGATAGTGCAAGATATTTTTTGGCCGCCAGAAGATTTGAAATGTTACAATGTGTAATATACAATTTTTGCAAGTACACCTATTTCATTTTTAAATTAATGCAACTGATTATGTCCTTTAGGCTAAGTTTTGGTTGGCTTCTATAATAAAAGGTAAACAATAACAGTTATTTTGTTTTTTTTATTTTCATGTTTAAATTATTTGCAGCAAATTAAAAAACTGCGTTCTTAGGTGCTCACTTAAATTTGAAAGATAATACGCAAAAACAAAATCTCTTAAACAGACATTAAAGTAATCACTTTATTTTAGCTTGTTGTTTTTGTATTATTTTGTTAAATTTAAATTGTCTATTTTTTTAACAATCTACAATTATTATGGTGAATGCAAAATTGTTATCTAGCAAGCCTAGTTAAAACACACAACTTCATAATGACTACGCGAGTCATACGTGCTTTTGGTCGTCTTTTTATCTTGCATGAACGACAATAGCAATCAACTGAGTCATACGTGTTGATGATTATGAGTACTGTAAGTACATTTCATTTAAAAGTGCGTATAAATCAACGAAATAATGAATAATGATTCAAGTTGACTTACTTCATTAGTATTCGTTGCAGATCTCTGGTCTATACAGTTTCGTGATACAAAAAATCGACTGCCTATTAATATCATAACTTTAAAACTCAAGTTTAAAATAAACTACATATATTTTTAACCTAGCACTTACACGTGAAAGTAAAAGCCTGAAATTCGCAATACACTTACATTGATTCATTAGCACACTAACATTTTTTTAATGAGATTTCAACGACATTTTAAAGAAAGTAATTTTTACAAGTTTTCAAAAAGGAAAATGACAATTGTTGCCTATTAGCAGACTTCTACAAATTTAAAAATTTTTGGTAAAACAATAATTGTATCGGGTGTCCCAACTAGAACGCAATTTTTAAATTTTAAATAAAACACAGATATTTAAAACAAAAATCGTGAAACTTTATTATATCGTAAAGTAGACAGAATGAGGTTATGTATGGAACAATATATCGTGCAGATGGCCGCCGCGGTTTTGCTGGCACACACGCGATCTTTTAATGAAATTTTCAATGACCTTTTTGCATAAATGCTGCGGTATTTCATTAATGCAGCGTCCAATTTCCTCTTTTAAGGCTTGAGTCTGTAATGTCAAAGTTTCCATTTGCTGTAGTTAATGAAATTAACATATTGATTTATTTTCCTTTGTCAACGGAAAAATAAGGTAGAATTGAATTTACGGCTAATGAAGACTTAATCGCCTATCTACCCAAACATTCTGGCAAACAAAAGTTAAATCAGGTTTTTGGGAACACAAAGGAACGGTACGCATGTTCTAGATCACTAGCTAGTTCGGTAGTAGGGCGGGAATCTTGCTCCAGTGTTCGACCGTTATGAGGCTACAAAATTAAAATTTAACATGCGTTTATATTGCCCTGATATATTTAATAACGTCTCAATTATCTACGAATCCTATATTATAGCATTTATGTTGCTGCTACGGGCCTCAATACCCACCCATCCATGGTTTTTCAATGGCCTAAATAGTATGATTTTATAGAAAAACCCCTAACACACATTTACCTTACCAAAGTCCTTTAAAGTTTTACATAGGAAAGTTTTCTAATTCATATTTTAGTTTCCTTTAGTTTATTGACAATAATTTTCAAACATTTATAATAAATTCAAAAAAAAAAAAAATGAATACTTTCAAAATAAATAAAATCATAAGTATATAGGTGGAAGAAAATATAATGAATCAAGAAAGTGTTAATGATGAAATAAAAGTATAGATAAAGTAAAGGTAAAGTACAAAAAGAATAAAAATAAAACGATATAAGCAGAGATCTTATTACAATAATTATATGCACATTTTATAAAAGAGAGTAATTCATTGATTTATGCAATAAAATCTCATGTAATATTGTTGTACATACATATGTATATATATATGTACATATATATGTATATATGTATATATGAATAATAGTGTATATATTATGTACACAGTATGTAAATAATTAAAATAGGTAAAAAATTTAATAAAGCAAAATAATCAAAACAAACTTACAAAAACAATGATCCAACGCTGCATGAAGGCCTTCTGCATTTTTATCTTTCGATGACATTTGTTGATGATTTGTTGTTTATTTGTTATGTTTTGGTTATTTTATTTATAAATTACTATATAAGGAGTTAGCAGTAACAAATTTAAATTTTAGGGATATTATTAGAATTTTATTTATACTTAATAATTGTAGTTAAATGTTAATGATCATTAAATTAATAATTATAAATTTGAATTGTTTATAATAAATCGTAGTTATAATTTTTACGGTAAAGGTTAGAAACATTTTGCTACATGTTGAATAAAAGTTTGTTGTATATGGTATCGTATTATTTAAACGTTTAATAATGGTTTAAAGATTTTGGGTCATTATTGCATAATTATGTGGTTGAATATTTATACCATTTAAATATGTTAGGGTTATTAGGAACTTTTTATTATTTTAAGTAAAGATTAGGGAGTATATAAGTCTATATGTAGTTAGCATTAGTGTATATATGTATATGTAGTTAGTATTAAGCTATTGTGTGATTAGTTGTAGATAGTTAGATGTAGAAGTATTCATAGTTAGACTTTAAGTGTATTTAATTATATAATATTTTAGCTGTAGGAACTTTTAGATCGGTTAAGAGGTGAAAATGTAGATTTGCAATGATATTGTGATTTTAGCTTTCACAAGGCTTGAATTATTATTCATTTGTTTGACCAAATTTCTTTTTTTTTTCTTTGAAGAATGCCTCCATCTGTGTCATTAATAAATTAAAAATTTTTGTCTGGTTCCTCACAAATAGAGTCTCCCGAGTCACTAGCATTGACCACCAAATAACACGTGGTCTCGCTCTGCGCCTCTGCTGGTAATGAACACGGGAGATCTTTGGCGTAAATTATTAGGGGTGAAATTTAAAGAGTATTCTAATTTGTATAAAAAAAAAATCTGTTACGAGCAATATAAAATTATACTATAATTTAGAAGAATTTACCTTTTCCTTTGAGATTTTCTAAGAAATTGATGACGTAATACCAGGCTGGTATTAAAAGAAAGTTTCCCAGAATTTTCGACAATTTTGCGAATTTAGTTTAAAATTCAAAATTAAACTTCGCTTTTGCAAAAAAAAACTTTTCTCACTACTGTTTTAATTTTTTTGTTTTTTTTTTTTTTTTCCTTTATATTTTTAATTAACTTAACCACTTTTTCCAGAATCAATAGGAGTCAACTAGTTTCTTACACCGTTTAAATAGAAAAGAATGTTAATTTCCATTCTTTGCCTAATCATACCTTAAAACGTTTTATTTTTCTACTTTAGTTAAAAGCTTTTTATGTTACTGTCTTTTTCTTTCTTCCTTCCTCTTGTTACCATTTTTGGGTAATAAAACAATCTTTCATCTACTCCCTTTTTTCTCTCTTACTGCAATTCAATATAATTTTGAGCTACGATTAATCTATTCGTGCTGTTCATGTAACTTCCATGTATAGAACAGTTGATCGATATTTCAGAGATAAATGTACATGAAATATACATGACAAATATCAGCGAGTAAAATACTTTATTATTTTTTTCTTTTCTTCTTCTACTCTCTCTTTAGTTAAAATTCGATAGTGATGGACTTTTTAAACAATAGGGAATTAATTAAAAGAACAAGTACTAAACTTTACTTAGAAAAAAAAATCGAGACATAAAGAAACTCTTAAATACATATACTACGAAAAATTTAAAATACCAATAATAAAATTTTATGAAGAAAAATTAAATATTACAAAACAGCTTTTGTGGATTTATTATTAATAAGGAGACAAAAGCTGAAGTCAACTTTTGATGTCCTTTGCATGGAATTTGCCTATGTTCTTACCATTCATATCCTCCAACTCGTAATAGCAAGAACCATGTTTTCTTACATTTTTAGCCTTTTCAAACTGGTTAGCAAGTTTGCTGTTAAAATGATCAATAGCTTTGGATTGAGCAAAATTTCTTCTAAATACTGTTTGACCCACTTCAAAATTTATAGGTCTTGAACGCAAGTTATAAGTGTTGGCGTTTCGATTATATGCTGTTCGTATCCTTTCCTGAGCTTTTTGTCTAAGTAATTCTAATCGTTCTTCTTTCCTTAATTCGGTATAAGGTGTTTCTAGTAAATTAACGTTTCTAAGAAGGGCATACGATTTTCCATTTAAAAGCATGTTTTGCCCAAAGAGGATGAAGTATGGCGAATAACCAGTGCTAACATGAACAGAGCTACGTAAAGCACAACTAATAGCCGATAAATTTTCATCCCAATTCTTTTGTGAGGGTTTAATGTATGCTCTAATAGCAGCTAAAACTGATCTATTTACCCTCTCACTGGCATTTGCCTGTGGCGAGTATATGGCTGTTAAATTATGAAAAACTCCGAATGATTTCAAGAAATCTTTAAATAAATTAGATTTAAACTGTACACCATTATCTGTTGTTATGGTTTCGGGTACACCGAAGATATGAAAAATACGTTTTTCAAGAAACTCTATTATAGTTTTTGAAGTAAATTTACGAATGGGTTCAAGAAAATGAAATTTTGATAGGTGGTCTAAAACTATGATTATGCCTATATTTCCTGATGATGAACGGGGGTAAGGACCTAATAAGTCTAAATATAATTTTTGAAAAACTCACAGAAACAGACTGTTGTCCCATAGGTGGTCTTAAGCATTTATTGGTGGCTTTGGTTTGTTTACAAACTTCGCAAGATGATACATAATCAGAGACTTGCTTTGCCATTTTTGGCCAAAAGAAAAAGGTTTTTAATCTTCGAAGTGTTTTTCCTACACCACCATGGGAACATAATGGGTGATCATGTGATCTTTTTATCAAATCCAAGGTTAATGAAGAGGGTACCCACAATTTCCAGCACAAATCTTCCTGTATTGGGTCTCCTGAAGCATATTCACAACGTTTATATATAAAATTGTCTACTAGTTTTATATCGGGAAGATATTTACTTTTACTCTTAAGTTTCTCGTATAGCGATAAATATTCAGGTGAAAAAAATTCTTTGGATTCTAAGTCCATTTCAACTGAGTTTTCAATTTCACTAACGTACAACTTATCCTCATTGTTCCTATATTCTATTTCCTCATTATTTTCCGAATACATCCGAGATAGGGTATCTGGTACTATATTTTGACTACCTTTCCGATGACGTATAGTAAAATTAAAACCTTGCATTTTTAAAGACCATCGCGCAAGTCGTCCATGCAAGTCCGTCTGATTCATGAGCCATTTAAGAGAAGCGTGATCAGTTATTATCTCGAACTCATGGCCTTCGACATATGGCCTAAACTTCTTGACAGCCATGACTGCTGCAAGACACTCTTGTTCTGAGACTGAGTAATTTTTTTGTGCTGCATTGAACTTATGACTCATGAACGCTATTGGTAGTTCGTCATTGTGGTCATTTCTCTGAGCGAGAACCGCCCCAATCCCATATTTACTAGCATCACATTGTATTGAAAATGGACGAGTAAAATCTGGATGGTGTAAAACGGGTGTTGAACAAACAGTCTTTTAGTTCAACAAAAGCTATTTTTGCTTCTTCGGACCAAATAAACTTTCTTTTCTTTTGTAACATGTCAGTGAGGGGAGCTGTTACAGTTGCAAAATTACGGACAAAACGTCGATACCAGCCACAAATACCTAAAAATCTTCGTAACTGACGAACGGACGTTGGTAACGGAAAATCACGGATAGCCTGTACTTTGTCTGGGTCTGTTTTAATTGTACCATAACCTATGATATGACCTAGATATTTGACTGACTTTAAAACAAACTTGCTCTTTTCTATATTTATTGTTAAATTAGCTTTTCTGATGCATAAAGCAACCTCATGTAGTAACAAAATATGCTCATCAAAAGTTTCAGTAATAAGAAGCAGATCGTCTAGGTATACGAATACCTGTGTTCTCAAATGTGCAGGTATAACTTTGTCCATCAGTCTGGACATCGTTTGGGGAGCATTACACAAACCAAATGGCATGGTAACAAATTGGTATAAGGGACGCCCTGGTACAGTGAAAGCTGTCTTCTCCCTTGACTTCTCATCCAATGGAATTTGCCAAAAGGCATCCTTAAGGTCAAGACTCGTTATGAATTTTGCCTTAGGAAGCCTACTGAGAATTCCATCGATTAAAGGCAAAGGATAGGCATCTTTTACTGTCACACTATTTAATTTTCGGGCATCAAGGCACAATCTTACCTTACCAGGCTTACGTACTAATGCCATGGGCGACGACCAAGGACTTTGTGATTCCTCGATTACCCCAAGCTGAATCATACGATCTATTTCAGAATAAAGTAGTTGTTCTATTGCAGGTGAAACTGCAAAATATCGTTGTTTAATGGGTTTATTGTCTGCTGTATCAATTACGTGAGTTATAACTGATGTTCGACCTAGTCCTTCTTTGGAAAATGAGGGAAAAGAATTGACTGCTATATCTAATTTATTTTTCTGATCGCTATCTAAAATATGAATATTTTCATCGGTTTCAATTTCGCTTATTTCACTTGCCATAGTTTGTGATGTATTTTCGAAAAATAAATCCTTGGCTAAACCAAATGCTCTTACGAAATCAGCCCCTAAATATAAATTCTGAGTCAAGTTTAATATTATTAGAAAATTTAATGACTTTGACTCGCCTCTAAAACTTATTGTTGTAGTTACACTACCTACTGTAGTGTGACATGTACCATCCGCTGTTTTTAAATTAGCTCTAAACTTCTGATATGGATGTTTACCTTCATCTAAAAATCGTTTAGCATATTCAGAAGAGAAACACGACACTGATGCACCAGTATCAATCATTCCTACCACAGTCTCATTAAAAATATTTACAGATGCGAAGGGCCGTATATCCTTTTCGTCTTTACTACTAACGACAGCCGAACAGAAATATTTTCGATTTCTAATGACATTTTTCCAAAAATCTCTAAGCCTCTTGGTACCTCTTTTACATTTTCTGACACGTTTTCTTTTATCTATCTCTTCACAAAAAATTCTATGTTTTGCTTGTCTATACTCCTGTAATCTTATGTGATATGGTTTCATATAGTTCGGAGTGAAACTACCGCCTGAAATTCCATCATTTTCTTTAGAAAAATTTATATGGTTACTATCATAACAATAATTTTTATTGCTTTTGTTTATATCTGGTGAAATTTTATCTGGGTTTAAATTTGTGTCGACTTGGACACCAATTGTTTTTGTTTCTGTTTCGGTTGATAGTTTTTTGAAAATTTTGTACATTTGGCACAATTTGGTTTAAAAACATTAGGTGTACCACAACCGTAGCAAAATATGCTTCGTTCTCCTACGCAATCTTCAAAACGATGACCATTTTGGTCACAATTCCAACATACTATATTTTGTATCTCCTCTATTTTACCTACAGCTGGTTCTTCGTCCCCATTATCAGATTCTATTTCAGATACTACTTTACGAGAAATAAAAGTTCTATTGCTTCGGTACTTATTTATTTCCTATTCCAAAATTTCATGTTTTCTAACATATTCTCTAAGTTGAGAAATAGATTCTATATTAAAATGAAGAAGTTCCTTGCGCACATCTGGCCTCAAATTCCTCTTCAATATTTCTATTAACTCACGATTATTTACAGGATGCTGCAAACGGTCTGAAATGTGTAGAACAGCATCATAAAATACGTCAAATTTTTCTCCTATCCGTTGTTTTCTATTTCTAATTTGTTCCTTTAAGTCAAAATCTGTCCTTCTATCACGAAATTGGTTTCTAAGTTCATCGCATAGAATATTCAAGTTAAGACTAACAGTACTTCTATGAAATCGCCAAAACCAGTCGATGGCTTTTCCACAAAATAACAAATGAACATGTCTGCATAACAGATCAAAATTAGAGCGCAAACTCTGAATAGTAAGAGCCTGAACCCTATAAATAAAATTGTCAACTGACAAACTGTCTTCCTCCTGTCCACTAAATTTTAGATTCCACCCAGAAATGATGGAAGAGACTTTATCTGTTGCTAACTCTGAACTATTAATGGCATTAGGGTTTTCAAGACTTTGTCTTTCATTAAATCTTCTATGTAAGTTATTGTTGCGATTTCTATTTACAAAGCTTTCAATTGAATTTCTATTTTGAACTATACGACTAAAATTATTATTTCTATTGTTTCGGTGATTAAAGTTCTGGTTTCTAACCTGGGCATTTATATGAAAACTGTCAATACTTGGTATATTACTGGGAACAGAATTCAAGTTAAGTGAAGCTAACTGACTTCGTACTGCCTCGTTAATCATAAATTGGAGAGTATTATCGCCTACATTATTTGAATCGTTGTTTATTGGTAAATTTTGGAAATTTGTTTGAGATATATTAAGTAAATTATCATTACCTTCTCCAATATCGTTACGAGAGAAAGCTGGAGTTCCAGATATTTCATTCTCAAGAATATCTCGTCTGGTATTTTTTCTATTAGGCACCTTAGGTATAGCACCTCTATTATTACAATTTTCACTAAAAGAAACTGGATTTGATTCTGCGCATGCCCCAGTTTCTATTAAAATATTGTGGGATTTTAATTTGGTTTGTCTACACGCTTTACTACAGACAGGACAAGCCTGAGTTTCTCTAAGAACTTCTACTATACACTCCTTGTGAAAAATATGGTTACAAGGTGTGGAAACGACAATATCATCAATTTCATAATCTTTGACGCAAATCGTGCATTGACGTTTTTTAGCGTTTTCTACTAACGATGGTAAATTTTCATTGCTGTGAATTAGCGACATTCTAGCCTAATATATTTTTCTTTTCTATGTATATTATGTAAAACTTTATATAAGGCCTTTGGTGGAGGTAAATAAGTGTATACATTTTTCTTTCTTCAAAAAAAAAAAAGAAATAAAAAAATATTTATTTTTATTTTTTTTATTGTAGATCCATTAGAAAAATTGAGTTTTCGGTTATGACTGATGTAACAGGAAAACAGAATTGAATATTATGATTACAAAAGTGGACAATTGATGCCATGTATAAACGTTTGCCAAACAATTGTATTTCCAAAGCTTTTATAACCACAATAGCCATACTGAACTCCTATCCCATTATATCATACCTATAATATATTTGTTAAATTAATTGCTTTAACAAAAAGGAATAAATAAAATTTAAGATCAAAATGGATTGCATTGATTTCTAATTAAATCACATACAATATTTCCTAAAATGATAAAAAAAATATTTTATTCAAAAAAAAACAATAAACACCATGGCAATTAATTTATCAAACATATATCTTACAGTTATTAGTGTATTCTAAACTATGATATTACTTAAGTGAGACACCCAAAACATACTTTTATTAGTTTTTATCGTAGTGACTTTATATCTCTTTTGTACGGATTTGTAATGTTTTAGGGCCCCACGTTGGGCGCCATTTAATTTGTAATGTCAAAGTTTCCATTTGCTGTAGTTAATGAAATTAACATATTGATTTATTTTCCTTTGTCAACGGAAAAATAAGGTAGAATTGAATTTACGGCTAATGAAGACTTAATCGCCTATCTACCCAAACATTCTGGCAAACAAAAGTTAAATCAGGTTTTTGGGAACACAAAGGAACGGCACGCATGTTCTAGATCACTAGCTAGTTCGGTAGTAGGGCGGGAATCTTGCTCCAGTGTTCGACCGTTATGAGGCTACAAAATTAAAATTTAACATGCGTTTATATTGCCCTGATATATTTAATAACGTCTCAATTATCTACGAATCCTATATTATAGCATTTATGTTGCTGCTACGGGCCTCAATACCCACCCATCCATGGTTTTTCAATGGCCTAAATAGTATGATTTTATAGAAAAACCCCTAACACACATTTACCTTACCAAAGTCCTTTAAAGTTTTACATAGGAAAGTTTTCTAATTCATATTTTAGTTTCCTTTAGTTTATTGACAATAATTTTCAAACATTTATAATAAATTCAAAAAAAAAAAAAAATGAATACTTTCAAAATAAATAAAATCATAAGTATATAGGTGGAAGAAAATATAATGAATCAAGAAAGTGTTAATGATGAAATAAAAGTATAGATAAAGTAAAGGTAAAGTACAAAAAGAATAAAAATAAAACGATATAAGCAGAGATCTTATTACAATAATTATATGCACATTTTATAAAAGAGAGTAATTCATTGATTTATGCAATAAAATCTCATGTAATATTGTTGTACATACATATGTATATATAAAGGGTGTTTTTTTAAGCCCGATAGAACATGAAATTGTAAAAAATAACACAAAAAATTAAATTGTAATCAAAATTTTTTTTTTATTCGAAAGATCAATACGTGACATTAACATTTGAAAATGATTTCGGGCATATGGGCACCGCGGCTGTTCTTGACGAAGCGCATTCTGGACGTCCAATTTTGGGCTACTTTTTCGAGCACTGCTGGCCGTATGTCACGAATAACACGAACAATGCTGGCCTCCAAGGCGTCAATTGTTGCTGGTTTATCAACATAAACCAGTGACTTCACGTAGCCCCACAGGAAATAATCGAGAGGTGTCAAATCGCACGACCTTGGAGGCCAATTGACAGGTCCATTTCTCGAAATCAACTTATCGCGTTCGCCGTATGGCACGTAGCGCCATCCTGTTGAAACCACATCTCCTCCGGATCAATGTCATCCATATTTTCAAACAAAAAATCATTGATCATGGTGCGGTAACGATCTCCATTGACCGTAACGCGAGCTCCGGCCTCATTTTTGAAGAAATAAGGTCCGATGATGCCACCAGCGTGAAAACCGCACCAAACGGTGCATTTTTCTGAATGTAATGGAGTCTGTAGGGTCTCTTGTGGATTGGTCTCGCTCCATATGCGGCAATTTTGCTTATTAACAAACCCGTTAAGCCAAAAATGCGCCTCATCGCTGAACACAATTTTGCGATAAAACAACGGACGTCCAGAATGCGCTTCGTCAAGAACAGCCGCGGTGCCCATATGCCCGAAATCATTTTCAAATGTTAATGTCACGTATTGATCTTTCGAATAAAAAAAAAATTTTGATTACAATTTAATTTTTTGTGTTATTTTTTACAATTTCAAGTTCTATCGGGCTTAAAAAAACACCCTTTATATGTACATATATATGTATATATGTATATATGAATAATAGTGTATATATTATGTACACAATATGTAAATAATTAAAATAGGTAAAAAATTTAATAAAGCAAAATAATCAAAACAAACTTACAAAAACAATGATCCAACGCTGCATGAAGGCCTTCTGCATTTTTATCTTTCGATGACATTTGTTGATGATTTGTTGTTTATTTGTTATGTTTTGGTTATTTTATTTATAAATTACTATATAAGGAGTTAGCAGTAACAAATTTAAATTTTAGGGATATTATTAGAATTTTATTCATACTTAATAATTGTAGTTAAATGTTAATGATCATTAAATTAATAATTATGAATTTGAATTGTTTATAATAAATCGTAGTTATAATTTTTACGGTAAAGGTTAGAAACATTTTGCTACATGTTGAATAAAAGTTTGTTGTATATGGTATCGTATTATTTAAACGTTTAATAATGGTTTAAAGATTTTGGGTCATTATTGCATAATTATGTGGTTGAATATTTATACCATTTAAATATGTTAGGGTTATTAGGAACTTTTTATTATTTTAAGTAAAGATTAGGGAGTATATAAGTCTATATGTAGTTAGCATTAGTGTATATATGTATATGTAGTTAGTATTAAGCTATTGTGTGATTAGTTGTAGATAGTTAGATGTAGAAGTATTCATAGTTAGACTTTAAGTGTATTTAATTATATAATATTTTAGCTGTAGGAACTTTTAGATCGGTTAAGAGGTGAAAATGTAGATTTGCAATGATATTGTGATTTTAGCTTTCACAAGGCTTGAATTATTATTCATTTGTTTGACCAATTTTCTTTTTTTTTCTTTGAAGAATGCCTCCATCTGTGTCATTAATAAATTAAAAATTTTTGTCTGGTTCCTCACAAATAGAGTCTCCCGAGTCACTAGCATTGACCACCAAATAACACGTGGTCTCGCTCTGCGCCTCTGCTGGTAATGAACACGGGAGATCTTTGGCGTAAATTATTAGGGGTGAAATTTAAAGAGTATTCTAATTTGTATAAAAAAAAAAAATCTGTTACGAGCAATATAAAATTATACTATAATTTAGAAGAATTTACCTTTTCCTTTGAGATTTTCTAAGAAATTGATGACGTAATACCAGGCTGGTATTAAAAGAAAGTTTCCCAGAATTTTCGACAATTTTGCGAATTTAGTTTAAAATTCAAAATTAAACTTCGCTTTTGCAAAAAAAAACTTTTCTCACTACTGTTTTAATTTTTTTGTTTTTTTTTTTTTTTTTTTCCTTTATATTTTTAATTAACTTAACCACTTTTTCCAGAATCAATAGGAGTCAACTAGTTTCTTACACCGTTTAAATAGAAAAGAATGTTAATTTCCATTCTTTGCCTAATCATACCTTAAAACGTTTTATTTTTCTACTTTAGTTAAAAGCTTTTTATGTTACTGTCTTTTTCTTTCTTCCTTCCTCTTGTTACCATTTTTGGGTAATAAAACAATCTTTCATCTACTCCCTTTTTTCTCTCTTACTGCAATTCAATATAATTTTGAGCTACGATTAATCTATTCGTGCTGTTCATGTAACTTCCATGTATAGAACAGTTGATCGATATTTCAGAGATAAATGTACATGAAATATACATGACAAATATCAGCGAGTAAAATACTTTATTATTTTTTTCTTTTCTTCTTCTACTCTCTCTTTAGTTAAAATTCGATAGTGATGGACTTTTTAAACAATAGGGAATTAATTAAAAGAACAAGTACTAAACTTTACTTAGAAAAAAAAATCGAGACATAAAGAAACTCTTAAATACATATACTACGAAAAATTTAAAATACCAATAATAAAATTTTATGAAGAAAAATTAAATATTACAAGTCGTCGTCGGCTTATTCGCGTAAACCATCGACTTCAAAAAACCCCAAAGAAAAAAATCTAAAGGTGTTAAATCACACGATCTAGGCGGCCAATTCTGGTCTCCAAAACGCGAAATAACACGACCGGGAAATGACTGATGCAGCAATTGAATTGTTTCTCTGGCTGTATGACATGTGGCGCCATCTTGTTGAAACCACATGCCGTCCACATTCATTTCTTCAATTCTAGGCAAGGAAAAACTGGTTATCATTTCACGATACCGAACACCATTGACTGTTTGCGCTTGACCTGCCTCATTTTCATAAAAAAAGGTCCAATGATTCCTCCAGCCCAAAAACCACACCAAACAGTGACACGTTGAGGATGCATTTGCTTCTCGTGAATCACTCGAGGATTTTCCTCACCCCAAATGCGACAATTCTGCCTATTGACAAAGCCATCAAGATGGAAATGTGACCCCAAATTGATCGCAATTTGCGAACTGTAGCCGCAAAACTTTCACCATTTTGGTAAAACAATTTCACAATGAGAATGCGTTGTTCATTCGTGTAGCGCTCCATTTTTACTAACCTCGTACCTTCTACTAGCAAACAATAACAATTGTTCAAATGTCAAACAATGACACTTCAAATGGCGCCAAATTTAAAAATTGCGTTCTAGTTGGGACACCCGATATATATAACTTATTTTGTAAATATATGAAAAAGACTTATAATTTTTGTTCTTTAAATATATGTACATAAGGAATACAATTGATGTCTTTTTTTCGGCCGTGCCGAATCTTATATACCCTTCACAACGTGTAGTCATGCAATAACAGTGGTTTGTGTCACCATTCATCCCATATGATATACGTACATACATATAAAAACATACATATATAAAAACGTCCCATTGTAAAATTAAAAATTCACGTATGTATGTTAAAAAAACAAAAAAAAAAAAAAATTTTAAAAAAATTTAAAAAAAAAATTTTAAAAAAAAATTATTGTGTATATAATATATATAAAACAAAAAAAATTAAAAAAAAATAATAAAAAATAATAATAAAAATATAAATAATATATTAAATAAAAAATAAAAAAAAAAATAAAAAAAAAAATTTTTTAAAAATTAAAAAAAAATTTTTTTAAAAATTAAAAAATGTTTTTTTGGCTCAGCTGGGATTCGATGCCACGTTTTCTCTAACCAGTATACACGTTTGTATGTATGTATGTTGTTGTTGTAATGTTGTTTTTGTGGAAAAAAAATCGAGGTGGTCGTGGGTTTTTGCTCATATCTCAGTTGTTTTTGTACCGATGTTTCTGATTTTCAATACCGATCTACTCCCGAATATTTCTGATATTTTAATACCTTACCCGGGTCCAACCTATGTCGGGGGGCTTCAAAAATTTCAACATACACACGGACAGACGGTCAGACGGACAGACTGACAGAGCTTAATCGACTCCCCTATTTATAAGCTTTCAGAAAATATATACTTTATGGGGTCGGAAATGAAAATTGTAGAAATTTCACACGGAATGACAAACCTATATATACCCTTTTTCACTGTGTGAAGGGTATAATAAACAAAAAAAAAATAATATCTAAATATTATCTTTAATTTGTGTATGTAATATTTTTGGCAACTCTAAGTTATTGGAAGTGTGATAGTGTAGACACAAATTGCAATGAAAAAAAATTTCAATTTGATTTTTTGACAATCAGACCAAAAATCATTTTATTTTGCTCTGACAAAATCCAATGAAAATCTAAAGACTTGTAGAATAGTGTGAAGCGGCCTTAAGAATAAACTCAAAACTAGAATTGCAGGACACAAGTCAGATCAAAAATACAGGAATAATGTTTCACAAAAAATTGCATTAACATCACATTGTGTTAATGTTAATCATGATCCAGATTTTAAAGAGGCTCCACGAAAAGCCCCAAACGAGAAATGAAATATTCTCAAATTTTTTTCATACATTTTTGGGTGTTATTTCATACGAAATAACTCCCAATTTTTTTGGGCCGTTTTTAATATTTTTTTTTAAATTATTTCATTTCTTATTTGGGGTTTTCAAATTATGAAATAATCTCCAATAAAATAACACCCAACAAATTTTTAAAATTCGGGGCTTGTTTCATAGCGTGTATAATTTGGGTTAATTTCATTTTGTATTCGGGGGTTATTTCATTTTTGAAGCTGTTGGTTTTTGGGGGTGTTTGTAAATAAATTATATAAAAATAGGCCTTTTACAAAAACTTTTAGCCTGTGAATATATTACAATATCTTTTCAAATACATAAATGATAGTGTTGGGCATAATCTTTCTTTTCAGTGAATCGTTCTTGATCGGTCAGAAAGATTTGCTGAAGTATTTCATTCTTTTCTTTCATCTTTCTTTTATGAAAGATGTAAAATGAATGATTGAAACAAGGCAAAGAATACATAACAGTTGGTTTTTGTTTATAAGAAAATAAATGCAAAAACTGAAATTGCTGGTACAAAGCGAATATTAGGTACTAATAATTAAATAAAAATAAGTTCAATTCAAAAGTTTTTATTAGTAATAAATAGACACATACATATTTAAAAAAAAAAACACAAAATCAAAATCTGTATTCCGGTTAGAATTTAGCATATAAATTCAAAAATAGATTTTGATGTCTAGTTAAAAAGGCAAAAAATATTAAAAAAAATTTAACAGGCGTATACATATATAAATTCGGGAAAATTAATAAGCATTATCTTAATCTTATTTGAATCAAATTAAAAAACAATGATCCTTTTTTGAATGAAATTATAATTCAATTTTTTTATACAATTTTTAAATACAATTAAATTAATTTTTTTATATTTCGCTACTCCTTCACTTAGCATTATTAGGAAAATAAATACTATCGCTATAACAAAATGATCTTTAAAATTTGTGAGCGCTAAAAATCGTATAATTTATTATGAAAAGAATTTATATTTAAAATTATATTTTGGGCAAACATAAACACATATTAAAAAAATTTAGTTTATTTTTTTGAATAATTCATAGTTTCATTAAAAAAAGAGATCTTTCTTTCATAGTTTTGGTACAAATACATACTATGTATACACATACACATAAACATACTATGCATACATTGAGATGCAAACAAATTAAAAGATTTGGTTTGGCAACAATTCAGCAGATTGTTATGGCAACATCGTAATCTACATACATTTTTGACTGACTGAAATGTGTGAAACATGAAAGAACAATGAAAGATGAAAGATTTGAAAGAAAGAGTACGAACTATTTCATATCTTTCACCTTACTGAATCGTTCAATTGAAATATTTCATTCATGACCGACACAACTCTAATAAATGCTAACGTTCAGGATTTGGATGGTGCGAGCTTCGTGACAGACTACGAAATTAGTCTACGGACGGTTGTTGGTTCCACTTCTGCCAAGCAGTGAGGAGGTACATAATAACAATGTGTAACCAACTGGCAGCATTTATACATACAACGTATATTTATGTATGTACATGAAAATAATTTTTTGGTAGTTGGGTTTCAAAAATAAATATATTGGAAATAAAGACTTTATTATTTTTATTTTGGCTTAAGTTCATTTTTAATACTAAATTTCTAATCATTAAATGAAGAAATCAATTTTTTTATTTGTGATAATGAAAGAATATGTTGGAAAAGTAAGTTTTAATCCCGACACCAGCCGAGTGGAATGCATTTTCGAAACCACCTACGGTTTCATCATCAGCACTCTTTGATCGGAATGTCTTAGTGTTGGATGTAAATATCATCTATTTAACTCACAAGTTTATACGAAAATTGATTTTGTAAATCAAACTTCACATACAAATTCATATTTTTGCTGTAGTTAGTGAGAACGAAATTTACCAAACTTAAGCTTTTCCCCTTTTAGTTATTCTTTTCAATTATATCAATTATATTAAACAATTCTTTGTCCATACTTCCTTACATCTCCATTACAGAAAATTACTGCCTTCTTTACAATATTGTAACTATAATAACGTCTCCCATGAGTTGGATTTTTAAGCCATTCGAAAGTTTTAGGATAGCTCGTTGGTAGCTGATCTGAAATTGCTTCCAAAATAACTGCACTGGACCAAAAGTAGTCACTATTAAACGAGCTTTGTATGTTCTTTCACCAAAAAAATTTATTTATGAATGCTGGCACACTTTCGAAGTTGCATATACCCTTATTATGAAGAAGACGCCTGCGGGCCTCCACACGATTTATATCAATAAATTTGCGATTTTGCTGTTGGTCCATATTGACTTCATGAAACTGACACTTTTATGAATTTTGGGCATAATTTCATTTTTGTTGCTGATGGGGTTTATTTCATTGGGGGTTATTTCATTTTCATATTGAAGTTTGTTTTGTTTCGCTTTGGGTTTTATTTCATTTATTTTTCGATGTTATTTCATTCACTGTTTTTGGGTGTTATTTCCAATTTTTTGGGGTTTACTTCATTGGGGATTGTTTCCTGGGCGTTATTTTATTGGGGGGCTTTTCGTGGAGCCTTTTAAAGATACAATAGCTTTAAGTACGGAAAATAATTACAAACGTCGTTATTTATTAGAAATGCTACAAATAATAAACACACCAATAGCACAGAGGATTAATAACAAATCAGATACAGAAAGAATAGCTTAGAATTATAGATATTTAGTTCAAAAATTTTAGAAAGCGGAAATGAATGATTATAAGTAATTAATTTTTCTTTTTTGGTGTATAATTTTTTGTATGACGAATTTTTTTTTAATAGGTTTTGAATTTTTATTATTAGTATGCAAGAAGGAAATATTGATAATTTTTTTGTTTTTTGATAATTCATTCATTCATTGTTTACTTTTTGTTGTTTTTATAAAAAAAAAAAATAAAATAAAACTGTTACATGACCTTAGGCTAAAATAATCTTCTATTTAAATAAAAATGGTGTTAAATATGTATAGTAATTCATAAAATGAGAAAGGCTGGGCCGATTTCTGTAATATTTCTGTAAAATCCCTCTGGAAAAGTAGAAAAATTGGAAAAATCGAAAATCGAGTTTTTGTATGAAGTTTTTTAATGTTCTCAGTCAAAATCCAATAGGTGGCGTTATACGTTGACTTAGACTTTGTGCAATCTGACAGATGTCATTTTGGCATTGTAATTTAATGAAGCGGCCAACTACCCGACGGAACTTTTGAACTAGCTTGATGTAACAGGTACTACGCCGCATAATTTACAGCTGAAGATGGGATCGATCATAATCATGTTGCGGAATCTCAATCCTCCGAAATTGTGCAACCGTATGCGGTTGTCCGTCAAACAGCTAATGAACAATGTGATTCAGGCGACAATCATCAACGGCAAATTCAAAGGAGAGAAAGTCCTTATCCCACGAATTCCCATTATTCCAACTGACCTTCCATTCCAATCCAAGCGGATTCAGTTTCCCGTTCGATTGGCATTTACGATGACAATCAATAAATCGATTGGCATTTACGATGACAATCAATAAATCGCAAGGCCAATCACTAGAAGTCTGTGGGATAAATCTCGAATTTCCCTGTTTTTCGCACGGTCAGCTGTACGTTGCATGTTAGCGTGGTGGGAAACCATTTTGCGCCGGAAAACAAATCGAAAAACATTGTTCATCAAATCGCTCTCTCACATTGAAAATTTGAATATTTGTGTTGTATTATTACTTTAAAGTTTGCCTGAAGGCTTTAAATTGGGGCGAGGCGAAGTTCGCCGGGTCCACTAGTTAAATATAAAAATTTTAACTAAAAGTAAACAAATAATTTGTTTTTTTGTGCTTTGACATTCTGCGGGTCTTTTTGTGTTTGTTGCAGGGATGTTATTACCTGATATGAATTCGCCTTGGTATAAGCACTAGCCGCCAGGGCCATCAGCTGTTTGTTGGTATTAGTAGATAAATCAGTCGTATTACAGCTCTGGTCGGGTCAAGAGCTCGCGCGTCATTGCCATTATCTCTTAAGGGCAATCAGGCCGTCCTTTTCATCCGTCTTCGAGAGTTTTACGTCTCACTCTCGCGTGGTTAATTGTGTGGCGTCGCGTAACTGTGCTTTGAATACAGTTTCCAGACTATTCTACAATTAACCACGTGCATTTATTTTAATTGGTTTAACTGGAGGAGTACCAACTAAACTTAAAATTTACAACTGGAGGAGTACCAACCAAACTCATTTTCGTAACTGAAGGAGTACCAATTAAACTCAACCATAACTGGAGGAGTTCCAAAAAACTCAGTATAATTATTTGTTCACATGTCTCCGACTTCCTATACAATGGTATAGGTCGACTTGCGGTGACTGAACTAACGTTTTTTTAACTGGAGGAGAACCATAAAACTCAAGCTTTAATTATTGTTCAAGTGTCTCCGACTTCCTATACAGAGGTATAGGTCGAGTTACGGAGCCGAAACCTACGTGAAATACCCTGGCTATTTGGTCACGAACCTCTGCCAATAAATTTTAGAGTAAAAAAAAAAATTAGATAAATTAAATATTTATTTTAATGTTAGAAATAAAATTATATATGTATATTGCAAATGTTGTTTTTGGTTGGTTTTAAGGACGTTTAGACCATTATTTGCTAAAAATTTTTAAGATTAGGACAGGTTGTTTGGATGCGTTCTACTGAAAGAGTTGATCCACAGTGTTGACATATGTTTCTGTAGTTATTGTTTATAAGATGTTGGTGTGTTTGTTTTTGAAGTCAAGTTTTTCGCATAGGTCGCCTCTATATATGGGAGCTAGACATGCTTGCTTCGCTGTTGCGTCTGCATTATCATTTCCGTAAATATTAACGTGTCCTGGTATCCATATTAGTTTAATTTTTTATTATGTGAGATTAATAAATCTCGAATTTTATTTGCGTAACTCCATCTAGCATTTGATTGGTTTTTTATAGCCAAAATAAAGACTAAGCTGTCTCAACATATTAAAATATTCTTGTTGGATTTGCTAGCTATGTATATTGTTTGTAAGATTCCAGCTGCTTCAGATTGATGAATTTTCTGAGAGGATTTTGGTTGAAAGTGTGTTAACATTGTTGTGTACAAAATTTGTCTTTCGACGCATCATTTTTGCCATTCAGTTGTATTATAGTAAAATATTTGTTCATAGAAAAGTTTAAAGAAAACATCACTTAGGATGTTTTCTTTTTGGTGAGTTGACAAAGATGTTTCACACAAATTGTTTTCATATTGCCAAGTAGGGTGTTTTGTCCTTAATGTAGTTAATATTTGTTTATAATTAATTATATTATTGTGAATACTTTGACATATAGTTGGCGGTTTTCTTGGAGTTCTTCTATACGATATTGTTTGGGATACGTCCCTATCAATTATTGAGTCATTATATGATAGAATCTTAGGTGAAATTCAATTTTTATGGTGTTTTCTTTTCTAACAAACAATGTTGTCCTTTTATTGGAAAACACTTTTCAAAGGTCACCTGCACCCTAACAAAATGCTACTTTTATAGTCAGCAGAATAGATCAGAAATTTTTAGCTTTTTTTACATGATAGCTGTATTTTTATGTAAGACTGCATTTCTTGCTTCGATTTTAATAATTTGGGTCCAAAAATTATTTTTAACCACTAGAAAAACTTAAATCTCCTTTTTGACGATAGGTTTTTTCAAATATTACTCTTATGTTTTTTTGTTTCGAAACGTTGGGAAATACTATGTTGTTGACTACAAGATAAGTTAGACAGCAGTTGTGTTTTTTACAAATTTGTAGAATAGTTGATGGGTCTATAACCCGTGAAGTCATGATAATTTTTGTTTGGTTTAGGAATGCAGATAATATCTGCTGTTTTCCATGAATGTGGTATTATACCTACGTTAAATATTTTATTATAGTGTTTAAGAAAAGTAATTTGCTTGATTGATAGAGATTTTTAATCGTACAATAGGAGATGCTATAAAAACCCGGTTTGGTACCTTTAACGTTGTTTAAGACCATCTGAAATTTTTATACCCTTCACCTGTGGTGCACAAGGGTATATATAGCTTTGTCATTCCGTTTGTAATTTCAATTTTCATTTCCGACCCCATAAAGTATATATTTTCTGAAAGCTTATGAGTAGAGGAGTCAATTAAGCCCTGACCGTCTGTCCGTGTGTTGGTTGAAATCAACTATTAGAAGCAACTATATGTTCCTCAGATCTCTATATGGTATCAATCTCATGAAAATATCCAGGAATGAATCGCTATTGAAATTCAGCACAATCGCCCCTTAACTTTCTGAGATATGAGCAAAAAACCACGACCACCTCTTTTTTTTTAATTTTTTTTTTTTTTTTTTTTGGTATGGTTTTTACATGTATGTACGTATTTTATATGAAATGAATGCTGATACAAACAATTGTTATTGCATGACTACACATTGTGAAGGGTATATAAAATTCGGCACGGCCGAATATAGCACTGTTACTTGTTTTATAGAGGTTTTAATAATTTTAGCTAGACTATTGGTTGTCCAAGTGTTTGAATGATTTATGTTTTTTGTTTTGCTAATTTAAATTCCGTAGGGAAATACGTATCTGAGGAGTTTATTTACCACTTGTTGGCGAAAAATTGGCAAATTTTTTATTTTAATTCCTTAATAGTGCCGTTACCAGTTTCGATTGCAGATATTTCTTTAAATGTCTTGTGGCTTGAAATCATGTTGATTTTTTTTTCACATGAGAGATAGGGGATAGGATAGTTTTTTGTTTATGTTTTTAGTAAAGTTTTTAGAACAAAATATTTTGGCTTTTTTACTTTCTCGTTTGAATTTGGAATTAGCTTTTTTGTAAAAGATAATTTAGTCTATTTGTTAGTTTGATGTTTTTTAAATATTTGTCTTCTCGTATTTTTTTCTGTTCGGAGTTCTGCTAACGTTGTGTTCCACCAAGAGACAAAACGTTTCGATGTAGTTGCGGTTCTAATGGTTTCGTTATAATGGCGTTGTTTTTGTTAATATTGTCTGTAAGGTTGTCCAGTTGGCTTTTCCATACCCACCACCAAAAAAATGGTAGGGGTATATTCATTTTGTCATTCCGTTTGCAACACATCGAAATATCAATTTTAGGCCCCATAAGGTATATATTTTCGAAATCGTGGTTTAATTTTATGACCATCTAGCTATGTCCGTCCGTCTGTTAAAAGCACGAACCGTTAGGCGGCTCACATTTTACGGAACTACTTCTTATACACAAGGTTTGTTTGGTATAGAAAATGGGCTAAATCGGAATATTAAAAAAAGAGTTATGGCTCGTAATGCAAGAGGAGGTAAAAAAAACAATGTCCTTCTAACATCGAATAAAATGCAATTGTGTCAAACGCATTAACGTAAAGGCATTAAACTTCGAATGTATATTTCCTGAATAAAACAAATTACTGTCTCGAAAAATTATACCAGTGTATTTTTCGGTATATTAAAAATTAAGAACTTAATAAACCTGACAAAATTAGATGTATGATTCTAAAATTTTGTGAACAAATGCATATAATTTCTCTATTAATAAAGATTTCAGCTGAATAAAGGACTACTATAACGCCCACTATTCACGTATGATGATGATGAAATTTCTTACATATAGCTTTCTAGTCTATGTCATTGTTATGCCAGTAAATGAAGGTGACGCGCCCACTTTAACGCCTACCTCCCATATAACGCATTATCTTAAATTCATATAATTTCTCTATGGACAAAGTTTTTGGAAGAATTAAGTACTATATTGAAATATCTAAGTTTTATTTATTAGCAGAAACTAGATTGACACGCCTACTTTAACGCTTACTTTCATTAAAGGACTAAATATATTAATAGCATATCAAAGTTATACAAAGAAAGTGATACATATTTTATTATTTCATATCGATTAATAACATGTTAATAACAAAATAATAAAGTTTGTGCTTCAAAAGTACATAAAACTGGTGATGGGTATGAAAAATTCGGCACGGCTCTTACTTGTTAAAATCTAATTTTCTTCTGGACTTTTTAGATAAGGCATTTGAGTTTGCAGGCAGAACATCCTGTTATGTCAAAGTGTGTAAAGGTGTTGTGCGTTGAAAAATGGGTAGGATTACCATCGTGTCAGACTTAGATAAGGGCCCCAAAATTGGATCGCTCCGATCCCGTACAATATACATAGCCATAGAATCTTCTGGATTCTCGGGGACCAAATAAACTGGGGGACACTTTTGAGGCCAAGGTGGTTGGTAGCAGTGCCGAGGACCTGTATGGCTAGTTAGTAGGTAAAGAAACTAGTCGCTAACAGCTCCCCTCCGGCGCTAGGGCACGGGCCGGTTGTAATGATAGTTGCCTAATCCGCGTACGCCGTCACTGCGCGCGATTGTCGACCCTTTGCGTGCCTACTCGTGGGAACATAATTGAAGAAAACGTAGAAAAAATACAAAAAGAAAAACAACACATTGAATCGGATCGGGGTCTTGACGCTGCCCTTACGGACATCCATAAGGTTATTGGACCAGGAAGGACAGATACGGACACAGATCCAATTGGACGATCTCCTGGGACTATCAGGAGATTTTGAGGGTAGCAACACTCAGAAATTGTGTGACTTAAAATTGAGTTCGGAAGAGGATTTAGATATCACTATGATATCTGATTTTACCTCGAGCTCAGTGGTAGATCCTCCAACGTCTGAGAGGACTGATTTTAAGGGTAATCCCCCAGGTTCAGGAGATCGGGTGGCCAACATAGTTCGGCAAGACGCAGTGGTAACATCCGCAGAGTTACTACGGGACGGTAAAAGCCGAAGGAGGAGACGGCAAGGAATGGTACGAGGTCCTCTTTGGCCTTTTTGAATAAAATGGCCAAGAGAGACTCAAAACTGTTCACTGCCAGAGAGAGGCATTTGCTGAGGAAGCATAGGCGGAGTGTCGCGAAGTTCGAAAGAACTTACGGACCTACCAGTGCTTTCCTTGGCATCTCCCTCTCCACGGTCCCAACGGTGAACATCCCAACCGGATCTGACGACTCTGGTAAGAGTGCGGAGACGGCTGTGGTGGTCACTGATGGAAACCGAAACGCGCCAGACATTAGCTTGCCGGAAAAAAACGCTGAAGCCTTTGGAAGGAGCTGTTAACGCTGGCCAGCCATTGTTTGTATTGAAGAAGAGGGTTGGTGGTGCTCCATCTGGAACCTCCCCAAAAAGGAAATAACCAAGAGAGCACAGTCTGGAGATGATCAGCCCTCCACTTCGAAAAAACTAGAAAACTAGTCAAAGGGCGTTAAGGTAGTCAACTGCGGCAATAAGAACTCATTCGAGTTTCAAAAAACCTCAGTTGAAGACTGTAGCGACATTTGTCCAGGGGCTAGTCTGGAAGTAATACGGGCTTCTGAGATTCCACTGAGGCTAATAGTGACAGTTTGGATTTCACCACCCGCTAGATCGGTGGAAACTATACTGTCAGTCAACCAAAATGAGGATCTCAAAACAGACCAATGGAAACTGGTGACTTCGCTGGTCTGTAAGGAGAATGCTGGAAGGGATCTTAGATTCGCAGTGGATAGAGAATCCCTTGATAAATTGGAAACGGCAAAGGGGGTTATCAGATTTGGTCTTGGAACTGTACGACTTAGGTTCCCTAGGTCTGACAGGTCCAAAGAAGTTGCAAGTGGTGCAAGTCTGCACCACAGTGAAGCAGCTTCGGCAGAACTGATAACCCACCTTGCCAAATTCCAAGAGGATGTGGCCCTAATCCAAGAGCCTTGAATCAACAAAAATAAGGTTCGCGGATTAGAGATAAAGGACTATATGCTGTTCGTCACGTCCACGGATAAGGTTAGAACATTCATACTTGCTAAGAAAAATTTTAACTTTGTTTTAATTTCCTCTTTTAGCACAGGTGACATAACTGTCGTTGGAAGAGAGACCATAGGTCAATCAGCTTTAACACTGGCCGCAGTATATATGCCTTATGGGACTGCAGATCCCCCAGGCATGGACGTTCGAAGGCTAGCCGAGTACGCAAGGAGGAAGTTTGATGTCGTACTTGAATGTGACGCCAACGCACATCACAGTCAGTGGGGAAGTAGTGACATAAATGAGAGAGGTGAGACAACTTTTGATTTTATAACTACTAACAATCTCCATATTTTTAATAAAGGCAGTATGCCGACATTCAGAACTAGGGATAGAGAGGCAGTTATAGATATTACTTTGACAAATAGAGGTAATGATTTTGTAAGGGGGATTTTGTATGCGGAGTTGCGGGGCGGCATGTCCATTAATCTTTCCAGGGAAAAGGGAACAGCCGAAATGGTGGACCAGGAAACTGAGTGTTTAAAGGTCTATGGTTAGAAAGAGATTTAATAGGGCGAATGCCAGTAGGAAGTCTGACGATTGCGACAGCTATAAAGTGTGCTTCAATAAGTAAAAAGGGGAACTCAAGAGGGCCAAAAGGACATCGTGGACGAGGTTTTGCGAGTCCATAGAGTCTGTAAATGAGCTATTTAGGTTCAGGAAAATATTATCCAAAGACCCTATGGTACCTGGTTATATTAAGAGAAAGGATGGCTCGTGGACAGTCTTGCTCGGAGACCCTAGATCTACTTATGGAGACACACTTTCCCGGCTGTGTGAATGTGAGGGACGTTGGAATCGATCGAAAGGGAACGAGAGATAGTTGAGGAGATGATAACGACGGATAAAGTAGCATGGGCGGTTAATATGTTTGAGGCCCATAAATCCCCGGGTCCGGATGGAATTATCCCTGCCATGCTGCAAAACGTCTCGGATCATTTTCTTTTACTGCTGACGAGAGTGATTAGAGCGTGTCTCCTGAGGAGATAAAGCGTGATTTTTCAAGAGCTATAGGAAAGTTAAAAAAAACACATAAAATTCAGAAAAATTCATTAAATCTTTATTTGATAGTACGATCGATAGTACGGTCTATATAATTTAATGTTTGAAAATTATTTCATGCAAATGTTGACCGTGACTGCGCCTCAAATAGTTCATCCACTTAGTCCAATTTTGGCATAGTCTTTCCAACATTTCGGCCGGTATCTCATGAATAAATGCTTCAATGTTGTCTTCCAATGCGTCCATTGAAGCGGGCATGTGTGTATAGACATGAGCTTTTAAATAGCCCCACAAAAAATAGTCTAAAGGCGTTAAATCGCACGATCTAGGCGGCCAATTGACCGGTCCCGAACGTGAAATAAAATGTTCACGGAACTCGCCTCTCAATAAGTCCACTGTTAAGCGTGCTGTGTGGAATGTGGCACCGTCTTGATGAAACCACATGTCATGCAAGTCAAGATCTTGCATTTTTGGAAAAAAAAAGTTCGATATCATCTCACGGTAGCGCTCACTATTCACAGTTACGTTACTATTCGCATCATCTTTGAAGAAGTACGGTCCAATGATGCCACCAGCCCATAAACCGCACCAACCTGTGACTTTTTCTGGATGCATTGTAGCTCTTGCAATGCTTCTGGCTGATCTTCCCTCCAAAATCGATAATTCTGCTTATTAACGTACTCATTGAGCCAAAAATTAGCTTCGTCGATGAACACAATTTTTCGATAAGAAGCGCGATAAGAACTTTCTTAACTGAGCACGCATTTTCATAATAAAATTCAATCATTTGCAAGCGTTTTTCGTTTGTAAGACGATTCATGGTTAAATTATGGACCAAACTGAAGATGTTTGACTGTGAAACAAAACACGAAACGTGCGTCAGCTGTTTAAACCAGTGTTGCCAAAAAGATAATAGCTAAAAAATCACCCTTTACATACCTAGAACGTGGAGAGAGGTTAGGATTATTTTTATACCCAAGGCTGGTAAGGCAGGAAACTCAAAGCCAAGGGATTTTAGACCTATCAGCCTCTCGTCTTTTCTGCTTAAGACGTTAGAGAGACTGGTCGATCTACATCTGAGGGGTTTTATTGATCCCCACAT
Organism: Phyto melanocephala; assembly: GCA_941918925.1. Classification (NCBI taxonomy): domain Eukaryota; kingdom Metazoa; phylum Arthropoda; class Insecta; order Diptera; family Rhinophoridae; genus Phyto; species Phyto melanocephala. Next base: position 59,315,134 of record OW799235.1, read on the forward strand.
CATCAGTGAAGCTCAACATGCTTATATGAAGGGTAGATCTGTTGAAAGTGCACTACATGATGTGGTAGGTTTTATAGAACGTAGCTTGCATGATAGGGAATATATGCTAGCGGCGTTTCTGGTTGTGGAGGGTGCCCTAAAAAATGTTAGCACAGAGGCAATTAGAGCGGCTCTGTATAGGCTGGGAGTCAGGGATATTCTGGTTAGTTGGATAAACTCGATGTTGGAGAGCAGGATTATAAATTCTAGCTTAGGAGATTTCAACATGAGAAGGACAGTGACCAGAGGGACACCACAGGGGGGGTCTTATCGCCCCTGTTGTGGTTACTTACAGTCAATGTTATTTTGAGGAGATTTGAGAGTAAGGGTATGAAGATTGTGGCATATGCGGAGGATGTAGTTCTGCTGGTCAGGTAAAGATTTCTTCCGACGATTAGCGAGGTACTTTAATTGGAACTAGGTACATTGTCTTCTTGGGCGTCAGAGAATGGACTGGGTGTGAACCCGGAGAAGACTGAGATTGTTCTCTTTACCAGGAGATACAAGATCGAGGCGTTTAGGCGACTGATGATGGGGTAGAGTTAGAATTAGCGTGCGGGGCGAAATATCTCGGTGTAGTCCTTGATAGTAACCTGTCATGGGGTCAAAAGGGGCCTAAATGCCTACTACACTTGCAGGAACTCCATAGGCAAGAGCTGGGGCCTACAACCAAGGGTGGTTAATTGGATTTACACGACGGTGGTAAGACCCATTCTAACATATGGATGTACTGTATGGTGGGAGGTATTGGAGAAGGGTTGTTATAGGAAGCTCCTTACAAAGGATCAGAGGTGTGCTTCACTGGGTATCACTGGTGCTATGAGAAGCACACCTCATGAGCCTTTGGACACCATTCTCAGCAATATGCTGGCTGAAGGGACATTATGTCAAATCTAGGCTAGTTAAGAAGTGTAGAAGGGCACTCGATAGGATCATGAACCTATTTGATGTCAGACTGTGTTTGGACATGGTGAGACCTCCGTTAGGGTACTATTTTGGGCGTATTAGGGCGTAGGTATCTGACAGGACCAATATGGCGTGGAGGGACAAAAGAGACTGCAGAGTGTCAAGGGCTTTATGGCCCAAATTGAACTTAGCGGACTCTACGGTACTTCTTGGTTGGGTAAACGATTCCACGATGAGTTGGGTGATGTTTCGGGGTGCAAGCTGGGGAATATTATCGGATTTATCATGGGGATCGGGTGGTTGGTGAACAGGCAATGGGGCTCCTACTAACTTATTTATAGTTTTTCTTCATGTATTGTATCTTTGACAACCCTCTCTCTCTTTTCTATCTTTACTATATAACGGGTAAAGCAATGGACCTAATTGGTCTCCGAGTGTGGGTGTTTTCTCTGCGATATGTGTTTTTTGGAAGGAAATGAAATGTTCCTTTAGCAAAAGGTAAAAATTACTGTAATTATTAGTGTATCCTTTTATATTCCATTGGAGTATGTTAAACAATGTCATATGTGGATTGGTGTTTTACTAAGTTCTTTAGTTATTAGGTCTCCATGTTTTCTTCTCCGTTAAACGTAAAAACTCCCTGTGTAATCTTTGCTGAAGTTTATGAAAGTTTAGTTCCTTTCCCTCTCGGGTTAATTCTCCTAAAAGTTCTTTTTGGGCATTGTTTGTATTTGGTTTTTATTGCCTTTTTCATTTTTTGTATTGATTGTTCAAGTGGGGTTATTTGTGCTTTTTTCTGTTGTTTGGTTGTGTTGATTATTGGTTTATTTATAATTTGTTCTAGTGTTTATGTGAGTTGTTTATTTTTGTTTTATTTCTGATTGTTGTGTGTGTTTTGTTTGTTTTACTGTTGTGAGTTTATTCTTTTCCTTCTTTCTTCTATAATTTGTTGATGGCTTTCTTTTGGAATTTCAAATGATTCGACTGATTGTGTTTTTGGGCTACTTCTTTGTATGTACGGTTGTTGATGGTTTTATATTTCAATATTTGTTGCCTTTGTTTTATAACTGGACATTTTTTATTCTTTGACCTAATTTGTTGCATGGTGTAGGGTTGGGATGTAAGGTTGTACTTTACAAACAATAAAACCAATTTTTATTTTTTTGGGAAAGAATATTGATTAAAATGCTGAATATGTAATGGTGTGTTTATCACTTTACTGTCAAAAAATTTTGTTATTTTTTGGCAATCAACAATTCCATGTTTTTTAAGTCCGATTTTTATTTCGTCTTCATTTGGATCACGTAAGGATGGTGCGAAAACCACACCTTTAATGGTATTAAGGATAGAATGTAAATTACATTCAATTGGGCAAAGTCCTGGAAGTGAGGTGGCCTTAATAAATCTGTTTGCTTGTGTTTATATCAGTAGGTTTCTGTATCTGGTGAAGCAAATTTTCTTCAATGGTTCATTTAATATACCTATAGAGGTTTATCAGGAATTTTACTTTTAATTGCAATATATTTTGGACATTGGTTTTATTCTTGTCGAACTGTTTTTCTCCAAATTTAGGGAAATCATAGTCGTTATTGATGTTAAAATAGCTTTTTTTGCTTTGGAGATGGATCGGAATCCAACAATGAAAAATAGGTTCCTCTAGAGGAGGAAGCCATAATTAGGAGTTATTATTCAAAAAGTTAAAACGAACCGAACTTTTAGAACTTTTAGTTGTTTTAATTTAAAAAAGAAATCACAGTAAAGTGAGTGCGGGGTATAAAAACAAGTGTGTAAAAAAGGCACTTGGTGTAAACTGAGAATATAAACCCATAGTAATGGCTGTAGAAAATTCAAAGGAAAAATTAACGAATATGATAATTGCATGCGTTGGAAAGCTGGATTAGTGGCAAAAGGATTTGCCCAACGAGAAGGTGTAGATTTCAACGAAATATTTTTTCCAGTTGTCAGGTATGTCTCAATAATATACTTAATATCGTTAGCTGTGAAGCATGATATACATATATATACATCAAATTGATGCCGTATGTGCATATTTAAATTGGTCGTTAAAAAAAACTGTCTATATGCAACATGGTACAGGAAAAGTTAATAAACTTAAAATGTCACTTTATGGATTGAAGCAATCAGGCAGAGTTTGGAACGAGACCCTAAATCAAGAATTAATAAACATTGGTCTAACTAGAAATGGTGTTGATCAATGCTTTTATTATAAAGTAACTAATACTGATAATATATGTGGCTATATACGTGGATGATATTCTTGTATTCTCTAATAATTTGAATTTTATTAAATCTGTAAAAGAAAAACTTGGACTTACATTTAAAATGAAAGACATGGGCGATGTTTCAACAGTCTTAGGAATGAAGACAACCAGATGTAAAGATTCAATAAAGATTGATTAATCGAAGTATTTGACTTATGTTTTAGATCGTTTTGGTGTGAGTGAATGTAATCCAACGGCAACTCCAATTTTTCTTATTTTCAAGCTTTACCAGTGTAATAAAAGCACATATATAATAATACTTTTTATATAATGATTACACTTTATTATCAAATTTATAATATTTCGAACAGCCGCTTGTGCTACTGGTCTTTACGAATATTCTTTTATTATTGTTTTACTATATGAAATTCTAAAAACTATGAACTTAAGATACACTAATACTAATGCATATTAAAATGCAACGTAAATATAAATTTAATAAAGCAATCGCTGGGAATATGCTGACTCGCATATTCTCAGCGATGGAATTGGCTAGTATGGACTTTTTTAGCTTCAACGTAGTGTGAAGCTCGTGTTACATACAGAAGGTATGGTAACAACGACTAGTCAAACATACTACACCTACCTTTTTCGGAAAAGAATAATCAATACTAGGTTGATTATTCTTTTATATAATACAACGATGAAATATATACAAAAAAAATTTCTTCTTCTTCATATGGACAATATGGTCTAGTTCTAATTTTGACCTATTCCCTTCCCTTTTTAAAATGAACGGAGAAACAGAGAAGATAAAAAAATTTAATTAAAATATTCATATTGAAATTAGTAATAATAAAAAAAAATCTTATTCTAAATAATAAATGTACCTGTATTTAACGATAAAAGATATTTATTGTCGGACTTCCCTCTCTCTTCCTCCTTTCGGTGTCTAATTGGATAGTCTTTTGATTCTGTTCTTATGTACAGTAAAGGTTTTACCCTGAGGGTCCATTAATGTGACATTGTTACAAATATCAATTTCCTTTACTATGAACGGTCCTTTGTAGACCGCATCCAGTTTGTGTCCCGCTTCGTTGCGGACCAGAACAGAATCATTAACATACAGTGTTATAGGATTTGATTCCTCATTGTATTTCTTCTGTCTAAGAAGTTTAGCATTCTCAATAAGACTACCGGCTCTACGTTGGGCTACTTGGAGTCTAAATTTAATTTCCTTTTCGTAAGCATCAACGTTGTAAAGAGGCTCTATGCTGTTGGTATTGGTGAAATCTAGCTCCTTTGGAATTTTTCCGTAGACCAATTTAAATGGACAATATCCGTGAGCTGTAGAGGGAGTTGTATTGTAACAATACACAAAAAATTTCAACCAATTATCCCAATCAGATTTGTCTGATGAAACATAAGATCTTAAATACTCGTTGAATGTTCTGTGAGATCTCTCAACAGTACCGAGTGTCTCATGATGATAAGCAGTAGAGTGTATTTTCTCTATCTTCATCAGCTTGCATAGTTCCGTGAGTACTTGGTTCATATATTCAGTACCCTGGTCCGTTACAATGGTGTCCATTGGGTCGTATATTAGAATAAAATCCTCCATAATGGCTTTCGCAACATTTCTGGCGGATTTATTTATAACCGGGATAGCCACTAGGTATTTGGTCAAATCGCACATAATGGTCACAGCGTATTCGTTCTGTGAATCAGACCGTGGAAGAGGTCCTATTGTGTCGATTATTACTCTTTGAAAAGCTTTTAGAGGAGTTGGTGTTAAAACGAGGGACTCCTTGCCTTTAACCGTGGTTTTGTTGGTTTGGCATTCAAGGCATTTTTTGACGTATCTAGAGATGTCTCTAGTCATGCCATTCCAATGATATTGAAGTCTTATTTTCTTGATCATACGAGTTATGCCTGGATGTCCACCAGTAATTGGATCATCATGATATTTTTGCATAATTCGCAGTTTTTCAGAATCAGATGAAATTTTAATATGTTTCGGTACGAGCACAATTGTTAAATTAGAATCTTGCAAGATTTCATTACCTTTACTCTTGAAGGTATTAATATCAATTCCTAGGTAAATAAGCATACTGTCATCTAGTGAGAGTAGCAATGTTGTAAGGCCAATATTATTAGCTATTTTCACAAGCTTTAGAAAGAGGTGACCTAAGTCGACTTTTCTATTAATAATAAGGTCCTTCAACTTAAATTCGGAAAGAACTTGCTTTCCCTTATGGATAATTGCATTATCCTTAGTAAAATACAATCTAGGTATTTTACGGTGCTCATGGGCATTTATAGCCTCATACACTTTCAAATTTGGTGATTCTGTTAGCGGTGAAGAAGTTTTACCCGTTCTTGCTTCGCTTGTTTTCGCCTGAAGTCTGGTCGTAACCTTCAGTACTGTGTTGACTTCAATATTTTTTATATCCTTTAATTCTATGCGTGACAGCGCATCTGCCACTGTATTCTCCCGACCCCTAATATACTCGACTACAAAGTCGTATTCCTCGAGGTCAAGTCTCATACGGGTGAGCTTTGAGGAGGGATTCTTTAGTGAGAATAGGTAGGTTAGTGGTCTGTGATCACTTTGGATCACAAACTTATTGCCGTAAATGTATGGTCTAAAATATTTCACAGCCCAATGTATGGCAGTCAGTTCCTGCTCTATAGTGGATTTATTGCTTTCACCTTTAGTGAAAGATCTAGAAGCATATGAAATTGACATTAGAATACCTTGTTTTTCTTGACTAAGGACAGCATCACAAGCGTGTTTGCTTGCATCTGTAGTAATAAAAAATTCCTTAGAAAAATCAGGGTATTGTAAAATTTTGGGACTTAGTAATTGGTTTTTGAGGTACTGGAAAGATTTTTCGCAATCTTCGTTCCATTCAAATGGTACATTTTTCTTTGACAATCTAGTGATATGTCTGGATGAATCAGCAAAATTTGGTATGAACCTTCGATAATAATTACAAAAGGCTACGAAGCGTTTAGCTTCATCACCGTTCTTTGGTGTTGGATAGTTCTGTACTATAGAAAATTTGCTATCGTCAGGCAATATACCTTGATCGGTACATTTGTGGCCTAAAAATGTAACTTGGGTACAGAAAAATGAACATTTATCTGGATGTAACTTCAGATTATATTTTCTGCATAATTCAAATACGTCCCTTAGATTATGTAGCATATGTTCCTTAGAACAACCAACTACTACTAGGTCATCCATATACACGAATGCTTGTGCTGGAGTAAGACCTGAGAAAGCTAATGACATCATACGTTGGAACGAATACCATACGGCAATCTTTTAAATCTGAACGATCCCTTATCTGTGGAAAAGGATGTAATATCTCTAGATTCTTCCTCAAGTTCTATTTGATGAAAACCTGACATCAGGTCAAGACAAGAGAAGAATTTAGCTCTACCTAATTGATCAAGAATATCCTCTATTCGAGGTAACGGGAATTTATCAGCTACTAAATTTTTGTTTACCGCTCTGTAGTCTACTACCAATCTCCATCTCTTTTGTGTGGTACCGGGTAAAGTTTTCTTTGGTACCAAGAGTATGGGGCTATTGTGATCTGAAATTGAGGGTTCAACAATACCGTCTCTAATTAACTTATCAACCTGATTGTCTACCTCTTGTTTTTGGGAATGGGGAATTCTATAATTTTTGATGTAAACAGGTTGTGTATTGTTTACCTTAAGTTTCTGTTTATAAAAGTTGTTGACCGATATACTTTCAGATTCTAAGGCAAAAATATCTATAAATTCTTTGCATAGGGATTTCAAATCTGTTTCAACAAATGGTGGAAAGTTTCTTGAAAGTCTGTCCAATTTTTCCTTGGAGTTGGAAGGCATAAAATTCTGTTTGGCAATTTTGTAGTCTCTAAGGGTTTCTGTAACAAGTTTAATATCTTCAATTATTAAATCTTGTTCCGTAGTGTTGATGATTTTCACACTACGGATTTCGAGGTAATTGTATTAGCGACATAGACACCATTTTGAATAGTTTGATAAGGTATCAATACGTCTTGTTCCGATGATTCTATTTCTATAGATCTTACTACTTCGGATCTCGCAGGGATAGATATAGAATTTATAGTTGGACCATTTCTAAGTGGTATTCCAATATTATGATCAATTTCATTCGAACGAAGGATTATTAAATCTCTATCATTGGAATATTGTAGGATGCAATTATACTTTCGTATGAAATCCATTCCAATTATTCCGTCTGCTTGTATTTTGAAGTCATCCCTTACTACATGAAAAATGTGTCTTATCAAATATTGGTCTATCTTTAATTCTGACTGTACACTACCTAATGTTGAGATTATGCCCTGACCAATGCCATTCAGATTTTTTCTATTGTAAACATTTACCGATTCATTTAAGACTTGGTTGTGCTTGATAATTGAAATATCAGCGCCGGTATCTATTAAAAAGGTTGAGGTAGTATCATTTAGTGTAGTCCTACAATGCAAGTAGCTGCATAAATTTAAATTAATATTGTAGGTTTTAGACTCTACTGAGTATTTAGGGGGGGTTGCCCGTTTCCCGAGTCGTCCGTTGCAGTCAAATTTATGTTCCTATTCTGTAGATTGTTACGATTATTGTTGCGGTTTCTATTATCGTTATTATTACGATAAAACCCAGAATTATTATTATTATTACCATTGTGGTTACGGTTGTATGCATTATCGTTGCCACGATAGGATCCGTTATCGTTCCTGTTTCGATTAAAATTATTATTTCCGTTCTGGGAAATATTTCTATTCCGATTAAAATTTTGGTTTCTACTTTGGTTACCATTATTGCCACTGTAACCTTGGCGTTTGAAACCATAGGTGAGAATGGAATTTTCCTGGCCGTATACTTCGGTACAACTGCTTATAAATTTAGTCAATACCTCATTCATATTACTGAATGTTCCTGATTCCATGATCAGTTTGACTCTATCATTAGAAGCGTTTTTAGTTATTGCAGTTACGGCTGAGCGGGTAGCGTATTTGTCGGCTACTTCATGGGGTAATCCATCTCTAATATAGGCAGTTTCGAGTTTTTTCGTTAATTCCTCCATTTCCTTGGCATAGGAATTAACCTGGCAGGATCGCCATGTAATAAAAGCACATATATAATAATACTTTTTATATAATGATTACACTTTATTATCAAATTTATAATATTTCGAACAACCGCTTGTGCTACTGGTCTTTACGAATATTCTTTTATTATTGTTTTACTATATGAAATTCTAAAAACTATGAACTTAAGATACACTAATACTAATGCATATTAAAATGCAACGTAAATATAAATTTAATAAAGCAATCGCTGGGAATATGCTGACTCGCATATTCTCAGCGATGGAATTGGCTAGTATGGACTTTTTTAGCTTCAACGTAGTGTGAAGCTCGTGTTACATACAGAAGGTATGGTAACAACGACTAGTCAAACATACTACACCAGCCTATAACTATAACATATATTTCTATTAAGTTTCATTGATCTAGGTGCATTCAATAACTTTTAAGAAGCAACATAAGTTAAAAACAAGTAAGAGCGCTATATTCGGCCGTGCCGAATCTTTTATACCCTTCACAACGTGTAGTCATGCAATAACAGTAGTTTGTATCACCATTCATCCCATATGAAATACGTACATACATATAAAAAATATATATAAATAAAAACATCCCATTGTAAAATTATAAATTTACGTATGGATGTTAAAAAAAAATAAAAAAAAAATTTTTTAAAAAATTAAAAAAAAAAATGTTTAAAAAAAAAATAATTAAAACATATATAATAAATATAAACAAGAAAAAAAATAAAAAAAAAATTGAAAAAAAAAAATACAAAAAATTAAAAAAAAATAATATATTACATAAAAAATAAAAAAAGTAAAAAAAAATATAAAAAAAAATTTTTTTTTGGCTCAGCTGGGATTCGATGCCACGTTTTCTCTAACCAGTATACACGTTTGTATGTATGTTGTTGTTTTAATGTTGTTTTTGTGAAAAAAAATCGAGGTGGTCGTAGGTTTTTGCTCATATCTCAGTTGTTTATGTACCGATGTTTCTGATTTTCAATACCGATCTACTCCCGAATATTTCTGATATTTTAATACCTCACCCGAGTCCAAGCAATGTCGGGGGGCTTCAAAAAGTTGATTTCAACATACACACGGACAGAGGGACAGACTGACAGAGCTTAATCGACTCCCCTATTCATAAGCTTTCAGAAAATATATACTTTATGGGGTCGGAAATGAAAATTGTAGAAATTTCACACGGAATGACGAACCTATATATACCCTTTTTCACTGTGTGAAGGGTATAAAAAACGTGATGTCCAGCTTTGTGCGATGAATAGAAATAAGTAAGAGCACTATATTCGGCTGTGCCAAATCTTTTATACCCACCAACAATTTGGTGTACCTTTATAGAACAGAATTTATTACTTTGTTATTAACAGTAATCGTTATGAAATATTATCTTTATACTAAAATATGTATCACTTTCTTTGTATAACTTTGATATGCTAGTAAAATGTTTTCGTAAATTTAGTCTTTCAATGAAAGTGGACGTTAAAGTAGGTGTGTCAATAAAGTTTCTGCCAATAAGTACATACAACCTAGATATTTCAATATAGTCCTTTATTCTTCCAAAATCTTCATGCATAGATCTCTGCATTGTCATTTTTTATACTTAACCATTTCAGTGATTCAAGCATTACTTTTATACTGGTATATCTGCTACATTTTAAAATAATGAGCATTGCTTTGTTTTGTAACTTTTGTCATCGTTCTAATTGTGTATCATTACAGAATGATCCTTATTCAAAACCAAGAAAGAGTGCTATATTCGGCCGTGCCGAATCTTATATACCCTTCACAACGTGTAGTCATGCAATAATAATTGTTTGTATTGCCATCTATATATATAAAAATGAAACTCTGTGTGTAAGTTAGCTATAGACTCCGAAACTGTAAAACCGATCGGACTCAAACTTTGGCAAGTTGTTGTACACATTTCAGGGAGTGTTTATGGGTGGCAACAAGTGGGCGGTGCCACGCCCATAAAAAATTAGTTATAATTTTTAGCTACTTGCACTTGACCGATTTTTCTGCGACTTTGCACAAATATTGAGCTGTCATGGCTATATAATTTCGTGATTAGAAAAGTGGGCAATGTCACGCACATAAAAAAAGTTGTCATTTTCACCTACTTGAACTTCACCGATTTTTTTGAAACTTTGCACACACATATTGAGCACTCATGATTATACAATTTCGTGATTAGAAAAGTGGGCAGTGCCACGCCCATAAGAAATAAGTTATCATTTTTAGCTACTTGCACCAGATAGATTTTTCTGAAACTTTGCACACATATTGAGTAGTCATGACTATATAATTTCGTTATAATTTTGAGGTACTTGCTCAGGACCGATTTTTGTGAAACTTTGCACACATATTGAGTTGTCATGACTATAAAATTTCTTGATTCGAAAAATGGGCACTGTCACGCCCATAAAAAAAATTATAATTTCCAGCTACTTGAACATCACAGATTTTTCTGAAACTTTTATTTAGCTTTGCACACATATTTTCATATAATGTTGTTGTAAAAAAAACGAGGTGTCGTGGTTTTTTCTTCATATCTCAGTTGGTTATGTACCGATTTTTCTGATCTGCTTTCGAATATTTCTGGCAAAATATTTGGTTGCCGGCCAAAAAAAAAAAAGAGTACGATACCAAGTATACTAAAAAAAAACTGTGAAACATGGTGGAGCTAATCTTTTAATGGATTGGCCCTCACAATTTCCGTATTTAATACGATTGAACACATTTAAGGAGTTCTGAAAAAGAAAATTGGATACTATAAATCAACAATAAAAAGTGGGAAGTATGTAGCGTGGTTGTAAAGAATTGGTAAAGATGAATGGAGCATTAACTTAGTATTAGTATAATGCTAAGATGAAAAATTAACAGTTCGAAACAATGAAATTAATTTTGAATAATTATCTTGTTCTTATTTTTTTTTGCAGGCTACTTTTCTTAAACTAAGATTTTCATTTTAATATTGTAGGCAGGCAATTTTATTTATGATTTCTTAAACCCATACTTTAGAACTTATGATTACTCATACGTTTTTATACCTATCACACATTGAAAAAGGGTATACATATGTATACATATAGGTTTGTCATTCCGTGTGAAATTTCTACAATTTTCATTTCCGACCCCATAAAGTATATATTTTCTGAGAGGTTATGAATAGCGATTAACCTGTCAGTCTGTCCGTGTGTATGTTTGAATCAACTTTTTGAAGCCCTCGACTTCGCCTGGACCCGGGTGAGGTATTAAAATATCAGAAATAGAAATCAGAAACATCGGTACATAAACCACTGAGATATGAGCGAAAAACCACGACCACATCGTTTTTTTCACAAAAACAACATACATACAAACGTGGTATACTGGTTAGAGTAACGTGGCATCAAATCCAAGCTGAGCCAAAAATAAAATTTTTTTATTTTTTTTTTTATTTTATATGTTTATTATATGTATTTTTATTTTGTTTTATATTTTTTTTTATTTTTTTTTTATGTATTTTTTTTAATTTTTAATTAAAAAAATTAATTATATTCGAATCATTGTCTAAAATATCCAGAAAAATAAGAATATATCGTACGTGACATAAAACAGAATTGATTTTGAGGTATATATAGAAATATAAAAAAATCTACAAATCTTGGGAGGTATTTTTTCTTTTTTTAATTTCTGATACTAAACAAAATATTTTTCATTTAAAATCCATCATACTTAACTGAAAGCAATATTTAGATTTTATAATAAATTCAATTTAATATCGTTCGTGACATATCGTACGTGACAGATTTTTCTCTAATAGTATTCTTAACCCTATACCGCATACAACGCCAAATATGGCTTTTTACTTTTATTGTGATTTCTCTTTACGGTAACGGTACTTTTGCAAATTTTTGTCTTATCTATCATTCTTTCTATATTGTTTTCTTCTGAAATTTAAAGTGTAGTTATTTAAAAACAATATTTGCTTCTTGTTTTTGCAATTTTTGTGTGAGCGTCTCAGTAGTCGTAATAGAAGTGAGTTTTACAGAAGTTTGCCATCAATTTTTAATATAAAAGAAAGGTCTTTCTTTCGCAGAAAAATTTTTTTTATGTAAAAAGTTCATTACATTTATAAATAAAACAATAATTTTGATGAAAGGTAAGCATTATAAATACTTTTTTTTGCTTAAATTGACGAAGCCATATATGGCTTTCCATGCAGTTATCCCAAAAATTTTCCAAAAATGAATGTACAATTATTTTATGGTAATTTGAAATATACTGATGAAATCGCTGATGGACTTCAAAGTGATGATGAAAATATATCCGATACCGATGAAGAAGAAGTAAGAGTCCCACTTTCTGATCAGGACAACGTTTTTGTACCGGAAACTGATGAGAGCGATTTGGAAGACCATTGTGAGAAACCTACTACTTCAAAGAAAAAACAACCTAAAAAACCAAGAGCCCCAATTTGGAAAGAAAGTCATTTGCCTCCGTATTCGAATGAAAACTTTCCATTTCAGGGAAATACGAATCTCCCAGATATTATCGAGGAACTGGACACACCAGCAGAGTTCTTTAATTTTTTTTTCAATGACGATTTGATCGAATTCATAGTTGAACAGTCGAACTTATTTGCACTGCATATTGATATAAATAAGCCTGCTAATATTACTAAAAACGAAATAGAGCAATTTATTGGTAAGTGAGACTTATATATACTATCAAAGATGCTATAAAATATTTTTCAGGAATCGTTATATACATGTCGTTACTAAAATTACCATCATCAAGACATTATTGGAATACATCGATTGGCCAAGAATTTGTACGTAGCACTATGACGTGCAACAGATGGGAAGCCATCAAGCGTTTTTTACATTTTAACAATAATGCAACTATAAGATCACCAGGTGAAACAGGATTTGACAAGCTGTTTAAAATACGACCACTTCTAACCAAAATCCGTGAACAATTACTGCTTATACCCAAAGAAGAATTTTTGGCAGTTGATGAGCAAATTATACCCACAAAGTGCCGGCATCACTTGAAGCAGTATAATCCAGCTAAGCCTCACAAATGGGGATTCAAAAATTTTGTTTTGAGTGGAGTTTCAGGATTCAGTTACGACTTCGATATATTTGCTGGTGCCCAAAGTGACACGTATCCGGAGGAAGCACCTAATATGGGAGTAAGCGGAAATGTTGTTACACGACTTGCAGCAACAGTACCAAAGGCCCAAAATTATAAAATATTTTTTGACAATTGGTTTAACAGCCCTAAACTTCAAGTCTATCTAATGAAAATTAGTATATTGTCTTTGGGCACAGTAAGAATTAATCGAATCCCTAACTGTAAGCTCCCATCTGAAAAGGAAATGAAAAAACTGGGTCGCGGTAGTATTGTAGAAAAAGTGACTGAAATTGAAGGAGTCAGTCTTAGCCTTGTCTCTTGGTTTGACAATAAAGTGGTGAATTTACTTTCAACTTATGTTGGAAGTCAACCTGTTGTGACAATGACTCGTTTTAGTAAGAAGGAGAAAAAGTATATTCAAGTTGAATCGCCAAAGGCTGTTGGCGTCTATAATAACTACATGGGTGGAGTCGATTTACTCGATTCGTTACTTGGTCTTTATAGGATTCAACTACGTACGAAGAAATGGTATAAAAAAAATTTTTTCCATATGGTTGATATGTGCGTTGTAAATTCCTGGATTTTGTGGCGTAAAAAGTCAGGAGAATACATGCCGCTATTTGATTTCAAGCTTGCCATTGCTGAGCATTTTTGCAAGGCTGGGAAGGCCAAGAAACGTGGACGGCCAACGACCACACCATCGAACCCTTCAACACCAACGACAAGCAAAGACTGTACTCCCAGCAGCAGCAAAAAAAGGAAGATGCAAGACTTTCCATTGAATTCCGTTAGAGCTGACGGTATTGGTCATTTTCCCAAATGGATGAAAACTAGACAACTTTGTCAAAATAATTGCTCCTTCCGTTCCTATACTTATTGTGAGAAATGTGAAGTATTTTTGTGCTACAATGATAAGAGAAACTGTTTTACAAGTTTTCACACTGATGCATAGAAAGCCATATATGGCAATTAGAAAATACCATTGAATGCATACAAAGCCATATATGGCTTATTTTTTTTTCTCGTAAAATATCCAATTATAAAAATTTTTTCTTTCTAAAATATATAAATACATCCTAAATAAAGACATATTTGTGGTCTAAAAATTTTTTTCATTAAAAAATTGATGCTCATGCAGTAGAGGGTTAAGTAATAAAATTTTTATTATGTTAAGAAAAAAGTTAAATTCTATATTAGGTGCTTTTATTTTGGGACTCTTGCGGCTGTTCAAATACAAATGACGGAGACAAATAATGTTGCACTACGTGACATTAAAATAACATCCAAGGGAAATAAAAAAAAAATACCGCTAATTGGACTCAATATTTTTTTTTTCTTATGGATCTTATTAATTGTTGTTGTTTCCTTTATTTTAAAGCACATTTACAATTACAATTTATTTTTACAATTTAGTCGCTAAAAAAAATAGTTAATTGCAAATCTTTAAAATACTCTTATTATTGCTCTTAAAATAATTTAATAAGCTCTTAATACCTGCGCATAGTGTTTTTTTTATCAATAAACTTATATTGAAAAACTTTCAAGAGTTTTTAATTTTACAGTCGTGGTTGACATATTCATGGAAATGTCCATATGTATGTATGTACGTATTTCATATGAGATGCATGTTGATAAAAACTATTGTTATTTCATGACAATACGCTGTGAAGGGTATATAAGATTCGGCACGGCCGAATATAGCACTCTTACTTGTTCACTGTGTAAATGGTATCAAAAAAAAAAAAAAAAAAAAAAAACAAACAACAAAAATGAAATAAATTAAAAACAAAAAGTAAAAAAATAAATTAAAAACATTTTTGTCAACTGGGATTCGAACCTACATACGTTCAACCAGTTTTTATAAGTGTGAAAAGACAAGGTGGTTGAGGTTTTTCATCATATCTCATTTGTTTGTTTATAGAGAGATTTTTATGATTTCCAATAGCGATCTGCTCCCGAATATTTCTGATATTGTGGTACCTTGCACGGGTCTTTAAAATGTCTGGGGGTTTCAAAAAGTTGATTTCAACATCCACATGGGCAGACAGACGGACAGAGATTAGTTGACTTTCTATTTATAAGCTTTCAGAAAATAAAAATTGTAGAAATTTCACACGGAATGACAAACCTATACATATATACCCTTACACTCACTCTAAAAGCTATAAAAACAATAATGATAAAAATTGATTGAAGACATTAAAATTTTATTTTAAACACAGTAAAATGAGCAAAAAAAATTAAAAATCCTCACTTGTAACTAATCCAAAATACTAAAACCACAATTCTATAAAGATTAATCGAAATATTGTGTGAAAAACTGTATATCGTCTGTACTTTATATACACAGATGTTATGAGATTAGTACTTTTAGGGCCATCATTACAACTTACCTTTAGTTATCGGACCGATAAATGGCTTTGCATTATAAAGCCCTTATTTATTATTTTTTTATCTATTTAATATTATTATTGTTAAAAATGATTACAATAAAAAATGGAAGTTGTAATAATGCGAAGCTATTTATCGAGCACAAAAATATTACCTTTAACTAAAGGCAAGTTGTAATAATGGCCCTTAATCTGGTATGTTTACGAATATTGATACTTAAAATAACGATTTACATTTTATAAGAACGTAGCAGTTCAATAAATTTGATCCCAAAAATAAAAAAAAACATCTCCGCCAATACAATCACAAAAGGATATAAAATTTGAAAATATAAGACATTCGAACGCTATCAAAATTTCACTTGAACGAAAGATCATAGTGCTTGTGCATAGAAATTCTAACAAAAATTTTAAAACTATAATTACCACTTGCCGTAATTTTACCCCCAAAGTTTTTACTGTGCAGTAATGCACACATATGTATATTAATATTATTAAATCACGTCAATTTGTAATACTTACCCTTACTAAGTGCTTCCTGTTCCAACTCCTCCACCAAAGTTGTCATATGATGCCTAACATTTAGTTTCTTTAGTCTGTCGTAAACCACTTTTTCGAGCTTCATTCTAGCTTCACCAGCTTTTTCCGCATGATTCTTAGCGTTCTGGTAAATGTCTTGTATCGTCCAAAATGACTGCATCTGCAATTCGCAAATTTCAGCAATACTGCATAATGTTGAAAATGCCTCGGTGTGAACTTCCTTATTTAACTCATATTCCTTCCACAAATACTTTAGTGCTTGATCGTACTGCTTGTTGTCCTTGTAAGTCTGATATAAGCTTACGTAAATCGGAATCATTGACTTTGGTGGTTCCTTATTTGATTGGGCACATTCCAACATTTTTCCGTAATATTCCAGGGCTTTTGTATAGTTGCCCAAATGACAGCAACCGTCACCCAGTTTCTCATAGAGGGTCTTACGTTTGGCGTAATCAATTGAACTTGTTGTGATAAGCTCATCCAGTATTTGACAAATTTTAACAACTGAAAATATTAAATTTGAACTTGACCTCGACATCAAAGGAATATATTTTAAACACTAAATACCAATTCTCAAAGATTTTTCAATTGTTGCTCGGTCACTTTCATCTGGCGTATTTTTCTTGTAGGCTTTTGTCAAAATTTGTTTTGCGCTAGCAAAGTCTCCGGCTTTTATTAGAATTTCCGATTTAATTATAAGGGTTTCACAGATTTTTTTCACTTTCTGGCTAAAACGTTTGGCCACATCTTGTGCCATATTGCAATAGCGCAGAGCCAAGGTAGCATCGTTTCTTTTACTGTGGTACAATAAACTCATTGATACATAGCACATATGGGTTAATTCAAATATATCGTTTGCCTTGCTTATTTTAATTGCCTTTTCAATATAACAAATTGCTTCGTCAAATTCCTCCATGTGCTCCTTAACAACACCTATGTTAAGATAACATCTTGCTTGCATATCAAGCTGTTCCAGTTTAGTAATTTGACCTGTTAATCTAAAAAATATATAAATATTACTTATTGTCATCAATAATATACGTGTTTATATAAAAAAATATATATATACTCTTTTATCAGCAAAAGACTTTTCAAAAATGCCTTCTCAGCTTTTTTTAATTGGGTCAATGCATCTGAGGCTGAGGTTTCGGTAAGAGCTTGTCCATGAAGCAGGTGGGCTCTTCCCAAAGTAGTGTATGCTCGCTGTTCCTCTACTTTGTTTTGTAATTTTTTAGCAATAACTTCAAAAAGAAAAATTAAAAAAAAAATGTTTAATAATTAGACTTTAACTTACTCAAATAATCGTTTATGTGCTCTTTGCCCTTGTCATAATCACATAGCAGCAGGTACATTTCGCCTACCATTCGGTGGGCTTTTGACGTTTCAAGCTTCTTGCCCATTCGTGTATAAATATTTGCCTCTTCCTGGTACTCTTTTACAGCACTTTGATAATGACCCTGCTGGTTATAGAAATCAGCCAAATTATTACAAGCAATAGCCATCTGTTCCCGATTTCCTTCGCTAAAAGCTTTCTCCTTCCGTTTTAAATACTCTGATTAAAAAAAAATATTATTGAAGAACCTTTAATTTTAAATAAAAACACGAACTTTTTTCTTCCATTGTTTAGATATTTTTCACAGAATACTTAATATTAATTAAAACTAGAACGATCACGGTCTCAGATTATCCATTGTTTAACAAACAAAACCCGGCAAAATATTTCAATTATTGAAATGTTACCAGCAATTGTTGTTTGTAATGTGCTGCCAGATTTTTTTTTTTTTTTCTCAATGCGAATTAATATTTTCAGACAGCGAACACTCATGCTGAATCTTCTATCATGTTCCGTTTTTATACCCGCCACCAAAAAAATGGAGGGGGTATATTCATTTTGTCATTCCGTTTGTAACACATCGAAATATCCATTTTAGACCCCATCAAGTATATATATTCTGAATCAGGGTTTGATTTGATGACGAACTAGCTATGTCCGTTTGTCTGTCCGTCTGTTGAAAACACGATAGAGGTCGCACCGAAAAAGCTAGGGGGCTAAACTTTTGCCAGAATCTTTCCTATAGACAAGGTTTGTTTGGTATTGAAAATCGGCTAAATCGTGTCCTTCGAACATTGAATAAAATGGAATTGTGTCCAAACGTATTAACGTACAGTCATGAAACATCGAATATATATTTCTCGAGTCAAAACAATATCTCTTCCTAAAAATTGATTACATCTATGCATTAGGAAAGGAGTTATCGATCAAAATGTACGAAAATTTATACCGCACAGTGTATTTTTCGGTATATTTAAAAACTAAAACGTCATAAAAGCTACAAAATTGGATGTACAACTCTGAAATTTTGCACACTTTGCTTTTTGGTGAGACGCTCTTTTGTAACGGAACCTCCAATATATCGTTTTACCCAAAATTCATATAATTTCTCTGTTTATAAAGATTTTGGAATAATAAAGGTCTATATTGAAACATCTAAGTTGTACTCATTCGCAAAAATAACTTTGATATGCCTACTATAACGCCCACTTTTCACGTTAGATTTAAAAGCTCATAAAACCGCCAAAATTAGAGGTATGATGATAAAATTTGCTATGTATATCCTTTTAATCAATGTAATTGTTGTGCCAAAAAGTTTAGGTGACACGCCCATGTTATTTCATTATTGACAAAGTTTTTGGGAAAATAAAGGACTATATTGAAATATCTAAGTTGTATTTATTAGCAGAAACTTTATTGACACACCTACTTTAGCTCCCACTTTCATTAAAAGACTATATTTACAAAAGCATTTTAGTAGCATATCGAAGTTATAAAGGGTGGTTAAATTTTAAGGACCGATGTTGAATTTAAATAAAACAAATTATTTAGGAAATTATTATTATTTCTTTTTGTAATGATAATATTTGTATGGTTCAATTATGTATTGAACAAAATATCGGGCAAATGGACCCCCATCCTTGGCGCCACTCCTCCATTTGATGGTCCAAATTTTCAATGACAATGTTGATACTCAATTGTTGGGCATGATGATGAGTCGAGGTTGACTGCTCTTTTGCCACACTATCGTAAAAAACAGC
This sequence comes from Phyto melanocephala, assembly GCA_941918925.1. Classification (NCBI taxonomy): domain Eukaryota; kingdom Metazoa; phylum Arthropoda; class Insecta; order Diptera; family Rhinophoridae; genus Phyto; species Phyto melanocephala. The sequence continues at coordinate 59,334,582 of OW799235.1, forward strand.
AATGGTTCCCATTCAACGAACTAAGAAGGCATTCACAGATTTTCTAACTTTTTATACAGACCTGTTTTGCAGAAATTTAAATATTTTTTACAATTCTCCTGATTGTGGACGAATTTGAACGATTATGTTGATCAAAAGAATTACGAAGTGCACAAAATGCATTTTGATTTGAACGCCCATTTTTATAAAAAACCTGAATGACTTTAAAGCGTTGTTCATTTGCGTATCTTTCCACGGATCAAATTGAGTAAGTTTGAGATTGATAAATGTCAAATGAAATGCAGAAAACAAATTTAAAGACGAGGTGTAGTTCACCTTCAACATGGGCCCTTAAAATTTAATCACCCTCTACAAAGACAGTGATACATATTTTATTATAAAGAGATTATTCCATAACGATTAACAAAATAATAAATATTGTGCTTTAAATGTACACAAAATTGGTGGTGGGTATAAAAGATTCGGCACAGCCGAATATAGTGCTCTTGCTTGTTAAATATTTGGTACATCTCTTTGTTTCAGCTCAACTGGGAAAACGGTTCGTTTTGTAATTTTTATAAAAAGGTTTTCAAAATATGTTCGAAACAAAATGTAACTAGAAAAAACTCTATATGATTAAATGTTGCCTTTATCATCATTATAGTAATACAGTTTCTATTATGTTGTTTCCTTATCCTATATAGTTAAGTTAGGGCCTTTTTATCTCTGACCAACGATATCTAAAGGGTCCGCCATCTAACATTTTATTTTTTTCAACTTGTGCTTATTTCGTGAATGGTAACACTTAGCATCGATGTGAACAAAACATACTTTTTATTCATACTTTTACCATAGCTGTAAAAAATAGTACTCTCTACGTACTTTTCCAAGTACATTTTTAAAAGTATTTTTCTGTAAAAAAGTATGATTTTTTTTATTTTCCTAACGTTCCTAAGCCAATTTTAAAATTACACCTAAAAAAATGTATATAGTTAAAAAATTAGTTAATTACGTAGTAAAGAGAAAATTGCTGTAAAAACGTATATATAATTCCAATGTTATGTAAAAATGTATTAAGGTTATTTTTAACGTTACATGAAAAACATAATGTAAATATATTAAGGTTTATTTTGATATTACATAGAAAATAGCACTATAATTATATATCAAGCCATATTTATGCAAGTGAAATTATTAGCGCAGCTGTTATTGTAGTAGCACTTGCGACAACAATTTCTTCTGGTTGAAAACTTTTTTAATACTGCTTTTTTATAAGGACAAACTTTTTGGAGTTGAACTCAGTCAAATTGTCATGAGAAAAATTGTTATTGTAGTAGCACTTTCGACAACAATTTCTTCTGGTTGAAAACTTTTTTAATACTGCTTTTTTATAAGGACAAACTTTTTGGAGTTGAACTCAGTCAAATTGTCATGAGAAAAATTTGAACAGCTTAATCTTGTATTATTAAAAATGTTATGAGTTCATAAAATTGCAACTCAAAAGAGTTAAATGCAATTAAATTAAAAATTTATACTAATAAAAGAAATAAAATCTTCTTAGATCAATTTATTGAACTAAAAATAATAAAACATATTTACTTTTTTGATATTTTAAAATCGTTTACATTAATTATTAATAATGTACGTAAATATAAAGCAAAAATAATGAAAAATAAAACCTTTTTCTAATACCTTCCTTAAAGATATCGTCAACATTTTTGTTATAGTTTACTGTTACTCAAAGAAATTTTTCTAAAAAAATATGTACAAAATTGGATTTTGGAAAATTATTGCGGTTATAAGTTAAATTTATTAGAAAATAAAATGATAAAGTATTTTTTATAGAGGTATAGATTTTTAAGTTAGCAATACTTTTTTAACTGGCGGCTATTTTGTCAGCTGTCAAATTGTCACGTTCCCTTTATTTCCCTTTTTACTATGTCATTTGACATTTTGAAATCAGAAAATTACCACAAGTAGCTTTTCTTACCGAACTAGCTCTAAACCTCAGGGGGGGTACGACCAGCTACCTCTGGCATAGGGATGAACAAAAATATTTAAATCAAAACTGATGCAATTTAAAACTCATAATGAAGACGAAAGATGTAACTCGTCTTACCTAGCTGCCCACCCTACCATTGTAACACAATCACAGATATATTATTATGTTACCCACACATTTCCTTTTCCTTTGATCACACTTTACATACTTACACTAACACACCTACAGAAAACTCCTTAGCTGAACATTATTTTATTCTATAACTCAAAAACAAAACAAAACATAGTATTTATTTTTAAACGTTATAATAATAATAAAATCCTTTATTTATAATCAAATCTTTTAAATTTAATCTTATAAATAATAAACAACTAATAAAAAAAAAATAATCCCAAAAATACATTCAATTTATACCCAATTAGGTTTTACCAATACTAAACAAAACGTAACAAAAATTACTACCTATCCTGAGAGAGCTCTCTAAAGATAATTTCCTTTCTTATACACGGTTCAATTTTCACCGTCAAAATAAAATTTTGTATTAACGTAAGGATACGTGTGTACGTAGTTTTGGGCTAACATTCATTAACTATTTATTTAATTTATATATATTTTTCAGAAATTACAGTCTTCAGATTTAAACATTTAACTGATCTTACAATTTAAACAAAATGAATTTAATTTAAACTTATACTTTGACAAAAAGGAAATTTACACAATTTTGTGGAACAAACAACATGAATAAAAAAAAATTTTTCTATGTAAAAAGAAACAATCTTGTTTTATTTTTTTTATGTGTACTATATAAATCAATTCACACATATATTATATAAGTGGGTTAAAAAAAATTAACTATATGTTTCACTATATATATATCTTTCCTTTTATTTTATATTATACTTCTTCACTTAATAAATGATTATGTTTTTTTTTTTTTTACTTGCTTATTCTTCTATTAAACGAACAAAAACAATATTTGAGTCAGTGCTCAATGTGATTTCTCAAATTCTTTAGTGCATTCTTTTTCTTATCGAAGTAAAAATACTAAATTCTAAATACTTTTTATAAAAGTAAAGAAACGAATATTGGTATGCATAAAACCAAAAGCCACAAAATAAAACCAAAAGTTGCGATTATATGACCAACTGTGAAGTTAAAGTTACTACTTTAACTTAAAATTTATTATTATTAATGATATTATATGGAAACTTATTTAAGGCCTAAATGTTCTAACAACGAAACAAATAATTTTATAAAATAAATAAAATCGAATATACAAAATTTTAAACTTTACGCATTTTCTTAAAAATCAAACGTTTTTTCCTGTTTTGATGTTTTTTGAATCTTAAAGTTGACAATACTTGTGACGTAATAAGACCTCTCACTTCACGATGAGAAGTAGATTTTTATACATAAAAAGCAGGGATTGAAAGGATGGAAATATCTAACTTGTAATACAATTTATGGTAATAATTATTCATACTCTCAAATCTCACTGTGTGAACACAAATTCAATTTCAAAATAAAGTTTGAAAAATTTTTGCAATTAATGTTCCATTATGTGGTCCAGAACATAAAAACATTTACAGGTTTTTTCTGGCATTAATTTATTTGGGTCAGCTAGGCTGTCATCACTACCTGTATAAGAGCACCCTTCTTAATGTTGGATTTTCCTTGGAAATTTGTGTTTTTTTTTCAATAATTAAGGTCAATATTCTTATAGATTTTTTCCTAACAAAAAGCAATGTACCTACATACGTAATTATTTATATAAATAGTAAATCAAAATAAAAAATACATTGTTAAATATCTATTACCAGTATCAGTTCAACTAAATTTTCACTTTTATTTTTTTTAATTTTTACTTATCTTATTTTGCTTTTATATCAAAATGGTTTCTTTTAAGTTGATAAGCCATACAAATTTCAGCTATAACAGTTGCGTTTCTTAATACTAAAAATAAATAATATTTATAAAAGTAGATATATTTTTATTAAAAAACATTTTATTATTATGTGTTAGCTCATTGCTTGTTTATATTAATAAACAATATAAATTATATTGTTATATATATTTACAATAAAAATAGTTCCAACCCTGACCAACGTTTGTTTGATAAAAAATGAAAGAGCAGAATAAAGCACTTTTACTTGTTTTTTTGTTCAAAAGTACTTATAAGTATGTCGCAATACTTATAAGTATTTTGCCAATACTTATAAGTATTTTGCCAATACTTATAAGTAACTTGTTTTCGCACATGTATATCCGAATAATACGTATGTATAGAGAGTATTTTTGAAAATAAGTAATATATATACTCGTAATCGTAGCAATTCATGCATGTACGAGTAGCTATTTTCTGTGATAGTGCATGGTTATACTTATAACCGAAAAAGATAAGTAAATATTCGAGTTATTTTTTTTTCGGATAACCGAAGTCAGACTCTGGTCGCAATATTTCCCAGCGTTGTTCAAGCGTATACACAACCATATTCGTTCAGCGGAAGCACAAACTAATACAGACTGGTAAACTTTGACGTTTCAAAAATGCCCAAATCATATGTTCTTAACACGATTATCGAAAGAGAAAGAAAATGTTGTGATATGAGGGCAAGTACATGTAAGCACAAACGGGTATACATTACCTAAAAAAAAAATCAAAATAATAAAAACAATGAAAATATTTTGTTAGAAATGTGTAAAAATATTTTATTTTTAATATTTATGAATTAAAAATTTATTTAATTTTTAATATAAAAATAAAAATAAGAAATTTGTTAGTGTTAAAGTGTGTGTAATATAAAATAAATGTGAATAAGTGTTATTTGTTTGTGTTTTGTGTGTTTTTATTTCATCTTTCTACAAAAGATAAAGGTGGTCATTAGATGCTGTTGGAATATCCAAATGCCAGGAGGACAAGTCATCTAAGGATCCAAGGTAAGCTATAAAAATGAAAAAAATACCCAAAATAATTTTAGCATATTTATATTTTTTAGTGCTTACTAAAAAATTAACAATTTGTGTAAGGGTGTCTTAAGAATTAAACAAGTGGAAATTGCAAAGCATACTGACCTTTGCAAACTGGACCAACTGGACTGAATCTTCCGGGAATCAACGGTAAGTGGTGTTTTACTTACGTTTTCTCAAAAATTGAAATTGATGCTGAGCTGCGGGAACTGGACCAACTGGACTGAATCCTCCGAGAATCAACGGTAAGTACCCTTAAGTGTCTGAAAATGTAATAAAACTAAAATTAATTCAAATTTTTAAAATTTTGTAATTTTCTTTTAGGGTGGTGTTTTGCTTACCTTTTCCTCAAAATTGGAAATGGTGCTGAGCTGCGGGAACTGGACCAACTGGACTGAATCCTCCGGGAATCAACGGTAAGTACTTTCAAGTGCCTGAAAATGTAATAAAACTAAAATTAATTCAAATTTTTAAAATTTTGTAATTTTCTTTTAGGGTGGTGTTTTATTTACGTTTTCTCAAAAATTGAAATTGATGCTGAGCTGCGGGAACTGGACCAACTGGACTGAATCCTCCGGGAATCAACGGTAAGTACCCTCAAGTGCCTGAAAATGTAATAAAACTAAAATTAATTCAAATTTTTAAAATTTTGTAATTTTCTTTTAGGGTGGTGTTTTACTTACGTTTTCTCAAAAATTGAAATTGATGCTGAGCTGCGGGAACTGGACCAACTGGACTGAATCCTCCGAGAATCAACGGTAAGTACCCTTAAGTGCCTGAAAATGTAATAAAACTAAAATTAATTCAAATTTTTAAAATAAAAAAATAAAAATCAAAAAATAACTTTTATTCTTGCTCGAAAAAATAAAAATCAAAATTTTAAAAAGCAACACATTTTATGATAGACTAATTCATAAGGATCAATTTGGTATACTTGTATCCGTTTTACGACATTTACTTCTAAATGCTTTTTTTGCTTTAAAATTCCAAAATAACTGATATTTTCGGTCCCTGGTTTTTTTGTCTCGTTGTTGATTTGACTGCATGTACATCTATATATATAAAAGTGAAACTCTGTGTGTGTGTGTGTTAGCTATAGACTCCGAAACTGTAAAACCGATAGGGCTCAAACTTTGGTAAGTTGTTGTACACATACCAGGGAGTGTTTATGGGTGAAAAAAAGTGGGCGGGGCCACGCCCATAAAAAATTTGTTATCAGTTTTAGCTACTTGCACTTGACCGATTTTTCTGAAACTTTGCACACATATCGAGCTGTCATGACTAAAAAATTTTGTGATAAGAAAAGTGGGCGGGGCCACGCCCCTAAAAAGTTTAAATTTTGAAGTACTTGCACTGGACCGATTTTTCTGAAACTTTGCACACATATTAAGCTGTCATGACTTTATAATTTCGTGATTAAAAAAGTAGGCGGTGCCACGCCAATAAAAAATTAGTTATCAGTTTTAGCTACTTGCACTGAACCGAATTTTCTGAAACTTTGCAAGCATACTGAGCTGTCATGACTTTACAGTTTCGTCATTAGAAAAGTGGGCAGTGCCACGCCTATTAAAAAAAGGTATCATTTTGAAGTACTTGCACTGGACTAATGTTTCTGAAACTTTGCACACATATTGAGTTGTCATGACTTTACAATTTCGTATTTAGAAAAGTGGGCAGTGCCACGCCCATAAAAAAGGTATCATTTTGAGGTACTTGCACTGGACCGATTTTTCTGAAACTTTGCCCACATATTGAGCTGTCATGACTTTACAATTTCGTGATTAGAAAAGTGGGCAGGGCTAGGCCCATTAAAAAAGTTATAATTTTAAGGTACTTTCACTGGACGGACTTTTCTGAAACTTTGCACACTTATTGAGCTGTCATTACTATACAGTTTTGTAATTAGAAAAGTGGGCAGTGCCACGCTCATAAAGAAAAAGTTATAGTTTTTAGCTTTGCACTTGATATTCGACTAAAATTTAGAATGCGATTAAAATTCATGAAGGGGCGTAGCAACGCGCGCTGGGCTTTCTAGTATGTATATACATAAATCATTTATGGGCATTCACTTTAATATTATAACCAATAAGAAAATAAAAATTAAAGGCTGCCAGATTTGTTCAATTTGTTCAATATGTTTGCATATTTATGAATGCCTCAATATAAAAATGCCAGAATAAAATTATTTTTTCGTATTAAATTTAACTATTCTCCACTATATTCGGCACAAAATTTATTTTTATAAAGGGTAATTTTTTAGCTATTATCTTTTTGGCAGCACTGGTTTAAACAGCTGACGCACGTTTCCTGTTTTGTTTCATTGTCAAACATCTTCAGTTTGGTCTATAATTTTACCATGAATCGTCTTACAAACGAACAACGCTTGCAAATTATTGAATTTTATTATCAAAATGCGTGCTCTGTTAAGAAAGTTCACCGCGCGCTTCTTATCGAAAAATTGCGTTCAACAACGAAGCTTATTTTTGGCTCAATGGGTACGTTAATAAGCAGAATTATCGATTTTGGAGGGAAGATCAGCCAGAAGCATTGCAAGAGCTACCAATGCATCCAGAAAAAGTCACAGGTTGGTGCGGTTTATGGGCTGGTGGCATCATTGGACCGTACTTCTTCAAAAATGATGCGAATATTAATAGCCTTTTTACACTTGCTCACATCTTTCATCAAATCAACAAGATGTTAACATCTTCCCATATGAATTGTACGTGTTTGTGTGTCAACATTTTCCAACATCTTTTCCAGATGTTCCTAACTCATTTTGTTCACTCAACATCTTTCAATTGTTTTAGTGTCTTCACTAGAAATTGCTGTAAGATATTTTAATTATTTTCATCCTATAACAAAATTTAACGAAATCTGCATGTTGAAATAATAATTGCTTTCCAAGGGCAATAATTAATACAATTATTACAGAATTTTTAAATTCCATTTTTTTTAATTTTTATTTGCGCAAACATGTAAAAAAAATATTATGACAGATGAAAGGTGTTACATTAGTAACAAATTTTTTTTTATTTTCAGCATCTTCCACGCATTCCGCTAAGATGTGAGCAAGTGTAAAAAGGCTATAACGTAACTGTGAATGGTGAACGCTACCGTGAGATGATATCCAATTTTTTTTTTGCCAAAAATGCAAGAGCTTGACTTGCATGACATGTGGTTTCAACATGTGGCCACACAGTACGCTTAACAATGGACTTATTGAGAGGCGAGTTCGGTGAATATTTTATTTCACGTTCGGGACCAGTCAATTGGCCGCCTAGAGCGTGCGATTTAACGCCTTTAGACTATTTTATTTTTTGAGGCGCAGTCACGGTCAACATTTGCATAAAACAATCTTCACAAATTTAGTTATATGGACCGTACCATCGATTCAAATAAAGATTTTATGCATTTTTCTGAATTTTATGTGTTTTTTTTTTGTTAACTATTTTATAGCTCTTAAAAAATTACGCTTTATAATTCGAAATAATTAACTCTCCAATCTGCCCATACGAATTAATATGAATAAATTGCCCTGTTCTCTACAAGTGAAATTTTTATAGAAATTGGTACCATAGTACTCGTTTTTGCATCCCTGTAAACCGATAACATTAGATTGTTTTTACGCCGTTGTTCTTTTTTAGATTTGTTTCGCTTCAATAGCCAATCTGTTGACTTGGTTCTCTACTCATAAGCATTTTTGGAATTAACGCTGTTTTTGCCAGATATATCAGTAAAAATTTGTAAGTATATCATTTGCAATAGTTTAGTTGCTTAAAAACCATAAATCTAAAAAAAGGTTTGTTATTGTAATTAACTTGTGATGTTTAAAAAACTTAAAAAAATGTGTGGTGGATCGCGTTATGCATATTCTGAAAACATGCATACGTACATGTTACAAAATGCAATGCAATTGATGTTTCTTTTAGATAAATGTACAGACACATAATTTTTCCGAAATTTTACTTTTATTTTTTAGGTTAAAGAATACAATTCATATGATTTATTGATATAATCGATAATATCAGACTGACGCAAATTGAATTTGACCGGCGTTTCCGGCAAGAAATACGACGTTCTTTAGAGAGATTGAATTTCGTGTGTGTATAACAAAGTTTTAGTGTGCAGTTACCACAGTCGTTACCCTTGCGACAAGGATTTTTTTTCTTGGTTACAGCGATAAAAGAAAAAGTAAATTAGCAAAAAGTAGAACTTTTTATGATTGTATTTGTTGTTTTTAAAGTTTCTATCTACATCATAAGCATAACATTTATATATTTGTATTTTTTGTCTGTATATATCCAGATTATCATGGCTAACAATTATACCGGTTTTAGTTATGGCGGTACGCAGTACAATTCGACAGGTGCACCGAACGCATATAGTTCCAATTCTGTTTCGTATCCGGCTGTAACTAACGCCACTTATGCTAATGCCGCCGCTTATCAATCGGCCGTAGCAGCTGGCAGCGGTAGTTACGCAGCTGGAGGTGCAGCTGGAGCTGCTACTGCAGGCTATGCAGGCTACAGTAGTAATGACTATAGTCGTACGCCATTGCAGGCCTATGACACGTCGAAGACATTTTATCAGCAGGCGGCCTCTAACTACAACACCGCTGCTACGCCTACGGTCAGCAAGACTCACTACTCAGCTCCACCGGTAAAAAATGTGACGCCAATCGGTACAAAGCCTTCAATTGGCAAAGATAAAAGTGGCACTGGAACTCCTGGAAAATTGCCTGGAACAGCAGTGACTGCAACTCCTGGAAACTACTCCAATTATGATGCTGCACTCTACAGTGCTGCTTCCATGTATGTGGCTCAGCAACAACATCCTGGTTCTGGTAATGCTGCTAAACCTAATGGTTCTGCAGGTGCTTCTGGAAACTGGCCCCCATTTCGAAAGAGCGGCCCAGGCGGCCCTGGCCATAAAGCGTCTCGACCAAAACAAGCCCCTAGGCCGCAGCAGTTGCACTATTGCGAAGTTTGCAAAATATCTTGCGCTGGACCGCAAACCTATAGAGAACATTTAGAGGGTCAAAAGCATAAGAAACGTGAGGCATCACTAAAAATGCAGGCAAGTGCACAAACAACATCGCAAAATCGTGGCAACAATTATCACTGTGAACTCTGCGATGTCACTTGTACTGGAACAGACGCATATGCCGCTCATGTACGTGGCGCCAAACATCAAAAAGTCGTGAAATTGCATCAAAAATTGGGAAAACCAATTCCTTCGGAGGAACCAAAGAAGTTGTCCAAAATAAACTTTGTCCCAGCTGGCGGTGCGGCTGCCGGTACAGTAAACAAGGGGGAAGGTGCAGAAGGCGACGAAACCCAAACGGATAACGATAAAATAGATGGTAAATATTGCTGAGTACTACAATTTATCATCTTATGAATTGGTTTCAAATTTATGTTTTCAGACAATGCAGACGATTCCAGTAATCATGAAAATATCGATAACATAAAACCAGTCGGTGGAGACTACATCGAAGAAGTAAAAGATGAAGAGGGTAAACTTCTTAGCTTTAACTGCAAATTGTGTGATTGTAAATTCAACGATCCTAATGCTAAAGAAATGCACATGAAAGGTCGTCGCCATCGCTTGCAATACAAACGTCAAGTTCAGCCAGATTTAGTAGTGGATTTCAAGCCTACCCCTCGACAACGCCGTTTAGCCGAAGCTCGTGCTCAACGCGCTCTAATGAATTCTCATCGTGGTCAAAATTCAAACTTTGGCGATAAACAAGCCTATTGGGGCGACGAACAACGTCGTCGTGCTCAGTTCGATGATGAGTATGATTACAATAACTGGTTAGCTCGGAGTTTTGGAGGTAGGAGAAATTTTTTTTTCAATATTAAAAACAAAAACTCTGCGAAGTTTTTTAATAATACTAAACTAAACATTATATATGAATTTCTTTATTTTTTAATCATATGATTAATGAATCGACCCCAACAACGAAATTTGTCAAAAACAGTGCCTTCTGTGTTATTTTTTCAATATAATTAGTTTTGTTCTGATCAAGAGTTCACTTGGATTACGTTAAGAAAATATAAAAAAAATCAACATAATTCTTACCAAAAAAAATGTATTTTTTATTATAAATTTTGCAATATTACACTTACCTTCTACTGTTTATTTTTGAATTGATCAAGACATTCTTTAACGGTTTGGTATTAAGTTAATAACAAATAAAGGTTCAAATGGAGCATTTTTCGGAGCAGCGGAAAAATGTAGAACATATTTCCCGAAGTGCAGATATTGTTACAGATAAAAAATATAAAAATATATGTTCAAAAAGTTTTAAATTCTTTTAATTGAGATTGCAACAACCATAATCTAGTTGTACATAAAATTTTTTAAGTAAATCCAAAAATAGAACACCAAATCAAAAAAGAAAAAAAAAATCAAGTAAGAGCACTATATTCAGCTGTGTCGAATTTTTGATACCCACCAACAATTTTGGAAACAATTTTTTTAAACTTAAATTTATTTTGTAATTAACGGTAATCGCTATGTTCGATTTGCTATTTATTTTTTTAAATTTAGTCTAAGAATGAAACATTAAGAATTTATAATTTCTCTTGACTGTTTAGGAATGTTGTATTTTTACGGGATCTGAAGAGTATAAATTGGTACCCAGGGCTAGGTTAAAAATAATATTACATAGTTTTGTGTAGGCATGTCACCTCCTACTTTTAAAATTATATAATTAATGTTTGAATTCAACTCGGATAATCCCTTACAGACTGTTTTTTAATTTTTCTCCCTAAAAAAATAATATGAATTTAAGATAAAGATTTATATGGGAGATGGGCGTGTCACTATTTTTTTTTTTTTTAATTATACCTATTTTGGCATAATAAATTCTACCAGAAAGCTGTATATTCGAAATTTCATGATCATACATCTAATTATGAGCTTTTAAATATCATTAAGTGTAAATTATGTGAGAAGTGGGCGTTGAAGTAGGCGTGTCAAGGTAGTTTCTTCTAATAAAATCAATTTCGGTTTTTTAATTTGTGCGGTATAAATTTTCGGACATGTTGATCTATAACTTTTTTTGTAATGTAAAGATTTGACGAATTTTTAGAGAAAGATTTTTTTTTACTTAGGAAAGGTACATTTCATCGCTCTGTTGTGTTAAATTCATTTATTAGACTGCGTAGTTTGTTACAATGAAATTCGTTAGTTCAAAAAATAATGCATCTAGGTACTTCGCATAGTTGTAGGAATAGGGAATATAATTACACGTATGCAAAATTAAGTGCAGGAGAAATACAAGGGAACACATATATTTTCGTTCCTTTCTCAACACGCTCTTCGTCAATGCGTTTAGACACAATTGTATTGTATTTCATGTTGAAAGGACAAGGTTTTTTTATCTACTCTTGTTGAAAGAGCTATAACTCTCTTTCTAATATACCGATTTAACCCATTTTCAATACCAAACAAAACTTGTGTATAAGAAATAGTCAGTCAAAACTTGAGCCCTCTAACGGTTCGTGCTTCAACAGACGGACGGACATAGCTAGATGGTCCTAAAATGATACCAGGGTATCAATTCTCGTTCTATGAAACTATGAAATGAAAAGTTTTTGTGTGTCATATCATATGGTGTCACCATCAGTGAACGAAAAGAAACGAAACGAAACACAGTACAAATCATCTAAGTCAGAAACCTTTAAATTTTCATGAATCGTTTTGTTTGCGAGCAAAACAAAACCACAAACTTTTCAATGCAAAAGAGCATAAACAAAACAATTCGGGTTTTGTACTTAGGCTTTGCTTTGACGGTATGTTTCGTTTGAGTACGAAACAAGAATGAAACGTTTGCAGAACAAAAAGATTATAACAATCATAATAACAATGCACCATTACCGTTTCACAAACTATAGTCAGTGACTTCATATCGTTATTAGGATCATAAAATTAATGTAGGTAGGTAAAATGTTAAAAAATTCCCAACAACAAGCAGCAATAAACATGTAGATTTTATCATGTAAAGAGCAAATCAATCAGCAAACGTTTTGAAACGTTTGCAGAAAGTATTGTACTGTATTGTTTTGCATGTTACATATTGAAGCTGAGTACTTTTCGATTCTGGTTTTGTTTGCACTCATAGTACAAAACAATACAAAACAAAATGCATGTACCGTTATCCTGGGTTTTGTTTCGATTTGTTTTCCCTCTCTGAAATGATCGAAACAAAACTATTGGAAACGTTTCCTTTTGTTTGTTTTCGTACTCTGGTCACCATACCCTTTTGCTATACAAACATTTTTTCATTTCACAGTTTCACAGAACGAGAATTGAGCCCCAGGACTCAGAAAATATATAATTTATATAGTCTAAAATGGATATTTCGTTGTGTTACAAACGGAATGGCAAAATGAATATACCCCTACCATTTTTTTGGTTGTGGGTATAAAAACAAGAAAAACAACAAAACATCTTTTAAACGGGAGTTTAACCTTAAAGATAAAGTAACTTATATGTGGTAAAAAATAACTTTAAACTTGTTATACATCTGTCCTTTTCTCATAAGTATACCCAGCAAAAAAATTTGGAAATAGTGCAAAGCGAATTACATTTACAAGACTTCTAAATCAATTGTGTAAAAGCATTAATTCTAAATAACTTCTTAACTGCAAAATAATTTGTCATAAATGATGTGCTTAAAAATGAATGCAACATCATGCAAAATATCTTAAAAAATTCATGTAAACAAACAAATTTAACACATGAAATATCCGATACTTGTCACCAAATATGCATGAGTTCAATGCACTTATTAGAATGCACTTCATTAATATATTCATGTAAACACATGATCTTCAATGACACGCTAATGTTAAAATCATTAGTGTTTTCACTTAAATTTAATCACTTCGTCACCAGTTGACCCCAGAAAATCCGCTTTTTTGTCATAGATTTTTTTGCTGGGTAATTGGCTGACCTGACAAACGTTTTCACTAGTAAATCAAATTTTCGTTAGTAAATCAAAAGTTTAATGATTTGAATAAGAGTACCGTTCTAACAACAACAACAATAACAAATGCCTTTAATACAATTCAGGTGTATAGCAAGTATAAAACCAAATGGTCAGCGTACAAATAAAATGATCAAAACAACGACTGAAAAGATTCAGCTCAACATTGCAATCAGGGTTGTTAGACTTATTTTGACTTTTTTTTTGCCAAATTCAGTGTTGAAAATCGCCAAAGCTCCTTTTTATACCCTTCACCTGTGGTGCACAAGGGTATATATAGCTTTGTCATTCCGTTTGTAATTTCTACAATTTTCATTTCCGACCCCATAAAATATATATTTTCTGAAAACTAATGAATAGAGGAGTCGATTAAGCCCTGACCGTCTGTCCGTGTGTTGGTTGAAATCAACTTTTAGAAGCAACTTTATGTTCCTCAGATCTAAATATGGTGTCAATCTCTTGGAAATATCCAGGAATGAATCGCTATTGAAATTCAGCACAATCGCCCCAAAACTTTCTGAGATATGAGCAAAAAACCACGACCACCTCGTTTTTTTCTACAATTACAACAACATACATACTGGTTAAAGTAAACGTGGCATCGAATTCCAGCAGAGCCAAAAAAATTTTATTTTATTCTATTTAATATATTATTTATATTTTATTTTTTTTAATTTTTTTAAAAAATTTTTTTTTGTAATTTTTTTTTTTTTTTTGAGATGAATGGTGATACAAACAATTGTTATTGCATGACAACACGTTGTGAAGGGTATATAAGATTCGGCACAGCTGAATATAGCACTGTTACTTGTTTTTATTCTTTCTATATATTTTTGTAATTACATATTTAAAAAATTTGTTTTTAAATCGTAAAAAATAAAATTGATCCAAATTGTTGCCGCAATGTCAAAAAAGACAAACAATTTTTCGAGCCCTGCATTTATTAATAACCTCTCTTGAGATTAATCCATTTATTCCCTCTTATTTTCTTCTTTATACGCAATGTCACGCATTTGTAATTGTACCATTACTAATGTAAATATAACGGGATAACGGAACACGTTTTTAAAGTCACTTGTTTCTTTTGTACGCATTTTTAAGAACAGAAACAATTGTCGCCAGACGGTTTTTATCAAAGCAAAGAAGCGAACGTTCAAACAAAATAATTTTAAAGCGCTCTTGACCTTCACGTGTCCTTATCCCAAGATTAAATAAAACATTTTAATAAAAAGTTAAGTAATATTTAAAGTAGTATACATAAAATAAACAGTGTTTTATTTAACGATAGTTTGAGCGCTGTTAAAACTTGTTTTGAACAAAGCATATCGCTATTAGCCGCAACATTTCTTTAAAATTATTTTGGTTTCCAAATAAAAAATGAACAAAAATATGAATAATCTGCAAAAAAAGAATGATCATAACTGCAAAAAGTGCCAAGAGAAAGACACTAGTGATATGGTACAGTGCGACAGCTGCGACCAATGGTACCATTTCGGTTGTGTCGGCGTTGACAGTAATGTCGCAGACGTAAGCTGGAGTTGTGAAAGCTGTAAAAACGTATCGTCCATACCTGTTGGAAATTCAGCACCGCATTCGTCTACCCCTACAACAATAAGTGAAAAGGCACCAATGCACGGTGTAAATCAACAAGTACTTATCAACTTGCCGCAATCAAGCGCAGGTTATTGTCAGCCAGCACATGCGATAGGAAACATAATTTCCTACTCTGTAGCAACAGCAAAGGCACCCGCAATACCTGCACCGCAGATATTGGCACCGATATCCTCGATTTACACTACCCCTATAATGTCATATCAGTCTGGTTATAATCCAACTACAACGTCGTCATTACAACAGCTGCAAATACCACAACCTAATGTTTCGTTAAATTACTCACAACCGAGTGGATTTCTTCCTTACTATCAATATGCAACTAACGCCAACACACAGTATCAAAACGATATTGAGCGCCAACACAATTTAGAAATACAGAAGTTGGAGGAAGAGATGAGTATTAAACGACAGTATTTGGAAACAAAGTACAAAATACTATCCAAAGCTAACGCGCCAACACCATACAGCCAAATTGTGCCAGGTAATGCGGATACTACAATGGTCCAAAACAATTCAACAGGACCAACACCGACGCAAGTAGCTGCAAGGCATGCCATCTCAAAACAGCTGCCAGTTTTTAATGGTGATCCTGAGAGTTGGCCACTTTTTATAAGCTGTTTCGAAAACAGCACCGCGGTTGCTGGCTTTACAAACGCCGAAAATTTAATAAGGCTACAAGGTTGCCTTAAAGGAAAAGCCCTCGAGATGGTTAAAAACAAGTTACTTTTACCTCATATGGTCCCCGAAATAATTCAAACGTTACGTATATGTTTCGGAAGACCAGAACACATTTTAGACCGTATGATCGCTAAGGCGAGAAGTTTCCCACCAATTAAAGACAAACTAGACGTACTCATAGAGTACGCAATGTGCGTTCGAAATATATGTGCTACGATGGAGGGCTGTCAAATGCAACCACATCTAAATAACCCTCTATTAGTAAAAGAACTGATAGATAAACTCCCCAACAACCACAAATTGAGTTGGGCGATGCAGCCCAAGGACGAACTGGTCCCCGTAGTGAAAGCATTTAGCGACTGGTTATACCACGTCGCAGAAGCTGCTAGCACAGTCACCCCATTATTTGGCAAATCGAGCGCAGTAGTAAACGCTCATTGTTACGAAAAAAGCAGTACTGAGGATAACAGTGCTAAAAAAAACGCTGTAAGTACCACTTGTATTATTTGTAATGTCATCGGCCACAAAGCAGTGCAATGTGAAGTGTTCAAAAATATGTCGCTTAATGAAAAATGGGGATGTGTGAGATCGAAAAACATGTGTCGACAATGTCTGGGAACGCACAAACGTAAATGCCTTTTAAACAAAGAATGTGGAGTAGAAGGGTGCAAGTATAAGCACAACCCTTTGCTGCACAAAATGATGAATGCCACACATCATAGTACAATGCTGGGCGACGTCGAAAGTAGTTCTTCTAGTACAGTTGTAAATACACACGGAAACAATAAAGATGATGCTCAACCGTTTTTTAGAATAATTCCAATAAATGTGCATACTCGTAATAAGACCAAGGTAATTTTTGCCTTCCTTGACGAGGGTTCATCTGTAACGTTAATAGATAAGGATGTGTTTAACGAGCTTGGACTAACAGGCAACTCTGACCCCCTATGTCTACGTTGGACGGGCAACACCACACGTGTAGAAAATGAGTCAATAAATACATCTCTTACAATTTCAAATATTAATAATATTAATAAAAAGTTTTGTCTTAAAGGTGTTCATACCGTTACAAATTTAGGTCTTCCAACTCAGACGGTCAACGCCAGGGAAATCTCAGAAAGATTCCCCCACCTTAAAAAACTACCCATACAGTCTTACAAAAACGCTAAACCAGCACTGTTGATTGGGGCTAACAACTGGAAACTGGCAATCCCTCTAAAAATTAAGGAAGGCTCATGGCATCAACCTATTGCTTCAAAAACCCGTCTCGGATGGACACTGCAAGGAGGTAATAATAACGACGTCGCTGCACATCGCGTTAACGTGCATACGTGTGACTGTCAACTGGGGTACAAAAAGTTACATGATATGGTAAAAGAGTTTTTTTCCCTTGAAGCTACTCAGCACATACAAATCTTCTCGTCTGATGACAACAAAGCCTTAGAAATTTTACAACAAACGTGCAAGAAAATTGATAATCATTATGAAACTGGCTTGTTATGGCGCAACAAAGACATACCGCTACCAGAAAGCTACCAACATGCATTTAATCGTTTAGAGTGCCTAGAAAAAAGATTAAAGAAGGATCCAACGTTAAGAGCTACAATTCAATTGCAAATTGATAATCTTGTTTCAAAGGGATACGCCGTAAAGCTAACACCAAAAGATTTGGAAATACACCACGACAAAACATGGTATTTACCAGTATTCGTTGTAAATAATCCAAACAAACCAGAAAAGGTAAGACTTGTTTGGGATGCGGCCGCAAAGTCTAAGGGAGGGTCGCTGAATGATTTTTTGCTTCCTGGGCCAGACCTATTAAACCCCTTAGTTGAAATACTGTTGAAGTTTCGCAGAGACAAAATAGCCGTTTGTAGTGACATCTCAGAGATGTTTCACAGGATAAACGTAACTGAAAGCGATATACACGCACAACGTTTTTTATGGTACGACAAAAATGATAAACCGTATCAGCCAAGCACTTTCGTTATGCGAGCGTTAACTTTCGGAATATGTTGCGCGCCTTGTATTGCCCATTTCGTACGCGACAAAAACGCAGAGCAATATAAGGACAAGTACCCACGGGCAGTTGAAGCAATTCAGAAAAACCATTATGTCGATGACTTTATCGATTGTACTCCAAATGAGGATGAAGCAGTAAAATTGGCAACACTCGTACGAAAGATTCACGCCGCCGCCGGTTTCGAGATGCATAACTGGTCATCAAACTCAAAGAAAGTTTTAAGTCAACTGCAGACCGAATCACCAAATGAGCAAACTTTAAAGGATTGGGGCACTACCACTAAAATATTAGGTATGTATTGGGACCCTAATAACGACGAATTTAGATATATTTGTAGGTTTGCAAGATTGCGCCGCGACGTACTGAATGAACAAATTATACCTACTAAACGGGAAACCCTGCAGGTGCTAATGTCCATATTCGATCCTCTCGGGCTCGTCTCATGTTTCACTGTTGGGTTGAAAATACTCCTTCAAGAGATATGGCGCTCTGGTATAACCTGGGATGAACAGCTGACTGAATCGTTAAATCAAAAATGGTGCAAATGGAAGTCTACAGTTCCGCTAATAACTTCTACACGTATTCCTCGTTTCTACTCTGAATTGATGCCTACAGCCGATGAAATTCAATTGCACACTTTTGTGGATGCTAGCGAAGACGCATATGCAGCAGTTTGCTACCTTCGCATAATAAAGACGGGCATAATAACTGTCAGCCTTGTTGCCGCCAAGAGCAAAGTGGCACCACTAAAACCACTCTCAGTGCCAAGGTTAGAGCTACAAGCCGCCTTGCTTGGTGCAAGACTGGCAAAAACAATAACCCAAATAGAGTGTATTAAAATTAATTCACAATACTGGTGGAGCGACGCAAAAACGGTATTAAAATGGCTGCAAATAGACCCAAAAAAATTCCAACAATTCGTCATGCATCGGGTTGGTGAGATACTGGAACTTACAAGTGTCAACCAATGGAGGTGGGTACCATCGAAGCAAAATCCAGCCGATTTAGCCACTAAGGTCCTACCGTCAGCAAATACAAATTTATGGTTTACAGGACCAGATTTTCTACGTACTGATCAAAACGAATGGCCGCAATGCGACGATTTAGGAGAACTAAGTGAAAACGAAATTAAACGAAACGTATGGCTGATAAAAAAAGTTACTGACGTAAAGCTAAACATTGAATATTTCTCATCTTGGAAGCGTTTATATCGTGCAGTTGCTACGTTCATATTATACTGCCACAAGCTAAAACAAATGGCCAGTAAAGAAACCCTTAAAAAGGCCCTCGAGGTTGACTGCACAATGATTGAAATGGCCCAAGTATTTTTATTCAGGTATGCACAAAATAGTGAATATAGTCATGAAATATTACGCCTGACAAGTGGTAACCCCATCGAAAAAACAAGCAAATTAATAACCCTAAATGTTTACGTAGATAAACACAGTTTAATAAGATGCCATGGAAGAGCGGAATACCTAACAAATCGCGAAGACGTAATAGTTCTACCCGAAAACCACTACGTGACATTTTTAATAGTACGCCACTTCCACGAAAAGTTTCTTCATCAAGCACACGAAACTGCACTAAATGAAATAAGAAGCCAGTACCACATTGCTCACTTACGTGTTCTATTTCGCAAAGTACGCCGTATATGTCAATGGTGCAAAATAAAACTCGCCACCCCGCAAGTACCACAAATGGCAACGCTGCCTGCAGCAAGACTCGGTGTATTTGAACGACCGTTTACCTTTGTTGGTGTGGACTATTTCGGGCCCATCTACGTAACAGTCGGTAGAAGACGTGAGAAAAGGTGGGGCGTTATATTTACATGCTTAAGCATTCGCGCCGTGCACATTGAAGTAGCCTATAGCCTGGACACGAGCTCATGCATCATGTCCATAAGAAATTTCATTTCTAGACGTGGCTCGCCTAGAGAAATTTATTCCGACAATGGCACGAATTTTAAGGCAGTGGAAAAAATTATATGCGGTCAACTGCAAAACGTAAATTTTTCAACAATTCAAACTACGTTCGACCAAATAAAATGGAAGTTTAACCCACCAGCTGCGCCACACATGGGCGGCGTTTGGGAAAGGTTAGTTAGATCAATAAAAACAGTTATATACGACATCAGCCCCGACATGAAATTTAACGACGAGAGCTTAAAAAGTTCGTTATGTGAAGCAGAATTTATCATCAACAGCCGTCCGCTTACTTTTGTGTCGCTTGAACAAAGCGACGACGTGGCCATCACGCCTAACCACCTGTTGATTGGTTCATCGAACGGTTACAAACCGATCCCGAAGGAAAACATTGATCTCCGACAACGCTGGTACAAAACGCAGGAGTTTGCCGACAAATTCTGGCGCAGATGGTTAAAGGAATACGTACCTATTATCTCCCGAAGAAGTAAATGGTTTAGCAAACAACCCCCTATAAAAGTTGGTGACGTAGTTGTTATCGTGGATCCAGACCTGCATAGAAACAAATGGCCTAAAGGCATGGTAATTAACACAGTGGTGGCCAAAGATGGACAGGTAAGAAGAGCAACCATTAAAACGAAGAGCAGCATACTGGAAAGACCAGTAGCAAAATTAGCAATCTTAGACGTGAGTGGCGGCTCTGAAAGTAAGCTCGACTTTTCAAACTCGCTTACGGAGGAGGGAACTGTTGCCGCAATGTCAAAAAAGACAAACAATTTTTCGAGCCCTGCATTTATTAATAACCTCTCTTGAGATTAATCCATTTATTCCCTCTTATTTTCTTCTTTATACGCAATGTCACGCATTTGTAATTGTACCATTACTAATGTAAATATAACGGGATAACGGAACACGTTTTTAAAGTCACTTGTTTCTTTTGTACGCATTTTTAAGAACAGAAACAATTGTCGCCAGACGGTTTTTATCAAAGCAAAGAAGCGAACGTTCAAACAAAATAATTTTAAAGCGCTCTTGACCTTCACGTGTCCTTATCCCAAGATTAAATAAAACATTTTAATAAAAAGTTAAGTAATATTTAAAGTAGTATACATAAAATAAACAGTGTTTTATTTAACGATAGTTTGAGCGCTGTTAAAACTTGTTTTGAACAAAGCATATCGCTATTAGCCGCAACACAAATCGTTAAAATTTGCCAAAAATAAAAAGTAGAAATAATCCCGCAATTCAAAACTACCTTAAGGCAACATAGAATAAAGCGTTAAGAAGTTCGTACGGTGTTCTGTTTAATGTGTTTTAGTAGAGTTTATTATTGAAAATACTATTTAATTTTTAACATGTACATACATACAGTGAGGTGCACAAATGAGTACATGTTTGTACTTTGACCACTTTTTATGTCATAGAAATAAAAGTAATAAAGCAAATTCAAAATTTTTTTTGTAGTTTATTTAGTATTAGGTACTTAATAAGAATATATAAGATCTGTAACAAAATGCATCAAGCACCAAGAAAAAAACGGAAAAAACCAAATTAACTTTTATGTACTCAATTTTGCACTTTTGCATTTTATGCAGAATTTGAAGAAAATAAATGAAAAAGTACCGTTATTTTTCAATCTATTTGCATAAGCTCGACATTATTTAAATGGCGTGTGGTAAAAACATTGTGCAAATTTTTAAACAAAAATCATTTTATTTGAAATCAAATAAATTCCTAACAATAATAAATAATGAAGAAACTTTCAAAAACTTTCAAAAATGAATTTGAAATCAAATAAATTCCTAACAATAATAAATAATGAAGAAACTTTCAAAAACCACCGAGGAGAGCATTCGGGCCATGACTAAAAGAGGCTGTTCTATCCGGGAAATTGCAAAAGAACTTAAAGTGAGTCAATCATAAGTCATAAGGGTACAAAAACGGTGTTCCGTTGTTCGCAAGCCTCAAGTTAGAGGTCGGAAAAAACTTCTTACTAATGCGGACGCCCGTCTAATGATAAGAGAAATGAAAATAGATAAGTTTTTAGCACCAAAAGATGCTTCGTTAGCAATCGGAAAACCCGTTAGTCGGTGGACAGCATGTAGAGCCCTTTGTGATATTGGTTATATTGCAGCAGTAAAAAAAACAAAAACCTGTATTGTCGGAAAAAAATGTAAAGGCATGGTTAAAATTTGCCAAAGAGCACAAAACTAGGACAGTGGACGACTGGAAACGTGTGATCTGGCCAGACGAATCCAAATTTAACAGTTTCCAATTCGACGGTAAACAATATTGCTGGCGCCGCCCTGGTGAAGAAATTCAAATGCGCCATGTGTAGAAAACTTTGAAGCACGGGGGAGAAAACGTCGTGGTATGGGGTTGCTTTACGTGGTGGGACCTTGGACCACTGCAAAAAATTGATAACATAATGAAGAAAGAAGACTATTTGAGAATTTTGCAGACTTATCTTTCCGATTTTTTAGATAAGAGCGCCTATCCTGCAGAAGAAGTAATTTCTCAGCAGGATGGTGATAAAAAACACACGTCCAAAATCGTGAAAGAATAGCTTGGCGACCAAAATTTTCAATTATTGCAGTGGCCAGCACAAATTCCCGACCTCAATCCGATTGAGAATTTGTGGTCAATCGTAAAGAGACGGTTGGGACAGTACCAATCAGCCCCTACGAATTTGGACGAGCTTTGGCAGCGGATCCAAAATGAATGGAAGAATATTCCAAAATAAATTATACTGAAATTGTTGGAGAGTATGCCAAATCGCATAAATGATGTCTTACAAAATAAAGGGCTTTGGACTAAATATTCAAAATATTTGTATTTCGCAAGATTTTTCAACGGTGCAAAATTGAGTACATTGGAGTTGTTTTCGTTTTCTTTATTTTTTTCTTAGAAATTGATGCTTTATGTTTTGAATTTTACACTGTTTTGTTAAGTACCTAATACTAAATAAACTACAAAAAAATTTATGTTTAATAGTTTTTTAAGCTTAAGGTCCTTTTAATAATAAAAAATCTTTTTGTTTTGTTTTATATTATTTGATCAATATTTCGCTACTTCTTTGTGTAGCATCATCAGGATAAACGTTTTTTTATTATATATTAGTTTTTTGTTGGATTTGTGTCTTGGTATTTGTTATTTTGTAAATAAATTTATAGTTTGATTAACAAACTATAAATCAAACTATAAATTTATTTACAAAATAACAAATATCAAGACACAAATCCAACAAAAAACTAATATATAATAAAAAAACGTTTATCCTGATGATGCTACACAAAGAAGTAGCGAAATATTGATCAAATAATATAAAACAAAACAAAAAGATTTTTTATTATTAAAAGGACCTTAAGCTTAAAAAACTATTAAACATATATTATTATAAAAGGTCAAAAAAAAAAAAAAAAAAAAAAAACCTACAAAAAAATTTTTTGAATTCTATTACATAAAAAGTGCTCAAAGTACAAACATGTACTCATTTGTGCACCTCACTATACATACACTGGTGGCCAAAACTAAAGCAACTCATATTACACTTCAACATAATTGGAAATTAGTGCTCCTAAAAAAACTTAGACGAAAAGTTTTTCTTTAAAATTATTGATAATTTATTCCTTAAAACATAGGTATAAAGAAGTTATAATTTATTGTTTTAAAATATTTTTTTTTTTCAAAATAACAAAAAAACTATAAAATATGACTGGTCAAAACTAAAGCAACTTCTGTATTTTTGTCACAAAACTTAAAAATAAAATTAGTAATCGATGGCGTAACCTTTGTTTTTGATGATGGCGGCACATCTGCGGGGCATTGAATCAATAAGCCGTTCAATTTGACCTCTAGGAATGCTGAACCATGCCTCCTGAATGCGGTCAAAAATGGAGTGTTTGTTTGTGTTAGAATCCCTTTTTATCTTGCGATCTACGATGCTCCATAGGTTTTTTATAGGGTTTAGGTCAGGCGATTGAGCTGGTCACCCGAGAACTCTCACTTTTGATTCACCCAACCATTCTCTGACAAATTTTGAAACATGTTTGGGATCATTATCATGTTTAAAACCCCAAATCAAAGGCATATTTTCTTCCGCATAAGGCAACATTACGTTTTCTAATACATTTTTATAAACAAATCGATCCATTTTTTCTGATATTTGATGAATCGGTCCAACTCCAGCGTATGAAAAGCAGCCCCACACCATTATTGAGCCTCCACCATGTTTTACGTTGCCTTTACAATATTGAGGTTTCAGCCGTTCGTTTTTTGGTCTTCTTACCGTAAAATTTTTCATATCAGAGCCTTTTATATCAGAGCCTTTTTTTCGAATGGTTCGGAAATCTCTTTACCTTTGCTTATTTTACTACTCAAATAAAAATTTTTGATTTGCCTTTTACAGATATGAACATATCCTTTGAAATTTTTAATCTCCACTAATGATTGAAAGCAAAAATCCAAGAAACTTAAGTCGGTATTAATAAAGGTAATTTTCTATGCAGAGTATGTACTCTTATGTAAAAATTCAATAAGTAAATTACCAGCAAAGACATCGGCAAAAACATTTGTGGTAAACTTCAAATTTTAAATTTCCTAAATAAGTTTTGATCACAGTTGCACCATATAATTATCAGTTATGGTTATTACATGATACAAACTATGTGAAGCGTATATAAGATTCGGCACAGCCGAGAATATCTTTCTTAATTGTTTTTTAATAATATCTGTTGTATTATGTGATCGTCAACAGCGTAACAAAGAATCGACTTACCTACTAATATATGTATTGCCGAATATAGCACTTTTACTTAACGGGAAGACTACATTTGAGACGCGCCTTGACCAGTCCGCCCTGTTGAAGCATATGTCCTCAGGTTTACCGCCAAAAGACGCTAGTTGATCTATCAGCCTACCTTTTATAAGCTACTATCTCTCAACGCTGGTCGATAAGCACTACCAGAAAGCTCTTAATGCTTGACGACCTCTTAACCTTTTTTGATGTGGTGGCTAATCGTCCCCAGACCTCGCTCTCATATCTTTTTTTGTGGAGATTCACAGGAGAACCGGACGAAGGACTACCAGTCCAAGCTGTTATCCGACACATTTTTGTTTCAGTCAGGAATGACCCTCCTGTCTCAATATATCATTGTGTACGTACGTTATTGTCATCATTTTTGTCATCATTAAGCAATATTCAAAACTTAATCCGATGCTAGACTAGTAGAATGAATTTTCTAAAAGAGCTACGATTTCATCACCAGCACTCATTTCTATTTTCTAATATGATTAAATTTTAAAACAAATAGTAGTTTTAAATGAGATATGAGTAAACCGATAAAGATCTCTGATGATAAAATAATAATAATAATAATAAATAAATATAAATTTTTAATTTATTTAATTGTTTTAGGAAATATAAAAATTTATGAAAATTGATAGAGCAACAAGTGTCTGTTTCGTATTTTAAATGGAATTTATTCATTTGGAGTTGTCATTGCAGTTTGTTAAGTGTGTTAAAAGTTAGTAAAGTTAGTAGTGCAGTTTATAAAAAATTGCACTACCAACAATGCTAAAATAGTTTATTTAATAGAAACAATACAAACAGGTTAGTGCAGGTAGTGCGGCCGAACTTCAACTAATTTGTAATAAAAAATAATAAAATTATTTTGGCCGATAAAGGCTTTATAGTGGGTGTCCCAACTAGAACGCAATTTTGCGGTATTTCATTAATGCAGAGTCCAAGTTCCTCTTTTAAAGCTTGAGTCGTCGTCGGCTTATTCGCGTAAACCATCGACTTCAAAAAACCCCAAAGAAAAAAATCTAAAGGTGTTAAATCACACGATCTAGGCGGCCAATTCTGGTCTCTAAAACGCGAAATAACACGACCGGGAAATGACTGATGCAGCAATTGAATTGTTTCTCTGGCTGTATGACATGAGGCGCCATCTTGTTGAAACCACATGCCCTCCACATTAATTTCTTCAATTCTAGGCAAGAAAAAACTGGTTATCATTTCACGATACCGAATACCATTGACTGTCAAATGTCAAATAATTCCTCCAGCCCAAAAACCACACCACACAGTGACACGTTGAGGATGCATTTGCTTCTCGTGAATCACTCGAGGATTTTCCTCACCCCAAATGCGACAATTCTGCCTATTGACGAAGCCATCAAGATGGAAATGGGATGATCGCAATTTGCGAACTGTACCCGCAAAACTTTCACCATTTTGGTAAAACAATTTCACAATGAGAATGCGTTGTTCATTCGTGTAGCGCTTCATTTTTACTTACCTCGTACCTTCTACTAACAAACAATAACAATTGTTCAAATGTCAAACAATGACACTTCGAATGGCGCCAAATTTAAAAATTGCGTTCTAGTTGGGACACCCGATATTACGGAACTGTTTAAAAATGTAATGAAATTCATATATAGTATATTGTGAAAGGTCAAAAAGATCAATTTAATTATTTTTATTATTTGAATTGTTAAAATTAGTTTTATACATTTCTAATAATCTAATAAATTATCAGGAAATCAACGTGGATTTGGAGGCCGCATGGGTAATGGACCACCACCATTTTTTGGTATGATACCTGGTGGTGCCAGTATTCGTCGCCCAGAAAGTAACGACGATCGCCATGCTATTGCTCGTCATGCTCAAATTTATCCGAAAGAAGAAGAGCTACAACTTATTCAACGTATCGTTTCGCATACTGAACGTGCACTAAAGTATGTTTCTGATAGTCTTGCTGAAAATACCAACGACAGTGGTCCTTCGTCAGCCAAAAAAGAGAAAGGTGATGGTAGTGCTGTTAAGGACGGACGGGACAATCAAATGCTGTCGTTCCAAAAGGAGGCTGACTCTGGTAATATTCGCATTTTAAAGGGTGTTATGCGCGTCGGATTTTTAGCTAAGGGATTGCTTTTGCAAGGTGACAATGCCGTTGAATTGGTAGTTCTTTGCTCAGAGAAACCAACAATTGCCCTTCTGAAAGGAGTTGCTGCTGAGTTGCCAGACAAATTGAAAGAGGTTGCAGGTAAATTAAAAGTGATATTATTTCGAATTAAACTGATTCTTCTCTTAACAAATATATCAATTATTTTACATTTGCTTGATGAAAATTTAAAACAAAAAGGCCAAAGTAGATATATTCTTATTCTTTTTTTTTTTTAAGAATAATTTAGAAGGCCTTTTTTCCAGTCAACTTTTTCCAAAGAAATAGCTTGATGTGCATGAAATTAAATTAAACATAAACTTTACTACTTTTATTCTACATCGTTTCAACAATGCACCGTTTTGAATTGATTTTTATGATATTATTTTATTTAAAACTCAAAACAAAATAAAATAAGAAATTCTTATAATATTTTCGTACAGTGAGTAAATGATTTTAGAATAAACGATGGCAATTTGTATGGAAAAAGTAGTGCAAGGAAGTGAAAATGTGGTGGCATTAACAAGAATAAAATATAATTAAATAAATAAAACAGATGCATAGAAAAGCAACGACAATATAAACAATCAATCATTTTGTATTTGGTGTTTTCAGCTCTTTTTCACAGGATGATTTTATACTGGCCATGTTGAGATTGCTTCTTAAACAACCTACCCAATCATCAAACAACTACTGCTCTATAATCGGTTTAAAAAAACAGTCTCCCATGTACATTCTCTATAAAGGACTTTTAACTGGATAAAGGACTTTTAACGGTAACACAAGTACTCTTCGTGTCTCACAAGTCCGTGGAACGTGTTAGAAAAAAAAACAATACAAAGGAATATATTTATACAAAGTTTAGGGAGTCTAAATCTTTCACCTTCTCCATCACTATTGCTCAAGGAAACTTATCGTTACAGCGATTATACACGTTTTATTAATTTGACCAATTAGCTTGACTTTCGTGTTCACTGCTTCGACTTTTTTTTGCGAGATCATTAAGTTTTAAATAAAATATTCTTACTGAAGAAAACCCCGAAACTGATATATGTATGTATGTACCAAGTATTAAACAAACAGAAAAACTTTGTGTAAATAAAGTCCTTTGAATATTGATTATTAAATTAATCATCAATTTTAAAACTAGTCACACAAATCTAGCATTGGTTTCAAAATTTAATCCAAATTGCTATCTAGTCTACATTTTTTTTTTGCTCACCTTTCGAGCCAATTCCAAAATGCTTTAAATTTGTGTGATTCATTATAGCTAACGAAGCAACAATATAATGTACATTACATCATTATATTGTTTTAATTCTACAAAATATATAAAGAAAAATGTATATAAAAATTGAGACCGAAATTTTGCAATAACATTCCGGCATGCGGCATACACAAAGATTTATTTAAATGTTTTTTTAACATGTTTTGTTTATAAATTTTACATTTTGTGTGTTGCTCCAATGACAAACAATTTCGGTCAAGGTTTTTCACAATTCTCTTAAAAGTACAGAGAAGAAATATGTAAACAGAGTTGCAAAAAGAAAAATGTAGTCAAATATTAAAAAAAATTATCACTATCAAATCTTATTCAATTCCATTTTTAAGATAGAATTATATTTAAAAAACTAATTTTTGAGCGACTAGCTTTTATATAAATATACAAGGTGAGCCAAAAAAAAGTCATCCGATGTTGTTTGGCTTTAATTTTTTTCTAAATGAAAAACTTCGATTCTGTGTTTTGATTATTTTTAGTTGAACCTTTAGAATTTTATTGGTCAAGTCGAGAAGATGATATCGGCCAAACGGGCGCCGTCACATTTTATTGCTGTACGGGCTTGTTTTATGTCATTTTTCATCACTTCGGCGGAAACTTCGGGCGACAGATTGTCGCACTCGTGCCGAATGTTGTCCTTGAGGGCATCCAGGGTCTCGGGCTTGTTCACGTAAACACGGGACTTAAAAAAACCCCACAAAAAAAGTCTGGAACGGTAAAATCTTGTGGGCCAAAACGTTGGAACCACATGTCGTCCAGTCTTAATTCGTTCAATTGCGGCAGAAAAAACTCTTCTAATATGGCCTTATAGCGTGCACCATCTACTGTTGTCGTTTGACCAGCGGGCCCCAAAAAAAAATGGCCCGTTGAATCCTCCAGCGTGAACAGCGCACCATGCAGTCAGTTTGAACTGGCGTAATGGCTTTTCATGCATTAATCGTAGTTTTTCGGTGCCCCAGAAGTGATAGTTTTGCTTGTTCACGTACCCGCTGAGGTGGAAATCAGCCTTATCGCTTATTATGATTTTGGTCGAAAAATCGTCCACTGCGTCCTCGAGACAATTATACCGCGTTTTTGGGGAGTTTATCGCTCCATGGCTTGTTCACTTGTATTCTACATCTGTCTAGTTGACAAATGTTAAAACAGATTTGACATTGGCCGCCATTTGCAAAAATAAGAGCATCTTCCAATAGGGTGATTTCTTTTGGCCCAACAATTGGCAACAACAATTTTTATTTATTATTTTTTTTTTCACAAAAGCAGGAAAAAAATTAATACGAATTACGCCATCATAATATTACCAAGTTATATAATAAGATTGGCAATGTTTTATGTTTGTGGCAAACAACTGCTGGCTTGTAATAAAAAAAATTACTTTAGTTTGTTATCAAAGATTATCAGATTTTAATATATGCCTTACAGCAGTGCTATTCAATCTTTTTGGCTCGTGTACCACTAAATTCACGACAAACTTTTCGCGTACCACAAAAAAAAATATAATGTAAACAATTTTAAAATTTTTAATCTATTTTATTTATTAATAATAAAAAACAATAAAATTAAAAAAAAAAATAATAAAAATTACAAAAAACATAAGAACATGTACATTAAAGGTATACTTTTAGGATGATTTTTCTTTTTGTTTCCAATTGCAAAATAGAAATCGTTAAAATTTTAAAAGAATTCGCGTACCAACTGGAAATTTTTCGCGTACCACCAAGTGGTACGCGTACCATAGGTTGAATAGCACTGCCTTACAGTGTATTTTCTTTGTATGGTCGGTTCCACGATCCTTTAAGTTAAAAAAAAATATTTGAATTTTAGTTCCCAAAATATTTCATATTCTTACAATATATTTTTATTGGGTGTAACATATTATGCTCTCATCCTATCCAATAGAACTTATAGTTGTAGTTCTCCAGAATATTAAACTTTTTTCTTCTATGTAAGGTACATTCATACTTCAACGTTTGTTTATTTTAAGTCAAACTATGCACATACATGTATTACATTTGAATTACTTACGTAAATGCTATATGATATGCTACAAAAACGTTATACGTTTTAAGGAAAAAATCAATAGTAACCTGACCTAGACTAAAGCGATTATATTAAATTAAAAAAAGTAAGAGTGCTATATTCGGCTGTGCCGAATCTGATAATACCCTTCACCATCATGTAGATACATAGGTATGATCCCACATTGTAGCTTAACATATATTTCATTTTATACGCCATTTTTCTTTATTATTTTCGACGCCACATCGATGTCGAATTTTTACGTAGTTATCTGTATTCTACTAGTCAATTTAATCCGCCATTTTGTTTTAGACACCATCTTGGATTGTACATTTTTATACCCGCCACCAAAAAAATGGTGGGGGTATATTCATTTTGTCATTCCGTTTGTAATATTAGGAAGTGAGTTATAGCTCGTAATGCAAGAGTAGGTCGAAAAAACCGTGTCCTTCGAACATCGAATAAAATGGAATTATGTCCAAACGCGTTAACGTACAGTAATGAAACTTCGAATATATATTTCTCGGGTCAAAACAATATCTCTCCCCAAAAATTGCTTACATCTATGCATTAGGAAAGGAGTTATAGATAAAAATGTACGAAAATTTATACCGCGCAGTGTATTTTTCAGCATATTTTAAATTTAAAACCTAATAAAACGGACAAAATTAGATGTACGATTCACACTTTGCTTTTTGGTGAGAGGCTTTTCTGTAACGGAAAATCAATGTGCCACGCCCACTTTTACGCCCACCTCCTCCCATATAACGTTTTTCTATTAATAAAGATTTTGGAATAATAAAGGGCTATATTGAAACATCTAAGTTGTACTAATTAGCAAAAACAACTTTGACACGCCTACTATAACGCCCACTTTTCACGTTATCTACCGTTAATGAAATTTAAAAGCTCATAAAACCGACAAAATTAGAGGTATAATGATGAAATTTTCTACATATATCCTTCTTATCAATGTTATTGTTGTGCCAAAAAGTTTAGGTGACACGCCCACTTTAACGCCTACCTCCCATATAACGGTTTATCTTAAATTCATGTAATTTCTCTATTGACAAAGTTTTTGGGAAAATTAAGGACTATATTGAAATATCTAAGTTGTATTTATGCAGAAACTTTATCGACATGCCTACTTTAACGCTCACTTTCACTAATAGACTAAATTTACGAAAACATTTTACTATGATATCGAAGTTATTAAGGGTGGTTAAATTTTAAGCGCCGATGTTGATTTTAAATAAAACAAATTATTTAAGAAATTATTATCATTTCTTTTTATAATGATAATACTTGTATGGTTCAATTATGTATGGAACAAAATATCGGCCAAATGGCCCCCATGACCTCGAAGGCACACCTCAATCCAATGGTCCAAATTTTCAATGACAATGTTGATGCTCAATTGTTGGGCATGATGATGAGTCGAGGTTGACAGCTCTTTTGCCACACTATCGCAAAAAACAGCAATGGTTCCCATTCAACGAACTAAGAAGGCATTCACAGATTTTCTAACATTTTATACAGACCTGTTTTGCAGAAATTTAAATATTTTTTACAATTCTCCCGATTGACCAAAAGAATTACGAAGTGCACAAAATGCATTTTGATTTGAACGCCCATTTTCATAAACAACCGGAAAAACTTTAAAGGGTTGCTCATTTGCGTATCTTTCCACGGACCAAATTGAGTAAGTTTGAGATTGAGAAATGTCAAATGTAATGCAGAAAACAAATTTAAAGTCTAGGTGTAGTTCATCTTCAACATGGGCCCTTAAAATTTAACCACCCTCTACAAAGAAAGTGATACATATTTTATTATTAAGTGATTATTCCATAGCGATTAACAAAATAATAAATATTGTGCTTTAAATGTACACAAAATTGGTGGTGGGTATAAAAGATTCGGCACAGCCGAATATAGTGCTCTTACTTGTTTTTTTATAATTTATTGTATTCTACTGGTCAAGCCCTTTCATTTGACTCTCTCTGTTGTCTAGAAGCTGAAAAAAATTGATTTTCGTTTGTAAATTTTTGTAATATATATTTAAAAAAAAAGTTTAGCCCATAGCTTAACTGATTAAAGCCCGCTTTATCCAAAATTTTTCACGAATATCTCTAGAGGCATATTATATCTACAAATAGTAGCAAAGGTACCTATAAATTATTCTATGGCTGAAAGAAGTAATGTAGAAGAAATTAAATGAACAACCTGGGAAATACAGTCATAGCAAACCTATTATTAGAGACTTAAATTTTTCATAAAACAGCTTGACTAACAGCTAACAATGTAGAAATTCAAAATCAAAGATGGTGTCGGAAATAACAAAGAAAAATGGCGTATAATCTAGTCTAAGCTACGATGTGATCATTATACCTATAAACATGTTGAAGAGTATTACCAGATTCGGCATGGTCTTACTTGTTATACCCTTCACCAGTGGTGCACAGGTGTATATATAGCTTTGTCATTCCGTTTGTAATTTCTACAATTTTCATTTCCGACCCCATAAAGTATATATTTTCTGAAAGCTTATGAACAGAGTAGTCGATTAAGCCCTGATCGTCTGCCTGTCTGTCCGTGTGTTGGTTGAAATCAACTTTTAGAAGCGACTATATGTTCCTCAGATCTGTATATAGTATCAATCTCTTGGAATATCCAGGAATGAATCGCTTTTGAAATTCAGCACAATCGCCCCATAACTTTCTGAGATATGAACAAAAAACCACGACCACCTCGTTTTTTTTCACAATTACAACAACATACATATGTATATACATACATGTAAAAAACATGCAAAAAAAAAAAATTACAAAAAAAATATATTAAAAATAAAAAAAAAAACAAAAAAAATATTTACAAAAAATTTACAAACATTTTTTAAAAATTTTTTTAAAAAATTTTTTTTAAAAATTTACTTACTAACTATTAACATATTAGATATATATTTAATATTTACATAAGTATGTATACTTAAATAGAAAGTTGTTATTCTTAATGTTAATCATTGATATTTGTGATCATACTATCAAGGTGACACACAATTGGTTAAGGTCGATCCCGATAGGTGGTTTTATGTTGAAGGTTTTTTAGATTTAAAACTTACAGTAGTTTTGATTAGGACTCCTACGTTATTTTTTTTTTTGGTTAAAAGTAAAATTTTTATTTTAAATTTTTCCAGGCTAAGTAATGCAAGGCGTGCTTAGCTAGTATACAAAATTTCTACAAAATATACTGTTTTTTTTTTTTTTTTTGAAATTTAATAGCGACCGATGAAGTAAAAAAATAAAAAATAAAATACTTTATTAAAAAAATATTTTCTCATATATAAGCAAGTCTATCCTAAATTTATTCATGTAAATAAAAAACAATTTTATTACATTTATCCCGACGTTTCGTCAATTTTTGTTGACTTTTTCAAGGGAATCTATTAAAAAACTTTATTTAACAAAAATTTTTCTATTACAAAACACATAACAATTGTCTTTCCTCTTTTCTGTTTTATTCGTAAGCTCTCGAAAGTGTTCCTTTTTTTCAATATTTTCTTTATCTAGAATTTTAACACCTTTTAAGTCATCTTAATGACCTGTATCAAATACATATTGTGCCAGTGCTGTGGTTTGTTTATGTTTTTCTATGTCTTGTTTATGTTCTTTAATTCTCGTTTCCAAACTTTTTGTTGAGCCAATATAAAATAAGCACATTTGTTGTTGTAGTTTCTTTTACATTTGATTTCATATACAACGTTGTTTTGTTGGTGTTTTTATTTTTATTTTCAATTATTCTTTTGATGTTTTTATTGTCAGTTAAGCCAGGGATGAACCGTACTCTGTTTATCTGCTTCGTTGTTTGAAGATTTATTTAATTTTCTGGATGTTGTTTCCATTAATGTGTTTATTAATTCTAATGAAAAGCTATTTTCTTCTAATGTTTTAATTATGTGACTTTTCTTGAAAATATTTTTTTAGTTTTTTAGTTCAATAAAAATAACTACCTTACTCCGAGTATATTAAAAAAAGTCAACCATGTGTGTTCTACGCTACGCAGATCTATCTTAGTTTAAAATTTCATCGAAGTCGTTACGTTCTTTAGGTGAGGCATAAATTGTCCCTTGGGGTGGGTCACTCTAAATATTTAGGAGTACGAAATGGAGATGTTGACCGATTCTTAAACGTTTATTTCTGCATTGGCTGGACTATAAATTGTTTACAATTTGAAGAAAAATACTAAAAACTATATCGATGTAAGTACATAATTTAAAAAAAGTGGGCGTTAAAGTAGGCGTGGTTAAAAAAGTATCCTTTTAATCATGCCAGAGTCTTAGTTATATTATGTGAAAATTTCAAGAATTTCGGTACAGCAGTCTGGCCTAATTGAGGGCGGCGTTAAAAAAGACGTGGCGTTGAGGGGTATAAAAAATAGATGTTGACCGATTCTCAGACCTACTCGATATGCACACAAAATTTCATGAAAATTGTTCGAGCTTTTTCGGAGGAGTTTAATCACAAGCATATATATTAGATTGTTTATGCTGATCTGTAAAATTCTACGTATATGCTGTATTAACAATTTGACTTTTATGGTGAGTTTAGAATTCTGCCTGAAGATGTATCCTTCATATACCAATCCAATATTAATATGTCAATAGTTTTATTAATCTTAGTGTACAAGAAAGTTATAGCGTTGTTATTTTCAAGTTCCATTGTGAATTGTATTTTAAGATGATATTAATTAAAAACCATTAAAAGTTCATCCCTTTTGTTAATTTTAACTATAGCTAGAAAGTTATCTACATATTTAGTTATGTATTTGATGTTGATATTTTTATTTCTCAATACTTGCAAAGTTTCGTCCAAGAGGACACCTAACACAATAGGGGAAATCACCTTTCGCTGCAAACAGATCATGCAAATGTTGCAGATCTTGCAAGTCTTGTATATATATTCTTAAGTTTCCAACAACACAAAAACAATATACACTAAAATTACATTTCCCACACAAGAACTTATTTCCAATACTAAAAACAAATAATTTTTAAAAGCAACGTTTGTAATAGAATATATAAAAGACTTGCAAGATCTGCAACATTTGCATCATGTTTGCAACGAAGGGTGATTTCCGCTAATGTCAGCAATCGTTGGAGAAAGTGGATTGCCAAAAAACTCTTTTTCATATTTGAAATAGTTGTTTTTATTAAGACAAAAGTTCAGAATTTTTAAAAAGGACGATAATTTACTAAATTATTCGGGATATGCTCCCAACTAATTTTTCAATATTTTATTTGGTTGTTAGGTTTCAGCTGGTCTATATGCATTTCACTGGTGCTAATACCAGATCATCAGTAGACCTTTTACCCAAATTCTTGAAAAAGTTTTTAAAAAGTTATAAGCTTTATTTCTAAATTCTTATTAACAAAATAAGAATTCAAAAATAAAACGAAAAACTATAAAAAAAAAACTTCCTCAAAAACCCAACCAACATTTTTTTCTTATTAAAGTATTTTATTTTTCTTATCCATTACTCATTTGGCTAACCGTTGGTTAACACTAAATGTGCATAAATGGCAACCGAAAAGGGCCAATAGGCCCTTACTCTGTAATTTAAAATAATGATGTTGGTAGCGACCCCTCATTACTATGTAGTGTATGAAATAATGACAACTTATTACACAATTTCAAAAAGATTTTGCTGGGGAATTAAATCAGTTTGAAAAATGGAAAATTTTACAAAAAAAAAATTTAAACTAGTGTAATCGGCTATTAAAAAAAATTTTTCTGATAATATCAAGAATCTTTTAAATTATATAAATGGGAGTTAATTAAATATTTGATTGTGCTAGATTTTAGATTTCTTTTTAAAAAAGATTGATGTTAATGAACAGGTTTTATAATATGTGAAAAAGGGACAGCAATACACATAACAAAAAAAGATTTATATTTATCATTTCATAGTTATTAAACGGGTATCGTATAAAACAATAAAGACTCTTATTTTTTATTTTTTGTATGATTCTAATTAAACTAATGAATTAATATATGTTCATATGTATGTACATATAAAACTGCCTAGCAGTCGGTGAAAGTATTTTATGTATCTCCTTTTTTCAGAAATTTTCTGTTTAACTTTAACATTAGTCTATTTATTGATTTTTTTTTTTTTTTTAATATTTTTTGCAACTCTTTTTACAAATATTTAATAATAATTTAAGTGCAATAATGTATTTATACATTTGTTGGGTTAAAAGTAACGTAACACATAAAGAAAAGATTTAAAAATTAATTTACGTAATTCACGTGCACGCACGGAACTCTTTTTTTATAAGGATACATTTCGGCGTCCCGTGAATTTTTTAACAAAAAGTTCCTAAATCTAGTTGTTGCTTTCTTCACTTTTTGTAGCTACTTGCTTAGATTACGCGGCATTTTTCATACTCATAACGATGCTATTGACTACTTTTCGTATTTATTTTATTCTAACTATATAAAAATCTGTTAACACATGTTTTGTATATATCGTCACGAAAAAAAAAAACTAACGTATGAAAAAAATTTATGTTGTTCAACGTATTTCACAAATTCAAACAGAATACCGGCCATACCACGAATAATATATATTCTAGCAAATAAATCATCACTCTAACTACACAATTGCAATTGTGCTGTTATAATCATCATTATATTAAAATGATCTGATATGTATACTAATAATTATTGCCGCCCATAACCTAAAATATCATAAATAACGTTACGTTTTGAATTTAAGGTGACGATATGTACGAGTATTGACGAATTAATAAATAAAAATGTTGTTCACTTAATTGATGTGGGTATGAAACGAACAATTGCCTCTCTTTAAGTTTACTAGTTAGTTACGTATCATTTAAAATTTAAATATAAACAGATTTAATTTATTCGCTTTGAAATGATTACAAATTTTTTATTATTATTTTTTTTTTTGCTTTATTCGATTTGTAGGTGAGAATCCCGTTAATTATAGAGTTGAAATACTAGTTGAAGAGTCAGCTGTATCGGTGCAAGATGAGGCAGTATCTGTTAAAATATCATTGACTTCGCCATTGTTGCGCGAAACTCCAGATGGTGGAAAAGTTGAAAATAATACTGTTAATAATGGAGGTACTGGTGATGCTGCTATGTTGCCACGAGAACCGTGTCTGAAGGTAATAAATAAATCAACAAACTGAAAAAAAACGTTCATCAATACATTTTCAAATTATATCATATAGTTCTAAGCTCACTAAAATCCTAAATTTAAAAGCACATGCAGCAAATTCTTGGCTGCTCCAACCAGTTAGCAATAGGTCCATTGTGATTGTCCTATAAAGAAATGAATCAGAAAAAACTTATACACACTATTCCTGCCAAAATTTATCTCTGATCTTACATATTATTTTTTTAATAACGGTAGCTTTTCTAAATCCATTATTTTAAACTCGTATTTCGCTCAAAATAGACAGCGAAAAAAGTACGTGGAAAAATAATTAAAACTTGTAAGGATTCCCTCACACTGCAACAGGTGGCAACATTTATTGTTTTATCGTTTTGACATACAAATGAATTTGTTTTTTTTTCTGACTTCAAGAGTTTTGCGTCTTACCAAGGCGAATTTAATTATCAAGTGGTGGTAATTCTACAACAAATACAACATTAAACAACATGGTTTTTCTTTCGACTGTCGATGTGTCAAAAACTACATGGTTTTTGTTTGTGTTTTTTTGCGCGGGAAAGAGTAATCTATGTAAACATAAATAATATTTGACAATTCAACCACCATTTATGCAAATAAAAAAGTAGATCAGCTGCGTTGTCAACACCACCTGATAATGAGTTCGCCTTGCGTCTTACGTTCGCGAGGTTAACTGTGCTTTGGATACAGTTTCCAGACTATTCTACAGTTAACCGCGTGTTTTCGTTTTAATTGGAGGAGTACTAAATAAACTCAATTTACTTGTGACTGGAGGAGTCCATAAAACTCAGCAGTAATTATTTTTCAGATGTCTCCGACTTCCTATACAATGGTATAGGTCGACCTGCAGTACCTAAACCGACGTTTTGTAACTGCAGGAGAACCATTAAACTCAATTTTTATTTATTGTTTGAGTGTCTCCGACATCCTATACAGCGGTATAGGTCGACTTGCGGCGCCTGAATCACCGTTTGTAACTGGAGGAGAAACATATAACTCAATTTTACTTATTGTTTCAATGCCTCCGACATCCTATACAGAGGTATAGGTCGTTCCACGGAGAAGGAACCAAGTGAATACCCTGGCTTTTTGGTTATATACATACCTCTGCAATTAAATTTTAAAAACCAAAAAAAAAAAAAAAAAACCGTTTAGTTTTTTAGCATCGGCTATTGACAGCAAACAAAATTGTTAGTATTTAAATTAAAATAAGACAAATTGTTTTTTTATGCATCATTATGTGCTTATAAATTTTTATTTATTAAATACAATTTTTGGCAGCACTATGTGCTTGTTCGAAGGTTAGAATACAATTGTTGTTTAGTTTCTCAATATTAATATTTTATAGCACAGCCTGAGAACCATATGTGCCGACTCAGCTTATTAAGGTTTGCGCGTGTAGCGCAACTTGATACCTTTTATTGCAAAGAAAAAGTAAAAAGAATAAAATAAACAAAATTATAAAAATATGCAGACGCTGTGGTCAGCAACATTTTAGTTATTTTATTAAGAGGTGTATGTTGTGTTAACTTATACGCTAAAAATATATAGTAACTTGTTTTCTTAAAATTTATAATAAATAAATAAATGAATAAAGTGGTCACCAGACAGCGAACATTAGTACTACGGATGAAAATAACAAAAAAAAAAAGTTTTAGTTTTTTGATAGTTTTAGGTGTAGTATGATAAAGAATGAGATCGATAAAACCCTAACACGAATAAAACGCAATAACTTTGAAACGAATTAATCCATTTTAATGAAAATAGCGTGGTTTAACAATAAAATAACAGTAAATTAAAATATTAATGCTTTTTGTAAAAATTCAGCTTTTTTTGATGAACTGTTTCACCTTTTCCGGAATTGAGACCATGAGGGTTTTGATGGTATCCTTAGTAACTTTATTGCTGGAATAAGACCATTTCTGGGAAAAAATTTTAGTAGTATTAGCAACTTGTTTTGTATCCTTCAGCACTCTTTTGACTAAAGCCCAGTAACGTTCGATGGGCCTTAGTTCTGGACAATTAGGTGGATTTGCTTCTTTTGGCACTACCACTATATTATTTGTTTCATACCATTCTGCTGCAGATTTACTATAATGACACGACGCTAGGTCGGGCCAAAAATATGTTGACTTATTGTGTTTTCGTATGAATGGAAGCAACCTCTTCTGCAAGCACTCCTTGATGTAAATATCAGTGTTGATAGTCCCAGTAGTAATAAATTTACTGCTTCTTTCTTCGCACGTGCATATAGCTTGCCAAACTAAGTACTTCTTTGGAAACTTTGTATTTTTTTGGAACTTAAATTGGTCATCGACATTACCTCTTCCATCGGCCACATAATAACTTCGCCCTGGGAGCTGAGAAAAATCGGCAAGAACGTAAGTCTCATCATCCATAATACAACACTCATATTTGTTGATAAAATTTCTAAGCAGTTCTTTGGCTTTCACTGTGTCCACCAATTTCAATGTCTTCATCTTCGGTGCTTTCTTCAAACTGCATAATTGTGGAACTCCACCAACAAACCTCCGCAAGCAATGCATCCAATTTTTTGCTTTTGAACCGCTTTTCAAATGGCATGGTCACCTGGTGGAACCTCTCTCCTTGTTCGTCTGATTCCTGAGGTGATTGTGCCAAAAAAGTATCGAGGTGGTGGTGCAAGAAATGCAATTTCAGCGTCATGGATGCACCGATTTTTTTCGAAATAAAACAGCAACCTGTCCACTCGTTGCTGTATCTCTTCTCGCTGGACACGGTTCTTTCCTAGAACGCCTTCTATTACTTCTTTCAATGCGTTCCATGCATGTTGGTGGTCGTGATGCTCTGAAAGCAAATGTGTGAAAGAATCACTTTTGATCAATTTCCGAATATCAGGTCCATTGAGAATACCTGTTTTAACACGCCCTGTTTAAGAAACACGCCCTTGAATAGTATGTATATCTCGGATGACGATACAGACTCAGACCATGAATATGAACAACCTACGAAGAAAACAAGATCATCAGAACCACAAGCGTCAACTTCTACAAGGATGGATATTGCCAATAATTGAAAAAATGTTCTAAATTTTGTTTTTATGCATATTATAATTGCGTATTAATTGCATATTATTTTATTTTCATTAAGTTTTTATAAATAAAGTTTTTTTTCGCATGATAATTTTTTAATTTATATTTTTATTTTAAGGGTGGTGGCTATAACTGATTTTTGAAATTCATACATTTACTCAATTGCGAATAAAAGCGAAACGCGTGCATCGATTTTTATGATCTTTGTCTCATTTTGCTCATAGGTTATGTGACTTTGCGAAAAAATAACTAGACTTGAAACTTTTTTCCATTTTGGATTTTTTATGTATTTAAAAAAAAAAAAAAATTTTAATTTTTAGGCAAAAAATAATTTTTTCCCTTCATACTTCGAAAGTGTTACTTGTATAGGAAAACAATATATGAACAGATTAAGGGAATTGTAATTCTTAATTTTTTTATTTCAACTAAATTGGGCTAGTGGTTGTCGAGCTATGTCAAACAACAGGGCCTAAAACGTGATAAATTCCCCTATACGA
The DNA here is from genome assembly GCA_941918925.1 of Phyto melanocephala. Taxonomy (NCBI): domain Eukaryota; kingdom Metazoa; phylum Arthropoda; class Insecta; order Diptera; family Rhinophoridae; genus Phyto; species Phyto melanocephala. Next base: position 59,375,799 of record OW799235.1, read on the forward strand.
TAGTACTAACTTCAAATCGATACTAACTTCAAATCGCAGGTAAGAAGACAAAACGAATGATGCAGAAATTCTTCTTTTTGGGTCTAATTTCACATACAGTTCACAGAATTGAGTTGGCAAATCATGTGTTGTACTGTGTAATGAAACAAATCCCCAAATTAAAAATGAAATAATTCCCTATTTTAAAAAAAGAAAGATAATAAGTTAAATTATAAAGTAGGAACAATGTTTTTTATTTCAAAATATTTACTTTCTAGATAAATACTTGCATTGCATCTTGAGCAATGCCACGACAATAAGGACAAGAATAATTTTGCGATTCGGCAGAAATCGCACCAGCCATTAGTTTGACATGACATTCATCACAAAGTTTTAAATGTTTGCATGGCAAAATCACAATATTCGGTGTATTGTCTTTACATACTATACATTCGTTTTCATTGTTAGAAATTAGTAATTCTAAAGCATCATTATCTAGCTCTTCATCAGAAGATTCTTCGTTAAGTATATTATTTTTAGGAACCTCATCAACACATATTTCATTTTTTTCGTGCACCATTCTCGAAAGAAACGTGGCTACGGTTATCGGACCTTTCCTTAACAAAAGAGTAGCTTCTTCAAACCTACAAAAAAATATTATTACAAAATTTACCAAACAACTTGTTTAAATAAAAATTACATATACATGTGTTTAATAAGAGTTAAGGAGTTTAAAAAGTGTATAAAAATTATTCACGCGAATTTTCTCATTTCTCAACCTTTGTATACGTGAATAATTTTTATACACTTTTTAAACTCCTTGATTTAGTAAATTGACCTAAACATATCATTTCATTTGAAATTTATTTATTTTCAATCTTATAATATTTACCAGCATCTTTTACGTACAATAATTTGCTATTTTTCCTATAACCGTTGATAACTTCGTAATTCATTTTTTAATTCACTACTTCTTTACAAGGCAACGCTATATGAGAAACTAGTTATTTATTTGTGAAAATTTATAAGAATAAAACAGTTACGCTTAAAAGTTCAAGATGATAATTTCAATGTTAACGTGTTTTTAGTTGAAAATATAACACCTTTTTTTTAGTAACATTTGTGAATTAATAGAAAATGAAATAAGTCCCCAAAAATAATTTTAGGAACTTATTTAATTTTTAAATTTGGGGAGTTATTTTATTATGAAATTTTATTATGAAATAACTCCCTAAAATGAAAATTGAAATAAAGCCCCAAAAAATGAAATAAATCCCCATTATTCGTTGTTGTTGCTTCATGTACAAAGTTTTGGGGACTTATTTCATTTTCATTTTGGGAGTTTTCTTGGGGAGTTATTTCATGGTGCCATTCAAGACATCTCGATTGCTTCTGCTGAATTTTAATTCGTACTATATAATCGTCAAAGCTTATTACTGGCCTCGGCAGCTTCTTCTGACAATTGGATGGTAGCCTGATACCTGGGTGCCCATGTATATTTTATGTGTCTGTATTTATTTTTTGTAAACCTATTTTTGTGATTAATGCTTTTATTAACTAGTCTTATTAGATATGTGCATATATTTATTTAACAAATAGTGGGCCAATTCAAAGTAGACTCTCTATTGTACTATGTCATATAATTCATATTAATATGACTAGTGACTTTGAACACCTTTTGTTAACAAATTATGTATTTAATACAAGAAAGAAGACAAAGAGATGACGCTGTTAAAAATTTTATGTATACAGGAAAGAAGAAAATAGAAAATATTCTCTCTGAGAGGTGAGAAGCGAAGAAATTCTCTCTGAGAGACAGTATGGTTAAAAGTATAACATAAACAGTTTCTTATACATAGGAAACAAATGTGTAAAGTCATATTATTTTTTTTTGTATGGAAATTACTAACAAAAATTTTATGCATGCATAAAATATTATGAAATAGTACTAATATGACTGATATGCAACCACTTTGAATTGGCCCAGTGTTTTGTAGAGCAGGTATATAAATATATCTTTCATGGGGGTGTGTGGGAAATTCCCTTATAACTATTGTCGATAATAAATAATTTTTCAAATTTATATTTATAGGCAGGTATTAAATACTCCTCTGTGAGACGTCTAAGTAGTATATAAACATTTTATAAGTCTATAAATAATTAAATTAAAGTTAATAAAAAGAAAATCTAATAAAATTTAATTAAACTTTTTAATAGGCATTAGCTGAACTTCGTCATGCAAAGTGGTTCCAGGCTAGAGCAACCGGGTTGCAGTCATGCGTAATGGTTATACGCATTTTACGTGATTTATGTCAACGCATTCAATCATGGCAGGCATTGCCACAATGGTCGATGGAGTTATTAGTTGAGAAAGTAATATCATCGGCTGGTTTTCCCATTTCACCTGGCGATTGCTTGCGTCGTATTATGGAAGCCTTAGCTTCAGGTTTTCTCATCAATGGTCCTGGTCTATTAGATCCATGTGAGAAAGACCCACAGGACGCTCTACAGGATTTATCCAAACAACAACGTGAAGATTTAACAGTTTCAGCACAATTATTCTTACGTTATATGGCGTTCAGACAAATCTATAAAGTTCTTGGCATGGATCAACTACCAGCTCCAAAATTTCCGTCACGTCCGTGGCGCATAAATCGCAAACGCCGCCGTTCTCAAGGCAAAGACAATACAGATGGTGGTGATGCTGGCAATAATACAGATGCTATAGAATGCGCATCTGACGAAAAGATTCCTAAGAAAGATGGTAACAACGCTGCTGCCTAAAAATTTGAACATCCTTAAAAAACGTTACCAATAATACATACATAATAATACAATACAGATATCTATAAAAATAGTTTATTAGAATGCGCGTTTTACGTAAAACTTCCCAAATGGAATGAAAAGATGAGAGCAGAGTAGGTGAATGAAATGTTAATATTTTGGTATCCGGACGAATCGTACGGAATTTTTATTTTTAGTTTTGAAATAACAGTAATGAAATATCAATAACGCACCCAAAATATACATACACACATACATACATACATTCATGCAATATACAAAGTAAACAATGTAAACTGCATATTACCTTGTATTTACGTCTATGTACGAATGGTATGTATTTAATTTTTATTAATATTATCACTTGTAATGAAAACATAAATGTATGTATGCATGTATGAGTACATATGTATTTAAAAGCAAATTTGCGGTGTATGTAATATGCTGACATAGAAGACAGTCATAACATTAAAATATATTATCTTGAATTTTCAATAAAATAAAACCAATTAAAATTAATATCTTTAAAAGTTCAGTTCTACTGTTTTATAAAAAATGATAAAAACAAAATTACGCATTGTTCATGTTTGTTGTAATTCAGATCTCTCATATGGACGTAAAAGTTTTTTAAAAAAGTCAAAGTGCTAAAATAAATAATAGTAATAATAAAACAAATAACAAATAAGTAAAACCACAAACAAATGATTATTTTTTTTTTTAATTTTTAATATCAAAATTTTAATCAGGCTTGAGTTCATATTAACATTCTTTATTTTTACAAATAATTTTTAATTGTGATAATAAAAAGAAAACTTATATTTTTTACCGACACTAGCCTAGTGGAATGCATTTTTGTAAAATTAACTTTAAAACGGTAAATAACAATATAAGCCGTAATATGTTCAATAACAAGGCGAATTCATACAGGTGAAACTATTAGCCCAGCTGACGGAGAAGCATTTGTTGAATTCGCTCTGATTTCATTTATGGCAATTTATGGATGGAAAATGAAATTTTGGTTTCTGTATTACACAGTTACTTTTTTGATAACAAATTTATGTATATTTGTCGCTTTTGCAGCATTTACAAAGTATTTCACAAATGTATATACTTTTTATACCCGCCACCAAAAAAATGGCGGGGGTAAATTCATTTTGTCATTCCGTTTGTAACACATCGAAATATCCATTTTAAACCCCATAAAGTATATATTTTCTGAATCGGTGTTTAATTTTATGACGATCAAGCTATGTCCATTCGTCTGTCCGTATTTTGAAAGCACGATAGAGGTCGCACCGAAACAGCTAGGCGGCTCAAATTTTGCCAGAATATTTCTTATACTGAAGGTTGGTTTGCTATTGAAAATGGACTAATCGGAATATTAGGAAGAGAGTTTTAGCTCGAATGCAAGAGTAAGTCAAAAAAACCAAATCCTTGCAACATTGAATAAAATGCAATTGTTATAGATAAATATGTACGAAAATTTATACCACACAGTGTAATAAAACTGACAAAATTAGATGTATGATTCGGAAATTTTGGTCAAAGGCTTTGTTTTAACGGAAAATAAATGTGACTCGCCCACTTTTACGCCCAGCTTCCATAAAAGGCTTTATCTCAAATTCATATAATTTCTCTACGAATAAAGATTTTGAGAGAATAAAGGACTATATTGAAATATCTGAGTTAAGTTTATATGCAGAAACTCTTTCGTCACGCTTACTATAACGCCCACTTTTCACGTAAATATCGAAGTTATACAAAGAAAGTGATTTATTTTTTAGTTTAAAGATATTCCATTGCGATTACAGTTAATAACAAAATAATAAATTTTGTGCTATAAAAGTACACGAAATCGGTGGTGGGTATCAAAAATTCAACACAGCCGAATATAGTGTTCTTACTTGTTTTAAGAAATTTTATGAAATTAAACACAACAACTTTCCCATCCCTGATATACGAAATTCCTTGAAATAAAACATCTAAAAAGTTGCATTGTTGTATCAATTCGCTATTGCACATACCTGTATGAATATGCCTACTTCAATTATATACTTTTAAATAAACTATAATGCTTTTATTGTCCTTTAATTTATATAAATATCACTGTTTATATATTGCTTTTGTTAAGTGTGAGGCTGAACGAAAAAATTCGTTTCGTCCGAATGCGTAATCTTGTTTTTATCATTCTTGCTGTTTTCTATACTAATATAATAAAGAAAAAATGAGTTTTGTATGTTGTGTTATCTTCGAACATACTTATTCAATTTTTAAAATTTTTTCATCAACGCTTTAGGTCTACCTTCCAAACGGATATTGGCTATGTTTTTCTTATATCCGTCACCAAAAAAATGGTGGGGGTATATTCATTTTGTCATTTCGTTTGTAACACATCGAAATATCCATTTTAGACCCCATAAATATGTAAATATAATCTGAATCGGGGTTTCATTTTATGACAATCTAGGTATGTCCGTCCGTCTGAAAGCACGATAGAGTTCCGACCGAGAAAGCTAGGGGGTCAAATTTTGTCAGAATATTACTTACACACAATGTTTGTTTGGTATTGAAAATGGGATAAATCGGAATATTAGAGAAAGAGTTATAGCTCGTAATACCAGATAAGGTCAAAAAATCCGTGTTCTTCCAACAAAAAATGCAATTGTGTCCAAACGCGTTAACGTAGAGCCATTAAATCTAGAATATATATATATTTCCTGAGTGAAAAAAAATTTTTCCCAAAAATTGTCAAAATTTATGAATTAGGAAAGGAGTTATAGATAAAAATGGACGAAAATTTATACCGCACACTGTATTTTTCGGTATATTCAAAATTTAAAACGTAATAAAACTGACAAAATTAGATGTGTGATTCTAAAATTTTGCATACATTGCTTTTTGGAAAAAGGCTTTGTACTAACGGAAAATAAATGTGACACGCCCACTTTTACGATCACCTCCCATATAACGCTTTATTTCAAATTCATATGATTTCTCTATGAATAAAAATTTTGGAAGATTAAAGGACTATATTGAAATATCTAAGTTGTATTTATTAGCAGAAACAACTTCAACACGCCTACTGTAACGCCCACTTTTAACGTTATCTAGTGTTAATGAAATTTAAAAACTCATAAAACCGACAAAATTAGAGGTATGATGATGAAATTGGCTACATATACACATGTGGACAGAAAAATAGGTGTAAGTTTTTTAATTTTTCTAATTTAACAGAAATTCTAAAATAAAGGGTGTTTTTTTAAGCCCGATAGAACTTGAAATTGTAAAAAATAACACAAAAAATTAAATTGTAATCAAACATTTTTTTTTATTCGAAAGATCAATACGTGACATTAACATTTGAAAATGATTTCGGGCATATGGGCACCGCGGCTGTTCTTGACGAAGCGCATTCTGGACGTCCAATTTTATCGCAAAATTGTGTTCAGCGATGAGGCGCATTTTTGGCTTAACGGGTTTGTTAATAAGCAAAATTGCCGCATATGGAGCGAGACCAATCCACAAGAGACCCTACAGACTCCATTACATCCAGAAAAATTCACCATTTGGTGCGGTTTTCATGCTGGTGGCATCATCGGACCTTATTTCTTCAAAAATGAGGCCGGAGCTCGCGTTACGGTCAATGGAGATCGTTACCGCACCATGATCAATGATTTTTTGTTTGAAAATATGGATGACATTGATCCGGAGGAGATGTGGTTTCAACAGGATGGCGCTACGTGCCATACGGCGAACGAAACCATCTACTTATTGAAATCAAAATTTGGCGATAAGTTGATTTCGAGAAATGGACCTGTCAATTGGCCTCCAAGGTCGTGCGATTTGACACCTCTCGATTATTTCCTGTGGGGCTACGTGAAGTCACTGGTTTATGCTGATAAACCAGCAACAATTGACGCCTTGGAGGCCAGCATTGTTCGTGTTATTCGTGACATACGGCCAGCAGTGCTCGAAAAAGTGGCCCAAAATTGGACGTCCAGAATGCGCTTCGTCAAGAACAGCCGCGGTGCCCAGATGCCCGAAATCATTTTCAAATGTTAATGTCACGTATTGATCTTTCGAATAAAAAAAAAATTTTGATTACAATTTAATTTTTTGTGTTATTTTTTACAATTTCAAGTTCTATCGGGCTTAAAAAAACACCCTTTATAACTCCCACAAAAAAAAAATATGATTTTGTACATACTGAATCAGTGTTTTAAAAAGAAAACGTTGAATCCCACAAATCAAAATGCTTGTAACAAAAGATGTAGAGAAGTGTTTTTAATTTATATGCTCTTCGACGGTGGACAGTTAAATAGGTGCGTTTTGTTTTAAGTTGTAAAATCTCAAGTTTTTCGTAATATTTAAAAAAAATTAAGTGTTTCGATGATGTCATTTTAATTTTAAACAAACGTTAATTTAAATTAAATTTACAACGGTAATAGATGGGTCGTGGACGTCATTACAGTAAAGAGGAAAGACTCATAGTTCATCAGCTCCGAAATCAAGGAAAAACCTACAAATTTATTGCTGAAACGTTAGGTCGGTCTGAGAACTTCTTTACAAATGTTTTTAAACCAAAAAAAAAAAAATATTGAAGGACGCGGCACTGTAAAAAAAACAACACCGGTTACTGATAATCGTATAATAACTAGCCAAACGAGACCCTTTCAAATCGCCTAGAGCAATTGCAAATGAAATTGGTGACGTTGTTTCATCCCGAACGGTTCGCCGAATATTGGTATATGCAAATCTAACAGGCAGAATAGCTAGAAAGGATCCTCTGCTCAGACTATCAAATTTAAAGAAGAGGATGAAATTTGTTTTGGCTCATTAAACTTGATGCGGGCCTAAAGGTGTAAAAAAGTGGCGGAATATCCCTTGGAACGATGAAACTAAAATTAATTTGTTTGGTAATGATGCAGAAAGAAATGTACGCCGGCTAAAAGGAAAGAAATTTCATATAAGATTTACCAAAAAGACAGTTAAACATGGATGAGAAAATGTCATGGTATGGGGGTGTTTTTCCTGGAAGGGAGTAGGTCCGATATAACTTATTAAAAACACAATGGACAGATTTACGTAAAAGAATTTGATAGAAAGAGTTGTGCTACCATATGCTGAGGAAAATATGTCACTGTTATGGAGATTTAAACAGGATAATGACCCGAAACTCTCGTCAAAACTGGTGAGTGAACGGTTTCGGGAGAAGAAACTAAACGTTGTTGAGCGGCCAAGTCAGTCCCCAGATCTCAACCCTATTGAAAACCTTTGGGGTGAGCTCATGCGAAAAGTTTCTAAGCTTTCCAGCAGAAATAAAAATGAATTATGGCAAAAAAAATACCAAATTATAGTTTTTACCCGTTTTCCCCCTTAGGGGTTGAAAATTCAACAAAAGGCCAGACACCTTGTAACGTGGTTTTGTCAAAGGCTGAGGTCCAAGGTCAACTTACGGATCCACAAACCTTTAGTATAATGAAAGACCAATTATTTACCCTTATTCGGGGTTGACAATAGAACTCACTTTATTTATACGTTTCGATTTATAACAAAATATTAAGTACAAAGAATTATTAGCGGCAATGGTGATATGTCGGGAGTTGTTGGGTGGGCTGGATCGGTCGCAGCTAGAATCGTTCGGCATCGAGATCAGTTACGATGAGGTGTCGTGAGTCGTGCGGTGAATGAGATCAGTAACGGCAAACACGATCAGTAACGGTGATGATTCGTGAGTTGCCCGATGAATAAGATCGGTAACGGTGAAGTGGCGAACTTAATCGGTGAACGGGATCGTTGGATTAGTTAGTACTTACAATATTACAATTTTCTATTTCTACGCTTACAATATTACAATCGCCTTATCGCTACGATTCCTACGAGACTACAATCGTCCTTAAATCTAACTTAACGAAACAGCCAGCCGCTGTGTGTAAAACAGTCAGCCGAACCCAGCCGCTGTGTGTGAAACAGTCAGACTAAGCCGCTGTGTGTAAAACAGTCAGCCGAACCCAGCCGCTGTGTGTGAAACAGTCAGCCTAAGCCGCTGTGTGTAAAACAGGCAGACGAGGCCGCTGTGTGTGAAACAGTCAGCCGAAGCCGCTGTGTGTGAAACAGTCAGTTAGGTTTGTTCGACGTACGTTACCGCGGGAACCCGCGGGCTCCCAATTTAACCGAAAAGCGTTTCTTGTGTTGAAATTTGGGTAAATGAGAACGTTCATGAGAGAGTAATTTGTGTTTCTCTTTTTACCAGACTTTACCCGTACTTTTTTTGTGTGTAATATGGGAAAACTGTCAGATCACTAAATCAGCTGTTTCTAATTTGTAAAAATATAATATATCGATGCCTTACTTCCTCAACCTCGTATCTTAAAAAATACGGTTTTGACTTTTTCATATCAAACGATTGTTTTATGCTTTAACTAAAAAAGATTAGTATATTATTACTACTAATATACATAAATACAATCAATTCCTTAATAATTGCATTTAAACTTTTAACCAAACACCGAAGTATAAAAAGATTAACCGTTTTTTTTTTCTCTACTGAAAAATTTTATTTTTTAAGATACGAGGTTGAGGAAGTAAGGCATCGATATATGAAAAGATTTTTTTATTTTTGTAAACAATGGAATATACTTTGTCTGAGAATATAAATAGAGTTTTTGTTATTTGAATAATTTTAATAACTAATAAAACATATGCATTTCACTCTAGTGTTTGTTTGGACATACTTTAACAAACATTAAAGTTAAAAACTAAAAATTTGTTGAACAATTTTTTTTTAGCAAAAGCAGAAGTCCAAGCTGTTGATAGAAAAACGGCGTGGTGGCGTCTAAGTGCAAAAATTACCGGCGGTAGATTGGAGCTGGTTTAAGAAATTATTAAAAAAAAACGGAAGATAAGTGTTTTAACGAAATAAGTAGGTTTTGCGTTAATCATATTGTGCAGTCATATCTTTAAGATTACAAAAACTTAGCATTCCACTATTTTATATAACAAGAGTATTGATCGAGGATATATTTTAGTAAAACGAAATATATTTAATTTTAATGTGAATCATTTTTATTTTGACTTAAGTTCATTTATTCTTTTATTTAATTTTACAATTCAAATTAAATTAAATTGTAACCATTTTTAGGAATATTCTTTCTAAAATTATTTCCGATATTAGCCGAGTGGAATGCATTTTCGAAATCAGCTACGATTTCATCATCAGCACTCTTTATCGGTATACTACTATGTAACTGAAAATTCCTGTTTATGTTACAATTTAATGAAATTTGAATTACTGAATCTTAATATTAATTTTTAAATTTTTGTTGCATTTTTACTTCACCTATCAAATGACAATTCTTTATTCAACATGTTCATAATGAAAATGTATTACGAATAAATAAGAATGTGAACATGTGAATAAAGAATTGTCATTTGACCGACCTATACATTCGTATAAGAAGGCGGAATTTCCGTATTTGACTCCTTATATACAAATCTTCATGTGGTTAATTGATAGTCCGAGTAACTGTACCATTGCGGGAGTGAGACGCAAAACTCTCGAAGGTAGATAAAAAGGACGGCCCGATTGCCCTTAAGAGATAATGGCAATGACGCGCGAGCTCTTGACTCGACCAGAGCTGAATCACGACTCAAATATAAAAGTTTTAGACAATTTAACATATGTACAACAAAAAATTTGGAGTAATCCAAAATAAAATTTTTATTTCCGAAACAAAAAAAAAATGAAATTTTTAAGCAAACTTGTGCTCACGTCAACAAAAGGAAATTTCCTCAATTTCACAAGACTAAAACCAGTAACGTGTATAAATACCTTCAATATGTATCATCTATAAATTGAAAATACTACAAATTTTAAGTTTGAACTCATACAAACAAATAACGAAAAATTAAGGAAACTTAATCTCTACAAAATGAAAAAGTTACCATATTTTTAATTGTATAGTTTTACTTTTTTTTAACAACATTTGCAACTGTGTAAAATAATTCTAAATGTCATACTACGTTCTTATTATTTATTGTTCTTTTCTAATTTGTGTGGTGCAGAGATTTATATTATAAAGTAAAATTTTGAAGAAATTTATTTGGAAATTAAATTTGATTCTATAAATTGTAAATACATTTTTTTTAATTATACTTAAGAAATAATAAAGGTACAATAGTCTGGTTGAATTTTCAATTTGACTCTAAAGTGTTCTCTTTTATATTCTTGGTCTTGTGACTACGTCTACGTTGACGTTAGTTATACAGTGATAGTGGCTGTAAAGGAGCCGCAAGACATTGCAAAACTGGAGGTGGATCAACAAAATTTATCGTCTTTTCAAAAATTATCAAAAATTACAAATCTTTCAATTGCGGATGAGGAATTTATTTATAAAGTTAATTGTGATATTGAACGATTTCTAAAGCTACGTCACAATAACGGGTAAGAACAATAAACAAGTACAAACTTGTAAGCAAATAATATATGTACACATGAATTAAATACGTACCATAAAAAATAGGCTTAAATATAGTTTTCCAAGGCAATAATGAACAACAATAACAAATGATACCATTATTGCCCATATATGTTTTGAAATGTAGTAAAAAATCGCATATACATATACAGTATTTATCGGTTATATGCATTTCTAAAAATGTACAGCTTTCTGTGCATATAAGCGCGAAGTGCAAATATAAAAACACGTTTATACGCATTTACGGTGCTTATAAAAAACTCGTTAATATGCATAAGCAGTGCATATATAAAAACTTCGATATTTGCATAAAGGGTGCATATAAAAAAGTAGACAAAATCTATCCAAATTTGTATACATATACATACATATGTATGTATCAGTTTTTATTAAAAATTCATTTTTGCAAAAAAAAAAACTAAAAATATTAAATTAAATAAAGAATATTATTGTACATTGAGATCAGTCAACTAGGTTGAAAACATAAAAACTAGAAATTCATTGCTTACTAGAATTGCCCCAGCAGTTCCAATACTTGCGAAGTGATAAGTGATTTTGCCACGTTCTTATTGCTAATAAATTCACAAGCAATGGAAACTTGAATTTGGAATTGCTGAAGTAAATAAAAGTACTTAGTCTAATACATACTAATTTTTAAAAAAATCTGTTATTTTCTTTTGTACATTTTTGCAGCAGCTCTCAAAAATAAATTGTTAAATTTTTTCCAATTCTCAATCAATTCATTTCTTGCTTGAAGAAAACACCGTAAACTATATATATATATATATATATATATATGAGGAGCCGCAGAACAAAAGGTGCTTTTTCGCATTTCGCGAAAAATTGGTTTTTTGGTATTTTTATAATATTTAGGTTGAAATCTTGTAGAAACAATCAAGTTTGCATTATTGTTATTTTTTTTTTACAAAGTAAATGGGTTCTAAAAAATTTATGCTTAACAAAAGGTGCTTTTTTGATTATTTTTTATCAAAAGGTGCTTTTTTGATTATTTTTTATCAAAAGGTTCTTTTCCATAATCTTTGTGTAGTTTTACTTTTTACTTTAATGATCAAACCAAACTACAGTTAAAGTAAAATTAATCAGATGTTAAAGTCTTTGTGGAAAGTCTTTTAATAAAACAGTTTGGTAAAGACTGGAGTGAAAATCAGTCATTATTTTGGTACAAGAACATTTTGTATAACCAGGATAAAGGTATGGAGGATTCAATAGACGAAAATGTTGGATGTTCTTGCCTAGAAGAAGATGTTGGAACAAGAGTTTAACTTTAACACATTTTATATGTATTTAATTTAAGGCTAAGAAAGAAATGTTTAAGTTGCAATTTTATTTAATAAAACGACAAAAATTATATACTTAATTTAACATTTTTTAATATATTAGATCAGGTTTAAGGTCATTTATGTGTATTCGCATTACAAAATATACTTTTTCCTTCTATTAACAGAACGTGCTCTTTTACTTTTTTCAACAAAAGGTGCTTTTTTGCTTTCTTTTTTACAAAAGGTGCTTTTTCCGAAATAAAACTGGAATTATATCAAACATCCTTAATATTTAATAGGGTGACTTATGACAGTTAGATGCATCTGTAGATAAGTAAAATATTTGTTAGCATTTGCAGGTTCTTGCAGTTTTTTAAAGTGGCGAAAAAAATAAATCTCAATTTCCCAAAAACTTGAAATGAGCGAAAAAGCACCTTTTGTTCTGCGGCTCCTCATATATATATATATATATATATATATATATATATATATATAAATAATCCACTGCATTACTTACAGATGGAATTGGTACATACTCATTGTCATCATCCTCGTTAGCTTGATTGAAGCTCAGAAACGATATCCTCCTCGTTAGGTGGTGCATGACAAGGTAAATTTTCGTCCTGAGTTACAAAATTTTCAAATTCAGCTTCAAATTCTAAACCAGAGTCAGCAGTTATAATTATTTCATCTTCGCGATCTTCCATCGCCGGCAGCTCGTGAGATTCCGAAACAAACTTACACCGAAATATATAAAAAGTCATATAAATCAGAGAAAAATAAGTGTATCTTTTAAAATCAACTTTTTAAAGCAGTTAAAAATGGTACTAGGAGTTACCATCCCATATGCTCGCTTGACTATATATGTATAATGCTGCTAACATATCAAGGCTTTTTTGGAAATCTCTAAAAAGCATATTTGCTTACGTATTATATTTTGTCGACGGTATGCATTGAAATCATAAATGATCTGATCTAAAGGCTCTAAAACTGAGGTGCTATATGCTGGTAAATATCGAACGTCAACGTTCTTTAAACTTATCTGCTTATGGGCTGTGGCATTGTCTACGAATAAGATTACTTTTCTATTTTGTTGAATCATTTCTTCATCAAAAGCTAGCATTATTTCAGTCCAAATGTCCTGTGTCATCCATGCCTTGTTTTGCGAAAAATACTTAATTTTTTTATTTTAAAAACATCAAGGCTGTTTTGGTTTACCTATGGCAAACATAGTCACCAGTTGCATTGAACAAAAGGAGTAAAGTTTTACGTTCTTTTTATGACGTCATTCCAGAGATTTTAAACTCCTATTGAGTGTTGATGAGAGCAATGCTTTGAAAAGTAGTCCCGTTTCATCGGCATTAAATATGTAACTTGCCTTGTACCCAGCGGTCAAATTTGGGAGAATTTCTTGATTATTGTCAACTGCTTGCTTATCAGCAAATCTTGCCGCACCATAAATCTTTTTATACCCGCCACCAAAAAAATGGTGGGGGTATATTCATTTTGTCATTCCGTTTGTAACACATCGAAATATCCATTTTAAACCCTATAAAGTATATATATTCTGAATCAGGGTTTGATTTGATGACGATCTAGCTATGTCCGTCCGTCTGTCCTTCTGTTGAAAGCACGATAGAGGTCACACCGAAAAAGCTAGGGGGCTCAAATTTTGCCAGAATCTTTCTTTTAGACAAGGTTAGTTTGGTATTGAAAATGAAAATGAAATATGAATATGAAAATATTAGAAACAGAGTTATAGCTCGAAAAGCAAGAGTAGGTCGAAAAAACCGTGTCCTTCCAACATCGAATAAAATGGAATTATGTCCAAACGCATTAACGTAGACTCATGAAACTTGGAATATATGCTTCCTGAGTAAAAACAATATTTTTCCCCGAAAATTATCTAAATCTATGTCACACTATCGCAAAAACCAGCAGTGGTTCCCATTCAACGAACTAAGAAGGCCTTCACAGATTTTCTAACATTTTATACAGACCTGATTTGCAGAAACTTAAATATTTTTTACAATTCTCCCAATTGTGGACGAATTTGAACGATTATGTTGATCAAAAGAATTACGAAGTGCACAAAATGCATTTTGATTTAAACGCTTATTTTTATAAAAAACCTGAATAACTTTAAAGAGTTGCTCATTTGCGTATCTTTCCACGGATCAAATTGAGTAAGTTTGAGATTGAGAAATGTCAAATAAAATGCAGAAAACAAATTTAAAGACTAGCTGTAGTTCACCTTCAACATGGGCCCTTAAAATTTAACCACCCTCTACAAAGAAAGTGATACATATTTTATTATAAAGAGATTATTCCATAGCGATTAACAAAATAATAAATATTGTGCTTTAAATGTACACAAAATTGGTGGTGGGTATAAAAGATTCGGCACAGCCGAATATAGTGCTCTTACTTGTTTAAACTAATCCCCTCTCTCCGTTGCCATTGGTATAGCCAGCCAGGTGTATGATATAAATTTTCGTTCAGGGCAATGTCAAATTGTTTGGCCTTTTCCATTAGCATATTGTTTGATCAAACCACTTCGATAATGCCTTATTCTTTTGTTTATTTTCGACTCGATTTTTTCTTTGCGACATATACATATTGATGTTTTGCTGCTTTGAATCATAGCACTTTTGTCTCTTAGAATAAAATTATGGTGCATAAAAGCGATAAATACATATAAGCGAAATGCATATAGACGAAATTTTTATGTATATTTTAAATTACAAGCTGAAATTGCACAGGCTTGGATGCATAAAAGCGAGAAATGCTTATAACCGACGTGCATATAAGCGATAAATACTTATATAAAACTTCAGAGGTCTTCATCTCGAAAACTAAGGCCCATACATGCATGTATTTTGTTATTGTAACAAAAACAAAACACATGTAAAATTCCAACGCTTGACGCTCAACGCTCTTGTTTAGGTTTTCGACAATATTATTACCTAAAATTTTCTTCTCATTTTTAAATTTTCTATCGATCTACATATGTATTTTTCAATTGAAGTTGAACAGATTTTTTAAAAAAATATAATCAGGGAATAAAAAAAATATTGAATAAATTGTTTTGACAACAAAAAAGAATTACATCGTCCAAATTTCGAGATCTTTTTATTGATTTTATATGATATTTATTCAAGCTTGAGATCAGGGTAACATATTACCCTGAAAAAGCTACCCATTGTTTGGCAGCGAAATATTGGTTACTAATTAGTAATTTTTTATAAAAAAAACAAAACACTGATCTCAAGCTTGGATAAATATCATATAAAAAAAAAACGAATTACCTAAATAAAATTTGAATTCAAACGAATTAGGCAGAAATGAGTTGCAATTCATTTTCCAACTTAAATAAATTTGTCAAATGATTTGGAATTCGTTTTCAATTCAAACAAATTGTAATTCATTTCTAATTTAAATGAATTTTTATACATAAGTAAATAGCAATTAATTTCTCATTCATTTGAATAAATCCTACTATCCTACTAATATAATAAATGTGAATGTTTTGATGTTTGCATGTAAGTAAGTAAGTCTAAGTTTGTATGGCAGTAAGTCTACCTTCTATATCTATATAGAATTCTATTCTATTTGAGTCCTACTTAATCCTACTAATATAATAAATGTGAATATTTGGATTGTGACTCAATCACACAAAAACGGCTGAACGGAACTAAATGAAATTCGGCACATAGATAGATAACAACCTTGATTAACATATAGGCTACTTTATTATTATTATTATTATTATTATTATCCTTTATTAAAAACTTATTCATTTTATCAATATCATTAACAGAGTTATGAGAATTTACATATAGTATTACAACAATTAACATCTGATTAATTAAATAAAGAAACTACTAATATCACAGATTTAAGGAAAAGTTGTTCATAAAAAACCTCGCATCAACTTAGAAGTTATAAGAGATTTTAAAACAATCACTGAAATGTGTCTTTTAAACAAAAGACCCTCAGTGGTTGTTCAGCAAATTTCTTATTATTTCAAGATTTGAACTTCTGCATTTTTCAATGAATTAAACATTTTGAAGTCAAAGTTTCTATGTAGAAGATAAGTTGGATATCTAAAAGGTAGATTTTGTATTATTTTCAAGTTTTTATTTTGAATGATTTGCAATTTTTTTGTATGCGTTTTAGCAGCCGTTTGGGACCAGATTTGATAATCGGTCGAATACTCATTTTGTAAATAAGAACTTTGTTCTTTATATTAAGATTTGATCTTCGGCCAATTAGGGGGTATAAGGCACGACTACACTTAATTGCCTTCTTGCAAATGTAATTAACATGCTGTTTGAATAAAAGTTTTCTGTCAAGGATTACTCCTAGATATTTAATTTCGTCCTTCAATGGGATAATTGTTCCCCTAGACGATAAATATCTAGTAGGAAAGCGTTTTCGCGATTTGTTGATTGGAAATATAATTGCTTGAGTTTTATCGTCATTGACTTTTAATTTAAGATTATTTTCCATTCTTCTAATTATTGCATTCGAGACTTTACTGCAACAAATAAAGCCGCTGTCATCCGCGTAAAAAGCTGCATCATGGTCTCTTCTTAGAGTAACATAAGATGTATATATCGAGTATAGTGTAGGGGATAATACTGATCCCTGCGGCAAGCCCGCAAATATTTGCCTTTCACTAGAAAATTTGTTATTGACAGATACAACAAACGTACGTTTATCTAAAAAGCTTTTGATAAGTTTATGAAGGTAAATTGGAAAATTTAACGTATTTAATTTATACACTAGTCCATCATGCCAGATTGAGTCAAAAGCTTTTTCGATATCAAGAAAAACGACTCCAGTACTTTTTCGATCACTTTTATTACATTCAAGAAAGTTAACAACTTCTCTTAAGTTGATGTACAGTGGAGTGCTCTTTTCGAAAACCAAATTGTTCTTTATTTATGATATTATTGCAATTTGAAAAATCTAAAATTCTGGAGTGAATAATTTTCTCGAACATCTTATCCAATAGGCTTAGATTACTTATTGGCCTATAGCTGGCGGGCAATTTAGGATCCTTTCCAGATTTGTGGATTGGAATTACCTTAGCCATTTTAAAAACGTGTGGGAAGTACCCATTGCTCAGGCAGAAGTTAAATAATTTACTTAAGATTTCAAAAAAGGAGTCGGGCATATTTTTAAGTATTATACTGTTAATCCCATCTAAGCCAGGAGCTTTATTATTTTTCAGCAAATGGACAAATGATTTGACTTCAGCCAAATTTGATTAAGGTCATTAATGTATCTTGATACAACCGAGTCCATGGGTGATGGATTGTTAATAGTAATGGTATGTGAACTAGCAAATACGTCAGCTATTGCATTTGACTTTTCGACGTCAGAATTCAGAATTGATCCATCTACATGAAGTTTAGAATATGTAGAATTCTTGCCTTTTAAAGTTTTGGTTAATTTCCAAAACTTTTTGGAACCGGTAGGCAGATTTGAAATGAATTTCGACCAAGACTCATTCCTGTCTTTATTCAGGTGAAAGTCAATAAGCATATTTAGCTGTTTCATCTTTGGAATTTACGTCTATATTTGTTTTTCTGAGCAATTAGCATTTTGCTTATTTCTGAAATTTGCCGTTGCAAGGGGTTTCTATGACCAACTGGTATTCTATTGGTAGCTTATTTTACAATATACAAATTTTCGTACATTTTGGTCTAAAACTGCTTTCCTAATTCATAGATATTGGTAATTTTCGGGGGGAAATATTATACTCAGGATATATACATTCAAAATTTTATGACTCTACGTTAACGCGTTTGGACACAATTGCATTTTTTGTTGGAAGGACACGGATTTTTTTACTTACTCTTTCATTTCGAGCTATAACTCTTTCTCTAATATTCCGATTTTTCCCATTTTCAATACCAAACAAACATTGTGTATGAAATATTCTGGCAAAATTTGAGCCCTCTAGCTTTTTTGGTCCGACCTCTATCGTGCTTTCAAAAAACGGACGGACGGACATGGCCAGATCGTCATAAAATGAAACATCGATTCAGAATATACATATATACTTTTATACAACAAGTTGTAGCTTATTACTTGCCAGGCATAATTAAATAATATTTAAAAAATTTAACCAATATAAGAAACAAAGGTAAATTTAAAAATGAAATAATAAAAAACTGAATTAAAAACGTTTGCTTTCAGAGCAACGCAACAAAGTTCTTAAAAGATGGTTTTTAATTTTATAATTTTTTAAAATTCTTATAAGAGTATGCCGCAATATACAAATTTTAATTCAAGCTGCATATAATGCACACATCCTGATGACTGAAATATGGTAACATGCTCCAAATGCATCGGTGGTTTTCATCATACTTTTGGGGCTATACATGAAAGCGTTGATATATTCACAGGGGTTTGCCAAAGATGTATGGAGCAACAATAAGATATTTCTAAACCTTACCTCATTTAGCTGAATTTGCGATAAGATATGACTACTGCAACGCAGCAGACGGATACAGTTATTTTCCGACAAGAGGACACTGCCATATGCAGTGCAACACAACCATCTGCTTTGCATCTCAATTTAAGCATAGAAAAACAACTTCAATTGCAACTGCTTTAGGAGGAGAGACAATTGAGAAAAGAATATCTGCAGCGCAAATACGATTCACTTTGATCTAGTAATAATGATAGTCACTCGATTCCCAACAGCAGGCATACATATATCAAATGTTTGCCCGGTGGCAGAAAATAATAATCATACTAGTATAAATACAAAATTGCCATAAAACTGTGAGTTTGAATAGAGTGCAGAACAACTGCCAAAGTGTTAAGACAAATCAAACAACTGACAAAAATTCACCTAACAATTGTCAGTCAGCTAATTTGATAAAAAAAATTTTTGTTTATGAATGCTTATCGCAGACACCAACCATTCTTAATTTTTCTACAATTTAAAGTTATATGACATATGAACGCACCACAAATCAACTATCAAAGCAGTACCTCAGCTGACTGCCAAAATACAAATTTATTTGCTAAACCTTGTTAAAAGCTTGAGAAATGTCTATGAAGAATGATGATGTCCTTAAAAGCCTGTCTGATAAGAATAACTATTTGATGAACCTGTTCTATGCTGCCATGATCTTTTCGGAATCCAATTTGATGAACGGGAATGATGTGGTGGTCGTTTAGATATGGGGACAACGCATTTAACAATATTTTCTCAAAGAGCTTTGATAAAATTGAAAGTAAGCTTATCGGGCGATAAGATGACTCTTGGCTAGTGTCCTTACCTGGCTTAGGTATCATAGTTATTTCTGATATTTTCCGTGATTAATGGAATTGAATATGAATAAAACCAGCTTAAGGGCAGATTTTGATAGTTCATGTATAATTTTTTCTGAAATTTTGTCCATGCCAGGGGATTTATTTGTTTTCAGTTTTTTTGACTGCTGAAGTTAGGGACGAGAAACGAATTTTCATTGGGAAAAAAACGCGGACTTTAATATCTGGTAAAGTTGTGCATAAGCTGGAAATATTAGGCGTAAACGCTCTTTCGAGATGATCAGCAAAAACTTCAGCTTTGTCTTAATGGGACCTAGCCTAGTTACCATCGCTAAACCGAATTGCAGATTCTTTTATAATTGGATTTTTAAGTTTTTTAGTGGCCTTCTAAAGACTATAATCCGTGAATTTTGTTGCGTCTAAACCTTCTAAATATGCTTTTGGAGCTGATTGCTAGGTTCTCCAAAAGAGCACTATGAAGGGTTCTTTGTCAGTGACTAAGTTGTCTTTTAAAGGTTGGCGAGCGGTGTAGTTGCATTGTCTTCTTAGATTTCTCTTTTCCTTTATAAGGTTTTGAATGGTTGTTGAAAATTTATTTTTAGAGCCGTTATAGCATTTAAAAGGTGTAGCTACTTTAGATCCAGTTAATAACGTTTCGAGAATACGTTTATAGCATTAGTATAACAGTTGGAGAGTGGTCAGAGGACAGGTCGAACAAAAGGACTGTAGTCAGTTGATCGCCTGATTGCCTTTGATGTTTTTTATTACTGCAAAATCAATTAGATTAGGAGTCTTTTGTAGGTCTGTAGGCCAATAAGTGGGCTGTTCACCAGGTATAACGTCAAGTTCGGGAGATAAAATAGCTTTTAATAGCTGCCTGCCCTTCGGAGTAATGAGTCTTGAGCCCCAGTATGTGTGTTTAGCGTTGTTATCTCCTGCCGCTATAAATTTGTTGCCTAGCGTTTTGCAAAAAGTAATAAATTGGTCATCTGTTATTTTGTATCTTGGGGGACAGTACACAGAAGATATATTTAAGTTTAGGTCCAAGGTCCAGCTTAAGCATATGATATGTTATTAGTAGGAGTGGGTTGGCAGAGGAACTATGTTGTGTAGATAAATTATTATTTTATTTTTATTACTTTTTCCACTAATGATAATTTTTTCAAGTTTCGAATGGACATTATAGCTATATGCGGAGACATCGCCGATATATTTCACAGAATTAAAGTTCGAAAAGAAGATGCTTGTTCACAACGAATCAACATTATGTCGATGACTTTATTGATTCAGCAAAAGCGATTAAGTTAGCTCTAATTTATCGTGAATTGGTGGTGTTTTCATGCGTAATAGGTCCTAAAAGAGAAGTACTAATGTCTGTGTTTGACCACTGGACTTCGTAGCATGTTTTATCGCATATATCAAGGTTATTCTACAGGATATATGGTGGCCAGGAATTGCATGGGATGACGCTCTTAATGATGAATTCAACTTGAAGTGGAGAAACTTTACAGCAAATAGCGGAGTTGCATACTTTCGTTGACGAGAGTGAAGACTCCTAGGCAGCTGTTATTTTCGAACTGAATAGGTTGGTAAGGTTGAAATTAAATTTATTGCCGTAAAATCAAAAGTAGCTCCGCTCCGACCACTCTAAGTCCCAAAACTTTAATTGCAGGCTGCGGTAATCGGTACAAGGCTTATGAAAGTAGTTAGCTGTCACAATATAAAGTTGAAAAGGGAAGTAATGTGGACTGACACAAGAAGTGATGTACACTGGCTTGAAGATGATCCACGAAAAAATTAACAGTTTGTCATGTTTTGTATTGCCGAGATTTTAAAATTTACAGACGCTATCGATTGGCGGTGGGTTCTCAGTAACATGAATGTTGCAGATTATGACATTTAGTTTAGATCACCTAATGATACTTACAACGAGTGGTTTAGTGTCCCCTCATGGTTACAAAAAACTGATAATGAGTGGCCTAGAAACGTTAATCAAACTAAAGAGAAATATTTGAAACAAACATTGCATAAATTCGGGCGCGGCATTTAAATATTTATTTTTGTAAGTTAAATATTATGGTGGTGTTGGAAATTGTAAATGAAATCCGTCAAGTTTATTTTATCGTTAAACTGAGAGTGGCCTTTAAATTTAAAAATGGCACCAGAAATTCCTTTTACATACGTCGGAAAAGACATTTCGGCCTTATAGCAGTTACTTTTGGCAGGTAGTCTTTAAAGCGATGGGAGTTATATTAAACTGCCTTACCATCGAGCAATACATATCGAGATTCTTTTTTTATGTGCTTAAGAAATTTCATAGCAAATCGTGGATTGTCAGAAGAGCTACAATGGAACTAATTTTCGAGGTGCTGATCGTTTTTGCAGAGTTGAATTAAAAAAAAACATTAACTTTAACGTAACGTAAACCGATTTGGCATGAAAAAGAATATCTTGGAAGTTTAACCCACCAGCAGCTCCTCATATGAGAGGAGCGTGGGAATAGACCTTCAGTACAGCTAGCAATATTAAATGTCGGTGATGAAATTGAAATTGTTACCGACAAAATTTAGGAAAGTTTCAATTATTTTTTATTAAGCTTTAAAGATAACCCTAATTACAACTATGAAAATAAATTGTCTCACTAACACTTAAAATATGTACATATGTATTATAAATGTAGCTTTAATGTACTGAAATTGTATACAACAAGTTATTACTTGCGATGAATAATTAAATAATATTTGAACATTTTAAACCAATAATAAGAAACTAAGGTAAATTTAAAAATAAAATAATAAAAAAACTGAATTTAAAACGTTTGCTTTCAGAATTTTAATGCAACGCAACAAAACTCTTGAAACTTGTTTTTTTTTTCATTTAACAATATCTTTACCGCAGACATCCCATCATTTTCCAATTGTATCACGTCTATTTATACAGATGACACGTCAATTCTTAGTTCCTAGATATATACCTAGCAAATATTAGTACAAACTTACAGCTTGCTCTAACTGGTCTAAGGAATTATTTAAAAAAATGGAAAATTTTAATAAATTCTATGGCCCATCAGTGACAGATCAGTATTTGTTTTTTAAGACTTCCCAGCAACATATAACAGATGGCCCTTAAAAGATAAACGACAATCTATCATAACTCTTAACCCTCTTAACCCACTGGTAACGCCAAGAACCAACCAACAAAATATATAACATTGTTCAATAATTTTTGGATTTACTTTGCTCTGTGACTTTGAAATTGTTTTTTGATTCAAGAACAACTATTTGTGCTTTTTATCACATCAAAAAAACTTTATTTGACAAGTGTGCATTTAGTAGTGTGTGTCTACTTCTAGCGAAAACACTTGTGCAAAATTGTGTGTATTGTGAAGGAAGTTTTGGTGTTATATTTTCATAAACCTTAACGGACAAAAATATGTCCATAGTCGTTGTATTGTTAAAAACACACAGTAAGTATTTGAAGCATATGAATTGTGTCTAAGTGATATTTTTTTGGTAATTTTTGGTTTTTGGTCTAAATATGTAAACTCGATTGCATGGTCTGAAAGCGAAGATGGTGCGGATTTTTCAGGTGATGACACAGCACTAGATCCAGATTTCGACTTCGAAGCGGCTCTTCGTTATGAAAGGCATTTAAAAGATGAAGCAAGAGAAGTGCTGGATGCAGGCAATATTGAAAGCGGTGCAGTTAGTGATGTGAATGATGTAGATATCACTAATAATATTTCCATTACTGCACACAGTGATTCAGACGTTGAACCAAATCAAGGTAATGATTAGTAAAAATATGATTCTTCAACAGAATTATACCTAAATGGAATTTCAATGTCCTACAGGTGTTGAATCGGAGCATGTTATTGTTGGAGATCGTTCACGATGGCAAGAATATACGACCATGTTTGAAGTTATCGCTATCGAAAAGGACTTTAATGTTTTCAAAAAGCCATTATGGCGAAAAAGCTATTTGCAAATGTTTGAAAATGTGGTCAAATTTCGAGGGGATGAAAACTTGACACCAGAAAAATTGGAGCTGAGTTCTCCACTTCAGTTTTTCTCGTGTTTTTTCTGACGACATTATTTCAAATATTGTAGAGCAGAGCAATTTATACGCCATACAAAAAGATATTGCAAAACCTTTGACTACCACTCCCGAAGAAATCAAGTGGTTCATGGGGATTAATTACACTGCTCTGCAGCAAAATCCTCTATTTAATAAAACTATGTGGACTATATGGATTTTGACGCGCTGAACTCAAATCCGTTGTCGGTTTTTTTCCATCAGATCGGTATTTTTTGTATAGGCGTGGCAAATTTTCCCCCCTAAATTAGTCAGGTACAGACACATATTTAATCTTAACTCGAGAACCAGTCATCCGATTTTCAAAGATAAAACACCAAAAAATGTGTAATAAAATTTTTTTTATTTTAATGGAACACAATTTTTCTCAATCTCTTATCGTTTTGGAGTTATTTAGAAATTAATGGAGAAAAAAAATATTTTTCGTGCAAAATTCGTAATATTTTTCAATTTAAAAATGAAATTAAGAAAAATATAAAGCAAATATTCAACATTTTAAACTTTTTTCTGAGAGCTACTTGTCTTGGAAATAAAAAAAGCCATAAACCATAAAAATCGGTTAAAAAATGTAGATTTTATTGTCAATATACCGCAGGTACCCAATATTGTAATGCAACCAGCCTTACATATGATATATGTAACATTTCGTTATGTGAGCAGGTAATGGAACTAAAATACAACGGTATTTTACATAGTTCTTGGAATTAATATTTATAACAGTATTTTTCAATTACTTGTGATTTCAAATTAAGAAGATTAGGGTAGATTCTGGTATTTATTGTATATATAGAAGCTAATGGGCAATAAGTAAGTCACTTTTAATTTGAATATCGTGCGGTTAAAATCGGCAACAGTAAATAGATCTTATAGTGTACTCTGTTATTGTGTAAAGAAATAAAGCAATTAAAGAATCCACAAACGCTTTCATATTACAAAATGTCAAGGATTTGTAACAAATCTCTAAATTTATTTTGCTACGTATGTGGCGATCTAACTTTAAGTTCTCAACGGGACACAATATCTTCCAAGCTTAAAGATGCTTATTGCCGTTATTTTGGGTTTCCTATCGATGATAGAGATAAAAATTGGCTGCCGAAAATATGTTGTAGTAGCTGTGGTAAGTCTTTAAGAGGTTGGTTAAAAGGAAGTCATAAGTCTTTATGAAGCCGTTTATAAAGCCAGCGATTTGGAGTGAACCACAAAATCATCAAAATGATTGCTACTTTTGCCATACTAAAACACGTGGGTTTACGAAAAAAACAAAGAATAAAGTTTCATAACCAAATACTTCATGCGTCAAACGGCCAGTTTTCCAGTTTAAAAGTATATTTTTACCTCCATTGCCTCCTACAGACGATGACGAAGATGGGTTGTCTGCAGCAACTGAATCCTCTTACGCCAGCATGGGTGTTTCTTCGCATTCATTTGGAAGTCCAACGAGTAAACCTTATTTTCCAAATTAAACTGATATGAATAACTAAAAAAAACTTAAAAAAAACCTAGTCTGAGCTTCTTGTATCCCAATGAAATGAATGGAGTTTGGTGCAAACGGACGTTAACGTCTCTTACTTTCGAGATAAAGAACAACCTTTTTTAATATATTTCAGCAAAGAGGAAGGTTTGATATTTTGCGATAATGCTGATGGACTTTTGCGACAACTGTGTTTCAGTCATAAATCTCAGGATTGGCGGCTTGTTAATTATTCATCCAAGACAAGTTTGAAAGCCGTTTTTCTTCACAATGGCAACAAATTTCCATCGGTCCCACTCGCGTATGCAAGAAATATGAAAGAAAACTATTGTAGCATGAAGATGATACTATAAAAAATTAAATATTCACATTACTCATGGAATCTGCAGATTTTAAAGTCGTAGCAATGTTAAATGGATTGCAAAGTGGATATACTAAGTTTTATTGCTTCTTATATAAATGGAATAGCCGCGCAAAAGAAAAACACTACAATGTTAAAATTTGACCGAAAAGAGTAAATTTTATTCCAGGAAAAAATGTAGCAGAAGAGCCTTTAAAACAAAAGGAACAAACTCTTCTCTTCATAGAAAGGTAGGCCTAATGAAAAATTTTGTCAAAGCAATGAACAAGGATGATGAAGCCTTTCTATACATTAAGAGCAAATTTCCTAGAATCAGAGATGCTAGGGTAAAAGGAGGCATATTTGTAGGTCCACAGATAAGACAGCTTATGAAGGACGAGGTCTTCAGAACGAAATTGAATGATGTGGACAAAAGGGCATGGGCAGCTTAAGCTACTTTTTTATTTTAACAATGTTTCCTAAATAAAAATTAATAATTATTAACAAAATTTTTGTGTTATTTTAAGTAAAATAGCCTGCAAATATTTTAATTTTTATTGTAATTTGAAGTTATCTACGGGTAACGACAGGGTAGGTGCTTTAGGCGAGGCGTTGCTACAAGATTACAATCTGGCAAATTTTTTTTGCTTGTATTTGTTTTTGTTGTACGAAAATAGATAGAAGTAAAAAGTTGCCATTCATTGTTGCTACAAGTCGCTTTAGTGCGCCCACTCTGACGTTGTTTGCTGCATTACACATATTTGGTCAATATTGGGTTCCTGCGGTAAATTAAAAATAAAATCTACATTTTTTAACCGATTTTTATGGTTTGTAGCTCTTTTTATTTTCAAGTTAAGTAGCTCTCAGAAAAAAGTTTAAAATGTTGAATATTTGCCTTATATTTTTTTTAATTCCATTTTTAAATTGAAAAATATTACGAATTTTGCACGAAAAATTTTTTTTCTCCATTAATTTCTAAATAACTTCAAAACGATAAGAGATGGAGAAAAATTTTATTCCATTGAAATAAAAACAATTTTGTTACATATTTTTTGGTGTTTTATTTTTGAAAATCGGATGACTGGTTCTCGAGTTAGGATTAAATATATGTCCGCACCTGACTTAAATAAATACAATTTTGTTACACATTTTTTGGTGTTTTATTTTTGAAAATCGGATTACTGGTTCTCGAGTTAGGATTAAATATGTGTCTGTACCTGACTAATTTAGGAGAAAAATTTGCCACGCCCATAAAAAAAAATCCCGATCTGATGGAAAAAAACCGACAACGGATTTGAATTCAGCGCGACAAAATCCATATAGTCCACATCGTTTTATTAAATGGGAAGACAAAAAATTATTTTTTGCAGAGCAGTGTTATTATATTTCAAGTGGGGAGAATATGGTTTCAGTACTATTATGGAATCAATGTCGCGTAATCGTCACGAAAAAATAAGGCAGGGCTTACATTTTAATGATAATAACAGAATGTCGGGTCGGCAGGATGTACTGATGCCAAAAATGTGGGGTACATGTGTTTTTCGTCAGAAAAAAATTGTTTTTCTGAGTTTCATCAAAATTAAAAGCTTTATGTAATGTTAATGAGTTTTCCTTTGTTATATTTTTTATATCGTCGAATAAAGTTTTTTAATTTTTTGTTTAAAAAATATTTGTGGTAGAAACTAATTATATTTAAATTTTCAACTCTGGGTACCTATTGGTACCGCCAGGAACCAACCAGGTATTTTTCGAATTTTTCAGGTAAATATCACTTATGAACAAAGCTGTTGAACAAAAGTTGCTTTGAAAAGCAAGTTTTATAACATTAATTTTGTTCAGCTAAAAAAAAAAATCAGGATATTAAGGGTTAAGATATTAAGGCAAAGGTTTCGTCTGAATACAACACGATCCCGAATTAAATTTTATAGATTCCATTGACTTGCGACTAGATGTTAAAATCGCCTCAGTTTTTTGGTCAGCGAGCCTTGAATTAGCAAATCCTAACCAGAAGCGCACAATCTCTATCATTGCGTTAGTAATGGTTGTAATCTCCTCTTACTCCTTTGCGACACATATTAGGGCTAGGTCATCGGCAAAACCGCAGATGCAGTATGAACCACTACGTTCAAAGCCGAATAAGTTATCAGATATGCCTTCTACGCACTTAATATATTTCTCCAGCCTCCTAGCTTCCTACAGTTTCCCAAACGTATCAATCTTATAGACTCGGTGGTAGGAGAAGGGATCCTCCTGAGGTTTACCCTGTTTCAATAACAAAACAAGCTTTTGTCTTTTCGACATACTTGAAAATATACCATTGCGTACACACGCATTTATCAAATGGATAACCTGATCAGGGCAGTACTTAAAAGTCTTCCTTACTACCGTATTTGGTATGCTATCCAAACCAGGCGCTTTGCTGTCCTTAAAATCGTTAAAATTGCCCATGGCAGCTTCAATGTCAACTATCGTGACAAGCGGGAAGTCAAAAACCCTGTTCACACACTTGAGCTTTTTTGTTACCAGCTTATAATTCACACATCATGGGTTATTTTCAACCTCTTCACACATCTGTACAAAACATGCCCTCTTACTCCTATGCGCATATATTGCTCACGGTGCTCGTCATTCCCTGGCCAAGCATCGGCTTCTTGTGTCGTCTGGCTCGGATACATTCAGACTGTAGTTAGGAAAATTCACCGTTCCACCTTGTTCGCACTCATTCTCCTTTTTATCGTAGACGAATCGTATGCCTTAAATACTCTACTTATGAGTTGCGCAGCCATTGATTCAGGTTGCCTTTGCAGACTCATATTTTCTACTGCCACTCTAAATAATTCCTATCAAGGCTATCTGTTTTCCATCCTGAAATAACATTTTTTTTTTTTTTTTATATTTATTTATTAAAACTTATTAATTTTATCAATATCGTTAACAGAGTTATGAGAATTTACATATAGTATTACAACAATTAACATCTGATTAATTAAATAAAGAAACTACAAATATCACAGATTTAAGGAAAAGTTGTTCATAAAAAACCTCGTATCAACTTAGAAGTCATAAGAGATTTTAGAACAATCACTGAAATGTGTCTTTTAAACAAACAAACATTTTAAAGTTAAAGTTTCTATGTAGAAGATAAGTTGGATATTTAAAAGGTAGATTGTGTATTATTTTCAAGTTTTTATTTTGAATGATTTGCAATTTTTTTTGTATGCGTTTTAGCAGCCTTTTGTGACCAGATTTGACAACCATAGGTCACAATCGGTCGAATACACATTTTGTAAATAAGAACTTTGTTCTTTATATTAAGATTAGATCTTCGGCCAATTAAGGGGTATAAGGCACGGCTACACTTAATTGCCTTCTCACAAATGTAATTAACATGCTGTTTAAATAAAAGTTTTTTGTCAAGGATAACTCCTAAATATTTAATTTCGTTCCTCAATGGAATTATTGTTCCCCTAGACGATAAATATCTAGTAGGAAAGCGTTTTCGCGATTTGTTGAATGGAAATATAATTGCTTGAGTTTTATCGTCATTGACTTTTATTTTCCATTTGTCATAGTATTTACGAATTAATTTAAGATTATTTTCCATTCTCCTAATTATCGCATTCGACACTTTACCGCAACAAATATAGGCGCTATCATCCGCGTAAAAAGCCGCATCATGGTCTCTTCTTAGAGTAACATCGGATGTATATATCGAGTATAGTGTAGGGGATAATACTGATCCTTGTGGCAAGCCCGCAGGTATTTGCCTTTCACTAGAAAATTTGTTATTGACAGATACAACAAACGTACGTTTATCTAAAAAGCTTTTGATAAGTTTTTGTAAATAATTTGGAAAATGCAACGTATTTAATTTATACACTAGTCCATCATGCCAGCTTTTCGATATCAAGAAAAACGACTCCAGTGCTTTTTCGATTACTTTTATTACATTCAATAAAGTTTATAACTCTATTAAGTTGATGTACAGTGGAGTGCTCTTTTCGAAAACCAAATTGTTCTTGATTTATAATATTATTGTAATTTGAAAAATCTAAAAAAATCCTGGTGTGAATAATTTTCTCGAACACCTTATCTAATAGGCTTAGAATACTAATTGGTCTATAGCTGGAGGGTAATTTAGGATCCTTTCCAGATTTGTGGATTGGAATTACCTTAGCCATTTTAAAAACGAGTGGGAAGTACCCATTGCTTAAACAAAAGTTAAATAGTTTACTTAAAATTTCAAAAAAGTAATCGGACATATTTTTAAGTACTATGCTGTTAATCCCATCTAAACCAGGGGATTTATTATTTTTTAACAAATGGACAAACGATTTGACTTCAGACAAATTTGTAAGTTCAATACTTGTATCATCGGTAAGAGTTTGATTAAGGTCATTAATGTATCTTGATACATCCTGAAATAACATCAGAGTGTATAATCATTGCATAATCGCTCAATTCCTCTCTGATATCAATCAATATGGCATTGTGATCGCTGTGTGTATATTCTGGGCATGCGATTCGCCTCTTAAGAAAGTTTGCTTATTTCCGTTGTTTAACAGCATCACATTCAGTGTAGAAAGCTTCTTAACCACTAGAATCTGTGCACGGGTAGCCCTATTTTATCGTTCACGCAGTGAAGGCGCCGGAAGTAATTACGGGACCCCTTGAGCATGCATAATAAACTTAAATAAGGAATATCTCGGGAGAATGTAACAACTATAGATACAAATCCCATGCCTACTAAGCCGAGTAAAACCAGTTAATTGTGAGGCAGGATCCCGCAGCCTCGACTCTTTGATCAACCATATTGCCGACGTCTTGGTAATGTCCGATAACCAATCAACTGCGTTCCGGCATTGATATGGTTCACTTAGGAGTGCTAATCATCTCCCAAACACTCTGTTTCATCGGATTCTGTGCTGCCTGACAATGATTTAGATATAGTTGTCAGACTCTCATTTCCGCTGTCTTAGCCATTCAATCGCTCTCTATTGTAATTTTTCAGCGTAATCATTCTGACTTTTGCACCTACTCGCGGTATGACCAAAGTCCAAACATTTAGAGTATGTAATTGGTGTCATCTCGTATTCTAAATATCACCCATATAATACTTATCTTAGCGGTCTTAATGAGGTGGTTTCCCTATATGTGTTCCCCTATATGGTTTTCTCAGAGATTAAATCACTGACGGTCGTAACGCACTAAATCTATCGGTAACTTTTTAAAGAAAGTTTGGCCTCCTTATCCACCGTCTGAGCCTTTGGTAAGCCATCTTCCTAACTACTCCACACGTAGCCTTCAGGTACAATGCATGAATTTCGCGTGTAATTGAGTTAATATCCCTATTGATATTGCTTCTTGTCTTTATGAACTGTAGAAGCTTTTCTATTCCATCATCAGGTTTTTTTTATTACTTGGGTGTTACCACTTTAAGCCACTTCAGTAAGTGGCGTGCTCTTATCAGCATCAGAAGTGCAAAGTTCCCTTGGTGGTGATCTTATTACAGAGATTCACTTTCACCAAAGTTAAAAATTGTTTATCTTTAAAAATTTATCTCTACACACATTTATATTTAAAACGACTTTGTTCTACACATATTTTTATTTATTTTATTTAAGGGCCAATGTCACTTTTTTGCTCTTTTGAGTTAATCATTGCATTAGATTTGTTTTCTTGCTCTATTTCATTATGGTAAAACAGCTTAAGTCATACTTAACCCAGAACAGCTTCATAAATAAAATGCTGGTCAATGTCACTATAAAAGCATATAAAAAAGTTAAAGTTCAATTCAAGTTTTCTGAAAAGTAATTATTTTGACATTGGCCCTTTTAGCCCCAAGCCACAGATATAGAAAAGAGTAACGTGACTGACTGACTGATGCATCATCGCATAGCCCAAACGCAAAGAGTTTGAGGCATGAAATTTGGACAATCGGTTTCTCTTTCAATGTATAGCTCCACTAAGAAGGGATTTTTGGAAATTCGTACTTTAAGGGGGTAAAATCGATAATCTTATACCTTCTAAACTAAAAATGATACAAAATTAATTTAAAAGTTTTGTAATTTCCTCAAAAAATAAGCTGGCAGGTGTCTGGCCTTTTTTTGAATTGTCAACCCTTAAGGGAAAAAACGGCTAAAAACAATAATTTGGTACTTTTTTGGTACCCTATGTAACTTCCAAACACAACGAGTTAGATTGAAATTTTAACCAAACAGCAACCCTTTTACTTTTGTTTGTTATTATCTTTCATTTTATCACTATTTTTGTCCTGCTCTAGCCACCAGTTTGGTAGCGATAAGAAGCGATAAGTAGTTACCGAATTCAATTAACTTAAGTCCCGGGAGTTAAATATATGATATTTACAACCAACATGTAACCACCGATCAGAGAGTGCTGATGATGAAATCGTAGCTGGTTTCGAAAATGCATTCCACTCGGCTAGTGTCGGTAAAAATATAATTTTTCAGATTTATTCTTTCATTTATTACAATAAAAAAAAAAAAATTCTTTGTAAAAATAAAGAATATTACAATATGAACTTAAACCTGATTAAAAAATTTAAATATTAGTTTAAACAAAAAAGTTCGATAAAATAAAAACTCAATTTCCAAACACAAAGCTAGTAAAATAATACAAACTGTATTATTTAATCAGCGAAAAAGTATTAATAGGATTTCGGCACTTATTTTAAATTCGCATGTATAAGGGGTAAAAATTTCCCTATTTTTGATACTTGTTTTAAAAACAACTTTTCTAATATTATTCAATGGGATAAATTTTGATAATTATTTTTGCCTAATAGAATATGGACAATTATTTAGGTAAAACTTTTTGGGGGATAAAAAAGGTACCAAAAAGATGAAAATACTGGAAAATGTGTATAATTCGTAATTACAGTGCCAATTTTCATAAAATTTTTAGTTGGGATTTTACCAGAAATAAAAAATTATGTAAATTAGTAAAAATTTAAATAGATATTTGAACATAGTCTATAGTCTATAGTCTAGTGAATTTGGAATTTGGAACTTGTACTTTTTCGCATTCCTATGGTACTTTTTGTATTTTGTACGTAAGACTTTGTAGGTAAGACTAAAAATGTTATGGGTGACCAAAAAGGTACTTTTTATGTTTTTTATTTAACTTTTTTTATGTTCTTCGTTTACGAATCTAAAATTTTGAGTTTAGTGTCGATTGATACGAGGTAAGACTGATAATGTTATGGGCGACCAAAAAGACAGAATTTTGAAATAAGGTATTGATTCAAATTGAGAATAAAAAAAATGATACGGGCGAAGCAAAAGATGCCTTTTCGTATTTATATTGTACATTTTGCCTTTTCGCATTTTATTGTACTTTTTGAATTGAATTGTTACGTTTGTAAACATAGATTCTTAAAATTAGTGATTTTTAATCCAAATTCTAACTCTAAGTGGTATGAACGACAAAAAAACACTTTAATTTTTATGGCATTTTTTTGCAGGTTTTATATTTTGTATAAATAGAATTCTGAAAGTAGGTACTAACAAGTAAGAGCGCTATATTCGGCCGTGCCGAATCTTATATACCCTTCACAAAGTGTAGTCATGCAATAACAGTAGTTTGTATCACCATTCATCCCATATGAAATACGTACATACATATAAAAAATATACCTATATAAAAACATCCCATTGTAAAATTATAAATTTACGTATGTATGTTAAAAAAAAATAAAAAAAAAAATTTAAAAAAAAAATAAAAAAAAAATTAAAAAAAAAAATTTTAAATAAATAATTAAAATATATATAATTAATATAAAACAAAAAAAAAATAAAAAAAAAATTAAAAAAAAAATAATAAAAATATAAATAATATATTAAATGAAAAATAAAAAAAAAAAAATAAAAAAAAAAATTTAAAAAAAAATAAAAAAAAAAAAAAATTTAAAAAAAAATAAAAAAAAAAAAAATTTAAAAAAAAATTTTTAAAATATAAAAAAAAATTTTTTTTTGGCTCAGCTGGGATTCGATGCCACGTTTTCTCTAACCAGTATACACGTTTGTATGTATGTTGTTGTTGTAATGTTGTTTTTGTGAAAAAAAAATCGAGGTGGTCGTGGGTTTTTGCTCATATCTCAGTCGTTTATGTACCGATGTTTCTGATTTTCAATAGCGATCTACTCCCGAATATTTCTGATATTTTAATACCACACCCGGGTCCAAGCGATGTCGGGGGGCTTCAAAAAGTTGATTTCAACATACACACGGACAGACGGTCAGACGGACAGACTGACAGAGCTTAATCGACTTCCCTATTCATAAGCTTTCAGAAAATATATACTTTATGGGGTCGGAAATGAAAATTGTAGAAATTTCACACGGAATGACAAACCTATATATACCCTTTTTCACTGTGTGAAGGGTATAATAATCAAAGTTGACTTTGAAGATTATAGTAAAGGACAAAATGTTACTTTTATTATTTTTGTAGTCATTTTGGCATATTGTTAATTTAAAATATATCCCCGATATATCCTTACTGTGCTTTTTTTATACCATTCACACAGTGAAAAAGGGT
This sequence comes from Phyto melanocephala, assembly GCA_941918925.1. Taxonomy (NCBI): domain Eukaryota; kingdom Metazoa; phylum Arthropoda; class Insecta; order Diptera; family Rhinophoridae; genus Phyto; species Phyto melanocephala. Next base: position 59,410,083 of record OW799235.1, read on the forward strand.
ATATATAGGTTTGTCATTCCGTGTGAAATTTCTACAATTTTGATTTCCGACCCCATAAAGTATATATTTTCTGAAAGCTTATGAATAGGGGAGTCGATTAAGCCCTGTCAGTCTGTCCGTCTGTCCGTGTGTATGTTGAAATCAACTTTTTGAAGCCCCCCGACATCGCTTGGACTCGGGTGAGGTATTAAAATATCAGAAATATTCGGGAGTAGATCGGTATTGAAAATCAGAAACATCGGTACATAAACAACTGAGATATGAGCAAAAACCCACGACCACCTCGATTTTTTTTTCACAAAAACAACATTACAACAACAACATACATACATACAAACGTGTATACTGGTTAGAGAAAACGTGGGATCGAATCCCAGCTGAGCCAAAAAAAAAATTTTTTTATTTATTTTTTATTTTTTATTTAATATATTATTTATATTTTTATTTTTTTTTAATGTTTTCTTTTTATTTTTTTTTGTTTTGTATTTATTATATATACTTTAATTATTATTTAAAAATTGTTTTTTTTTAATTTTTTTTTTTTTTTAATTTTTTTTTTTTAATATTTAAAAAAAAATTTTTTTTTTTAATTTTTTTTTTAATATTTTTTTTTAACATACATACGTAAATTTATAATTTTACAATGGGATCTTTTTATATATGTATGTTTTTTATATGTATGTACGTATATCATATGGAATGGTGATACAAACTACTGTTATTGCATGACTACACGTTGTGAAGGGTATATAAGATTCGGCACGGCCGAATATAGCGCTCTTACTTGTTCACTGTGTGAAGGGTATAAAAAGGGTATATATAGGTTTGTCATTCCGTGTGAAATTTCTACAATTTTCATTTCCGACCCCATAAAGTATATATTTTCTGAAAGCTTATGAATAGGGGAGTCGATTAAGCTCTGCCAGTCTGTCCGTCTGACTGTCTGTCCGTGTGTATGTTGAAATCAACTTTTTGAAGCCACCCGAAATAGCTTGGACCCGGATGAGGTATTAAAATATCAGAAATATTCGGGAGTAGATCGGTATTGAAAATCACAAAACATCGGTTCATAAACAACTGAGATATGAGCAAAAACCCACGACCACCTTGATTTTTTTTTTCACAAAAACAACATTACAACAACAACATACATACGTACAAACTTGTATATTGGTTAAAGTAAACGTGGGATCGAATCCCAGCTGATCCAAAAAAAATTTTTTTTTATTTTTTTATATGTTTTTTTTTAAATTTTTTTTTATATTTTTTTATTATTTTTTATTTGATATATTATTTATATTTTTATTATTTTTTTTTTAATTTTTTTTTTATTTTTTTTTGTTTTATATTAATTATTTTTCTTTAAGTTTTTTAAAATTTTTTTTAATTTTTTTTTTTAAATTTAAAAAAAAAATTTTTTTTTATTTTTTATTTTTTTTTAACATACATACGTTAATTTTTAATTTTACAATGGGATGTTTTTATATATGTATGTTTTTTATATGTATGTTTTTTATATGTATGTTTTTTATATGTATGTATGTATTTCATATGAGATGAATGGTGATACAAACAATTGCTATTGCATGACTACAAGTTGTGAAGGGTATATAAGATTCGGCACGGCTGAATATAGCGCTCTTACTTGTTTCTAACTAAAATAAATCAGAGAAACTAATTTTCATAATTTTTACCCGAAAACATTTAGTAATTAAACAAAGATTTTGAATATTCAGTAAAAAGGTATCTACTTCAACCCCCTCAATATAAGCATCAAACTAAAGGAATTTGCCAGTGGAATACAGTAAACACTGCAAAAGTAAAAATCCAAGATGGCGTCTGAAACAAAATGGCGGAAATATTTCTAAAATCAATATGGGTATCAAATCAAAGGGCTTGAAAAGTAGAATGCAGATAACCATGTATGTAAAAATTCATAATCAATCATGGCGTCTTAAATAATAAAGAAAATGACATACAACATGAAATCTGAAATCTAAGCTAAACTACGATGTGTACTTGATGGTATTATGGTGGTATTTGGGTATTATCAGATTCGGCATGGCCGAATATAGAACTCTTACGTGTTTAGTATTTGTATTTTATGTCACCAAAGAAAAAAAAGCACAACAAATTTAAAAAAAAAAAACGCACCAAGCACTAATATGAAAATTTTCCGCGTCAAAATTTTCAAAAAGCACTTAAAACAATTAATTCGCTTCTATTTTTACTTGTTTGATTCCCTTTAGCTCTCATTGACTGTTAAATATTTGAATCAGGAATGCCAAAATTGGTACAATTGTACCTTTTTGGTACTATTTAAACTCGAAAAGTACAATAATAGCCCAATGGCTTAAATACAATTAATAAATCTCCCCAGTTTTAGTTATTTTATATAGCAACTTATCATTATTGCTATTAATGAAATATTAAAATTTACAAAGATTCTGGACAACAATTTTTAAAACGAAAAATGAGGCAAAGAATTCATATTTCCAGAACTTACAAAAATTGTAATAGGAATACTATCAGTTCCACAAAATTACCAAAATAAAATAATATCCAAAGAGAGAAAAAAAAAATTGACTACAAACTGCAACACTTTGCGGCTTAATCCAAACAAAGGATTTTATCCGCAAAATTACAATTGTTATGAAATAATTATTTATATTGTGATCTCGAAATCTAGTACGTAGTACCTTAATTTTCTTTATACATATGTAAATAGTTTATACATATTCAATACTGAATTGTTTTTTTTTATACATATATTATAGTACAAATTAAAATTAATGGGCCAATTCAAAGTAGACTCTCATATTGTACTATGTCATATGATTCATATTAATATGACTAGTGACTTTGAACACCTTTTGTTAACAAATTATGTATTTAATACAAGAAAGAAGACAAAGAGATGACGCTGTTAAAAATTGTATGTATACAGGAAAGAAGAAAATAGAAAATATTCTCTCTGAGAGGTGAGAAGCGAAGAAATTCTCTCTGAGAGACAGTATGGTTAAAAGTATAACATAAGCAATTTCTTATACATAGGAAACAAATGTGTAAAGTCATATTATTTTTTTTGTATGGAAATTACTAACAAAAATTTTATGCATGCATAAAATAATATAAAATAGCACAAATATGACTGATATGCAACCACTTTGAATTGGCCCAATGTGTTTTTTTTATATCCTACTAATATAATAAATGTGAATGTTTGGATGTTTGGATATTTGTTACTCAATTACGCAAAAACGGCTGAAGGGAACTTAATGAAATTCGGCACATAGATAGATAACAACCTAGATTAATACATAGGCTACTTTTTATCGCGATAATAACGCGAAGTCGTTGTAAAACTCATCATAACTCATAATAAACGGGTTGTTTTTGTTGTAAATATTTTTATTTTTGTTGTTAATACTAAGTCTACCTTTTATCTCGATAACTACGCAGACGAAGTCGCGGGCACAAGCTAGTTCTTAATTAATCTAAATAAAAATAATATAAATAAGAAAAAGGGGTTTTAGTACAACTAAGGTAAAAAAAATACATAATTTCAAGCTATTTGGTACAATTTTTAATTTCCTAAAGCCATCCCTGATTTGAATAAATATTGGTGCAGAAGAGGGGTAACTTTGTTTTCAGAAATCAAACGACATAAGTTTTGCTGTAATCATTTCTAGCATCATTAACAAATTTAATCTTCAATATTCTTCGTTCGCACATAATACATAGTTAGGGCAGAATTAGTTTGTACTTTCTGTAATCTAGTATTTACAGGTAGACAAATATATTTTTTTAAAAAGTAAGTAAAATTATATTTTTTTAATTTTTTTTAATAAAATAGGGGTAAAATTGTCTAATTTGGGAAAAAAATCGTCAAAATCGTCAAATGGTTTACGCAAGTCGTCATAAAAACGTCAAAAAAGAAACGCATTTTTCAAAACAAAACATTTTTTATTTAATAACAAACTTTTTATACCCTTCACACAGTGAAAAAGGGTATATATAGGTTTGTCATTCCGTGTGAAATTTGTACAATTTTTATATTTTCTGAAAGCTTATGAATAGGGGAGTCGATTGAGCTCTGTCAGTCTGTCCGTGTGTATGTTGAAATCAACTTTTTGAAGCCCCCCGACATCGCTTGGACCCGGGTGAGGTATTAAAATATCAGAAATATTCGGGAGTAGATTGAAAATCAGAAACATCGGTACATAAACAACTGAGATATGAGCAAAAAACCACGACCACCTCGATTTTTTTTTCACAAAAACAACATTACAACAACAACATACATACATAAAAACATGTATACTGCTTAAGGCTATAATACACGGCATCTTTTTACATCTGACTTTAAAATTTGTGAGACATATGTAAATCTACATGTCTGTCAAAATTCTACTTTTACGCTGACTGCTTTGCAGCAGCAGAGATTTCTGCCAACGACTGATGTCACATGTTTTTACAGAAGAAAATAGAGCTCGTTCTAATTACAATTTTGTCAGATGTCTCAACACATGTTTTTTTTATAGAAGTAATGTTTTAAAGGTAACACACGACATGTTTGTATTAGCAGTGGAGAATTTGACAAGTCAGACGTAAAAAACATGCCGTGTATTAGCTCCTTTAGATAAACATGGCATCGAATACCAGCTGAGCCAAAATATTTTATTTTTTTTATATATTTTTTTTTATTTTTTATTTTATACTAGCCAAACCCGGCGCGCGTTGCTACGCCCCTTAATGAATCGAAATGCATTTTAAATTTTAATTGAATATCAAGTGCAAAAACCTAAAAATTATAATTTTTTTTATGGGCGTGGCATTGCCCACTTTTCTAATCACGAAATTGTAAAGTCATAACAGCTCAATATGTGTGCAAAGTTTCAGAAATATCGGACCAGTGCAAGTTCCTAAAAATTATAATTGCTTTTATGGGCGTGGCGCTGCCCACTTTTCTGATCACGAAATTATTTAGTCATGATAGCTCAATATGTGTGCAAAGTTTCAGGAAAATCGGTCTGGTGCAAGTACCTCAAAATTATAACCTTTTTTTATGGGCGTGGCCCTGCCCACTTTTCTAATCACGAAATTATATGGTTATGACAGCTTAGTATGTGTGCAAAGTTTCAGAAAAATCGGTCCAGTGCAAGTACCTCAAAATTAAAACTTTTTTGGGGGCGTGGCCCCGCCCACTTTTCTTATCACGAAATTATTTAGTCGTGACAGCTCGATATGTGTGCAAAGTTTCAGAAAAATCGGTCAAGTGCAAGTAGCTAAAACTGATAACTAATTTTTATGGGCGTGGCCCATATCCATATCCATAGCCAATTCCGGAGCGCGTTGCTACGCCCCTTCATGAATTTTAATCGCATTCTAAATTTTAATCGAATATCAAGTGCAAGGCTAAAAACTATAACTTTTTCTTTATGAGCGTGGCACTGCCCACTTTTCTAATTACGAAACTGTATAGTCATGACAGCTCAATAAGTGTGCAAAGTTTCAGAAAAATCGGTCCAGTGTAAGTACCTCAAAATGATACCTTTTTTTATGGGCGTGGCCCTGCCCACTTTTCTTTTCACGAAATTGTAAAGTCATAATAGCTCAATATGTGTGCAAAGTTTCATAATAATCGGTCCAGTGCAAGTACCTCAAAATGATACCTATTTTTTATGGGCGTGGCACTGCCCACTTTTCTAATCACGAAATTATTTAGTCATGGCAGCTCAATATGTGTGCAAAGTTTCAGAAAATTCGGTCCAGTGCAAGTAGCTAAAACTGATAACTAATTTTTTGTGGGCGTGGCCCCGCCCACTTTTTAATCACGAAATTATAAAGTCATGACAGCTTAATATGTGTGCAAAGTTTCAGAAAAATCGGCCCAGTGCAAGTACCTCAAAATTTAAACTTTTTTAGGGGCGTGGCCCCGCCCACTTTTCTTATCACAAAATTTTTTAGTCATGACAGCTCGATATGTGTGCAAAGTTTCAGAAAAATCGGTCAAGTGCAAGTAGCTAAAACTGATAACTAATTTTTTATGGGCGTGGCCCCGCCCACTTTTTTCCACCCATAAACACTCCCTGGTATGTGTACAACAACTTACCAAAGTTTGAGCCCGATCGGTTTTACAGTTTGGAGTCTATAGCTAACACACACACACACACACACACACACACACACACACACACACACAGAGTTTCACTTTTATATGTATAGATATTATTTATATTTTTATTATTATTCGTTTTTTTAAATTTTTTGTTTGTTTTATATTTATTATTTGGGTCAATTTAAAAAAAAACGCAATTTTTGTGTCCCCGAACTTTACACTACTATTTTAGGTAAAAAAACAACAACAAAAAAATAAAAAATTTGAGAGTGATCAGCAAGGAATATGTAACAAAAAAACGTAATTCTCAAATTTGTATGTTTGTTTTTTTGTTTATTCAGAATGGTGTTTTGTTTCTCCCTCGGACTCCTTCCATACAAAAGCATGTGTCCCCTGTTAGAATTTTTAGTAAACAAAATTAAATTAAATCCAGAAAAAAGTAAATATGCAACATTTAATAACAGTTTTCGAATTATTGAGTTTCTTTCTTGTGTTTTCATTTGTTATAGCCGCCAAAACTGAATTAGTGCGAATTTGGTGTTGCAATGAAAGGTTGTCCCCACAATTTGCATTGAGCGTCACTTTTTTATAATTCAAGTAATATTACTAGTTTCCAATTTGCATTTAAATAAAGTAAATAACGTAAGGAAAGTACAAACCTAAATTATTACAAAAGTGAAAAAGCGAAAAAAAAATCTTTGTAAAAAAGTGTGCATTTGCGTAGTTTTTGTGAACACCATGGTAAGGGCGCGATAAAATTTTATAAGCGTCACGCTAATTTTTTTAAAAGTGAATATATTAAATGTAAAAAATTGAAGTTGACAATCGTTGTTTACATGGTTTCAATTCATTTTTTTATAATTTGTGAGTTTGAGAAATAAATTGCCTACGAAAAAAAAACCAGAATAGGCAAATATTTCATGAGCATCACTTTTGATATATATTGCTTCATAGCTTAAAATGCTTAACTATGATTTTATTTTTTTTATTTTTAAGAGTAAAACAACAAAATTAATGGCGGCTGAAAGAGCACAAAAATATCGAGAGAAAATTAAGCTCGATAAAGCGCGTAACGACGAATATAAAAGAAAGAAGAAAGAAAGGTATAATCGTGATATATTTGAGTTTAATCGTGCTTTGCAACTTAAACCTCTGGGGGACCGGAAATTTATGCAACTGCCACAAACTTAATTTGAAAGTGGTAAAAATTAATAAGAATAAAAAAAAAACAAAGCCGCTTGTCATTTCATGAAGTTTATACAGATTCAAAATAAGAATTCGAATGAAAATTTATAAATTAAATAAAGTTAAGTTATTAACTTAAATATTTGCGTCAAATATTTACATATCTGTCTAAATTTCTTCAAGAATTTCTTCCTTTTTTCCATTATTGTTAAAGACATCAAAGAATATGTATATGTTTAGTTTTGTATGAAAAAAATTTTTTTTTAAGATTTTTTGTTTTTTTACTTACTTTTTGTAAAAGAATAAACTTTTTTTTCGTTAAACTTTAAATTTGGCATTATTTTTTGTTTACGTGCAACAAAATCTCTTGATCGTCACAAAATATCTTGAGCGTCACACTTAGTTTTTTTTTCCTTAAAACGCTTATAATTAATTTTTTTTTTAAATAAATTGTTACAAGCCTATTACTTTGCAGGTAACCTCTAAGTTCAAGTGTTTTTTTTACCAAAAATTTACATATATTTTCATCTTAAAATTTTAAAATAACTAGTCACTTTTAAAAAAAATTAAAAATCAAGGTGAATCGTGATTTTGTGTTTATAATCGAAAAGGTGATTTTCGCAAAAGTCAATCTTGAGAAACAAAAGAACATCGTAGTAAGCTTGAATTTCAAATATTTTTGCATTTTTAGCGATTTTTTATACATATTTGGTGTGTGACGCTCAAGATAGAAATCATAGAAAACCTACAAAAATTCAAAAAAACTATTGATCTCTTTGAGAGCCAAAAAGTACCACCGGAATCTTCATCAATTTCTACATAAATTGGCCATTCTTACCGGCAAATTGGAAAAACTTTAAAAATAAGAAAAAAAAACTCGATGTGTACGTTTTTTTGGAAATTGACCCATTTATATTAATTATTTTTTTTAATTTTTTTTTATTAAATTTTTTTTTTTTTAACATTTATACATACATACTTACGTAAATTTATAATTTTACAATGGGATGTTTTTATATATGTATGTACGTATTTCATATGAGATGAATGGTGATACAAACTACTGTTATTTATTGCATGACTACACGTTTTGAAGGGTATATAAGATTCGGCACGGCCGAATATAGCGCTCTTACTTGTTAAATCTAGAGAGATCAATGGTTTTATTAGACCCTTTTAATTTAAGATAATGACAATAAATATAATACAATTTATAATTAATTTCGAAAAATATATATTAATATATAAATACAAAAAATAATAAATAATAATAATAAATTGGCTGCACCTTCTTTGACTTTTTGACAAATAATTATAATTATTTCTTGCTAAAGTTTAAAGTTTAATTTAAAATTCCTATTTATGCTACAATTCAATGAAATTTGAATTAGTGAATCTTAGTATTAATTTTCAAATTTGTTGAATTTTTACTTCACCTATCAAATGATACAAATAAAATGATAAAATAAAAATGATTCACATTAAAATCTAAAATATTTTTTATGAATACGGCCCTTAATGTATAATTAAAAAGAACTTACCATTTATTTAAGCATATTAACTTGGCACTTATTTTTAAATAAATTTACTTAGAATATTAAAATTGTTTTAAAGGCGTTTCCAAATTTATATTTGTTCGTCTTGTAGGTATCAGTTGATAAAATGTGGCATATACTATGTTAAAAATGTACAAAGTGGAAAAATTATCCACAGAAACACATTAAATAATGATAGATTTATCTCTTTCACTCTGTGCTATTATTAATAACATAAAAAACCGTTACAAATTATTTTTATTTAGTTTAAGGTTGATATAAAAGTAATGAAAAATGTTGCAAACTTGAATTCTTGAAAATCGTCAGAAACATAACATAAATCGTCAAATCGTCAACATATAATTTTTAGCACGCAAAATCGTCAAAATGACGACAAATTGTCAAATCTGACAGCTGTGTGCCTATATTCTAAAGGTGGCTGCAACAGAGAGACTCTGTTTGCTTATCGATGAAATCTGACCCTTCAAAATTTTTTTATGTATGGACTTTGACGAGAAAAATAAACAAAAAATATAATAAGCTTGTTTTTGTAAGATTACCTTGTAAATTAAGGCAGATGAGTTTTTACAGAAGAAGTAACTACAAAAGTAAAACAACAGAATGGCGCGTTACAGAACGACAACAGAAAGTAAAGACTACTGAAGCCTTTATGTTGACACATATTATACATGAATATTTATTTTTTTTATTTTATTTTAGGAAAACAAGCGAATTTCTTCTACTAATTTAACAAAAATTATTTTTTTTAAAATCCTCTTTAATTTTTAAGCTTAATTTTGAATATTTGTTTGCATTTGTAATATGTAATTGTAGTGTTTAGTATTTGTTGCTTTTAAAATCGAATAAATAAAATGCATAATATAGCCCAATTGAATTTTTAGGTTTGCATACATTTAAGTCTTGTTTTTCTTCTTTATAATACTACTTGCTTTGTAAGTAAATAAAGTTAGTAGCTGAGTATTAGTTACAATCTAGCTTACTTACCAAACTGCATATTTTTTCAATTTGCGTGTCTGTCTGTAAAATAAAACAAGAAAATATTATTACATTATGTTCAACATTAGATTTGGTTTTCCGCGTTATTTAAAGTGGTATTTTGTGTTTATTTTGTATTTGTTGTTAGAAGGCATGTTGCACATACAAAAAACTACCTTGTACCAAGTCCCACATATGTAGTTAAAAAAGAAACCTGTTTGTTGGTTCTCCAAAAGACTGCACATTTGCCTGCTAACATAGTTACAGCGACAAAACCTCATTTCTTTTATTCGTTCATGTTGTCGGTCGGTTAAATTGATTGGTATTTACATTTGCCTCATTATTGAATGTTTGTAGCAAACAATTAAAAGCAATTAAATTTAACACAATGCCCTGCCCATAATATCCATTTTAGGTCTAACATATATATAAATTTAACGCACAGTGCAAATTTTCTTTTATTAAATAAATAATACACATTCTTCTTTATTTTCGAACTACCTCAAGTTTAAAAAGCTAAGTTAAGCCCAAAGGAAGACTGGTTGAATTATCGTCAATCGAGTCTCAAGTGTTAATACCTTAGGTTTCGTGTCATAATGTGCTAAAATTAGCTATTGTTATTTAAGCTCCTTGTATAAGTATTTCATTACTTTTGTTTGATTTTTTAATGTATCTTTTGCTTCACCTTTCAATTATCGTGCAAAAACCTATTATTACCTTAATTTTCGGTTTTTTTTTGTATTTGTTTCTTTTAGGTAACTGCTATTTCTTTAGCACAGATCTTACTATTTTAAATAAAAAGTAATTTACTTAGCTATTGAAATTTAATATCTTTACTCTGTAATAGTTTTTTATTTATAAATACAACATTAAGAATTTATTGAAAGTAAATATAGTGAGAACTTTGAATTTGTTTTTATACCCTTCACACAGTGAAAAAGGGTATATATAGGTTTGTCATTCCGTGTGAAATTTCTACAATTTTCATTTCCGACCCCATAAAGTTTATATTTTCTGAAAGCTTATGAATAGGGGAGTCGATTAAGCTCTGTCAGTTTGTCCGTGTGTATGTTGAAATCAACTTTTTGAAGCCCCCCGATATCGCTTGGACCCGGGTGAGGTATTAAAATATCAGAAATATTCGGGAGTAGAACGGTATTGAAAATCAGAAACATCGGTACATAAACAACAGAGATATGAGCAAAAACCCACGACCACCTCGATTTTTTTCACAAAAACAACATTACAACAACAACATACATACATAAAAACATGGGGCCTGTTCGTAAATGCATCACAGCTGTGCATATAATGCGCACAATGTTCGTAAATGCAAACGTTGGCAACACTGCAGCTGCCATCTGTTCGTAAATACAACATTAAAGTATATTATGCGCAAATAAATACAAAAAACTAATCACAAAAATGGCTGATGCAATAGATGTGTGAGTATAAAGAATGTGGTTTTTTATGATTTATTTTTGATTATATTACTTTTTAAACATTTTTAGCCTCGAATGTGAAATATATGTCAGATATTGTATTATCAAATTCACAAATTAAATTTATAATAATTTTTTCCATTTTTCCGCAGTGTTCGCTCGTTCGTAAATGCAGCAATAAAATAAGCAAAAAGAAGCATCAGCAACATATGATTTGCAGTGGCAGCGCAAAGTAATCATATTGTGCAGCGCAGTGATGCATTTACGAACAGGCCCATGTATACTGCTTAAATAAACATGGCATCGAATCCCAGCTGAGCCAAAAAATTTTTTTAAATTTTATTTATATATTTTTTTCTAATTTTTTATTTTTCATTTTATATATTACTAGCCAAACCCGGCGCGCGTTGCTACGCCCCTTAATGAATCGAAATGAATTCTGAATTTTAATTGAATATCAAGTAAAAAAACCTAAAAATTATAATTTTTTTATGGGCGTGGCATTGCCCACTTTTCTAGTCACGAAATTGTAAAGTCATAACAGCTCAATATGTGTGCAAAGTTTCAGAAGAATCGGACCAGTGCAAGTACCTCAAAATTAAAATTGTTTTTATGGGCGTGGCCCTGCCCACTTTTCTTATCACGAAATTGTAAAGTCATAACAGCTCAATATGTGTGCAAAGTTTCAGAATAATCGGTCCAGTGCAAGTACTTCAAAATGATACCTTTTTTTTATGGGCGTGGCATTGCCCACTTTTCTAATCACGAAATTATTTAGTCATGACAGCTCAATATGTGTGCAAAGTTTCAGAAAAATCAGTCTGGTGCAAGTACCTCAAAATTATAGCCTTTTTTGATGGGCGTGGCCCCGCCCACTTTTTTAATCAAAAAATTATAAAGTCACGACAGCTTAATATGTGTGCAAAGTTTCAGAAAAATCGGTCCAGTGCAAGTACCTCAAAATTAAAACTTTTTTAGGGGCGTTGCCCCGCCCACTTTTCTTATCACGAAATTATTTAGTCATGACAGCTCGATATGTGTGCAAAGTTTCAGAAAAATCGGTCAATTGCAAGTAGCTAAAACTGATAACTAATTTTTTATGGGCGTGGCCCCGCCCACTTTTTTTCATCCATAAACACTCCCCGGTATGTGTACAACAACTTACCAAAGTTTGAGCCCGATCGGTTTTACAGTTTCAGAGTCTATAGCTAACACACACACACACACACACACACACACACACACACACAGAGTTTCACTTTTATATATATAGATTTATATTTTTAATATTATTTTTTTTTAAATTTTTTTTTAAATTTTTTTTTTTATTATTTTTTTTATTTTTTTTTAACATACATACGTAAATTTATAATTTTACAATGGGATGTTTTTATATATGTATGTACGTATTTCATATGGGATGAATGGTGATACAAACTACTGTTATTGCATGACTACACGTTGTGAAGTGTATATAAGATTCGGCACGGCCGAATATAGCTCTCTTACTTGTTTTGTTGTGTGAAATTTAATTATAAATAAAATTCAAATAAAATTTTTTACAAGATTTTTGGAAATAAGTAGGTGTAGATTTTTAAGTTTTTCTTAAAAAATTCTGGTAACACTGGTCAAAATTTATCAAAATGTTCAAGAGCAAATCAAAACGAGTCGTGATTCAGCTCTGGTCGGGTCAAGAGCTCGCGCGTCATTGCCATTATCTCTTAAGGGCAATCAGGCCGTCCTTTTTATCTGGCTTCGAGAGTTTCGCGTCTCACTTTCGCATTGGTTAATTGCGTGGCGTCGGTTAGCGGTACTGAGGTACAGTTACCCGGAGTCTCAATAACCCTTTGCAAAACTTTAAAAAAAGTATATTCGCGTTCAGCTCCGACTTCCTATATGAAGGTTTAGGTCGACTAACGGACACTGAACCTGTGTGGGATACCCTGGCATTATGGTTTTAAAACCTTGCCATTAAAATTAAAAATAAACAAGAGCAAATCAAAACACATTTTTAACATAAAATAGCATCTTTGAAAGTTGTTGTTCCTGATCAACATTTTAAACGTGTCATTGATGGTGGTTTTTGGCCGTGAATGTCTTCGTAGAGATAATCATACCTCATCTGTCCATCTATCGTTACATATTGCAACTACTTCAAAAAACTTAAGTTTGCTGACGATTATAATTTTTCCCACTGTTTATCAAAATGTTATCTTTTTATGTTGATAGTTTTAATTTCAACCATCACGTTATAATTTTCACTGAGACATGGCTTGTTGATTCTGTGCATTATTCTGATATATGCGATAATTTTCAGATTATTAGACGTGATCGTGGAAATAACAGGAAATCAGGAGTGGTTGCTGTCTCAAATTATTTTTCTGTTGAAACCTTTAATCTTGAGTTTCCCTACGATATCGTATTTATTGGATTCCGTTTAAGATTAAATTATAAAAATATATACATAACTTGTTCATACATTCCACCGTCATCGCCTCAATAAGTGTACACTGAACATGCTAATGCGATTACTTTGTAGTTCGGTTTACTAAGCCAGATGATTTGGATGTTGTTGCTGGCGATTTTAATATGCCTTCAATTACATGGATAAAGGATGATGGTGGCTATAATTCAACCTAATCGAAAAATAATTTGAGTTGTTTAGATTTCCTAAACTTATTATCGGATCTGAAGCTTTATACTCAACAACTTACTATTTGTCAATGAACGTGCTGATATTTCTATTAAACGTGTAAAACCTAGTATTGAGCCTGAAGACCGTTTTCATCCCACTATAGAAACCAATAAAAAAGAAGAAGAAGTTAAAGAAATTGTTTATTTTAAATAAACAAATTACTGTCAATTGAATGCTTTTCTTAACAATATTGACTGAAATAACTTGTTACTGTCCTTTAATATTTCATTGGATAACATTGTAGATCGGTTTTATTAAACTATTTACTCTCTTTTTCATTTATTTGTTCCTAAAAAAAGATCGTAAACTTGTTGGTGTAACTTGGAATACAATGCATCTGTCTTGAATCTGATAATACCCTTCACCATCATGTACATAGGTATAATTCCACATCGTAGCTTAACCTACATATCATGCTATACGTCATTTTTCTTCATTATTTCCGTCGCTATCCTTGATTTTAAATTTTTACGTAATTAACTGTATTCTACTAGTCAAACCTTTTAATTTGATACTCATATTGATGGGGTTAAAAAAATTTTATCCGCCATTTTTTTTAAGACTCCATCTTGGATTTTAAATTATTTAATAACACTGCTCAGCAGCAAAATCCTCCATTAAATAAAACTAAGTGTACTATATGGATTTTGATGCGCTGAACTCAAATCCGTTGTTGGTTTTTTTCCATTAGATAGGGATTTTTTTTATGGGCGTGGCAAATTTTTCCCCCTAAATTAGTCAGGTACGGAGACATATTTCATCCTAACTCGAAAACCAGTCATCCGATTTTCAATTGTATTTATTTAAGCTGAGCAGAATTTTTCTCTATCTCTTATCGTTTTGGAATTATTCAGAAATTAATGGAGAAAAAAAAATTTTTGTGCAAAATTCGTAATATTTTTCAATTTGAAAATGGAATTAAAAAAATTTAAAGCAAATATTCAACATTTTGCACTTTTTTCTAAGAGCTACTTATCTTAAAAATAAAAAAAATCCATAAACCATAAAAATCGGTTAAAAAATGTAGATTTTATTGTCAATTTACCGCTGGTACCCAATATTGACCAAACATGTGTAATGCAGCTAGGGTTTGGGATTTCCCGGACTTTTTGTATTCCCGGGAAACGGGAATTAAAAAATCGTCTTCCCGGGAATTCCCGAAAATAATATTTCTTTTAAAATAAATAATGTTTGTGAACTTTAACATCACGATTTGGTTAATAATTCATTGTTTTAGTAGTAGTTTATTTTCCATTAGAGTCCTTATTATGTCAGCATTACATCTTCCGAAAATATAAACAGATATCTTTTTTGGGCAACACTACTCCACTCGTCTAATACAAGAGAAAACCTCAAACTGTCGCAAATTCGACTCGATATTGTTTTCACCATCGTATTTTTAACGGCGTTGGTAACGTCATATTTTTACTGAAAAAACTTTGTCAAAAGAACTTTGTGTAATTGTTCGAATAGATATTCCATCGACTGCTGCCAATTTTGAAACAACTTCGGGTAATGTTTGAATGTCTAAAAAACTTTTAATGGTGGAGTTATTTTTTTATTTGGTGCAAGTGTTGAAGAATCGTTTTGAAACTTTATTTTATGGACCAAAAGAAGGTGCCGTATGAGACCACTAGTACTACCGCCCTTGAATATTAACCTTTTCGGGAAAATATTACATTGTGCTGCGTTGTCTACTTTTTGAAAATAGTTCCAAACTTCAGACATTTTGCTTATAAACAAAGTGAATTTTAAAAAAAGTATTATTAGAAAAATTCAATCATAAATGAAAAAAATTATACTTACAAATTCTGTGACCACTTTTAAAAACAATTTGATACGATTATATTTATAAAAATGAACCACGAAAACTACTGCTGGTTTTCCGGCTGTTATAAAAAACATTTTTATACAAGAAAACATTTAATTATGTATGTCTATACTTAATTCACTTGAAATTTATAAGCACTTATTAAAAATAATTCCAGAAAGTCGTTAACTTTGGCGTGAAATATTTTTGACCGACGATGTTTGTTTTTATTTTACATAAATAGTCGTATTTGAAAAAAGTTGTAAATACTTAACAAACAAAAAACGCTAACAAATTAAAAACCTTACTTTTTATTCAAATATTCTTTAAATTTACGAAAACAGATAAGAAATTAAAAATAAAATTAAATATATTTCCTAATATTCTACATATTTTGTATTTCCCGTTTTCCCGGGAATAAGAGCAAAATTTTTCCGGGAATATTAAGTGGTTCATTCCCGGGAATTCCCGGTTCCCAAACCCTAAATGCAGCAAACAACGTCAGAGTGGGTGCACTAAAGCTCCTTGTAGCAACAATGAATAGCAACTATTTACTTCTATCTATTTACTTAGCTCTTAAAAAACAAGTCTGAGCTTCTTGCATCCCAATTAAAAGAATTTTTTAATTAAAAAATATTACGAAATTTTTTTCTCCATTAATTTCTAAATAATTAAAAAACGATAAGAGATAGAGAAAAATTTTATTCAATTAAAATAAATACAATTTTATTACACATCTTCCGGTGTTTTATTTTATTTTTTATAGTCGACAATGTTTTAATTAACGGGAAGACAAAAAACGATTTTTTGTCGAGCAGTGTAATATACTGTATTTTACTGGCCAAACCCTTTCATTTAATACCAATATTGAGGATATTCAAGGAGTTAAATTTTAAAATACCAGATTTTACCCATATACATATATATTTAGTTCACCATTTTGTAGTGGCGGCCAACATGAATTTTAATTTTTTTATAGTGCTTATATGGCGCTAGTCAAGTCCTTTCAGATGATACCAATATTGATTCTCTCGGTTGTCTAGAAGCTGAAAAAATTGATTTTCTTTTGTAAATCTTTGGAATAAAAATTTAAAAAAAAATGTTTGTCTATAACTTTACCGATGAAAATAATGCGTTTTTAAAATGTTTTGATGCTTTTCGAAATTTCAAAGTTGACACCATTGAATCTAAACATTGATTGTGAAACAATCACCTGTTGCTTTCGCTATATTGCTGATGACTAGAGCAGGACAAAACTAGAAAAAATATAAAAGATAATAACAAACAAAACAAGCAAGAGTGATATATTCGGCCGTGCCGAATCTGATAATACTCTTCACCATCATGTACATAGGTACAATCACACATCGTAGCTTAACCTATATTTAATGTTATACGTCATTTTCCTTATTATTTACGACGCCATTCTTGATTTTGAATTTTTACGTAGTTAACTGTATTCTACTAATCAAGCCCTTTAATTTGATACCCATATTGATGGGGTTAAAAAAATTTGATCCGTCATTTTGTTTAAGACGCCATCTTGGATTTTACAGTTTTTTAATAATTAACTGTATTTAACTGCCCTTTCATTTGACACCAATATTGAGGGTGTTCAAAAAGTTACATTTTAAAACACCAGATTTGACACTTATATAAATTTATTGTCCGCCATTTTTAATTTTTTATAGTGCTTATATTGCGCTAATCAAGTCCTTTCAGATGATACCAATATTGACTCTCTCGATTTTCGTTTGTAAATTTTTGGAATATATATTTTTAAAAAAAATTTTGCCTATAACTTTACCGATTAAAGCCCGAATTATCTATAATTTTTCACGAATATCTCTCAAGGCATATTATATCTATAAATAGTAACAAAGGTACCTAAATTTTATTTATTCTGTGGCTGAAGAACTTTAATTTTCGTGGTAAAAATATGGAAAAAAACGTAGGCAGTAGTGTTTATTTGCTCGTATCCAGGGCTGGGCAAAATACATACCTTGATGTATTTCAAATACAAAATACAAAAACTTTCAAGTTGTGTATTTCAAATACAAAAACTTTCAAGTTGTGTATTTCAAATACAAAAACTTTCAAGTTGTGTATTTCAAATACAAAGTACAGATACAAACTACAAATATTTTTTGAATTTCGGTCTCATAAAAATTTACATATATGCATACATACATATCGATGCCTTACTTCCTCAACCTCGTATCTTAAAAAATACGGTTTTGTCTTTTTCATATCAAACGATTATTTTATACTTTAACTAAAAAAGATTAGTATATTATTACTACTAATATACATAAATACAATCAATTCCTTAATAATTCCATTTAAACTTTTAACCAAAATCGAAGTATAAAAAGATTAACCGTTTTTTTTTTCTCTCCTAAAAAATTTCTAATATATATATATATATATATATATATATATATTCTAAAAGAATTCCGCAATTACTTAGTTGTGCACCCAATATTTTATTTACTTATTATCAGAGTTGTAAACGAATCATTCATTTTTTAATTAATTCGCGAATCATTCATGCATTGAATTGGTAAAATTTTGAATTAATTCTTTTCGTCAAAAAACGAATTGAATGAAATTTGAATCAATTCATTTGAATTTATCAAACATGAATTGCAATTAATTTTTAATTCAAATGAATGCAATTCATTTCCAATTCATTTGAATTGAATTGACTTTGAATTAATTCAAATGAGTTAGAAAAAATGAATTGCAATTCATTTCCAATACATTTTAATTAAAAATGAATTAATTCAAATGAGTTAGAAAATGAATAGCAATTCATTTCCAATTCATTTGAATTAACTCAAATAAATTTAGTAACTTTGAATTTCAACATATAATTGCTGTTTTTATTACTTATACATATTTCAGTCATCAATGACAAACACTTTAGTAATACTTATGTAATATTTATATAATAAAATTAAATTATATTTTACAAATAAAAACAGCAATTATATGTTGAAATTAAAAGTTACTAAATTTATTTGAATTAATTCAAATGAATTGGAAATGAATTGCTATTCATTTTCTAACTCATTTGAATTAATTCATTTTTAATTAAAATGTATTGGAAATGAACTGCAATTCATTTTTTCTAACTCATTTGAATTAATTCAAAGTCAATTCAATTCAAATGAATTGGAAATGAATTGCAATTCATTTTACCAATTCATTTCAATTAAAAATGAATTGCAATTCATGTTTGTTAAATTCAAATGAATTGATTTAAATTTCATTAAATTCTTTTTTTTTTTTGGTGAAATGAATTAATTCAAAACGTAGCTAATTCGTATTGAATTGAATTCAAAAATGAATGATTCGTTTACAACTCTGCTTATTATATAAGTATGTACGTACAGAATTTAATCAATAAAATTGTTAAAGTGTAAAATTTTCAGTAGTCAAAAGTTTTCGCGTCAAGTTTTTACTGGGGAAGTAAGTGAAAAAAAGCATATTTAGAATTTAATAGTTAGTAAATAAAAAATTTATTCAATAAAACAGGTATTTCCTTAATATAGACTAGATTTTTTAAAGAATCATCAGATAAACCGCCTCTTGTTGGGGAATGTATAAAACCTGCTAAGGAAAATAATCTTTCTACAGGCCCTGAGGTACACAAGCTACTGTTATATTCTCTTAATGCATTTTAAATATTTGGATAGCTTTCCAAAACTGAAATCTTCTTGCTCTTATCATTTATATGATCAACTCTAATTCCAAATTTGATATGCGAGTTTGATCAATGGTCTTGTCGTCAAAAACAATAAAATCTTCATCGTCTTTACTGCAACTATTACTACATCTGCTGTATCCAAGCATTGCTTCACATTTTTTGTAATTTTTTTCTAAGGTATCTATTGCCAAGTTTTTAATTCGTTGCCTCTCGTTTCCAGTGATGTTTTCTGGCAGCCAACGCATTTTAAAACTTGGGTGGAAACATGATGCCAATATACCTCTATTTGCCAGCATGAAAAACTTTACAAATCTTCTCTCAACGCTCTCCCTTAGTTTTGGTAAAATACAACTGAAATGTCTCAAATTGTTAAATTGCAGCCGATCTAATCTGGTTCTTACAGATATTAAAGTAGGCAAAAGTTTTCCATAATAGCAATTATTTCCCTGTGTGTAGTCCAAAGCCGTAGCTATTGGTTTCAATATTTCAATGAATTCCTCGAAGTACTCCAGTTCTATAGCTGAGAACGTGTTAGCCTTATCAAACTTAACAAATAATCCATTTAATTTTGATTTTCTTTTCATTAGCTGTACTATGGAATCGAAAAGAGAGTTCCATCTTGTGGGACATGGATATACTAACTGATGTCCGAGGCAATCTTTTATGACTTTAGCTTATTTGGGTCTTCTGGATTAATTCCATAATAAAGTACATTTAGCAATTGCCGAGTAGTGAATCCTACAGGCACGAGAATTTTTTATGAAAATATTCATATCTGTTGTGGCTAAAAGACTTAATGTATGGCTGACACATCTCAGATGCCTCGGCAAATATAACTCTCTAGCTTTTCATTTTATATCACATGATTAGTGTAAATGAATTCGCCTTAGACGAAACAATTTTAATATTCATAGTTTTTAGCGATTTTCGCTTTTGTATGACACAACTTATTTTTAAATTTATTGTAAAAAATAAATGTATTTTGTATAAATGTGTCTCTGAGCCACATGTATTTAAAATACAAAATACTTTTAAGTTGTGTATTTGAAATACAAAATACTTTTAAACCATGTATTTCAAATACAGATACAAAATACGTATTTGGATTTTGTATCTGTATTTCAAATACTGCCCAGGCCTGCTCATATCTTAGAAAGTTATGGGGCGATTGTGCTGAATTTCAATAGCGATTCATTCCCGGATATTTCCAAAAGATTGATACCATACACAGATCTAAGAAACATATGGTTGCTTCTAAAAGTTGATTTCAACCAACACACGGACAGACGGTCAGGGCTTAATCGACTCCTCTAATCATAGGCTTTCAGAAAATATATACTTTATGGGGTCGGAAAATTGAAAATTGTAGAAATTACAAACGGAATGACAAAGCTATATATACCCTTGTGCACCACAGGTACAGGGTATAAAAAGGGATTGCTGTTGCTAATAGTTTAGTCTAACTCGTTGTGGTAAGAAAATATGGTATAGGAAAGTAAGTTATCGAATTTAATTAACTAAAAGCCTAGGTGTTAAATAAATAATATTTACATCTAATACTTTATCATCGATCAAAGATATGCTAAAATATGCTTTTTTTAAATTATACTATATCACAATTAAATCTTTTTAAAGAAAATTTCAAATAAGCTGCAGCCTGAATAATATTTAAAAATATTAGCAGTAAATTTTCTTTATGTCTTTTTAGAGTCTGAAACATAACACAATATTTTCACTTAAATCTATAGAAGAAAATTAAGTTTATAACTTCAAGGCATCTGATTACGCTCATGTAAAATAGAGTACATTATAAAAAATTATTGAATTTCAAAATGGCATTCGAAGCAAAGTAATATATATCAGGGTATAGACATGAGGTATATAAACTCTAAATTCTACGATTTATTTTATTTTTATTTTACTATTGTTTTAAAGGGTCCGCCAAATAACTTTTTTTTTTTTTTTAAAATGCTATAAAAAAAAGTGTAGCTTCGGCTGTGTAGCACGTAGCACCATCCTGTTGAAACCAAATATTGCCAATATCCTTCTTTTCAATTTTTGTAAACAAAAATTCGTTCAACATGGCCCGATAACGATCGCCATTGGCTACGGCCACTCCTTGCTCATTTTCGAACAAAATTGGCCCAATTATGCCTCTGGACTAAAATCCGCACCAAACAGTGACTCGTTTTGGGTGTATCAGCTGTGCCCAAAATGCAACAATTTTGCCTGTTTACATACCCGCCAAGATCAAAATGAGCTTCATCTGAAAAGATGATTTTTTTGGCAAAATCGGCCAAAGTAATGTCGCAATATTTCCCAGCGTTGCACAGAGGAGTATTTGGCCTGAAAAGCTGGCCAAAATTATTAAACGTGTTTTTTGAATTAAAAGTTCTAGTTTTTTGATAGTTTTAGGTGTAGTATGATAAAAGAAATCTAGTGGCAGATTTTGAAAAAATTACACTGCGCAACAAAAGTATGTGGACTATATTGATTTTGATGCCCTTAATTCAGATCTGTTTTCCGTTTTTCTCTAGTACGTAAGGATTTTCTGTTAAAGGCGTGGCATATTTCACTCTCTAAATCGTTGGGTTGCCTAATATATTTTGTCATAACTTGAAAACGGATTCTACGATTTTAATAGCAGGAGGATCAGAAGATGCAGCGGAAAATTTTGCTTAAACTAACTAAACACATTTATTTTCTATTTATTACTATTTCGGACTTATTAAAACTTTAATGGCAAAAAAAAAGTTTTTTTCCTGCAAAATTCAAATTTTTGTTTTCAAAATGCAATAAAAAAATTTAAGAACAAAAAAGTTTTTACGATTTTTCCAAAAGCCACATTCCTCAGGAATAAAAGTCGGTATAAATAGTAAAACTCAATTAGCAAATGTTGATTTTAAAGGCTTAAACTCATTCTTGACAGACTGTACATACGTATGATTACGGTCTAATTCAAAACAATTTTTTTTTTTGAAAATTGTAAGGCTCTTATATAACAGTATTTTTTTTTTATGGAAAAGGCTTTATTCTTTTTATTTTATATTATTTAATACTTAATATACGGAAAAGTTAAACAAATAAAAATTCCTTAATAATTATTATGTCGTATGTATATCCTTATTAGCTGCATCACCGGTGTCAGGAAGTAGAAGTGTGATGGTTTCTGATGAAAAAGCTTTTTTATTAATCCGTTCTTTTTGCGTACTGCAGCTTATAAAAGGGTCACTGCTCAGAAATAACCTATTCAAGACATCTCGATTTGTATCGCTTCTGCTAAATTTCCTCGAATAATTCGTACGATGAAATCGTAAGTGCTTATTTCTGGCCTCGGCAGCTTCTTCTGACAATTGCATGGTAGCCTGATACCTGGGTGCCCATGTATTTGTTATGTACCTGTATTTTATTTTGTAAGCTTATTTTTGTGATTAATGCTTTTAATAATTATTCTTATTAGGTACGCATATTTATTTTTTTTAACATATAATGCTTTGTAGAGCAGGTATCTTTTATTGGGACATTCCCTTATATCATCGATAATAAATAATTTTTCAAATTTATAATTATAGGCAGGTATTAACATTGTGAAGTGTTAAAAGCAATGTTAATAACAGTTGAAATCAATAATTCAAAATACATAAAAGTTTATGACGATATAAATGTATTAAAAAAAGTACCTGATGAGCAAAAATACAAGAAATGTAAAAATTTTAAAAAATCGTCAAAAATAATGGCGCAAACTTGCGTACACTTTTTGTTTTTGTTTCTAAAATTATAGATTCCAAATTTTATTTCGGTATCAAACATAATTCGTAGAGATGCTAACCTCACTTTTAAAAACCTCTTCTTATTATTTTTTTTGCAAAAAAAAGTGTATAATTTTTTTTTTGTTTTTAGCTTTTGAACGAATTGTTTCAACATGAATATTCAACATATTTAATTTTTTTTTTCTTTTTTAAATAACCTTTAATCAAACCTTTTAGCGAAAAAAAAAATCATTGTTAAACCTTTATTCGTTTAGCCGTAAAAAAATATCATGAAAACATCCAGAAACCGAAAAAAACATTTAAATCTCATATAATTTTCTTAACTTTCCTGACTTTAGCAGAGTCTCAGAGCTAGTAATCGCAACTAAAAGTCTTCAAAATTTACAATTTATTGTAAAATATTGTTGTCTGTCGAGCTGCGTACTTAGTTCTTAAGATTTCTTAAAATTCAGTTTTGCCTTTTTGGCCAGCTTTTCAGGTCAAATACTCCTCTGTGCGTTGTTCAAACGTATACACAACCATATTTGTTCAGCGGAAGGATAAAACTAATTATCTGTTAAATCAGACATGAGCTAAGTGTTACCATTCACGAAATAAGCACTAGTTGAAAAAAAAAACGTTAGATAACGGACCCTTTACTATGAACATGATGGAGAAGGTTATGTCTGTGGCTTGGAGCTAAAAGGGCCAATGTTAAAATATTTACTTTTGAGAAAATTGGAATTGAACTTTAACTTTTATAAATGCTTTCATAGTGACATTGGCCAGCATTTTATTTATGAAGTTGTTCTGGGTAAAGTATGACTTAAGCTGTTTTACTATAACGAAATAGAGCAAGAAAACAAATCTAATGCAATGATTAACTTAAAAGAGCAAAAAAGTGACATTGTCCCTTTTAGCTCCAAGCCAGAGATGTAATATTTGGCAAAGACGAATAACGCACTCTTGTTTTAAATATATTTTTTTAATACTAATAACTAATGTATAACTTACAAAATCTAGCAAAGAATTAAACAAATTGGGCAACGCTGCAACAATTCTATATGCTACCACATTTGCCATATGATGAAAAGCTCAAGTACGCTTTTCAACGAATAACATATCTGTCATCATAGGTAGGAAATTTGTCAAGCACTAAAAATATGCTGTTTACACGATATGTTGAAATCGTCAACATAGATTTGTTGGCATTGTTAAAAAAGTGTTAGCAAATGATGTCAATCATATGTATGATGAAAAAATTTTGGGTTTACACGATATGCTGGCATTTCTAACAAATTTTTAAGCATAAATTTGCTGATTCAACATATCGTCTAGACTAAACTTTATATCGATTAGGAATATTATAATATTTACCCCTCAACTGTTCCAGTTAATCAGTTTATATCAATTCTATTTTTTAACATTGCCACTGTAATTACACACTTGAAGAAACTAAAATTCTAAAAAACGTGAATTATCCCATTGTTCAAATCTGAGGCTAAAACCCAACATGACTTCCGCAAGGGATGTTCTACTGTTACAAATTTATTGAAATTTACGACTATTTATAATAAATAGTTATTTCGTGCAACAAAATAAACTGACACCATATACACTGACTTCAGTAATGCGTTTGGCAAACTTAATCATAAATTACTGTTAGAGAAATCACATTTAATGGGTTTTAACTCTATTTGCCTCAAATTGATTGAATCATATTAAAAAAATAGAACGCAATGTGTTCGTTTTAAAAACACTACATCTAAATCAATTAAAGTTTTATCAGGTGCGCCACAAGGTAGCCATGTTGGTCCTTTACTTTTTACGCTTTTTAGTGAGTGATCTACCAAATGTATGCTGATGATGTGAAAATTTACCTCACTTTTAATCAATACTCTGACCATATTTTACTTCAAAAGGATTTAGATGCATTTTATTCTTGGTGTTATCTAAATTTTATTAGAGCTGAACTCAAAAAAATGTTAACATAAGTATAAATTATCGTTTTTATTGAATTTAATTAATGGTGATATTAATTCTAGTTTTCTGCTGTCCAACATTTTAATAAACGCTCCACACCGCCCAAATCGTTATCCTGATTTCTTGTCTATCAAATACTTCAGATCAAATTATGCGACTGCTGATCTATTTAGAAAGATATGTAATGCATTTAATAAGCTATATAGATTTATTGGTTTATTTTGTTTTTTTTTGTTTTTAATTCAAATATTGTTAAATGTAAAACTGTTCTGTTTCTAAATAATCAATAATATTGTTTTCTATGTTGATTCGTTGTTCTTAAATCGTCTGTAAGGATAATTATCTATAGATATTGATATACAATATAACCTCCCTAATCCGGACAGATATAGTTCGACTGCTCGTCCGAATTACTGGATCGTCTGGACTACAGAAAAAAATTTTACAGGCCTTAATCTTAGGTATGTTTAGTTTTTATTATTACAAAATTTATTTAAATACATAAAAAGAAATAAAGTGCATACAGTTTAAAAATTATGGATTGAACTAATTGACCTAGGTTGTTATACCCTTCACACAGTGAAAAAGGGTATATATAGGTTTGTCATTCCGTGTGAAATTTCTACAATTTTCATTTCCGACCCCATAAAGTATATATTTTCTGAAAGCTTATGAATAGGGGAGTCGATTAAGCCCTGTCAGTCTGTCCGTGTGTATGTTTAAATCAACTTTTTGAAGCCCCCCAACATAGGTTGGACCCGGGTAAGGTATTAAAATATCAGAAATATTCGGGAGTAGGTAGGTAGGTAGGTAGGTAAGGCTGGTGCAAAGTTACCCTCACACCTTCACTCGGAGACCATTACGGTCCATTGTGACGCCTTAATAGAGAGAAGAATAGAAATATTAAGAATAGAAGAGAAAGAGAAGCAGACAATTCCAGAGTCTCCGGCGGGAATCGAACCCGCAACCCCCAAACAACTGACTTGTCCTTTACCGACTAGTCCACAGGGGCACACTATTCGGGAGTAGATCGGTATTGAAAATCAGAAACATCGGTACATAAACAACTGAGATATGAGCAAAAACCCACGACCACCTCGATTTTTTTTTCACAAAAACAACATTACAACAACAACATACATACAAACGTGTATACTGGTTAGGGAAAACGTGGCATCGAATCCCAGCTGAGCCAAAAAAAAGTTTTTTTTTTAATTTTTTTAAAATTTTTTTTTACATTTTTTTTTTATTTTTTTTTATTTTTTATTTAAAATATTATATATATTTTTATTATTTTTTTTTAATTTTTTTTTTTTTAATTTAATTTAATTTTATTTTTTTTTTTTTTTTATATATATTATATATATAATAATTTTTTTCTTTAATTTTTTTTAAAATTTTTTTTTTTTATTTTTTTTTTTTATTTTTTTTTTTGTTTTTTTAACATACATACGTGAATTTATAATTTTACAATGGGATGTTTTTATATATGTATGTTTTTATATGTATGTACGTTTTTCATATGGGATGAATGGTGACACAAACTACTGTTATTGCATGACTACATGTTGTGAAGGGTATATAAGATTCGGCACGGCCGAATATAGCGCTCTTACTTGTTATTTATATGTTTGTCAAATTAAATTTATTTCCACTCAGCCATTTTTGCGTAATTGGGTTCTAGATTTGCTTAGATAATATAAATAATACCACATTCATTTAGTTCTGTTCAGCCGTTTTCGCGTGATTGAGTAATAAATATCCAAACATACAAACCTTCACATATATTATATTAGTAGTAGGATAATATATCCTTATCAGTCGCATTTGTTTGCTGGGCCCCTTAAACTGCTCTTGCAAACAGATCAATAGCTTCTTTATTTGAGACATTATCATTGACTTCCTGAATTTTCTCTAGAGAATTGTCGGAGTCTTGGTTTTTTCCCAATATTTAAAATAACGTACAATAAAGAAGAAAACAAACAAAGTAATGTCTAGATTACAGAGGTATACTGTATCCTTATATAAATCAATAAATAATAAAAAAACAATAAGGCACAGTATGATGCAACACAACAAGACAAGATTATAACACAAAATTAAAAAAATAGCAAAAATTTCCGCCAAGTAGATCGATGGGTACAGGTAAAACTTCCTTCACTTAAATAATTGTAACATTACAGAAGGTAAAAACGTAGTAGAAACTGTATTGTAATGTTATTTCTTTTGCAAAATTGATTATTATTTTTTAAAACTACTAAATGTTTTAGTCGAGGTGTATTTATGTAAAACGAATTGAACTCACTAAAATCTCAGTTTCGTAAAAAATGTGATTAAGGGCATTTCTACTTGTGACCATAGAAATATGTTTCTTTGTTAAGTATTTGCAATATATTTTCTTATATTAATCAAATTATTTAATTTAATTTTTTTATTACAGTGTTTTACTTTTTCCTCCAGTTAATAATTTTCGTCGATTTCTTATTCATCAAACATGTGAAAATTTCCGAAATAAATATGATCTGTTTACCTTCTCAGTGGGTCAAGGACCGTTTAGACGCACAGTAGTTTGCTTAAAAAATCAACTTTTGGATCCACACAAATATAAGGATACTGTAGCTGCGGCCGACTTTGAAAAGTATGTTGAATTAAAATTACAAATGTTTTAAGTACACTCAGGTCTTTTTTTATGCGGTAGATGCGTTCTGCATAAAACCGCATAAAAAAAGACTCTAGCTCCATACAAAAACTAGGGATACGTTCCGGAATTTAAAAAAATCGCATAAATTGAAAAAAAATGTACCAAATTCGCATAAAAAAAGGAAATTTAATTTTTTTTATGGCTCTGATTGATGATTCGCCTAGTTTAAAGTGGTCTGCCAAAACTTTTTTTTCAGCTCCATTTGCTAAGCGGTCCAAAATTTCTATTTTGGTCTCTAAAGAAATCGTTTGTCGTTTTTTCCTATTTTTCTCCATATCAATTTCTTAAAATCGAATACAAAAATTTTATGTTAGCATTGAAACCATAAAAAAAATTGGAGCGAAACTTTAACACCTTCGATAATTAAAATTTAAAAATCTCTGTAAAATTCCACCACAACTCAACTGTCAATGACTAAATTGCAAACGTACGTTAGAACATTTCTTCGTCGCCTGCTTACAAAATCTATAAGGGAAATCCCAAATTTCAAATAATCGCTGCTGGTCTTCGCATGAAACGCATTAATTAACAGAAAGTACAAACCTTAACAGAAATATCAAAGCCCAGTGTTATCAATTATCTAAATATTATTTTTATATAAAAAAAATATTTAATATTTAAAAACCGCATAAATTCAAATTTGCATAAAAAAATACCGCATAAAAAAAGACCTGAGTGTATAGTGTAAAATTAAGAAACCCAAACCTCGCGGTTAAAAAAATTTACTTTTAATGTTTGCGGATTTATACAAAAAAATTACAATGTAATTCGGGACTTACTAACAGTAACATCACTCTGCTCAGTTAAATTTTTTGTAAATACTTATTATACCCTTCACACAGTGAAAAAGGGTTTGTCATTCCATGTGAAATTTCTACAATTTTCATTTCCCACCCCATAAAGTATATTTTTTTTGAAAGCTTATGAATAGGGGAGTCGATTAAGCTCTGTTAGTCTGTCCGTGTATATGTTGAAATCAACTTTTTGAAGCCCCCCGACATTGCCTGGACTCGCGTGCAGTATTAAAATATTGGAAATATTCGGGAGTAGATCGGTATTAATAATCAGAAACATCGGTACATAAACGACTGAGATATGAAGTAAAAACCACGACCACCTCGTTTTTTTATTTCAAAACAACAACATACATACATACAAACGTGGTATACTGGTGAGAGTAAACGTGGCATCAAATCCCAGCTGAGCCAAAAAAAATTTTTTTTTTATTTTATATTATTTATATTTTTGTTATTGTTTTTTAATTTCTTTTTTATATGTACATATATGTTTTTAATTTTTTTATTATTTTTTTTTAATTTTTTTTACTTTTTCTCTCCAACAAAGATGCGTAAATTTATAATTTTTACAATGGGGTGTTTTTATATATGTATGTACGCATTTCATATGAGATGAAATTTTTTTTGCATGACTACACGTTGTGAAGGGTATATAAGATTAGGCACAGCCGATTATAGCACTCTTACTTGTTTTACATTGAACTAGCCAAGCCCGGCGCGCCTTGCTACGCCTCTTAATGAATAAAAATGCATTCTGAATTTTAATTGAATATCAAGTGCAAGAAGCTACGTGGCACTGCCCACTTTTCTAATCACGAAACTGTATAGTCATAACAGCTCAATATGTGTACAAAGTTTCAGAAAAATCGATCTAGTGCAAGTAACTTAAAGTTATAACTGTTTTTTATGGGCGTACCCCTGCCCAATTTTCTAATCACGAAACTGTATAGTTATATGGGTGCAAAGTTTCAGAAAAATCGGTGAAGTTCAAGTAGTTTGAAATTATAGCTTTTTTATTATGGGCGTTGCACTGCCCACTTTTCTAGTCACGAAACTGTATAGTCATGAAAGCTCAATGTGTGTGCAAAGTTTCAGAAAATCGGTGAAGTTCAAGTAGCTAAAAATGATGACTTATTTTTTGTGGACGTAACACCGCCCACTTTTTACCACCCATAAACACTCCATGAAATGTGTACAACAACTTGCCAAGGTTTGAGTCCGATCGGCTTTTTGATTTCGGAGTCTATAGCTAACACACACACAGACAGAGCTTCACTTTTATATATACTAGCCAAGGACGGCGCGCGTTGCTACGCCCCTTTATAAATAAAAATGCATTCTGAATTTTAATGAAATATATTCAAAATAATATTTTATTGATTTTTATTGTAATGCAAGTGAGTATACAATATTGTTACGTTAATGCCTTTTATAAACGTTGGCTTACTTCCTTTAAATATACTTTGAGTTCTTTTATTGCAATTAAAAACACTTGAAATTCGTTATAAAATTAAGAGCACTTTATTTACTTAAACACACTCAGATATTGTTTTATAGCACTTTACTTATTATACCCTTCACCTGTGGTGCACAAGGGTATATATAGCTTTGTCATTCCGTTTGTAATTTCTACAATTTTCATTTCCGACCCCATAAAGTATATATTTTCTGAAAGCTTATGAATAGAGGAGTCGATTAAGCCCTGACCGTCTGCCCGTGTGTTGGTTGAAATCAACTTTTAGAAGCAACTACATGTTCCTCAGATTTGTATATTGTATCAATCTCTTGGAAATATCCAGGAATGAATCGCTATTGAAATTCAGCACAATCGCCCCATAACTTTCTGAGATATGAGCAAAAAACCACGACTACCTCGTTTTTTTCACAATTACAACAACAACATACATTTATACATACATGTAAAAAACATGCCAAAAAAAAAATTACAAAAACAAAATATATTAAAAATAAAAAAAAAATAATAAAAAAAACTACAAAAAAAAAATTAAAAAAAAAATTGAAAAAAAAAGGTTTAAAAAAATTAAAAAAATATAAAAAAACAAGTAAGAGCGCTATATTCGGCCGTGCCGAATCTTATATACCCTTCACAACGTGTAGTCATGTAATAACAGTAGTTTGTGTCACCATTCATCCCATATGAAATACGTACATACATATAAAAACATTCATATATAAAAACATCCCATTGTAAAATTATAAATTCACGTATGTATGTTAAAAAAAAAAAATTAAAAAAAAACAAGTAACAGTGCTATATTCGGCCGTGCCGAATCTTATATACCCTTCACAACGTGTAGTCATGCAATAACAATTGTTTGTATCACCATTCATCCCATATAAACTACGTGCATACGTACACGTTAGAATAAATGTGGCATCGAATCCCAGCTGAGCCAAAAAAATTTTATTTTATTTTATTTAATATATTATTTATATTTTATTATTTTTTTTTATATTTTTTTTAAATTTTTTTAAAAAATTTTTTTAGAAAAATTTTTAAAAAATTTTTTTAAATTTTTTTTTAAATTTTTTTAAAATTTTTTTTTTTTAGTTTTTTTTATTATTTTTTTCTTATTTTTAATATTTTTTTTTTTTGTAATTTTTTTTTGTTTGGTATGTTTTTTACATGTATCTATGTATGTATGTTGTTGTTGTAATTGTGAAAAAAAACGAGGTGGTCGTGGTTTTTTGCTCATATCTCAGAAAGTTATGGGGCGATTGTGCTGAATTTCAATAGCGATTCATTCCTGGATATTTCCAAGAGATTGATACCATATACAGATCTGAGGAACATATAGTTGCTTCTAAAAGTTGATTTCAACCAACACACGGACAGATGGGCAGACGGACAGACGGTCAGGGCTTAATCGACTCCTCTATTCATAAGCTTTCAGAAAATATATACTTTATGGGGTCGGAAATGAAAATTGTAGAAATTACAAACGGAATGACAAAGCTATATATACCCTTGTGCACCACAGGTGAAGGGTATAAAAATGTAAAAAAAAATTTAAAAAAAAATTTAAAAAAAAATTATTATATATATAATATATATAAAACAAACAAAAAATAAAAAAAAAATTAAAAAAAAAATTAAAAAAAAAATAATAATAAAATTATAAATAAAATATTAAATAAAAAATAAAAAAAAATAAAAAATTTAAAAAAATTTTTTTTTGGCTCAGCTGGGATTCGATGCCACGTTTTCTCTAACCAGTATACACGTTTGTATGTATGTATGTTGTTGTTGTAATGTTGTTTTTGTGAAAAAAAATCAAGGTGGTCGTGGGTTTTTGCTCATATCTCAGTTGTTTATGTACCGATGTTTCTGATTTTCAATACCGATCTACTCCCGCATATTTCTGATATTTTAATACCTTATCCGGGTCCAACCTATGTCGGGGGGCTTCAAAAAGGTGATTTCAACATACACACGGACAGACGGTCAGACTGACAGAGCTTAATCGACTCCCCTATTCATAAGCTTTCAGAAAATATATACTTTATGGGGTCGGAAATGAAAATTGTAGAAATTTCACACGGAATGACAAACCTATATATACCCTTTTGCACTGTGTGAAGGGTGTAATAATAAAATATAAATAATATATTAAATAAAATAAAATTTTTTTGACTCAGCTGGGATTCGATGCCACATTTATTCTAACCAGTATATACATACATATGTATGTACGTATTTTATATGAGATGAATGGTGATACAAACAATTGTTATTGCATGACTACACGTTGTGAAGGGTATATAAGATTCGACACGGCCGAATATAGCACTGTTACTTGTTTCACTTATGGTTATACACTTTTATTATCAAACTCACACCCCTTTCGCACTAGGCAAGTCACTTGCGCAAGTTAGTTTTTTATTTTCTTTTATTATACCCTTCACCTGTGGTGCACAAGCTTTGTCATTCCGTTTGTAATTTCTACAATTTTCATTTCCGACCCCATAAAGTATATATTTTCTGAAAGCTTATGGATAGAGGAGTCGATTAAGCCCTGACCGTCTGTCCGTGTGTTGGTTGAAATCAACTTTTAGAAGCAACTATATGTTCCTCAAATCTGTATATAGTATCAATCTCTTGGAAATATCCAGGAATGAATCGCTATTGAAATTCAGCACAATCGCCCCATAACTTTCTGAGATATGAGCAAAAAACCACGACCACCTCGTTTTTTTCACAATTACAACAACAACATACATATATACATACATGAAAAAACATGCAAAAAGAAAAAATTACAAAAAAAAAAAAATATAAAAAGAAAATAATAAAATATTAATAATATATATAATAAAATAAAATAAATTTTTTTTGGCTCAGCTGGGATTCGATGCCACATTTATTCTAACCAGTATATACATATGTACGTATTTTATATGAGGTGAATGGTGATACAAACAATTGTTATTGCATGACTACACGTTGTGAAGGGTATATAAGATTCGGCACGGCCGAATATAGCACTGTTACTTGTTTTTCTTTGAACTTCACTTCTTTGAACTTCGCTTGAAGTTGAAAGGCAAATCTGTGGGA
The DNA here is from genome assembly GCA_941918925.1 of Phyto melanocephala. Taxonomy (NCBI): domain Eukaryota; kingdom Metazoa; phylum Arthropoda; class Insecta; order Diptera; family Rhinophoridae; genus Phyto; species Phyto melanocephala. The sequence goes on from OW799235.1 coordinate 59,443,385, forward strand.
GCCATTGGAATGCGTGGAAATAGCTGAAAATAATAACTTATTTTTAATGGGGGTGGCACTGCCCACTTTTCTAATCACGAAACTGTATAGTCATGACTGCCTGATATGTGTGAAAGTTTTAGAAAAATCGGTCCAGTGCAAGTACCTCAAAATCAGAACTTTTCAATGGGCGTGGCCTGCCCACTTTTCTAATCACGAAATTATATAGTCATGACAGCTATGTGTGCAAAGTTTCAGAAAATCAGTGAAGTTCAAGTAGCTAAAAATATAACCCACTTTCTGGAATGTGTACAACAACTTGCCAAAGTTTGAGTCCGATCGGCTTTACGGTTTCGTAGTCTATAGCTAACACACACACACACAGAGTTTCACTTTTATATATATAGATTTGTTTATGTTAATTTAATATTTTGTTGACTTTTTAAAGGAATTTGGTATATTTAAAACAAAAGAATTAAAAACAAATTAAAACATTTGTTACTTACAAAATTAATATGTCAGGTTATTATAACGTTGTTAAAAAAGCAAGAAACACAAAAAAGTGGTCCGCCAAATAACTTTTTTTTTTTTGAAAAATGCTATAAAAAGTGTAGCTTCGGCTGTGTGGCACGTAGCGCCGTCCTGTTGAAACCAAATGTTGCTAATATCCTTCTTTTAAATTTTTGTGAACAAAAATTCGTTCAACATGGCCCGATAACGATCACCATTCACTTTTTGCTAATTTTCGAAGAAAAATGGCCCAATTATGCCTCTGGACCAAAATCCGCACCAAACAGTGACTCGTTTTGGGTGTATCGGCTTTTCAATGTATGCGTGCGGATTTTCTGTGTCCCAAATGCGACAATTTTGCTTGTTTACATACCCGCCAAGATCAAAATGAGCTTCATCTGAAAAGATGTTTTTTTTGGTAAAATCGGGCAAAGTAATGTCGCAATATTTCCCAGGTTTGTTCAAGCGTATACATATTCGTAGAGCGGAAGGGTAGAACTAATTAACTGTCAAATCAGACATGAGCTAAGTGTTACCATTCGCGAAATAAGCACTAGTTGAAAAAAAACGTTAAATGCCGGACCCTTTATATGTAATACATGTTTCTATTTAAGAGCGGCACAAGCATAAGAAAAATACCTTACAAGCATTCTCATTGAATTTAAAAGAGTGTGTGTATATTACTCTCTTATTATAAAATAAACACTCAAAAATATATTTGTTTTGCTTTGTGATTAAAATATTGAAAAACAGAACAAAACTTAAATAAACAACGATGAAATACAGTAAATCTGAATCAGAACAAAGTTAAAATAGAACATTAAAACTGCAATAGAACTTTCAAAACATGTTTTGATAGTAGAGCTAGATCAAAGAAAAACTTGCATAGAGACTTAGGGCCATATTCATAAAAAATATTTTAGGTTTATTAAAGGCTTATTTGACAGATGTTGTAAAGAAATTTGAGAGGATTCACAAAATTGCTAATATTGGAATGCGTATAAGCGTTAAAATGCATATATGTATACTATATGTTGTATCTTAACGTACAAATAAAACACGCGTATATTTAATATTCCAATATACAAATTAATTACTATTTATTTAAATTTCAATATGAATGCTTGTTCAACAAGTAAAAACGTTAAAGAGAATGAACTAGTATATTCTATATGCATTTAACAAAAGGTACATAAAATATAACTGTTATTAAGATTTGAAGAAGTACTAAAAATATGCAACATAAAAAAGGATTGCCATCAGTAATAAATACATTACACTATATACGTGCATTACTTCATTAACTTCTTTATATAACAGTGAATTTAGCTTAATACTGTGCTCAATTTACCACACAGCACACACCAAATGAAGAAAGTAAACAAGTAACAGTGCTATAATCGGCCGTGCCGAATCTTATATACCCTTCACAACGTGTAGTCATACAATAACAATTGTTTGTATTACCATTCATCTCATATAAAATAAGTACATACATGTAAAAAACATACATATAAACAAGTAAGAGCGCTATATTCGGCCGTGCCGAATCTTATATACCCTTCACAACGTGTAGTCATGCAATAACAGTAGTTTGTATCACCATTCATCCCATATGAAATACGTACATACATATAAAAAAACATGCATATATAAAAAGATCCCATTGTAAAATTATAAATTTACATATGTATGTATGTTAAATAAAAAAAAAATAAAAAAAAAATTAAAAAAAAAAAATAAAAAAAAAAAATAAAAAAATAATTAAAATATATATAATAAATATAAAACAAAAAAAGAAATAAAAAAAAAATTAAAAAAAAATAATAAAAATATAAATAGTATATTAAATAAAAAATAAAAAGAAATTAAAAAAAAAATATAAAAAAAATAAAAAAAAAATTTTTTTTAGGCTCAGCTGGGATTCGATGCCACGTTTTCTTTAACCAGTATACACGTTTGTATGTATGTATGTTGTTGTTGTTGTGAAAAAAATGGTTTTTGCTCATATCTCAGTTGTTTATGTACCGATGTTTCTGATTTTCAATACCGATATACTCCCGAATATTTCTGATATTTTAATATCTCACTTGGGTTCAGGCGATATCGGGCGGCTTCAAAAAGTTTATTTCAACATACACACGGTCATACGGTCAGACTGACCGACTGATAGCTTAATCGACTCCCCTATTCATAAGCTTTCAGAAAATATATATTTAATGGGGTCGGAAATGAAAATTGTAGAAATTTCACACGGAATGACAAGCCTATATATACCCTTCACACAGTAAAAAAGGGTATATATAAGTTTGTCATTCCGTGTGAAATTTCTGCAATTTTCATTTCCGACCCCATTAAGTATATATTTTCTGAAAGCTTATGAATAGGGGAGTCGATTAAGCTGTCAGTCGGTCAGTCTTTTTACCGTTAGGTCCCCGTTTTACCGTTAGGTCCCCTTCTATTTGCGCTTAGAATCGTCGACTTCACTTTTATAAAACGCGCATATCTCTGGGAGGGAACACTTTTGGGGCATGGGGTCAGTCTGATTCGATGCTCAGATGTTGTCCACATAAAAAAAAAGTGAAAATTGTTTTTTTTTAACCCTTAGGTAAATCCCTTTCTCTATGCCCTGTCACATATATGTACGTTGTTGTAATTGTAAAAAAAAACGAGGTGGTAGTGGTTTGTTGCTCATATCTCTGAAAGTTATAGGGCGATTGTGCTGAATTTCAATAGCGATTCATTCCTGGATATTTCCAAGAGATTGATACCATACACACTCCTCTATTCATAAGCTTTCAGAAAATATATACTTTATGGGGTCGGAAATGAAAATTGTTGAAAATTGACAAAGCTATATATACCCTTGTGCACCACAGGTGAAGGGTATAATGATATAGAGAAAAACATTATTCATAAATATTGCACTCACTTAAATATGATCGTATTTTTTCTGTACACTACACAGCACAGCAATATAAACAAAAAGCTGTACACCACTTAAAAATCATGCATTCATTACAAAAGTAATGTACACTTTTTTCTTTGGCTTTTCAACATAGAGCAAAAAAATTTGTAAAGCGAGAGTAGAATGCAAGAAGAGAAATTAGCGTTGAATGGAATTTTTTGCAGGGATGCCACCTTGGTGCGATAGATTTATTTTATCTGTGCATAAATTGGCGCTTAGTTGGCTTCGCTTATTTTTTGAAGTTTTGGAAAAATGTTTGTTTTTAGATGTAAAATACAAAGTTTGCATATTTTGAAACTTACTATTTTAAATTAATAATAATAATTTAAGAAAAATTTTAGGTTTTGGTAGATTTAATCAAATTGTTTAAACAAATTTGGTGGGAAAATTATTTTTGTATATTAAATTTGTATTATAAATTTAAAAGACTAGACGCTTTCGTCGATGATTTTTTAATATTTATAATTTTTCGTTACTTTTTATTTGATCTGAATTATTTAGAAAATAAATTTTTTTATTATAGCTAAAAATTCATATGCATGTAAATTTCTTTTTAAATGAAATGATATTAGTTGTATTGAAAAATGTTTATTTTTTTTTAATAAAGTTTTAAATGTCAGTTTAATTAAATAAAAACGGAAAAATTATACTATTTATTATCTACAAAATTTCCAATCTCAATTACTTTAAAAATTTCGTAAACTGGCAACGCTGAACCTCTATTAATATCTCTATTTAAAAAAATGGGTACAACTGTTGCACTTTTGGCAAAAGTGGCACAATCGTGCCATTTTTGGCACTATTGATTGTTTAATGGCACTATGGCACGCTCAATAAAATTTTGGCACTTTTTCAAACAATTAAAAATATATAATTTTACTTAGTTTTTAAGAAATACATATATTTTTTAATAATAAGAAATAAATGCTTTTACTCCCTGTTGTAAATACTAAAATGCGAAACTACAGACTGTACAGTATCAAAAATTTGGCTATTTTAGTACGTTTATATGTTGGATCTTAGTTTTAGTACCTGATGGTTCCGCTCAATCGATTTGTGATGCCATTGTGTACGTTTTACAGGATAATGAAATTCCTACAAAAAACTTAATCGGATAATTGTTCGGTTATGATGGGAAAGAATAATTGTTTGCAGGCTTTGCTAACAGAAGTTCAATTTGAATTTAGTGTTTGGCTTCAGGTAAACACTTTATCATCATTAATTTAATCTCAGAATTCTAACTCAAAATGTTGTTATGACAGTGATGTCTTAAAAATAATTACCTAAACAAATGTTACAAATACAATTTTTGTAAACGAGGTTTTACTAGAATTTTATAACTACATATGTATATTTAATGTTATTTAACAATATATATTTAATGTATCCCTATTTTGGAATAATTATTTAACATTTCATATAAAATACATATGTGTATCCTATCCTACTAATATAATAAATGTGAATGTTTGTATCTTTGGATTTTTGGATATTTGTTACTCAATCACTCAAAAACGGCTGAACGGAACTAAATTTAATTCGGCACATAGATAGATAACAACATAGATTAACACATAGGCTACTTTTTATCGCGATAATAACGCGAAGTCGTTGGCAAACTTATCATAACACATCCCACACGGGTTGTTTGTGTTGTAAATATTTGTATTTTTGTTGTTAATACTAGGTTAGGTTAGGTTGAAAAGGAGGGGTATAAAAGCCCAAACCCATGACAGGTATGCACTTATGCCCAGTTGGCATGTTGTGCGCTCCATATGGAAAACGGAATTCCCAAACAAAAACCATAAACATAATTTCCCATAAAAAACGGATTAGTCCAAGAACCCAGTCCCCTCAATGTAACGCCTTATGGATCTCCAGTTCGAGTTCCCCAGGTATTCCAAGTTCGGCTAGTATCCACTGTAAAATTTTCGCGCCTAATATGCCCAAACGCAGGACAATGACAGAGGTAGTGTACCAGAGTCTCATCCTCTTCCTCGCAAGCTCTACATGTTGTCTCCTCAGATAATCTCATGCGAGCTAGATGAGTTCTCAAATCCGTATGACCTGTTATTACACCAGTTAATTTCCTAAGTGTAGGTCTACTTAGTCTCAGAATCTCCTTTGATTTCCCAAGATTTGGGTCACCCCAGAGTGTTCTTGTCACCTTACCGACATCAGTGCTTTGCCATTTTCTGACATGTTCCTCCATTGCCCAACGTTTAAGTTCATCCTTAAATCGTTTAAGGGGTTTGGCGTTTTCCAAAGTTATAGTACTCAGAAGAGCTCCCATTTTGGATAATTTGTCGGCTTTCTCGTTTCCGATCAGCCCGTGATGGCTTGGTATCCATATTATCTCCAGATGTTCACAATTTGCATATGAGTTTATCTCACTCTTGCATTGCAAAACGTTCCGGGATTCAACTTTCTCCTTTCTCAATGTCTTAATCACTGATTGGCTATCCGTAAAGATACGATTTGGAGTTTCGCTATTCGTTTCCTTTATCCATTTAATTCCTTCCGTAATCGCCATGATCTCAGCCTGAAAAATAGTGTTGTGATCTGGTAGACGAAAGTATTAGCTTCTATTTCGGCTTATGTCGTATAAGCACATTCCAGTTTGGTCACCAATCTTTGAACCGTCTGTGTAAAGATCGAAACACCCACGGTTTCCCATCCTGATTATCTCATCCCATTCTCCCTCTTCCGGTATAATGGTGATGCAGTTAATATCCTCATATCTCATCGGGATTTTATCACATGTTAATTCCGTAATATTTCCCATCGGTAAGATATCCGTTATTCTTTGGTATCTGGTCTTATGTTCTCTTATAAGCCACTCATCTATTGCCATTAATCTTGTGGCAGCCAAGGCCGCTTCATATTTTACCTGTATCTCAATAGGCCAAATGGATAATATATTCTCAATGGCCATTGTCGATGTGGTCCTCATGGCGCCGCAAATACTAATGCAGCACTGTCTCTGAATCTTTTGAAGAGGTTTTATATTGTTATTGTTAATACTAAGTCTACCTTTTATCCCGATAACTACGCAGACGAAGTCGCGGGCACAAGCTAATATTTAATAAATATAATAATTATATATAATTTATCTGTATAAATTTTTTAAATATTGAAGTTCGAAAATTTTTTTATATATAATAATAAAACTGAATGAATGGATTTAATTTTTTTAAATATGTAGATATGACATGTTTGTTATGGCACTTTTTAAGATGTTTCGGCACTGAATGCATACTGTGTAGTGTGAGAATTCATTGCTGTTTTAAGTAACTGTCATGGTACAATCATCAGGTAGCCTCAATAAAACAGCTGATTTTTTTTTCTCTACCGTAAGGCTTAACTAAAATGTCAGATTTTGTTTATGTATTCGTCAAACATTTGCTTTTTGACATTTCAGTCGTCGTTTTCCGCCAACAACAAGCATATAGAATTTTGTTGTTGCAGAACTGAGGCTACCTCATGATTGTACCATGGTAACTGCAGTTCATGCACATGCACATGTGCTAACGATTCACTTAACAAACAAAATGCGGCTGAATGCAAAGAATAATACCCCTTTCTCATTGGGCAAGTCACTTGCTCAAGTTAGTTTTTTATTTTCTTTTATTTTTCTTTGAACTTGCTTTCATGTTCAGACTCAGCAATTGACTTGCCCAAGTTTCGTTCTCTTTTACTTATTATACTCTTCACACAGTGAAAAAGGGTATAGATAGGTTTGTCATTCCGTTTGAAATTTCTACAATTATCAATTATCTACACATACATACAAACGTGGTATACTGGTTAGAGTGAGCCAACAATTTTTTTTTTATTTTATATATTATTCAAATTTTTATTGTTTTATTTTTAATTTTTCTTTTAATTTATTTTTTTTTAAACACATAAGTAAACTAAATTTATAATATTACAATAAGATGTTTTTATATATGTATGTTTTTATATGTATGTACGTATTTCATATGAGATAAATGGTGATATAAACAATTGTTGTTGCATGACTACACGTTGTAAAGGGTACATAAGATTCGGCATGGCCGAATATAGCACTCTTGTTTGTTTTTTTTTCTTTTTTGTTTTTTGTTTCTCAACAAAAACTTGCTCGTACTTGCCGAGTACAGGCAAGTGTGTACTCAAAAATGAGCAAGTTTCTTCCTCTTAACCCGACCTTACCCCTTTTGTCTATAAACACAACACTTGCGCAAGTGACTTGCCCAATGAGAAAGCGGTATAAGGAACATAGAAGTGTACGTTGTGTTTCAAACAGAGCTACACACGCCTTACAAGTACAATAACGGTCATTTGATGCAACATCTGATGGTCATTGCTGATGGGTACATACATAAGAAGTTTCTATCATTTTATTAAGGGCAATATGAAAAAACTGATGTAAACATTTGTGTACGTGTGATTTTGTTTCTCTCTCATACTTGTGGATTTCGTAAACTAGAAAAACATACATCTGAACTGCTCACTCCACAGTATTTTACTAATCAGTACTGATGTAAACATCGTCAGAGCTGACTAATCAGTATTGATGTATAAACCAGTCATAGCTGACTGACTCATTTATAAAGAAAAGATTATTGCTTTTAATTTTTTAAAAAAATATTTTAAATATTTTATTTAAAATTTACATTTTAACACAAAACAAAAAAATTAATAAATAAATAAAATTACTATAATTCAATATTTATGTAATACATTAAAATTCTAATTAATTAAAGAAAATTATTGTAATAAAAAATGATCAATTTAATTTAAAAAAAAAACATTAAAAATATAATTAGGTTAAAAAAAAATTTTTTTTTGCTTATTTTTGAATACAGTTTTTGTTTCTGGTGTGGTGTGGTGGCTTTTGTCAATCTCCTTCCATAAACGCTTCTCAAATTCAATGGAGGATTGGTGGGGAAAGACATCTGAAATTTAAAACGTAAAAGTATATTTTTATAAATATGTTACAATAACAAAATTAATAATAATTACAGTTAACGTTTAATATCCTGGTGCGTCACGGTGTGTGTGCTGTGCCGATGACGCATCTCTGTTCGCGCGATCTTACGGTGGTAATGATAGGCGCGGGTTCGGGATCGTTTCTGGTGGCGTCGGCTTACCTACCCTATGACACACCGGACTCCCATCCTTCGGAGGAGGTTAGGAATCTGGTGGAGTTCTGTAGGTTGAGGGGTATGCCTCTTGTCATGGGCTGTGATGCTAACTCACACAGTACTGTATGGGGCAGTACGGATGATAACCACAGGGGACGGCAGTTGCTGGAGTTTGTGGAGTGTCATGACCTGCTGGTCCTGAACAGGGGTACCGAGCCCACCTTCGTGGATGCACGTAGGGCGGAGGTAATCGACATCACCTTATGCTCTGTCGAAATGCTGGATAAAGTTAGGAATTGGAGAGTGGTGGACAGATTGACCATGTCTGATCACAGGGCTATCCAGTTTGAGATTCTATATGGTAGGAGGCGGAGGAAGGCGCGTAGGCGTATCAGGGTGCCGAGGGATACCGATCGCACTAAGTACGAGGAGTGCCTCTTGGGACTTTCGGGGAGTGTTCCACACCGGGCACTCAGGAACACGGAGGATGTTGAGCGGACGGTGGAGTGGGTAAACTCTACTGTCGGACTTGCCTTCGAGAATGCGTGTCCTCTCACGGTAGTGGATGAAAAGGATTCTACTCCATGGTGGAGTAGTGAATTGGAATCCATGAAGAGGGACACGAGAAGGGCCTTTAATCGTTACATGAGGGAGCGGAATCCTAGCTTATGGGACGAGAATAAGGCGAAGAAGAAGGAGCTGAAGAGAACTATACGTCTTCGGAAACGAAGTACGTGGAGGGAATTCTGCTCCGGCGTGATGGATACATCTGAAGTGGGGAGACTGCAGAAGATGGTGTCTAGAGACCCTGTCTCCAGAATGGGGCTTATTCGCAGGAGCGATGGCGGCATGACGGAGACGATGGAGGGGACATTACAGTCGCTGATGGAGGTACATTTTCCTGGAAGTTTCATTTCGAATGACTCATGGGTTCCCGTTAACAGGGGAGCTAGTGAGGTAAGGCGAAGGGATGCTGAAAGGATAGTAACTCTTAATGGGGTTAGAAGTGCAATTTTGTCTTTTGCCCCATTTAAGGCGGCTGGGATGGATGGGATATTTCCTGCATTACTACAGTGGGGTATGAACACTCTACTTGTGGTGATTAGGGAAATATTTGTTGCCTGTCTTTCGACAGGGTATATTCCGGTGGCATGGAGGGAGACCAGGGTGGTTTTTCTTCCCAAACCGGGGAAGAGGGACTATACGGAGGCTAAGTCGTTCAGGCCGATCAGTCTTACATCCTTTCTATTGAAGGCAATGGAAAGGGTGTTGGTTGACTTCCTGGAGGAGACTACGCTGATGGATAGGCCATTGAGTGGAAGTCAGCACGCTTACAGGGCTGGGAGGTCTACTGAGACTGCCCTGCACGAATTGGTGAGGGTTTCTGAGAGGGAGGTTTTCAATGGTGATCTTGCTTTGTCCGTATTTATGGACATAGAGGGAGCTTTTGATAGGATCTCTTTTGATAAACTGGGAAATGCTCTCGATGAGCGAGGGGTCGATTCTGTTGTGGTGAAGTGGATCGGCGCCATGCTCAGATGTAGGGCAGTGAATCTCAGGAGCGGAAGCACCAGGATTCGGGAAGGGTGGTTAGGGGATGTCCGCAAGGAGGGGTATTATCACCTCTGCTGTAGAACATAACTGTTGACAGCCTTCTCAGGAGACTGGAGGTAATGGGCATACATACGGTAGGGTATGCGGATGATGTGGCAATTATGGTTGGTGGTAAGTTCATGGAGACCATTTTAGGTTGCATGAGACAGGCGCTCAGAGTAACCGAAGAATGGTGTTGTGAACAGGGACTAACCATAAATGCTGGCAAGTCGGATGCTATGCTCTTCACGCGGAGAAGGAAGGGCATAGAGATTGAATCCTTAATGCTTTTTGGAACCGAGATCAACGTGTCCAAGAAGGTGAAATATCTGGGGGTAACGCTGGATATGAAACTAACCTGGAATGATCATGTTGAGGCAAGGGTACAGAAGGCAAAGAGGATTCTGCATCAGTGTAAACGGGTTTGCGGTCGGAAGTGGGGAATCTCACCTAAGGCTGCACACTGGATTTACACAGTGGTGGTGAGACCGACGATCACTTACGCATCTGTTGTCTGTCCCAGGCGACGATTAGGCGGAAGTTGGACGGGGTTCAAAGGATTGCTTGCATTGGTATATGTGGCGCGATACGTACCACACCAACGCAAGCGATGGAGGCAATGCTGGGATTGCTGCCGTTGGACTTATTTGTAAGGGAGACGGCGGCAAGATCGGCGATTCGGATGCGAAGCGATGGCATGTGGTATCGCTTTGGATCGGTTTTGGGGCATAGGAGAATCCTAGACCTCGTGGATGAAGAGGTTAGGGAGGCTCAGATGCCGATGGAGCGCATGAGTCGAGTGAAAGTGGTCGAAAGGCTACATCACACGCTCATAGCGGATGGATTCATGCACGATGAGTGCATGGAGAATGACATCAGTATCTTTACTGATGGGTCCTTTATGAACGGAAGGGCAGGTGCTGGTGTGTACTCATCTGAGTTGAACTTATCCTGCACCCTGAATCTGGGGGAGTACGTGTCAGTCTATCAGGCAGAAATGCTTGGTTTGCTGCACGCGTTGGACCACCTGTTGGAATGTCGAATGTATGGGAAGAGAATTCTTATTGCACTTGACAACCAGTCGGTTATAAAACGTATGCAGCGGATAGATGTGAACTCCTCTTTGGTGCTTGAGTGTGTTCTAAAGCTCAATAGGTGTGCCTCTACAAATGAGGTAACGCTGATGTGGGTTAAGGGACACGTGGGCATAGCTGGGAATGAGGCTGCTGACGAACTTGCGAAGAAGGGGTCTGAGGCTGCATTCTGGGGACCGGAACCCAGAACTGCTCTGTGTAATGGGTTAGTGCGGGCGAGGATCTTTCAATGGGTGAACTCTATAAACTTGCGAAGGTGGATGGAGGGAACCACGTGTAGACAGGCCCGTATGGTGCTCAGGGAGCCACTTGGCAGGGGTGCAGTGAAGATACTCGGTTTTAATAGGAGTATGATGAGCTGGATCACTGCGTTGATTACAGGACATGGTAACTTCAAATATCATCTGAAGAGGATGCAGATCGTGGATGATGATATGTAGAATGTGCCTGGAGGATGCCGAGACGGCAGCGCATGTAGTATGCGAGTGTCCGGCGTTGGCGAGCGGAAGATTAAGGATCACAGGCAAGCACACTTTAAGTGTGAGTGCGATGGGCGACCTTAGTCTAAGGGAGAGCTGGCGATTACAAAGGACTGTGCGATAAGGATTGTCGACAATCACCAGTCGGCAGTGTGAAATCGTTTTCCTAGTCCAGAGCAAACGCCGGTTGTGGCGCGGGACTCAGTGATTGAAGGTATACTGATCGGTAGACACGAAATCACTGAGGAGCGAAGGGGGTCGAAAGGGGACCCGTGATAGTAGTGGTCTGCTTCGATATTCCCCCTACATGTGTATGTGAGTAACGTTTAATATTGCACAGTGTGCAATGATGCTACTCAAAATTTGTAGCGAAATATAGGCAAAAACGAATAGAAGTTACACTACATTTGACCTCGAAAATACATATTCCTTTTTTATTTGTGATACAAAAAGGTCGATTAGATATATATATATATATACTTTATTTATACCTCTTAAAAGCTTATTGAAAGTGTCAAATTCGTCAGTGGTTTTTTCTACCACCGTCCTTCCCAATTAAATTTGTCCGTCAATTCGTCGGTCATAACCTTACGGATGACTACGCCGACGTCTTCTGCCACTCCCTTCTCTTATACATAAACGTTTTCTGTAAGAAGAGTAACTTGAAATTTTTTACATACATATTTAATTTAAATTTAAGTTGCTTACTACTGCCATTGCGAAGTACGGCGATTTTATTTTCTCCTTAATGCTATCAACGTCTTCCAACGTTTTTAATGGCAGCATTGATGCGACTTCATTAAGGGAATGGTCCATTATTTCTCTCGTCATGCAGCACACCGACTGCTCCACCTTCCTTATAGAGACCTTACATTCCATTAGGATTTTCGATTGAGCCATAAGCTCAGCTTTGGGAAAATGCTGTAAAAAGTTTAGAAGTGATTGAAAAAAGAAAAACTATCACTTCACTAAGCTTCTGAATATTCTTTTTAACAATTTCACTATTTTCACTCATCATAAAACTTTTATATTTTTTTATATAGGACTCAAATGCCCTTTTTTCTCTTGAAAGACAATTTTGAAGATGAAGGGCTTAATCGACTCTTTTATTCATAAGCTTTCAGAAAATATATACTTTATGGGGTCGAAATTGAAAATTGTAGAAATTACAAACGGAATGACAAAGCTATATATACCCTTGTGCACCACAGGTGTAGGGTATACAAATGTATCTACTTTAACCCACTCAATAATGGCATCAAACAAGAATTCAAACAAGAATTCGACAGGGGAATACAGCAGACACTAAAAAAGTTAAAGTCCATGATGCCGTCTGAAACAAAATTGCCGCACGCTTTTTATACCCTTCTCGCAGAGAAAAAGGGTATATATAGGTTTGTCATTCCGTGTGAAATTTCTACAATTTTCATTTACGACCCCATAAAGTATTTATTTTCTGAAAGCTTATGAATAGGAGAGTCGATTAAGCTTTGTCAGTCTGTCTATCTGTCTGTCTGTCCGTGTGTATGTTGAAATCAACTCTTTGAAGCCCCCGACATCGCCTGGACCCGGGTGAGGTATTAAAACATCAGAAATATTCGGAAGTAGATCGGTATTGAAAATCGGAAACATCGGTACATAAACAACTGAGATATGAGCAAAAAACCACGACCACGTTTTTTTTCACAACAACAAGATACAACACATACATACATACAAACGTGGTATACTGAGCTGAGCCAAAAAATTTTTTTATTATACCCTTCACCTGTGGTGCACAAGGGTATATATAGCTTTGTCATCCGTTTGTAATTTCTACAATTTTCATTTGCGACCCCATAAAGTATATATTTTCTGAAAGCTTATGAATAGAGGAGTCGATTAAGCCCTGACCGTCTGTCCGTGTGTTGGTTGAAATCAACTTTTAGAAGCAACTATATGTTCCTCAGATATGTATATGGTATCAATCTCTTGGAAATATCCAGGAATGAATCGCTATTGAAATTCAGCACAATCGCCCCATAACTTTCTGAGATATGAGCAAAAAACCACGACCACCTCGTTTTTTTCACAATTACAACAACAACATACATACATACATGTGAAAAACATACCAAACAAAAAAAAAATTACAAAAAAAAAATATTAAAAATAAGAAAAAAATAATAAAAAAACTAAAAAAAAAAAAATTTAAAAAAAAATGTTAAAAAAAATTTTTTTTAAAATTTAAAAAAAAAAAATATTAAAAAAAAATAAAATATAAATAATATATTAAATAAAATAAAATAAAATTTTTTTGGCTCAGCTGGGATTCGATGCCACATTTATTCTAACGTGTACGTATGCACGTATTTTATATGGGATGAATGGTGATACAAACAATTGTTATTGCATGACTACACGTTGTGAAGGGTATATAAGATTCGGCACGGCCGAATATAGCACTGTTACTTGTTTTTTATTTTACATTATATTTATATTATTTTTTAATTTTTTTTAAATTTTTTAAAATTTTTTTTACATATGTATGTACGTACGTCAACTCAATTTATAATTGTACAATTGGATGTTTTTTTATATGTATGTACGTATTTCATATGAGATGAATGGTGATACAAAAATTGTTATTGCATGACTAGTAGGGTGATCGATTATTCGACATTTTTAAGAAACCGGTTTTCAAATAGTTTGAAATTTAGAATTAAAAAAAAACCGGTTGCTCTTAAAAATTTAGAAAAAACCGGTTAACCGGTCGAATACATAAAAAATATTTTTTTCTTATACCCATGCCAGAGATACATATATAGGTATGAACTAGTTTATTCTATGGTTTAATTGCATTTTAAGTTGACACACATTCAATGGCATTATTATAAAATACCGGTATTTAAAATAAAGATGTTAAACGACACAAACTTTTTACCTAAAAGTGACCAAAAAGTTAAGTTTATGCTTTAATTACCTTTAACTTTTAAGGTTAGGTTTATATATTTAAAAATACCATTGTTTCTCCACATGAAACAAAATATGGCAACTAAATTGTGATTTATATTTTTTTCTTCTTCGAAATTTTTAATTTTTTTTATTTTAAGTTTTAATTTTCTAAAATTAGTAACACAAAACAGTAAATAAATAACCAAAAATATTATTTCGTTTTGTAAATAAAATATATAAATTTACATTGTTGCCACTACATTTTTCAAGAACTAAATAAATTTTTTAAAAGTAGTCGGAATTGGCTCTGCTTCTGTTATATTAAAAAAAAAAAACTTTTTTACAAGGAGGTTGTAATTATGAAAAATATTGAAAAGTCACTTCACTGCACACGGTAGTCAAAATTACCTTTTATTAACATTAGCTTTATAGGCAAGTTGTAATAATGACCAAACTATTTTAGTATATGGGTCAATTTAAAAAAAAAACCCAATTTTTGTGTCCCTGCACTTTGCACTACTATTTTAGGTAAAAACAAGTAAAAGCGCTATATTCGGCCGTGCCGAATCTTATATACCCTTCACAACGTGTAGTCATGCAATAACAGTAAATTCACGTATGTATGTTAAAAAAAAACAAAAAAAAAATAAAAAAAAAATTTAAAAAAAAAAAATTTAAAAAAAAAATTAAAAAAAAAAAATTATTATATACATATATAATATATATAAAACAAAAAAAAAATAAAAAAAAAATTAAAAAAAAAAAAATAAAAAAAAATAATAATAAAAATATATATAATATATTAAATAAAAAATAAAAAAAAAATAAAAAAAAAATTAAAAAAAAAAATTTTAAAAAAATTTAAAAAAAACTTTTTTTGCCTCAGCTGGGATTCGATGCCACGTTTTCTCTAACCAGTATACACGTTTGTATGTATGTATGTTGTTGTTGTAATGTTGTTTTTATGAAAAGAAAATCGAGGTGGTCGTGGGTTTTTGCTCATATCTCAGTTGTTTATGTACCGATGTTTCTGATTTTCAATACCGATCTACTCCCGAATATTTCTGATATTTTAATACCTTACCCGGGTCCAACCTATGTCGGGGGGCTTCAAAAAGTTGATTTCAACATACACACGGACAGACGGTCAGACGGACAGACGGTCAGGGCTTAATCGACTCCTCTATTCATAAGCTTTCAGAAAATATATACTTTATGGGGTCGGAAATGAAAATTGTAGAAATTTCACACGGAATGACAAACCTATATATACCCTTTTTCACTGTGTGAAGGGTATAAAAAAAACAACAACAAAAAAAAAATTTGAGAGTAATCAGCGAAGAATATGTAACAAAAAAACGTAATTCTCAAATTTGTATGTTTGTTTTTTTTGTTTATTCAGAATGGTGTTTTGTTTCTCCCTAGGACTCCTTCCATACAAAAGCGTGTGTCCCCCGTTAGAATTTTTAGCAAACAAAATTAAATGAAATCCAGAAAAATTTAAATATGCAACATTTAATAACAGTTTTCGAATTATTGAGTTTCTTTCTTGTGTTTTAATTTGTTATAGTCGTCAAAACTGAATTAGTGCGAATTTGGTGTTGCAAAGAAAGGTTGTCCCCATAATTTGCATTGAGCGTCACTTTTTTATAATTCAAGTAATATTAATAGTTTTCAATTTGCATTTAAATAAAGTAAATAACGTAAGGAAAGTACAAACCTTAATTATTACAAAAGTGAAAAAGCGAAAAAAAATCTTTGTAAAAAAGTGTGCATTGGCGTAGTTTTTGTGAACACCATGGTAAAGGCGCGATAAAAATTCATGAGCGTCACGCTAATTTTTTTAAAAGTGAATATATTAAATGTAAAAAATTGAAGTTGACAATCGTTGTTTACATGGTTTCAACTCATTTTTTTATAATTTGTGAGTTTGAGAAATAAATTGCCTACGAAAAAAAACCAGAATAGGCAAATATTTCATGAGCATCACTTTTGATATATATTGCTTCATAGCTTAAAATGCTTAACTATGATTTTATTTTTTTTATTTTTAAGAGTAAAACAACAAAATTAATGGCGGCTGAAAGAGCACAAAAATATCGAGAGAAAATTTAGCTCGATAAAGCGCGTAACGACGAATATAAAAGAAAGAAGAAAGAAAGGTATAATCGTGGTATATTTGAGTTTAATCGTGCTTTTGCAACATAAACCTCTGGGGGACCGGAAATTTATGCAACTGCCACAAACTTAATTTGAAAGTGGTAAAAATTAATAAGAATAAAAAAAATACAAAGCCGCTTGTCATTTCATGAAGTTTATACAGATTCAAAATAAGAATTCGAATGAAAATTTATAAATTAAATAAAGTTAAGTTATTAACTTAAATATTTGCGTCAAATATTTACATATGTGTCTAAGTTTCTTCAAGAATTACTTCCTTTTTTCCATTTTTGTTAAAGACATCAAAGAATATGTATATGTTTAGTTTTGTATGAAAAAATTTTTTTTTTAAGATTTTTTTTTTTTTTACTTACTTTTTGTAAAAGAATAAACTTTTTTTTCGTTAAACTTTAAATTTGGCATTATTTTTTGTTTACGTGCAACAAAATCTCTTGATCGTCAAAAAATATCTTGAGCGTCACACATAGTTTTTTTTCCCTTAAAACGCTTATAATTCAAAAGAAACAAAAGAACATCGTAGTAAGCTTGAATTTCAAATATTTTTGCATTTTTAGCGATTTTTTATACATATTTGGTGTGTGACGCTCAAGATAGAAATCATAGAAAACCTACAAAAATTCAAAAAAACTATTGATCTCTTTGAGAGCCAAAAAGTAGTACCGGAATCTTCATCAATTTCTACATAAATTGGCCATTCTTACCGGCAAATTGGAAAAACTTTAAAAATAAGAAAAAAAAACTCGATGTGTACGTTTTTTTAGAAATTGACCCATATACAAGTCATATGTTATCAGAGATATTAGTTAAGCTATGGGAAGTCTTTAGTGCAAGTCGCTAGATTTCGTAGATGCAAAATATTATGAAATTTGAAAATTAAATCAAAAAGTATTACAAATTACAATAACTTGATCAAAAAACTTAACTGAACAGCTGATTATCATAGCAAATTATAAGCGCAAAAACGTATAAAATACCTGCTCTCCTTTTAAAACAAATTATATTTAATCCTAATTATTTTCTTTATTTTACATTTGTTTTTGAAACAACAAAAAAATTTCTTACATTATTATGGAAGAGTATTTAATAAATTTTCTGATTTTTGGAAATTTTTTGAGTAATAAATATAGTATGGTACGTTTGGTTACAAAGATAAATGAACATAAAACTAAAAATAAAAAAACCGGTTAATGTGAGTAAAAAAACCGGTGTATTCGACATTCGAAAAATTAACATTTTCAAAAAACCGCCAGCTGAAAGAGTAAAAAACCGGGTTTTCCACCGGTTGTAAAACCGAGTCGATCACCCTAATGACTACACGTTGGAAAGGGTATATAAGATTCGGCACGGCCGAATATAGCACTCTTACTTGTTTTTAATCAATATGGGTATCAAAATCAATTATGGCGTCCGAAATCTAACCTAAACTTCGATGTGTACTTGATGGTGAAGGGTAATATCAAATTCGGCACGGCCGAAAATAGAACTCTGGCATCAGTGATGGAAAACTCAGTAGATACTATGGTACTATTTTCAGTACTTTTTCATTTAAAAAATACCACGGTACCCCCACGTAAGTTTTAGTACTATTTTCTTGTTATGCTTCCTTGTTTGTTTTGAAATTTTGCGATGTTATTTTTTTTAAACATTGCCGAAACACCCAAACAAGTTAGGAATCAGCAAAAAAATTAGAAATAATGTTGTGTTTGTTTGTGTCATAACACCATCTACCATTTACAATGCTTGGCCACCTCAACAACATTATTAAAAATGGAATTTCTGATTCGCAAGTAACTAAACAATTTGTAATTAATCGGCATAAGGCTTAAAATATTATAGCATCTGTAATCGCAACAGAAAATACAAAAATTATCAAAAACTTTTGTAGTGATAATTATTTTCCGATTATTATTCATGATTGTACGGTCTCAAAATGTAGAGATCGGTTCCTATCATTAGAACCTTTAAGCAAACCTTCTGCAAAAGGAATTACAGACAAAATTGTAGAAGTGTTAAGGAAAACACTATTCCTCTGGAAAAAATTATTGGGCCTTACGGCAAATAATTGCAATGTAATGATGGGGCAATTTAGTGGTGTTCAGGCCAGATTAAAGAAATTGTTACCAAATTTGTTCGTAAATGGCTGTGTATGCCATAATTTAAACTTAGCTTCGTCTGCAGCTTATTTATATCTTCATAAAGAAATTGCTAAATTATTGAAGAAAATAAGTTTTTATACCCTTCACCTGTGGTGCTCAAGGGTATATATAGCTTTGTCATTCCGTTTGTAATTTCTACAATTTTCATTTCCGACCCCATAAAGTATATATTTTCTGAAAGCTTATGAATAGAGGAGTCGATTAAGCCCTGACCGTCTGCCCGTCTGTCCGTGTGTTGGTTGAAATCAACTTTTAGAAGCAACTATATGTTCCTCAGATCTGTACATGGCATCAATCTCTTGGAAATATCCAGGAATGAATCGCTATTGAAATTCAGCACAATCGCCCCATAACTTTCTGAGATATGAGCAAAAAACCACGACCACCTCGTTTTTTTCACAAGTACAACAACAACATACATACATACATACATGTAAAAAACATACCAAACAAAAAAAATTACAAAAAAAAAAAATATTAAAAATAAGAAAAAAATAATAAAAAAAAACTAAAAAAAAAAAAATTAAGAAAAAAATTGTAAAAAAAATTTAAAAAAATTTTTTAAAAATTTTTCAAAAAAAATTTTTTTAAAAAATTTAAAAAAAATATAAAAAAAAAATTTTTTTGGCTCAGCTGGGATCCGATGCCACATTTATTCTAACGTGTACGTATGCACGTATTTTTTATGGGATAAATGGTGATACAAACAATTGTTATTGCATGACTATACGTTGTGAAGGGTATATAAGATTCGGCACGGCCGAATATAGCACTGTTACTTGTTTTAGAAAGCTTTTTTTAGTTGTGCATCACCTTCATCAGATGATGGTAATGAAGAAAAACATGATTTTATTCAGTTTTTCATCTTACTGATGAGTTTCACTTATTGAAAAAGTCAGAAAAACTTCAAAAATGAGGTTTTGCAACTATATGTTATAGCAGACATAGGAACAAAACTGAAACTTATTTTAGACTAGCCAAGCCCTGCGCGCATTTTGAATTTTAATTGAATATCAAGTGCAAGGCTAAAAATTATAACTTTTTCATATGGGCGTGGCCCTGCCCACTTTTCTAATCACGAAATTAGATAGTCATGACAGCTCAATATGTGTGAAAAGTTTCAGAAAAATCGGTCAAGTGCAAGTAGCTAAAAATGATAACTAATTTTTATGGGCGTGACACCGCCCACTTTTTACCACCCATAAACACTCCCTGGAATGTTAACAACAACTTGCCAAAGTTTGAGTCTCATCGGTTTTACAGTTTCCGAGTCTATAGCTAACACACACACACAAAGTTTCACTTTTATATAGATAGATAGATAGTAGGGTTATCGATTATTCGACATTTTTAAGAAACCGATTTTCAAATAGTTCGAAAATTTAGAATTTAAAAAAAAACCGGTTAACCGGTCGAATACATAAAATATAATTTTTTCTTATACCCATGACAGAGATACATATATAGTTATAAGCTAGTTTGTTCTATGGTTTAATTGCATTTTTAGTTGATACACATTCAATGACGTTATTATAAAATGCCGTTATTTAAAATAAAGATGTTAAAGGACAGACACTTTTTACCTAAAAGTAACCGAAAAGTATGGTTTATGCTTTAATTAACTTTAACTTTTAAGGTTAGGTTTATAAATTTAAAAATGCCATTGTAATCGGTATTTTCTCTGATACTGCCATATTAAAAAAAAAAAAAAAAAAAAAAAAACTGTTACAGGGAGGTTGTAATAATGAAAAATATTAAAAAGTCACTTCACAGCTCACGGTAGTAAAAGTTACCTTTTATTAACGTTAACTTTATAGGCAAGTAGTAATAATGACCCTCTGAGTGCCAAACTATTTTAGTATACAAGTCATGTGTTATCAGAGATATAAGTTAGGCTATGGGTAGTCTTTAGTACAAGTCCAAAAGTATTGCAAAGTACAATAATTTGGTCAAAAAACTTAACTGAACAGCTAATTATAAGCGCAACAACGTATAAAATACCTGCTTTCCATTTACAACAAATAATATTTAAGCCTATTTATTTTTTTCTTATTTTACATTTGTTTTTGAAACAACAAATAAATTTCTTACACTATTATGGAAGAGTATTTAATAAATTTTCCGATTTTTGGAAATTTTTTGAGTAATAAATATAGTATGGTACGTTTGGTTACAAAGATAAATGAACATAAAACTAAAAATAGAAAAACCGGTTAATGTGAGTAAAAAAACCGGTGTATTCGACATTCGAAAAATTAACATTTTCAAAAAACCGCCAGCTGAAAGAGTAAAAAACCGGGTTTTCCACCGGTTGTAAAACCGAGTCGATCACCCTAATGACTACACGTTGGAAAGGGTATATAAGATTCGGCACGGCCGAATATAGCACTCTTACTTGTTTTTAATCAATATGGGTATCAAAATCAATTATGGCGTCCGAAATCTAACCTAAACTTCGATGTGTACTTGATGGTGAAGGGTAATATCAAATTCGGCACGGCCGAAAATAGAACTCTTGCATCAGTGATGGAAAACTCAGTAGATACTATGGTACTATTTTCAGTACTTTTTCATTTAAAAAATACCACGGTACCCCCACGTAAGTTTTAGTACTATTTTCTTGTTATGCTTCCTTGTTTGTTTTGAAATTTTGCGATGTTATTTTTTTTAAACATTGCCGAAACACCCAAACAAGTTAGGAATCAGCAAAAAATTAGAAATAATGTTGTGTTTGTTTGTGTCATAACACCATCTACCATTTACAATGCTTGGCCACCTCAACAACATTATTAAAAATGGAATTTCTGATTCGCAAGTAACTAAACAATTTGTAATTAATCGGCATAAGGCTTAAAATATTATAGCATCTGTAATCGCAACAGAAAATACAAAAATTATCAAAAACTTTTGTAGTGATAATTATTTTCCGATTATTATTCATGATTGTACGGTCTCAAAATGTAGAGATCGGTTCCTATCATTAGAACCTTTAAGAAAACCTTCTGCAAAAGGAATTACAAACAAAATTGTAGAAGTGTTAAGGAAAACACTATTCCTCTGGAAAAAATTATTGGGCCTTACGGCAAATAATTGCAATGTAATGATGGGGCAATTTAGTGGTGTTCAGGCCAGATTAAAGAAATTGTTACCAAATTTGTTCGTAAATGGCTGTGTATGCCATAATTTAAACTTAGCTTCGTCTGCAGCTTATTTATATCTTCATAAAGAAATTGCTAAATTATTGAAGAAAATAAGTTTTTATACCCTTCACCTGTGGTGCTCAAGGGTATATATAGCTTTGTCATTCCGTTTGTAATTTCTACAATTTTTATTTCCGACCCCATAAAGTATATATTTTCTGAAAGCTTATGAATAGAGGAGTCGATTAAGCCCTGACCGTCTGTCCGTCTGCCCGTCTGTCCGTGTGTTGGTTGAAATCAATCTCTTGGAAATATCCAGGAATGAATCGCTATTGAAATTCAGCACAATCGCCCCATAACTTTCTGAGATATGAGCAAAAAACCACGACCACCTCGTTTTTTTTTCACAATTACAACAACATACATACATACATACATACATACATACATACATACATACATACATACACATACATACATGTAAAAAACATACCAAACAAAAAAAATTAAAAAAAAAAAATATTAAAAATAAGAAAAAAAAATAATAAAAAAAATACAAAAAAAAATTAAAAAAAATTTAAAAAAATGTTTTAAAAAAGTTTAAAAAAAATATAAAATAAAATAAATTTTTTTTTGGCTCAGCTGGGATTCGATGCCACATATGATGAATGGTGATACAAACAATTGTTATAGCATGACTACACGTAGTGAAGGGTATATAAGATTCGGCACGGCCGAATATAGCACTGTTACTTGTTACTTTTGTAATAGCTCGAGCCGAAACGAATAACTTCAAAAATTTTAAGACGTTTTTGGTGCAGAAGTTCAAGTGATTCTACGGTATGCCCAAACTAGATGGCTTTCGAGACAGGCTGTGTTTGAAGGTTTTTGAAGCAATGGGAACTGCTAACGTATTTTTTGAATTTGAATAACTTTGAAGTGAAATTTTGAAAGTTAAAACAAAGATGTATTTTTTATTTTTGTCATACATTTTAAAAATAATTAACAATTTGAATAGCGAAATGCAGTCCGAGGAAGCAAGGACACACATTTTGCACTCCAGAATGAAATATTTTTTTTTTACAAGTGGCAAGAAACATCACACAAAATAAAGTTTTCGATAACACGACCTTAGTAAGTTCAAACTTAGATGAAAAGCATTTATATGAAGTTTTTTTCGGAACTGCGTCTGATGTGCATACTTATAGAAACAAAAAAGTAGTCAAACAAGTTATTGACAAGGTCAAGGTAGTTGCAGAATCGCTTGACTTAAAACTTTGTAATACACATAGAAACAAGTTTAATTTCAAAAATAAAACTTTAACTATGATTAACGATTGCCAGTAACAAGACCAATAACATAGTTCCATTATTATTGATTTTGTTTTCAAATGAGCAACGTAAATTTGAAGCGATCGATTCCCAATTTCGTGCGTTAGCGGATCTCCGAGAAATAGAACATATAAAAAAGTAAGATATTTCGACTTTCTGAAAAAATGTTAACCAAATTAAAAACGAAATGAACGAGGTTATGTTTCCAAACTCTTTCAAATTTAATTAAAACTAAAGATCTATTAAAATCAAATGATTCTTGGTGTTGCAGTTATAATATTACTCATGATCTCTTTAGTGACAAACAGTCCAAAACATAGAAATGTATGTACTTTATATTAAACTAGCCAAACCCGGCGCGCGTTGCTACGCCCCTTAATGAATCGAAATGCATTCTGAATTTTAATTGAATATCAAGTGCAAAAACCTAAAAATTATATTTTTTTTATGGGCGTGGCATTGCCCACTTTTCTAGTCACGAATTGTAAAGTCATAACAGCTCAATATGTGTGCAAAGTTTCAGAATAATCGGTCAAGTGCAAGTACCTCAAAATTACACCTTTTTTTTATAGGCGTGGCACTGCCCACTTTTCTAATCACAAAATTATTTAGTCATGACAGCTCAATATGTGTGCAAAGTTTCAGAAAAATCGGTCTGGTGCAAGTACCTCAAAATTGTACCCTTTTTTTATGGGCGTGGCCCCGCCCACTTTTTTAATCACAAAATTATAAAGTCACGACAGCTTAATATGTGTGCAAAGTTTCAGAAAAATCGGTCCAGTGCAAGTACCTCAAAATTAAAACTTTTTTAGGGGCGTGGCCCCGCCCACTTTTCTTATCACGAAGTTATTTAGTCATGACAGCTCGATATGTGTGCAAAGTTTCAGAAAAATCGGTCAAGTGCAAGTAGCTAAAACTGATAACTAATTTTTTATGGGCGTGGCCCCGCCCACTTTTTTCATCCATAAACACTCCCCGGTATGTGTACAACAACTTACCAAAGTTTGAGCCCGATCGGTTTTGCAGTTTCAGAGTCTATAGCTAACACACACACACACACACACACACAGAGTTTCACTTTTATATATATAGATAAGGAAATACATGTGTATGTACGTACATACATATCTACATATTTACATAAATGTTTATATCAAAAATTAAATAGTTTCAAGTTTCTTAACCAAAATATATAGTATTTGTTTTTATTAAAATAAATTAGTTTTTTAAATTTATGTTTTTCTGTTTTTTATTATTAAGTTTATTTTTCAATAAAAAATATGTTTGGAAAAAGTACCAAAATGTTGAAAAAAGTACTCTTTTGCTTGGTGGTCAGTACCATCTCAAGTTTTTAAATTTTCTTCACTGTCTTATATTTGAAACATAGCAAATCGTCATCAAAACATGTGAACTACAGAACTTGCATAGAAAAGTTTGGAGATTTGCAAATCGCATGCGATTTCATAAACATGCGAGTGTCAGAACGTGACTGATAGTAACTGAAATAGGTATTACATAATTATAATAAATAACATTTTATGCAGCTCTTGAGTATCTGCCTTTATAAGCACGAATTGTGTTTAGGATACTAAACTTAGTACTGTTAATTTAATGGTAAATTTATATATTGTTAAAATCTGCAGTGTCTAATAAAGGGTGGTTAAATTTTATGGGCTGATGTTGATTGTTAACCACACCTAGCACTTCGTGATTTTTTCTATCAATTTAATCGCTCAAATGTGCGTACAATCGGAAAAATCGTGCAAAAATTTTAGCAAACCGTGTCTGAAGGAGACGTAAAAACACCAGTGCATGCTCGTAAAACTCGTACTGCAGAACATTTTGCTACTGTTTGCGATATTGTGTCAGAAGAGCCGCCAACCTTAACTAGTCGTCGTGCCTAATATGCACATTTCCTGCTGAAATTTGCGCACATCGTTTGGACACATTTGGTTCATTATGCTGACCAAAAAATAACGAAACGCATTTCGATTTCGTAAAGGGCTACAATAACCTTAACGCGCTGCTTAATTGTGTACCTCTCCGTGGTTGAAATTGCCATACAATGAAACAAAAAATGTCAAATTAAGTTGTGCAAAAAAACTTGACCTTAAGATATGACTCTCACAATTGACATCGTGATTTACGGTTGAACCACCCTTTTGTTAGACTTTTATTTTACTTTCTTTTTATTAACAAATTTTAAAATGATTTAAAAATTTTACATTTCAACGCCTTGCGTTTATAGTTTATTATTATTTATTTAAATGTATGTATTTCTTTTAAAAATATTTGCAGACTTCATAAGCGTACCCTAAAAAGTTGGCGTAGTGAAGCATCAAATATAATTGGAACAGCGATAAATAAACGCGATAAAAAAATGGGTGTTGAGAGAAATTACATTGACATCAATAAAAGTAAGTAAAATATCTATATATTATGATATCTGCTCATAATTTTATTCTATTAAATTTGTATAACAAAGTATCCCATATTGTACAATTGTTAGCAGTGTATTAAACAGTTATTGATTTTGCATAATTATTACAAAAAGTACAGTACGAATCAGATTTACTTTCCGAAATGCTTGTATAACTGCAATAGTGATCTGACTCGAAAAATCTTTTAGAGTTTTTTATGTTGAAGTCTCTTAAAATAACAAACTACATAAACATATATACCTGAAAATGTTAACAGAAAATTTATTATATTCCTAATTTTTTTTACTCGGTAAAGTAAAAATCCGTGTTTGTCTTAAATTGAAACTCGGTATAAAAGCTACTTTATATCGACCCCTGTGCGCGAAATTATCGTATGTTACAAAAACAAAATTTTACAGGAGAGTGTTTTTATTACTTTTAGATAAACAAAAACGGTAATAACACTGCTACATACGACAAAATGTACTCAGTGTTATCTCCATAACTAAAACAGTTATCGCTATAATAATTTATCAGCAGATGAATTAATGGATGTAGAACCAATTTGCATAAAAAAAGTGGATTTCTAAAAGAACGTAACATACGATAATTTTGCGCACACGGGTCGATATGTCAACCGTTTATAGGTTAAACATTGTGTGTCACACTGTACCCAATGCCTCTTTTAACAACAACAATACCTAAAAAACAAATAGCATCAATAACAAGTAAGAGTGTTATATTAGGCCGTGTCGAATCTGGTAATACCCTTCACCATCATGTACATAGGTATAATCTCACATCGTAGCTTAACCTATATTTCATGTTATTCCCCTTTTTTCTTTATTATTTCCAACGCCATCCTCGAGTTTGAATTTTTAGGTAGTTAAGTGTATTCAACTAGTCAAGCCCTTTTAATTTGATACCAATATTGAGGGGGTTCTAGAAGTTATATTTAAAAATACCAGATTTGACTCTTATATAAATTTATTGTCCGCCATTTTGTAGTGGCGGCCAACATCATTTTTAATTTTTTTATAGTGCTTATATTGCGCTAGTCAAGTCCTTTCAGATGATACCAATATTGACGCTTGCGGTTGTCTAGAAGCTGAAAAAATTTGATTTTCGTTTGTAAATTGTTGGAATATATATTTAAAAAAAAATTTTTGCCTATAACTTTACCGATTAAAGCCCGATTTATCTAAACTTTTTCACGAATATCTCTCTAGGCATATTATATCTATAATTGTATGGCTGAAAAATTTTAATTTTGGTGGTAAAAATATAGGAAAAAAACAGAGGCAATCGCGTATTTGCTCATATATTAAAAAGTTATAGGGCGATTTTGCTGAATTTCAATAGCGATTCATTCCCGGATATTTCCAAAATATTGATACCATACACAGGTCTGAGGAACATGTGGTTGCTACTAAAAGTTGATTTCAACCAACACACGGACAGACGGACAGACTTTCAGGGCTGAATCGACTCCTCTATTCATAAGCTTTCAGAAAATACATACTTTATGGGGTCGGAAATTAAAATTGTAGAAATTACAAACGGAATGACAAAGCTATATATATGTACCCTTGTGCACCACAGGTGAAGGGTATAAAAAGTATTCCGTTTATGAATGCAAGAAATACAAAAACAAAACCTACATATGAAACATTTCTGCCGGCACCAAATATTCATAATAAAATTGTGTATGCAGTTAGGTATGTCGCAAAAAATTAAAAAACAAGTTGCCACAAGTATTTAAATAACTAAATTTCTTAGAAAAAAATCTCCAAATGGAAAAATCCAAATAGGATTATTATTATAAAATCCTAAAAGGTAATATATGTGGTTTTCATGGGCAACCGCGTATGTTAATTTTTTATGATTTTGAGTTAATAACGCCATATTGTTTGGTCTTAAACGCCCTTTACTTGGTTCTAAAAATGTCTGAAATAAGATGGACCAATTCCGTTTTTTTTAGTTGCATAACAACGTAACTTCTATATATATATATTCAAAAAGCGTTCACCACTAACGCAGTATGTTGACTTACGCATGCTTAATGGCAAATTATTTCATTTTTTTAGAAAAACACACAACCACATACACTGTTATATCTGAGCACATTTAAAAGTAATTTTCTGATAATTTTTCAGTTTACTAGAAGTGTGTACTACCTACCTATGTTTATCTGCACAAACTTTTAGTTTTCGTACCACTTAGTTTATTTTCGTTTTCGCTATGATATGGTATGAATGGTAAAAAAAAGTTTTAAAAGTTCAATACCTTACCCGTTGTTTTATATAAAACGGTTTTTTGTCTATCCTGAAAATTTTGATTTTAAGACATACCATGCCCATGAAAACCACAGATATAATTATATTTAATCCGAATTGCTTGTTTGAAACCCGTTTATACTTATGTTCTTTTATCACTAATCAGACAAATGTACATACAATAATTCTTTAAAATTTCATATTACCTGGTGTTCAATACTAAATGGAATTGCCTTTAACGTATGTATTTACTTTGTGTAACAAAAATTTGGGGAGAAATAAAAAGTTGGAAAAACTAAAAATTAAAGTCTTAAAAATATTTTCTTTAATTTCTAATATGGTGAAATTGTCCCCATTAACACAACAAAAATAATAAACTACAATGGCAACGCTGCTAACTTTTCTTCAAGGAAAATAAAAATTCTATATGAGAATCGATTTTATTTTAATTTTTCGATTATGTTCTTTGAATGAATGATTCTTGTAAGGAATTTTATTTTTAAGTTGTGGAGAGAAATTTATTTTCAATATTTTTTAAATTTCATTTGTAATTTTAAAATTCGGAAAACAAAAAGAATTATTCGTCACAATGTGGAAAATTTAATTCATTCGAATTAATATCATTCGCTATAAATATCTATTCGAATGATTTGCGTACTATGCTATCTATCTATATTTTTTGTTTCACAAAAATATAGGCATTTAAAATTTTATCTGATCTAATTTTGTTACCTTCATACATACATACAGCGTTCGCACTCAACGCGTGTATGTAATAAAGTCAATAGTTAGTAATATTCAGTCTGGAGGCATACTCCTCCCTTGCCTCCAAAAATAAATAGATCTATTTCCTTTTAAATATTTATATACATACATATCCAAACTTTTCATATTGTGAGATTTTGTAAGACTCGTGCACATAAAGATCGCTTTATTTATTTTTTTTACTGTAGAAAAATTGAATTGACAGTGTTATCATCAAATAATAGTTAATCCGAATCAAAATTTTCTGCAGACAAACTGCTGGATTACTTAAAAATTTGGATATTAACTTTTGTGTATATTATCAAAATCATATTTTAATTTAGGATTTTTAAAAAGTTACTAAGTTGTTCTTCTTTCTTGCATACTTTTTAGAAGAGCTTTTCCCAGTTCATCACTTAATTTGCAATCCGTTTTTTTTTTTTTTTTTAGCATAAATTAGAGGCATCAACTTCTTTATATAGATAAATTCATATCACTGCGGCAAAGGGTTAAACTTTAATGGATTTTAAATAACTGTTATTTGTTTTAGTATAGAAAATTCTTTGTCATTTATATGTAGTAATTTTAGATCTATAAATTCTTTTTTAAATGTATTTTGTTTAATCTTGTTTTGCTATCTATCTATCTATCTATCTATCAGTGATGGTACATGAGAATTTTAGTCTTTTGCCAAAATTTTAGCTAGAAAGTGCCAAAATATATTAAAAAGTGCCATAACAAATATCTACACATGTCTATTACAAAAATTAAATCCATTTATTTAGATTTTTTTATTAATACATTTTATTGAGATGAATTGATTATATACGAAAAAAAAATTCAGACTTCAATATTTAAAATATTTATACAGATAAATTATATATAAATATTATTATTTATTAAATAAGTACATACATAGGTATGTATTTAATATGTAATGTTTTTAAGAATGAGAAGCAAACGGACAGACGGAGCTACATATATCGTCATAAAATAAATATTCAGATTATAAACAAATATACTTTATGGGGTCTTAACTGGATATTTCGATGTGTTACAAACGGCAGGATGAAAGGAATATACCCCCACCATTTTTTGGTGGTGGGTATAAAAAAAGAGAGTTGAAAATTATCTTTCCTATGAAGTCATCTGTTAAATCCACTCTGAACATGTCATTCATTTTGAACTAATACTTCAGAAAGAGGATTTTGTGTCATTGTTGCAGTTTTTAGTACTATTTGCAACAGGGAGAAAAAACATTTATTTATTTTTAATTAAAAATATATTTCTTCAAAAGTAAGAAATTTTATATTTTTATAATTTTTTGAAAAGTGCCAAAATTTTATTAAGCGTGCCATGGTGCCATTAAACAACTACTAGTGCCAAAAATGACACGATTGTGCCACTTTTACCAACAGTGCTATCTATCTATCTATCTATTAGGGTGATCGATTCGGTCTTACAACCGGTGGAAAACCCGGTTTTTTACTCTTTTAGCTGGCGGTTTTTTCCAAATGTAAATTTTTCGAATGTCGAATACACCGGTTTTTTTACTCACATTAACCGGTTTTTCTATTTTTAGTTTTATGTTCATTTATCTTTGTAACCAAACGTACCATACTATATTTATTACTCAAAAAATTTCCAAAAATCGGAAAATTTATTAAATACTCTTCCATAATAGTGTAAGAAATTTATTTGTTGTTTCAAAAACAAATGTAAAATAAGAAAAAAATAAATAGGCTTAAATATTATTTGTTGTAAATGGAAAGCAGGTATTTTATACGTTGTTGCGCTTATAATTAGCTGTTCAGTTAAGTTTTTTGACCAAATTATTGTACTTTGCAATACTTTTGGACTTGTACTAAAGACTACCCATAGCCTAACTAATATCTCTGATAACACATGACTTGTATACTAAAATAGTTTGGCACTCAGAGGGTCATTATTACTACTTGCCTATAAAGTTAACGTTAATAAAAGGTAACTTTTACTACCGTGAGCTGTGAAGTGACTTTTTAATATTTTTCATTATTACAACCTCCCTGTAACAAAGTTTTTTTTTTTTTTTTTTTTTTATTAATATGGCAGTATCAGAGAAAATACCGATTACAATGGCATTTTTAAATTTATAAACCTAACCTTAAAAGTTAAAGTTAATTAAAGCATAAACCATACTTTTCGGTTACTTTTAGGTAAAAAGTGTCTGTCCTTTAACATCTTTATTTTAAATAACGGCATTTTATAATAACGTCATTGAATGTGTATCAACTAAAAATGCAATTAAACCATAGAACAAACTAGTTTATAACTAAAGGGTGTTTTTTTAAGCCCGATAGAACTTGAAATTGTAAAAAATAACACAAAAAATTAAATTGTAATCAAAATTTTTTTTTATTCGAAAGATCAATATGTGACATTAACATTTGAAAATGTTTTCGGGCATATGGGCACCGCGGCTGTTATTGACGAAGCGCATTCTGAACGTCCGTTGTTTTATCGCAAAATTGTGTTCAGCGATGAGGCGCATTTTTGGCTTAACGGGTTTGTTAATAAGCAAAATTGCCGCATATGGAGCGAGACCAATCCACAAGAGACCCTACAGACTCCATTACATCCAGAAAAATGCACCGTTTGGTGCGGTTACCACGCTCGTGGCATCATCGGACCTTATTTCTTCAAAAATGAGGCCGGAGCTCGCGTTACGGTCAATGGAGATCGTTACCGCACCATGATCAATGATTTTTTGTTTGAAAATATGGATGACATTGATCCGGAGGAGATGTGGTTTCAACAGGATGGCGCTACGTGCCATACGGCGAACGCAACCATCGACTTATTGAAATCAAAATTTGGCGATAAGTTGATTTCGAGAAATGGACCTGTCAATTGGCCTCCAAGGTCGTGCGATTTGACACCTCTCGATTATTTCCTGTGGGGCTACGTGAAGTCACTGGTTTATGCTGATAAACCAGCAACAATTGACGCCTTGGAGGCCAGCATTGTTCGTGTTATTCGTGACATACGGCCAGCAGTGCTCGAAAAAGTGGCCCAAAATTGGACGTCCAGAATGCGCTTCGTCAAGAACAGCCGCGGTGCCCATATGCCCGAAATCATTTTCAAATGTTAATGTCACGTATTGATCTTTCGAATAAAAAAAAGATTTTGATTACAATTTATTTTTTTGTGTTATTTTTTACAATTTCAAGTTCTATCGGGCTTAAAAAAACACCCTTTATATATGTATCTCTGTCATGGGTATAAGAAAAAATTATATTTTGTGTATTCGACCGGTTAACCGGTTTTTTCTAAATTTTTAAAAGAGCAACCGGTTTTTTTTAAATTCTAAATTTTCGAACTATTTGAAAATCGGTTTCTTAAAAATGTCGAATAATCGATAACCCTACTATCTATCTATATATATAAAAGTGAAACTCTGTGTGTGTGTGTGTGTGTGTGTGTGTGTGTGTGTGTGTGTGTGTGTGTGTGTGTGTGTGTGTGTTAGCTATAGACTCCGAAACTGTAAAACCGATCGGGCTCAAACTTTGGTAAGTTGTTGTACACATACCAGGGAGTGTTTATGGGTGAAAAAAGTGGGCGGGGCCACGCCCATAAAAAATTAGTTATCAGTTTTAGCTACTTGCACTTGACCGATTTTTCTGAAACTTTGCACACATATCGAGCTGTCATGACTAAAAAATTTCGTGATAAGAAAAGTGGGCGGGGCCACGCCCCTAAAAAAGTTAAAATTTTGAGGTACTTGCACTGGACCGATTTTTCTGAAACTTTGCACACATATTAAGCTGTCATGACTTTATAATTTCGTGATTAAAAAAGTGGGCGGGGCCATGCCCATAAAAAATTAGTTATCAGTTTTAGCTACTTGCACTGGACCGAATTTTCTGAAACTTTGAAAACATACTGAGCTGTCATGACCTTACACTTTCGTCATTAGAAAAGTGGGCAGTGCCACGCCCATTAAAAATAGGTATAATTTTGAGGTACTTGCGCTGGACCGATTTTTCTGAAACTTTGCACACTTATTGAGCTGTCATTACTATACAGTTTCGTAATTAGTAAAGTGGGCAGTGCCACGCTCATAAAGAAAAAGTTATAGTTTTTAGCTTTGCACTTGATATTCAATTAAAATTTAGAATGCGATTAAAATTCATGAAGGGGCGTAGCAACGCGCGCCGGGCTTTTCTAGTCTATATATATAAAAGTGAAACTCTGTGTGTGTGTGTGTGTGTGTGTGTGTGTGTGTGTGTGTGTGTGTTAGCTATAGACTCTGAAACTGTAAAACCGATCGGGCTCAAACTTTGGTAAGTTGTTGTACACATACCGGGGAGTGTTTATGGATGAAAAAAAGTGGGCGGGGCCACGCCCATAAAAAATTACTTATCAGTTTTAGCTACTTCCACTTGACCGATTTTTCTGAAACTTTGCACACATATCGAGCTGTCATGACTAAATAATTTCGTGATAAGAAAAGTGGGCGGGGCCACGCCCCTAAAAAAGTTTTAACTTTGAGGTACTTGCACTGGACCGATATTTCTGAAACTTTGCACACATATTAAGCTGTCGTGACTTTATAACTTCGTGATTAAAAAAGTGGGCGGGGCCACGCCCATAAAAAAAGGCTATAATTTTGAGGTACTTGCATCAGACCGATTTTTCTGAAACTTTGCACACATATCGAGCTGTCATGACTAAATAATTTCAAGATTAGAAAAGTGGGCAGTGCCACGCCCATAAAAAAAGGTATCATTTTGAGGTACTTGCACTGGACCGATTATTCTGAAACTTTGCACACATATTGAGCTATTATGACTTTACAATTTCGTGATTAGAAAAGTGGGAAATGCCACGCCCATAAAAAAATTATAATTTTTAGGTTTTTGCACTTGATATTCAATTAAAGTTCAGAATGCATTTCGATTCATTATGGGGCGTAGCATCGCGCGCCGGGTTTGGCTAGTCTATCTATATATATAAAAGTGAAACTCTGTGTGTGTGTTAGCTATAGACTCTGAAACTGTAAAACCGATCGGGCTCAAACTTTGGTAAGTTGTTGTACACATACCGGGGAGTGTTTATGGATGAAAAAAGTGGGCGGGGCCACGCCCATAAAAAATTACTTATCAGTGTTAGCTACTTGCACTTGACCGATTTTTCTGAAACTTTGCACACATATCGAGCTCTGATGACTAAATAATTTCGTGATAAAAAAAGTGGGCGGGGCCACACCCATAAAAAATTTTTAATTTTGAGGTACTTGCAATGGACGGATTTTACTGAAACTTTGCACACATATTGGGCTGTCATGACTTTATAATTTCGTGATTAGAAAAGTGGGCAGGGCCACGCCCATAAAAAAAAAGTTATAAGTTTGAGGTACTTGCACTGGACCGATTTTTCTAAAACTTTGCACACACACTAAGCTGTCATGACTTTATAATTTCGTGATTAGAAAAGTGGGCTGTGCCACGCCCATAAAAAAAAGTTATCATTTTGAGGTATTTGCTCTCGACCGATTTTTCTGAAACTTTGCACACATATTGAGCTGTCATGACTTTATAATTTCGTGATTGAAAAAGTGGGCGGGGCCACGCCCATAAAAAATTAGTTTTCAGATTTAGCTACTTGCACTGGACCGAATTTTCTGAAACTTTGCAAACATACTGAGCTGTCATGACTTTACACTTTCGTCATTAGAAAAGTGGGCAGTGTCACGCCCATTAAAAAAAAGGTATCATTTTGAGGTACTTTCACTGGACTGATTTTTTTGAAACTTTGCACACATATTGAGTTGTCATGACTATACAGTTTCGTATTTAGAAAAGTGGGCAGTGCCACGCCCATTAAAAAAAGGTATCATTTTGAGGTACTTACACTGGACCGATTTTTCTGAAACTTTGCACACTTATTGAGCTGTCATGACTATACAGTTTCTTAATTAGAAAAGTGGGCAGTGCCACCCTCATAAAGAAAAAGTTATAGTTTCTAGCCTTGCACTTGATATTCGATTAAAATTTAGAATGCGATTAAAATTCATGAAGGGGCGTAGCAACGCGCGCCGGGATTGGCTAGTCTATATAAAAGTGAAACTTTGTGTGTGTGTGTTAGCTATAGACTCGGAAACTGTAAAACCGATGAGACTCAAACTTTGGCAAGTTGTTGTTAACATTCCAGGGAGTGTTTATGGGTGGTAAAAAGTGGGCGGTGTCACGCCCATAAAAATTAGTTATCATTTTTAGCTACTTGCACTTGACCGATTTTTCTGAAACTTTTCACACATATTGAGCTGTCATGACTATCTAATTTCGTGATTAGAAAAGTGGGCAGGGCCACGCCCATATGAAAAAGTTATAATTTTTAGCCTTGCACTTGATATTCAATTAAAATTCAGAATGCGCGCTGGGCTTGGCTAGTCTAAAATAAGTTTCAGTTTTGTTCCTATGTCTGCTATAACATATATTTGCAAAACCTCATTTTTGAAGTTTTTCTGACTTTTTCAATAAGTGAAACTCATCAGTAAGATGAAAAACTGAATAAAATCATGTTTTTCTTCATTACCATCATCTGATGAAGGTGATGCACAACTAAAAAAAGCTTTCTAAAAAAATAAATAATTGTGAGATGAATTCCATGTAAAAACATAAGCCGGTGCAACTAAAACTCCTGCTGGTTAGCGCAAAAAAAAGAAAGAAAAATAATAAAAAATAAAATAAAATAAAAAATGTTAATATCATGATAGTACAAACCTGGTTATTAAGATCTAAATTTTATTACGAGTACATGTAATGCAGATTTATAAATAAAATATGCAATGCAAATTAGGCCACTATAACAAAAATATAAATGGGCCTGTTCGTAAACGCATCACTGCGCTGCATAATATGATTACTTTGCGCTGCCACTGCAAATCATATGTTGCTGATGCTTGTTTTTGGTTATTTTATTGCTGCATTTACGAACGAGCGAACACTGCGGAAAAATGGAAAAAATTATTATAAATTTAATTTGTGAATTTGATAATACAATATCTGACATATATTTCACATTCGAGGCTAAAAATGTTTAAAAAGTAAAATAATCAAAAATAAATCATAAAAAAACACATTTTTTATATTCACACATCTATTGCATCATCCATTTTTGTGATTAGTTTTTTGTATTTATTTGCGCATAATAGACTTTAATGTTGCATTTACGAACAGATGACCGCTGCAGTGTTGCCAACGCTTGCATTTACGAACATTGTGTGCATAATATGCACAGCTGTGATGCATTTACGAACAGGCCCAATCTCTTATACACATACACATATGTATTTAGTATTTTTCAATAAAAAAACACTATTTCTAATAGTGTAATGTTGTGTTGGCAAATATAATAGAAACGACATGTCAAAATGTTTCTTTAGAGTAACGGTAAATGTTTATCTATCTATCTATATAAAAAAGTAACGTGACTGAATGACGGATTCTTTTTCGCACAGCCCAAACGCAAAGAGCTAGAGACATGAAATTTAGACAATCGGTTCCTCTTTCAATGTATAGCTCTACTTGGAAATTCGTACTCTAAGGGAGTAAAAACGGGTAAAATCGGTAATCTTATATCTGCTAAACTAAAGTAAAATAAAAAATAAACTAACAGGTGTCTGGCATTTTTTGAAGTTTCAACCCCTAATGGAAAAAAACGGGTAAAAACCATAGTTTGGTACTCTTTTGGTAGCCTGTGTAACTTCCCAACACATAA
Organism: Phyto melanocephala; assembly: GCA_941918925.1. Taxonomy (NCBI): domain Eukaryota; kingdom Metazoa; phylum Arthropoda; class Insecta; order Diptera; family Rhinophoridae; genus Phyto; species Phyto melanocephala. The sequence goes on from OW799235.1 coordinate 59,480,081, forward strand.
AGCTAGGAAAAAAGTTTAAACTGTATCAAGTAATTCGGGAAAAAATATTAATAGGAATTCGGCCCTTTTTTAAAATTCACATGTATAAGGGTTAAAAATTTTCCCTTTTTTTGTACTTTTTTTAAAAGAAACTTTTTTAATATTATTCAATAGGACAAAATTTGATCATTATTATTGCCTAATAGAATATGGACAATTATTTAGGTGAAATTTTTTAAAACTTTTTTGGGGACAAAAAAGGTACCACAAAGGGGAAATTTCCGGAAAATGTATGTATTTTCTAATTAGACGGCCAATTTTCACAAAATTTGTAATTGGGATTTCACCAGACATAAAAAATTATGTAATTTAGTAAAAATTGAAACACATTCATAACAGGGTAGAAAATGGAAAAATCGGGAAGAGTGGTACTTTTTAGAACATAATTACTTTTATGCAAAAAATAGTAGATTTACTGACTTTAAATCATGTCTATTAAAATATTTTGTTACATAGATATTTGAACATTTTAAACTTGGAAACTTGGACCAAAAATGTACTTTATCGCATTTCTATGGTACTTTTTGTATTTTCTACGTTTATAAAGGTAGAATTGTAAAAAAAGGACTATTGATACAAGGTGAGACTGAAAATGTTATGGGCGACCAAGAAGGTACTTTTTTGAATTTTCAAGGTACCTTTTGCATTTTTTAACGTTTGCGAAGCTAGAATTTCGAAATTAGTGACTATTTCTTTTAGTTAGGAAATATATGCACGATATGTCCTTACTCTACTTCTTATTTTTCTAAGTAAATTGAATCAGAGATACAAATTTTCATAAGTTGAACCAAAAATATTTAATAATTAAAAATACATCTTGAATATTCAATAAATAGTAAGAACTGCGCTATCAAAGTAGCGAGTTATATGCTAGTTTATTATAATTTAGGTGAGTGTTAACGAAATGCAAATAATAATAACGGAACTCTGTTATTGTTCAAAATTTGTGCTCTTGTTACATAAACAATAACAAGTAAGAGCACTATATTCGACTGTGCCGAATTTTGATACCCATCACCAATTTTGTGTACTTTTATAGCACAAAATTTATTATATTGTTATTAAAAGTATTTAATCGCTATAAAATAATATCTTTATACTTAAAAATGTTTTACTTTCTTTGTGTACTTAACTTCGATTTGCTACTAGTTAAATTTATTCTTACAATACTACTTTATTTTTATTACCATAATGTATTTTTACGAAATCTGAAGGGTATAATTGGTACCCACAGGTAGCTAAAAAAATAATATTAGCTTTGTGTGGGCATGTCACCTCCTACTTTTAAAATTATATAATTAATGTTTAAATTCAACTCAGATATTCTATTACAGACTTTTTTAATTTCTGTCAGGTAAAATAATATGAATGTAAGATAAAGCGTTATGTGGAAGGTCGGCGTTAAATTTGGCGTGTCACCTGGACTTTATGGATTTTGATGCGCTGAACTCAAATCCGTTGTCGGTTTTTTTCCATCAGATCGGGAATTTTTTTATGGGCGTGACAAATTTTTCCCCTAAATTAGTCAGGTACGGAGACATATTTTATCCTAACTCGAGAACCAGTCATCCGATTTTCAAAAATAAATAATAATAAAGCACATCACTTGTTAACAATGTTGTTGCTGTTGATGTGAATATTTTTGAAAAAAAAAAATTTTTTTTAATTTTTTTTTTTAACATACATACGTTAATTTTCAATTTTACAATGGGATGTTTTTATATATGTATGGTTTTTATATATGTATGTATGTACGTATTTCATATGAGATGAATGGTGATACAAACTACTGTTATTGCATGACTACACGTTGTGAAGGGTATATAAGATTCGGCACGGCCGAATATAGCCCTCTTACTTGTTTTTATTTATTGACTGCTTTTTTATCGTGAGTGTACTGTTTTTTCGAATTTCAAATCTGGCTACCCTAAAATTATATGTGAAATGGGGGTTGAAGTAGGCGTTTCAAAGTAGTTTCTACTGATAAAATCAACTTGAATATTTCAATATAGAGTCCTTTATAGGCGTTAAAGTTGGCGTGTCACCTTGATTTTCCGATACTGCAAGTCTTTTGAACAAAGAGCAATTTTTGCAAAATTTCAGAATCATAATTTTAATTTTTCAGTTTTATTACGGTTTTAATTGTCGTACATTTTTATCTATATCTCCTTTCGTAATGTATAGCTTTAACCATTTTTAGGAGAAAAATATTTTTTTCCTTAGGAAATATACATTCGAAATTTGTTCGCTCTACGTCAATGCGATTGGACACAATTGCTTTTTATTCGATGTTGTAAGGACATGGTTTTTTGACCTACTTTTACATTAAGAGCTGTAACTCTCTTCCTTATATACCGCTTAAGCCTATTTTCAATACCAAATAAACCTTGTGTATAAGAAATATTTTGGCTGAATTTGAGCCCTCTAACTTTTTCGTTTTGAGCTCTGTCGGGCTTTTAACAGACGGACGGACATAAGTAGATCGTCCTAAAATGATACCAGGACTCAGAAAATATATACTTTATGGGGTCTACAATAGATATTTGATGTGTTTCAAACGAAATGACAAAATTAATATACCTTCACCGTTTTTTTGATGGCGGGTATAAAAATATCACTGTTATCGTTCGTTGATCGCGTAAAGACGGTATTTTGGTGAAAAACAAATAGAAACGCAATACATATTGATAAAAACAACAAATATAAATAGAATAAATTCAATAAGAAAACTAGGCAAACATGCTTTGGTCAGACGAAACAAAGATAATTGTCGCCGCGACAATAAGGCATATGAAAAAAAATTCACCAAAAAGGCCTTAAAACACGACGGTGTATCCATTATGTTTTACGAGGTCTAACTCCAAATATTATGAAGGGCAAAAAACAAAAATAATTTCTCTCATTTTTAAGGCTTTTTTGTAGTTTTTATAAGTTGTCTTTGAAGATTATAGTGACGGACAAAATGTTAGTTTTATTATTTTTATAGCCATTTTTGTACATTCTGAATTTAGGAATCTAAAATTTTGAAACCCAGTAACATTGATCTTGGTTCGAATAAAAAATATGCTAGTATATATGTATGTAAATAAAAACTATTATCAAATAGAATGCACATATATACACACCACTATGTATATACATATCTATACTAATATGAAACAAGTAACAGTGCTATATTCGGCCGTGCCGAATATTATATACCCTTCACAACGTGTAGTCATGGAATAACAATTGTTTGTATCACCATTCATCTCATATAAAATACGTACATACATATATAAAAACATCCCATTGCAAAATTATAAATTGAGTTTACGTGTGTAAAAAATTACAAAAAAAAACCAAAAAAAAATATTAAAAAAACAAAAAAAATAACAAACAAACAAAAAAAAACAATAAAATAAATAAAATTACAAAAAAAAAATTAAAAAAAAATAATAAAAATATAAATAATATATTAAATAAAAAATAAAAAAAATAACAAACAAACAAAAAAAAAACAATAAAATAAATAAAATTACAAAAAAAAAATTAAAAAAAATAATAAAAATATAAATAATATACATATATAATGAAAAATAAAATAAAATTTTTTTTTTGGCTCAGCTGGGATTCGATGCCACGTTTACTCTAACCAGTATATATGTATGTTGTTGTTGTAATCGTGAAAAAAAGAGGTGGTCGTGGTTTTTTACTCATATCTTAGAAAGTTATGGGGCGATTGTGCTAAATTTCAATAGCGACTTATTCCCGGATATTTCCAAAGATTAATACAATTTACAGATCTGAGGAACATATATGTAGTTGCTTCTAAAAATTGATTTCAACCAACACACGGACAGACGGGTAGACGGTCAAGGCTTAATCGACTCCTCTATTCATAGGCTTTCAGAAAATATATACTTTATGGGGTCGGAAATGAAAATTGTAGAAATTACAAACGGAATGACAAAGCTACATATATACCCTTGTGCACCACAGGTGAAGGGTATAAAAAAGAGCAAAAAAAATTTAACACATTTTGACAACAATAGAAACTATTCCCTTCAAACTTTGTACAAGTTACTTTGATAGCAATTTCCTTATTCCAGAAAAAAATGGATAGGATCGAAGCAGGGGACATGATATCCCCTATACAAAACAAAAAAACATCGGTGTCGTATATAGGAAACTATAAACGAAATTTAGTTGAAACTTTGTGCGAGCAATTTGACGACAATTTCCTTATTACAGCCAAAAATGTTTACGATCAGAGCAGAGGTAGTATTATCCCCCCATGAAAGAAATACTTTTGCCACAATTATAAAATACCTAACTAATGATGAAAGTGAAAATTTTTAATTTTTCTTATAAAGCTTTAAAATAAATGGATGAAATGTATAATAGTATAAAAATATTAAAAAGTGGAGTACACATACATGCACTGTATATTCATAATAGTTAATAATAATAAAAAACTCTAAGAAGAAAAAGATATATAGCAGCTGGTAGATATTTTTTTTTTTTTTTAATGCATTTATTTAAATTACAATCTATCCTAAGATAATAAGCAATTTTGAAGAAATATATAAATTGACATTAATAGATGTACTCTTATAAGTACAAATATAAGTTCAGAATTATCTTTTGTTTCACAGTAAATAAATAACAATATAATATCAGAAATACAAACATAATAACAGATTTATAATATTACAATTATTTACATACATATTTACATAACATTAATTGCTGGTAGATATGAGTTTAATTTAGTAAAAAGACCGTCAAAATTACTTTTTATATAAATAAGGAGTAATTAAATAAAATAACGCCGGCCAAATCAAAACATACAAATCAATTGATACTATCATTAATATCGAGGATGCAGCATTACCCACAAGAATTTTTAAATTCGCTTCATTCTTTTTCTTGCCATCTCATGAAATATCTCTTAAAGTTGGTATTCCGATCATGCTTTTAAGATATTTAAACCTTAAATTGATCAAGGCTTCATATTAAAGAATTAAAAGATAACTTAATTGAGTCAAATTTTCTCACCGGCCAGCTTGCAAACATACTGAGGATTCTTCTGATTTCCTTCAAAAGGCTACAATTTCCGGTAAAAACATCGTTTGCAATGACGGTTAATAAGCAAGAAAAAAACGTTTTTGTTTTATTGGAGTCGACCATCGTAAAGCGAGTTTTTTACATGTTCAACTCTATGTTGGCTTATTACGAGTTTGAAATCGGGAAAACCAGAAAAAAATTAAACCGTTAAACATTGTATATATCGAAGCACTAAGCCGTTTGTAAATTTCAAAATTTCTTTAAGACATAGTTATAGATATTAAGAGCACTTTTTATGGACGTCTTAAACCTTAATTAATGCCATGTTCACACTGTAATATGAATCTCGTGGTTCGCTCTCTAAATCTCGAATGCGAACCCTGGCGTTCAGACGATACTTCTTGTTTCACCTTGACATTTGTATTTTTGTTTTTTCTGTTGTTTATTTTTAAAATGGATAAAAAGAGTAAGTAAAATTTAAAATTATTTCATGAATATAATTTTATACAATTTTTAAATTTACGTTTTTCCATTTTAATTTAAATGTATATTTTTAAACATACATTTATTTTTATTTCCACGATAATTTCTTATAAATTTATTATGTTCTTTCCGACCTTATATTATATAAATGAATTATTTCAAAACAGGCTCAAGGTCAAGTCGCTACGCTAATCACGAAATTATTTAGTCATGACAGCTCGATATGTGTGCAAAGTTTCAAAAAAATCGGTCTGGTGCAAGTACTTCAAAATTATAACCTTTTTTTATGGGCGTGGCCCTGCCCACTTTTCTAATCACGAAATTATATGGTTATGACAGCTTAGTATGTGTGCAAAGTTTCAGAAAAATCAGTTCAGTGCAAGTACCTCAAAAATAAAACTTTTTTAGGGGCGTGGCCCCGCCCACTTTTCCTATCACAAAATTATTTAGTCATGACAGCTCGATATGTGTGCAAAGTTTCAGAAAATCGGTGAAGTTCAAGTAGCTAAAAACACTACCTGGTATGTGTACAACAACTTGCCAAAGTTTGAGTCCGATCGGTTTTATAGTTTCGGAGTCTATAGCTAACACACACACACACAGAGTTTCACTTTTATATATATAGATACTAGCCAATCCCGGCGCGCGTTGCTACGCCCCTTCATGAATTTTAATCGCATTCTAAATTTTAATCGAATATCAAGTGCAAGGCTAAAAACTATAACTTTTTCTTTATGAGCGTGGCACTGCTCACTTTTCTAATTACGAAACTGTATAGTCATGACAGCTCAATAAGTGTGCAAAGTTTCAGAAAAATTGGTCCTGTGTAAGTACCTCAAAATGATACCTTTTTTAATGGGCGTGGCACTGCCCACTTTTCTAAATACGAAACTGTATAGTCATGACAACTCAATATGTGTGCAAAGTTTCAGAAAAATCGGTCCAGTGCAAGTACCTCAAAATTATACCTTTTTTTAATGGGCGTGGCACTGCCCACTTTTCTAATGACGAAAGTGTAAAGTCATGACAGCTCAGTATGTCTGCAAAGTTTCAGAAACTTCGGTCCAGTGCAAGTAGCTAAAACTGATAACTAATTTTTTATGGGCGTGGCCCCGCCCACTTTTTCAATCACGACATTATAAAGCCATGACAGCTCAATATGTGTGCAAAGTTTCAGAAAAATTGGTCCAGTGCAAGTACCTCAAAATTAAAACTTTTTTAGGGGCGTGGCCCCGCCCACTTTTCTTATCACGAAATTATTTAGTCATGACAGCTCTATATGTGTGTAAAGTTTCAGAAAAATCGGTCAAGTGCAAGTAGCTAAAACTGATAACTAATTTTTTATGGGCGTGGCTCCGCCCACTTTTTTTCACCCATCAACACTCCCTGGTATGTGTACAACAACTTACCAAAGTTTGAGCCCGATCGGTTTTACAGTTTCGGAGTCTATAGCTAACACACACACACACACACAGAGTTTCACTTTTATATATATAGATTATTTATGTTTTTATTATTTTTTTAATATATTTATTTTTTATATTTTTTTTTTAATTGTTTTCTTTTTTTTTGTATTTTATATTTATTATTTATATTTTTATTAGTTTTTTTTAATTATTTTTATTAATTTTATTTTTATTAATTTTATTTTTTTTTAATTTTTTTTTTATTAGTTCTATTTTTTTTAATTTTTTTAACATACATACGTAAATTTATAATTGTACAATGGGATGTTTTTATGTATGTATTTTATTGTATGACTAAACGTTGTGAAGGGTATATAAGATTCGGCACGGACGAATATAGCACTCTTACTTTTTTTTAATTTTATTTTGAAGATTTTTTTATATTGGAGATGATAGTAAACTCTTTGGGATTCGTAGCAAGATTCAAAATTAACCAGGTAGATTCGCTCTCAAAATTTTGTATGGCAAATCTTGTAGACTTAATCGAGATTCGGTCGCGAACCTAATTTACTAAAAACATATCAGGCGTACAAACGTTTAGTAATACTTTAAAAAGCAGAAAACTAAGGTCTACCAAAAAAATTAAACTAAAAAAAATATAAAGAAAAATCAAAATACAACAATTTTTATTTATTCTGTTATTTTTAGCTTAAGTTAATTTTTATACTTCCTGAAACTATTATTATTATTAATTGTGTTAAGAGATATAATAATTCATAAAAAATATGTATAACTTCGATATGCTGGTAAAATGTTTTCGTGAATTTAGTCTTTCAATGAAAGTGGACGTTAAAGTAGGCGTGTCAATAAAGTTTCTGCTATTAAATACATTTTAGATATTTCTTATAGTCCTTTATTCTTTAAAATCTTTATTCAAAGAGAAATAATATGAATTTGGGATAAAGCGTTATATGGGAGGTGGGCGTAAAAGTGGGCGTGTCACATTTATTTTCCTTTAGCACAGAGCATTTGACCAAAAAGCAATGGTTGCAAAATTTCAGAATCGTACATCTAATTTTGTCAGTTTTATTAGGTTTTAAATTTTAAATATACCGAAAAATACATACAGTATCAGTTTTCGTACATTTTGAGCTATAACTTCTTTCCTAATGCGTAGATTTCAGAGAAAAATCTTGTTTTTACTCAGAAAATATATATTTGAGGTTTCATGGCTCTACGTTAATGCGTTTGGACACAATTGCATTTTATTCGATGTTGGAAGGACATGGTTTTTTTAACCTACTCTTTCATTAAGAGCTATAACTCTCTTCCTAATATTCCGATTTAATACCAGACAAACCTTGTGTATAAAAAATATTCTGGCAAAATTTGAGCCTCCTAGCTTTTTCGGTCCGACCTCTATCGTGCTTTCAACAGACAGACATAGGTAGATCGTCATAAAATGAAACACCAGTTCAGAATTTATATACTTTATGGGGTCTAAAGTGGATATTTCGATGTGTTACAAATGGAATGACAAAATGAATATACCTCCACCATTTTTATGGGGGCAGGTATAAAAATAACTTATAAATTATTATCCATTATACACGTAATGTAGAAGATATTTAAAAAAAAATTAATATATATATATATATATAAACTGCTGTTACTGGTCTCCAAGAACTCGCAACCCGCGATTGAAACAACAAAAATCATTGCATTGCCCCAGGGTAACTGTTTGGTGTGTCTTATCCACGCATGAGATAATTATACCATTTTTTTTTCGAGGCCAGGCGACGAATGTTAACGGTGAAAATTATCGACGCATGATTACGGAATTCTTTCTGCCAAACCTGCGAGCTCATCCATCGTACTCTTCACACACGTGGTTTCAACAGGATGAAGCGACTGCATACACAGCCAGAGCTTCGATGAATTTGCTTCGGGAAAATATACCTCAAAAACTGATCAGTCGTTTTAGGGACATCCCATGGCCACCGTGGTTGCCCGATCTAACTCCCATTTTTTTATGGGGCTACCTCAAAGAGAGGGGTTAAAGGAAAATATTCGTCGAGAAATCTGTCAAATTGAACCAAGTTTACTGCAGAGTGTGACGCAGAACACAAGGCTCCGTTTTGGATAGTGTGTTCAACTCGACGGAAGGCATCTGGATGATATACACTTAAAAAATGCTTTTAACAAAATCTTATGTCAACTATTACATTTTTTTATTTAAGTTTGAAAATATAAATCTGCCACAGACACCCTGTATAATGTTTTTTTATATGTATATTTTAAAACGTTTAGGAGTTATTTAGAAATAAGTAGCTATAACATTTTTTTTTTCATCCAAAACTAGTATGTATTTTTTGTTTGTTTTCAAAACGTCATTAAAAAATTACAAGGGTAAAAAATTCTTTACTTTATCGTGAATAAAATCAACATTTATTGAATGTAAAATTTTTACCCTAATAATGTTTAACGACGCTTTGAAAACAAACAAACACTAAATTTGAAATCTGGGCTAAGGTACACGATGTGGTCGCTGTACTTACATATGTACTAGATGAAGAAGGAAATTTTCATATTCAACGCAACCGAATATAGCACTCTTACTTGCTTTTTAGTTTATCATATGAAAATTTTTTAAGAAGCATACAAAAGGGAAGAAAACATATTATAAATAAATATTTTTTTAACTAAATAATAAAGCCAACTTAAACACATTTATTGTGAACCTTGCAAGCAGCACAGACAAAAAGAGCGGTTGGCTTCTAGAGTTCTTCTCTTCTACTAAAACCCATTCTCGCAAGCAAACTTACCAGTGGAATTCATCCCAATCTCTTCCGATGTGGAACACTTTCCGAATTCCCCGAATGGTACTACTCATATTTGAAGCGATCCGTACTTTTACTTAACTTCTGAAGTGGATAACTCTGCCCACCACTCTTCAGTTCCTAAATCTATCAGCATCCGGACCGACCTTAGGTGATGTCGATTACTGCAGTCCTACGTGAATCCACGGTGGGTTCGACACCTCTGTTCAGGACTAGCAGCACTTCACAAACTTTAACAATTGTTGTCCCCTATGGTTATCTGCTTACTCCTTAATGTTGTTATTAAGTTGTATTTAAAACGTATTACTTCCATTAACTACTCCAACAAATACAAGTGGCATTAAAAAAATTGGTTTTGTTATACTTACGATATTTTATTACCATTAAACTTTATTAAAAAAAAAGGAGAAAAAAAAACACCGGGTCATTAAAACATATGTATGTACAAACAAATAGCTTTTACAATTTTATATACATGATTGCAAACATATGTACATATTTATATACATATGGTTGTGCTTATGGTAATGTAAAATATTTACGTCCACTCACCTCTGTTATTTTTAAATTCAAGGTCGCCCTCATTTAATATGATGCCATACCAAACATACCTGATTTGATTTTTATTTATTTGTACGTCTGTGTGTGTGTACATCATCAGCGAGAAATAAATATTTAATTTACTCATTTCTGCATTCAAGAGAATTTTCGATTGTTCAAGCAGAGAATCTTGATTTGTTTGGTATTGCTGTAATATATTAATAGGTACCCTATAGTTGGCCATATTCAATACAGTAACATTTAATTTAAGATAATTTAAAATCAGTTAAATAGAAAAAAAATATGTAATCATAAAATTTTGTTATTTTCAAAATAACGTTAAAGTTAAAATTTATAAAAAATTATAGAACAAAATTCGTCTTAAAACCCTTTTCATAATAAATTTACAAATTAATTCTAAATATGGGGTGTTAATATTTTTAAAGCTACTTAATAACTTCACCCTCTGTAAAGTTTAAACTTATTAAGATGTTCATATTTTACATATATGAAGTATGACATTTGAAATAAATGAGAAAATAGAGAAAATTATTTTTTATCTATGAACTTTGACAGCCGAAATTTAAAATAAATAAAGAAAAGACTGCCTGATGAATAAATATGCCTTGAATCTAATCGAATTCGTTATGACCATTTTAATATGGCAGCCATTGTATAGATTTTAAAAGTCTACTTCAAATTATCTTTTGACTTTTGTTTTGATGGTGAGTAAATAAAATAAAAAGAGATAAATTGTTGTTTTTTTTATATACATACATATGTATGTTTGCATATACTTACATATATTCATACATAAATATGTATCTACAAATAAGAAATGAGGTCAAGCAGCAAACAATAGCCATACTTTTTTGAATTTTAATAATCTTTAAGTAGGTATATACATACATACCTATACATACATATGTAGGTATAAAGAAGCACATTTAAATGTGTATGCAAAAAATTAAAATTTAAAAATAATCAAGCACTTACTAATATAAAAAAATAAATAACTTTTGCAGCATATAAATCTACTTCAGGTGATTTTTATCGACCACCAGCACTTCGATATAATGGAAATGAAACGATTAAAAGAAATATGCAAGAAACAAGTGAATACATCTTAAATAAAACTTCATCAAAAGAAATTATTCATGTATCATCTTCGACTGCAGATACACCAATAACTATGACTACCTCAATATCTTGTAATAATTCTCCAACCCATAGTAATGAATATGCTAACGTAAATAATATATCCACATCGACACATCAATCTTCAATATTTATAGATCAACAGCAGCACGTAGATGAACAACAAAAACAATCTCAAAGGTAAGTGTGTATTGTAAGCGTTTGTATGGTCACGTAACATGTATGAGTTCTTATAATCAGCTAGCATTTAGAAGATTGTTTTTTAAAAAATCACCATGCTGAGTCTTTTTTGAGTACTTTCGGTGATCAAAAACTGATTAGTCACTTACACGATTAAAAAAGGACTCGAAAAAGATTCGCGTTAATGATTAAAAATAATTTGATTTAAAATACAATAACAAACTGTATTGCAATCGCACTATTTGTTATATTTGTTATCACATTTTGCGAATCTGGAAGACTTAAAACCGATTGATTAAAAACAGATATGCCGGTGTTTGAAATATGCTTATTTTTTGCATTTTGTGATCGTTATAATGATTAAACAAACACTGCTTGTTATGCTACTTTTTTTTAAGTATTAAGGGACAATTGTTGCGTATTCTTAAGCAAATATCAAAAAGTTATATTTTTGTTCATTTATAAAAGTAATAACGAGGTGTGCATATCGTTTAATTGGGAAATGTTATTATAACCATGTAATTTTTATGTTGTGAAAATGTTTAAAGCTGGACTTTAATTTTTATTTTAACAACTATTTTTAATGAATTACAAATCGATTCGGTTTTGTTTATTCTACTACCACTACTCGTTTAAGGAATAATGAACAAAATCAAGTACTTTTTAGAAATTACGTTAGTGTGAACTTAGGATAAAGAAAAACTACTAAAAAACCCTAGAAAAAGAGTCAAATCCGATTAGCAATTCGGCTGATAAATGATTCGAAAAACAATAATAAATGACTATAAAAGTACTACCAAATATAGGAAAACGACTTAAAAATTACTCGTGAGCGATTAGAAATATGACTGATAAATGACTAGAAAACGAATCGAACAAGGCTATAATAGACATAATAAAAGGGATCGAAAATGACTCTAAACTGACTAAAAAAAGAATCAAAAATAAAACATCAAGAAGAGTCGCGGCTAGGGACAATTTTCTCCCGAACAAAGTATCTTTTACGATCAAAAAATGAGCTCATAAACTGCATTTTGTAATTTCCACAATTTTCATTTCCGACCCCATAAAGTATATATTTTCTGAAAGCTTATGAATAGAGGAGTCAATTATGCTCTGACCGTCTGTCCGTGTGTTGGTTAAAATCAACTTTTAGAAGCAACTATATGTTCCTCAGATCTGTGTATGGTATCAATCTTTTGGAAATATCCGGGAATGAATCGCTATTGAAATTCAGCACAATAGCCCCATAACTTTTTGAGATATGAGCAAAAAACCACGACCACCTCGTTTTTTAAAGTAAACCTGGCATCGAATCTACAGAAATGTCAACCGCAGCCAAAAACAAGTAAGAGCACTATATTCGGCTGTGCCGAATCTTTTATATCCACCACCAATTCTGTGTACATTTAAAGGACAATATTTATTATTTTGTTAATCATTATGGAATAATCTTTTTATAGTAAAGTATGTATCACTTTCTTTGTAGAGGGTGGCTAAATTTTAAGGGCCCATGTTGAAGGTGAACTACACCTAGTCTTTAAATTTGTTTTCTGCATTTCACTTGGCATTTCTCAATCTCAAACTTACTCAATTTGATCCGTGGAGAGATACGCAAATAAGCAACGCTTTAAAGTTATTCAGGGTTTTTATAAAAATGGGCGTTCAAATCAAAATGCATTTTGTGCACTTCGTAATTCTTTTGATCAACATAATCGTTCAAATTCGTCCACAATCGGGAGAATTGTAAAAAATATTTAAATTTCTGCAAAACAGGTCTGTATAAAATGTTAGAAAATCTGTGAATGCCTTCTTAGTTCGTTGAACGGGAACCACTGCTGGTTTTTGCAATAGTATGGCAAAAGAGCAGTCAACCTCGACTCATCATCATGCCCAACAATTGAGCATCAACATTGTCATTGAAAATTTGGACCATCGGTTGAAGGTACTAATTTGCATAAAAATATTCCTTCAGCTGTCGATGAAATCAGCATTTTACTTTGTAAATGACTTCTATTTTTGTGGCATGGTTTTCTGTAATTATCTTGAAAACAAACAATTGGTTAAAGTCAAACTTAGCACTAATTATAGTGCTAATCAAGTGCTATAAGCTTAGCGTTTTGTCAAAATAAAATAATGTTAAGTGCGTACGAATGTCGCATTCGACATTAGAGAAATGCCCATATATTATTTATATTATTATTTTAAACATTTTTTTTATATATTTTTTTAAATTTTTTTTAAAATTTTTTTTTTAATACACGTTCTGAAGGGTATATAAGATTCGGCACGGCCGAATATAGCACTACTACTTGTTTTTGTTTAGTATCGTTTGGCAAGTCATCATGAAAACACTCACACCACAACAGCTTCTCCAAATTATTCAATTTTATTAAAAAACAGCGTTCTGTGAGAAATGTTTTTCCAGTGTTTTATCGTGCAATTTTGTTCAGGATCAAGCGTATTTCTGGCTGATGAGCTACCATTATATCCAGTAAAAACAACGGTATGTTGTGGTGAAATCGTTGGTCGATATTTCTTTAAAAATGAGCACTATATTAACGGAATATGTGTCCTGAAATTCAAGCATATGATTCGCTGAATTCTGGTTTTAACAAGACGGCACTACGATGGACTTGTTGAAAAATAACTAGCATCTTATTTCACGCTTTTCTTAGGTAAATTGGTCACGTAGACATTGCGATATGTTATCTTTGGAGATATGTGAAGTCTTAGGTCTTTAAGAATAAGCCAGCTACGATTAGCGCTTTGAATGGTAACATTATTCGTGAGATACCAGTCGCTATGCTCGAACGAGTCGTTCAAAATTGGATCTTCGGAACAAAACACATCGGACCAAGCGCGGATCCAGGGCGGGAGGGATATTTTAAAATGGTAGAAATATAAAATTAATTATTTACTTATTTAATAAATAAACGTTTCGACATATGTTTTTTGAGCTAATTCCACAAACTTAATAACTCGATTTTTAAAAGCAACAAGGTGCCAATTATACAAAAAGTTGTATCGTTTGTTAAATAAACGACAAGATTTTTTAAAAGTAACCATCCCAAGTAAAATACGGTTTTGGCAAAGTACTTAGGAGCCAAATTGTCACCATTGTGCGAAACTAGATGGGTTAATCGTCATGATTCCATTTTACAATTTGAAGTGAATATAGAAAATATAATAGAGGCTCTGATAATCTAAGTGGAAAGACTAAGAAATTCATCAAGCACATACGAATTTTTGTGTGGATTATATATTCTAAGTGATATACTTACTCTCACACAACCGCTTAGTTTAATGCTACAAAAAAAAAAGACATAGATTTAAAAAGAAGTTCAGATCTCATACAAACTTTAATAATGTGTCGTGAACAAAAAAAGAATTTAAAATAATTTTTGAAGAAACACAGAGGATTTGCTTTGGTATGCAAATTCAAGTTGAAAAACCAAGATTTGAAAAAAATCATTCTTTAAAAGACGTAGAAGAGTAGTACCGCGTAGAGGCATATATGTGTGACCCAGATATTTATTCAAATTTAAGAAATATTTTTACCATTTTCGTTTCAATGCCAGTAAGTAATGCTACGGACGAAAGATCATTTTCTACTCTTCGTCGTATTAAAACATGGCTGAGATCAACCATGGCAGAGGACAGACTAAACGGGTTAGCCATATTACATATTCACAACCAAATCGAAGTTGATCCAGCAGTTGTGCTTAATAAATTTGCTGCAACAGGAAAACACAAATTAATTATTTAATATAAGTGTTTTGGTTAAACTCTATGTCAGAAAATTTTTTATTTTTTTTTTCGTTAAATAAATATTTATTTTGATTGAACTATTTGTTTCACTTATAGTTATGTATATGGCTCAGCTGGGATTCGATGCCACGTTCACTTTAACCAGTATACCACGTGTGCATGTATGAATGTGTTGTATGTTGTTGCTGTGGAATAAACGAGGTGGTCGTGCTTTTTTTGCTCATATCTCAGTTGTTTATGTACCGATTTTTCTCATTTTCAATACCGATCTGCTCCCGAATATTTCTGATATTCAATACCTCACGCGGGTTAAGGCGATGTCAGGGGGCTTCAAAAAGTTGATTTCAACATACACACGGACAGACTCACAGAGCTAAATCGACTTTCCTATTCATAAGCTTTCAGAAAATATATACTTTATTGGGTCGGAAATGAAAATTGTAGAAATCAAAAACGGAATGACAAAGCTATATATACCCTTTTTCACTGTGTGAAAGATATAAAAACCTACTGTGCACTGAAGAATGATAAAAGCTAGATTATGATTTGCGCATGTTTGTTGTTTTGTATTTATAAATAGTAAAAGTGCTATATTCGGCCGTGCCGAATCTTATATACCCTTCACAACGTGTAGTCATGCAATAACAATTGCGTACATACATATAAAAAACATACATATATAAAAACATCCCAATGTAAAATTTTAAATTTACGTATGTGTGTTAAAAAAAAAATAAAAAAAAAATTTTTTTAAAAATTCAAAAAAATAATTAAAATATAAATAAAAAATATAAAACAAAAAAAAAATAATAAAAATAAAAATAATATATTATATAAAAAAAAAATAAAAAGAAAATATAAAACAAGTAACAGTGCTATATTCGGCCGTGCCGAATCTTATATACCCTTCACAACGTGTAGTCATGCAATAACAATTGTTGGTGTCACCTTTCATCTCATATAAAATACGTACATACATGTAAAAAAACATACAAAAAAAAAATAATAAAAAAAATTACAAAAAAAATAAAAAAAAATTTAAAAAATTTAAAAAATTAAAAAAAAATATAAAAAAGATATAATAAAATGTAAATAATATATTAAATAAAATAAAATTATTTTTTTTTGGCTCAGCTGGAATTCGATGCCACGTTTACATTAACCAGTATGTATGTAGGTTGTTGTTGTAATTGTGAAAAAAAAACGAGGTGGTCGTGGTTTTTTGCTCATATCTCAGAAAGTTATGGGGCGATTGTGCTGAATTTCAATAGCGATTCATTCCCGGATATTTCCAAAAGATTGATACTATACTCAGATCTGTAGAACATATACTTAGTTGCTTCTAAAAGTTGATTTCAACCAACACACGGACAGACGGTCAGGGCTAAATCGACTCCTCTATTCATAAGCTTTCAGAAAATATATACTTTATGGGGTTGGAAATGTATGGTATCAATCTGTTGGAAATATCCGGGAATGAATTGCTATTGAAATTTAGCACAATCGCCTGATAATGAGCAAATAAACACGACTGCCTCTGTTTTTTCGTATATTTTTACCACCAAAATTAAAATTGTTCAGCCAAAGAATAATTTATAGGTACCTTTGCTACTATTTGTAAATATAATATGCCTCTAGAGATATTCGTGTAAAATTTTGGATAAATCGGGCCATAATCGGTAAAGTTATAGGCAAAATTTTTTTTGAAAAATATATATTCTAAAAATTTACAAACGAAAAACAATTTTTTTCAGCTTCTAGACAACCGAGAAAGCCAATATTGATATCATCTCAAAGGACTTGACTAGCACAATTAAAGCACCATAAAAAACTTTAAATTTATGTTGGCCACCACTACAAAATGACGGAGAATAAATTAATATATGAGCCAAATCTGGTATTTTAACCCCCTCAATATTGGTATCAAATTAAAGGGATTGACCAGTAGAATACAGTAAATTATTCTAAAATATAAAATCCAAGATGGCGTCAAAAACAAAATGGCGGATAAAATTTGTTTAACCCCATTAATATGGGTATTAAATTAAAGGGCTTAACTAGTTGAATACACTTAACTACGTCAAAATTCAAAATCGAGGATGGCGTCGGAATTAATAAAGAAAAAAAGGATATAACATGAAATATAGGTTTAGCTATGATGTGAGAATATACCTATGTACATGATGGTGAAGGGTATTATCAGATTCGGCACGGCCGAATATAACACTCTTACTTGTTTTAATTGTTTTTAAAACAAAAAATACAAAAAAAAAATAAATAAAAAAGAAATGAAGAAAATATACCTACTGAATTTTTCAATTGACTGAATTTGAACAAGAACTTTTAAACATGGGTTATTCAAGAATTCATGAAAAAGGTATGCATACATACATACATACATTATTTTCATAAAAATGTTCGAGTACCCTGATAAATAAAATGATTTAATTTTGCTTTTTTTTTTTATTTGTTCCTATTTAATCATTTTATTCTAAAATACTACCTTAAATTATCGGCGCATGTCAATCTTTACAGACAACAATTACAACAAACAAGACGTGAACGACGTCCAGATAGAGCCGTTTATATTCCAAGGGCACGACGCAGTCAAACAACTCCACCAAATACGGCAACAACGCAAATACAACTACTACAACCACAATCACAACATGAAACACAACAGTCAGTTTTATCAACACATCCACCAGTAGTACCAACACCAATAACAACAACTATAAGCCATACGAGCAAAAGTCTAAGTCAACAATTAGCAATTACTTTGAACGACACAACAACTGCTTCAGTTAAACAAAAACCATCGTCTAAAGCAGACGAAGTTAACAAAGTTAATAGTGGTGGTGTAAATGTTACTACTTATACTGATAATATTTCTACAGCTACAACATCAACACCAATAATAATAAAAAAAGAAAAAATAAATAAAGAGAATAAGGTGTCACGAGAACAACGTCGAGAACAGCGTTTATTAAGAAAACTGTCATCCAATTCGACACAACAACACAACACACAAAATTTTATATCTAAAAATAATACAAAATTAAATGAAAATTCTATAAATGCTACGAATATTTCAAGCAACGACGACAACGAACACGATGACGAATCAACAACAAATCAAGCACTTATAGTCAATTCTCAACAAATACGCAACTCATTGTCTTTACAAAATGATGTAAACAATTTAAGTAATTTTAATGACAACATTATTAGTTTTTTTAAAGATTTGCACTGTGATAGTAGAGAAGAATTTAAAATATGCGAAAATTGTATTAATTTACCTGTGCCACAAGAGCTAGCTGTGGAATCAAAAACAAACGGTGAGTTAGAAACTTACGAAAAGCATCAGTCGGGCAATACAGCATTTGTTGTTGATAATTCTATTTTAGGCAAATCAGAAAACCAGTTTACAAATAAACCTGTTCTAAAACAAAGTGATAACGTTAGCTGCGAAACTACAACAAATATAAATATAGTAGTGAACGACAAAATAAATACAAATATAATTATAAACAATTTTAATAACGATAACGATACAATGCCCAATCCATCAAACAAAGCAAAATTTATTAATAAAAAAAACAGCGAAGTGTTAAATAATATTGCAAAATTGTCAAATTTACATATTGAAGATGTTGCTTCAGAGCAGTCACATACAAAGTGTGATATAGAAGAACAGGAATTGCAGCGAGCCTCAAAGGTAGGTTGCACATTTTCTCAGTTATTTTTAAGCTTGTTACATTGTGAGCAATGGCGTAATAATATCGTGATATAAAAAGTAAACTTCTTAGCTCTCATTCAAAAGTTTTTAATTTAGATCTTAGGCTATTTTTCTATAACTTTAAAATAAATATATAAAAGTGGATGCAGTTCACATAGCGTTCAGTAGTTGTTACACTGTAAATTTCCCATACATATAATTGTTGTCAACCTTTGCTTTGGCCAAATATCTGCCTAATGTGAATATAGCTTTACGATTTACCAAACAAACAGGTTTGGCAATTTTTCGTTAGTTGATAAAAATAAATGTTAATTAATAGTGTTAAATTTGATATTTGGTACTTGTTTATGTCATTTTGTCTTTATTAGAAAATTAAATCAAATATTCTATATATTTAACGTGAACGCAACTAATATAAATAAGCATGTATATGATGCAAAGTATAAAACAATTATGAAGGTGTGGGTACGATTTTCTAGAAAGTAAGTAAGAGCACTATATTCGGCTGTGTCGAATTTTTATTACCCACCACCAATTTTGTGTACTTTAATAGCACAAAATTTATTATTTTGATTTTAGTAATCGCTATGGAAAAATATTTTTATACTAAAATATGTATTACTTTCTTTGTATAACTTCCATAAGTTATTAAAATATTTTCGTAAATTTAGTATTCTAATGAAGGTGGGTGTTAAATTAGGCGTGCCAATATAGTTTCTGCCAATAAATACAACTAAGATATTTCAATATAGTCCTTTATTCTTCCAAAATCTCTTTCCATAGAGAAATTATATGAATTTAAGATAAAGCGTTATACAGGAGGTAGGCGTTAAAGAGGGCGTGTCACCATCGTTTTCCGCCATAACAGTGACATTGACTAGAAAGCTATATTTACGAAATCATTTATCATCGTACCTCTAATTTTGTCGGTTTTAGGAGCTTGTAAATTTCGTAATTAGTAGATTACGTGAAAAGTGGGCGTTACAGTAGGCGTGTCAAAGTAGTTTTTGCTATTACAGTTAATTCAGAGAAATCATATGAATTTGAAATAAAGCGTTATATGGGAGGTGAGCGTTAAAGTTATCGTGTCACCTTAATTTTCCGTTATTACAAGTCTTTTGATTAAAAAACAATTTATGAAAAATCATACAGCTAATTTTGACAGTTTTAAATTTTTAGTATACCGAAAAATACACTGTGCGGTGTAAATTTTTGTACATTTTGATCTATAACTACTTTCCTATTGCATGTATTTAACCAATTTTAGGGAAAAATATTTGTTTTACTCAGGAAATATACATGCCTCTACGTTCATGCATCTGCACACAATTGATTTTTATTCGATGTTGGAAGGACATGGTTTTTTGACCTATTCTTGCATTACGAGCTATAACTCTCTTCCTAATATTCCAATTTAGCCCATTTTCAATACCAAAGAAATGTGTATAAGAAATATTCAAACAAAATTTGAGCCCCCTAGCTTTTTCGGTCCGACCTCTATCGTGCTTTCAACAGACGGACATAGCTAGATCGTAAAAACATTAAACCCTGATTCAGAAAATAAATACTTTATGGGGTCTAAAATGGATATTTCGATGTGTTACAAACGGAATGACAAAATAAATATACCCCCACCATTTTTTTGGTGACGGGTATAAAACAGGTAAGAATGCTATATTTGGCCGTGCAGAATCTGAAAATAGCCTTGTTCACTGTTATGTACATATGTACGCCATTTCAAGCTCTTTCACTTAATACCCCTACTAGCATATAACCCGCTACTTCGATAGTGCAGTTCTTACTATTTATTGAATACTCAAGTTTTACTTTTAATTCTTAAATATTTTTGGTTAAATTTATGAAAATTTTTATCTCTGATTCAATTTACTTAGAAAAATAAAAAGGAGAGTAAGGATATATCGGGCACATATTTTCTACTTAACACAAAGATCAATGCTATTGAGTTTCAAAAATTCAGAATTTGCAAAAATTACCCTACATCAACTTGGTTTATTATTACCTACATTCAGAATTCTATGTATACAAATTATAAAAAGTAATTTTTTGGTCGTCCGCAATATTAGGAGTTAGACCTCGGATCAATAAACACTAATTTTAAGAATCTATGTTCACAAACGTAAAAATTCTCTTAATTCTCAACTTGAATCAGCAATCCTTTATTTCACAATTTTAGCTTTATAAACGTAGAAAACACACAAAGTCCCATAATATTTCAAAAAAGTACCTTCTTGGTCGCCCATAACATTTTCAGTCTCACCTCGTATCAATAGTCACTAATATCAAAATTCTAGCTTCGCAAACGTTGAAAATGCAAAAAGTACCATAAAAATTCAAAAAAGTACCTTTTTAGTTATCCATAACATTTTTAGTCACACCTGGAATCAATAGTCATTGATTGTACAATCCTACCTTCATAAACGTAGAAAATGCAAAAAGTACCATAAAATTTCAAAAAAGTACCTTTTTTGGTAACCCATAACATTTTTAGTCTTACCTACCTCTTCAAAAGATTCAGAGACAGTGCTGCATTAGTATTTGCGGCGCCATGAGGACCACATCGACAATGGCCATTGAGAATATACTATCCATTTGGCCTATTGAGATACAGGTAAAATATGAAGCGGCCTTAGCTGCCACAAGATTAATGGCAATAGATGAGTGGCTTATAAGAGAACATAAGACCAGATACCAAAGAATAACGGATATCTTACCGATGGGAAATATTACGGAATTAACATGTGATAAAATCCCGATGAGATATGAGGATATTAACTGCATCACCATTATACCGGAAGAGGGAGAATGGGATGAGATAATCAGGATGGGAAACACCCACGGAATCGATCTTTACACAGACGGTTCAAAGATTGGTGACCAAACTGGAATGGGCTTGTACGACATAAGCCGAAATAGAAGCAAATACTTCCGTCTACCAGATCACAACACTATTTTTCAGGCTGAGATCATGGCGATTACGGAAGGAATAAAATGGATAAAGGAAACGAATAGCGAAACTCCGATTCGTATCTTTACGGATAGCCAATCAGTGATTAAGACATTGAGAAAGGAGAAAGTTGAATCCCGGAACGTTTTGCAATGCAAGAGTGAGATAAACTCATATGCAAATTGTGAACATCTGGAGATAATATGGATACCAAGCCATCACGGGCTGATCGGAAACGAGAAAGCCGACAAATTATCCAAAATGGGAGCTCTTCTGAGTACTATAACTTTGGAGAACGCCAAACCCCTTAAACGATTTAAGGATGAACTTAAACGTTGGGCAATGGAAGAACATGTCAGAAAATGGCAAAGCACTGATGTCGGTAAGGTGACAAGAACACTCTGGGGTGACCCAAATCTTGGGAAGTCAAAGGAGATTCTGAGACTAAGTAGACCTACACTTAGGAAATTAACCGGTGTAATTACAGGTCATACGGAGTTGCGAACTCATCTAGCTCGCATGAGATTATCTGAGGAGACGACATGTAGAGCTTGCGAGGAAGAGGATGAGACTCTGGTACACTACCTCTGTCATTGTCCTGCGTTTGGGCATATTAGGCGCGAAAATTTTACAGTGGATACTATGCCGAACTTGGAATACCTGGGGACCTCGAACTGGAGATCCATAAGGCGTTACATAGAGGGGACTGGTTTCTTGGACTAGTCCGTTATTTATGGGAAATTATGTTTATGGTTTTTTTTTTTTTTTTTTTTTTTTGTTTGGGAATTCCGTTTTCCACATGGAGCGCACAACATGCCAACTGGGCATACGTGTATACCTGTCATGGGTTTGGGCTTTTATACCCCTCCTTTTCAACCTAACCTAACCTAGTCTTACCTTGAATAAATATTTCTTTATTTTACAATTCTATCTTTATAAACGTAGAAAATACAAAAAGATCCTAGAAATGCGAAAAAGTACATTTTTGGTCCAAGTTTAAAATGTTCAAATATCTATGTAACAAAATATTTCAATAGACATGATTTAAAGTCAGTAAATCTACTCTTTTTTGCATAAAAGTAATTATGTTCTAAAAAGTTCAAAACTCTTTTCCCGATTTTTCCCCTTCCTACCCTGTTATGAATGTGTTTCAATTTCTGGTGAAATCCCAATTAAAAATTTTGTGAAAATTGGCCGTGTAATTAGGAATTACATACATATTCCGGAATTTTCCCCTTTTTGGTACCTTTTTTGTCCCCAAAAAAGTTTCCAAAAATTTCACCTAGATAATTGTCCACATTCTATAAGGCAATAATAATGATCAAATTTTGTCCCAATATTAGAAAAGTTTCTTTTAAAAAAAATTACCAAAAAAGTGCCGAATTCGTATTAATATTTTTTTCCTAGCTTTATGTGTTTGGAAGTTACATAGGGTACCAAATATACCAGATATAATATTACCGATTTTACCCGTTTTTACCCCCAAAAATCCCTTCTTAGTGGAGCTATAAATTGAAAGAGGAACCGGTTGTACAAATTTCATGTCTCTAGCTCTTTGCGTTTGGGCTGTGCGATGGTAAATCAGTCAGTCAGTCACGTTACTCTTTTATATATATAGATTGATGGGGTTGAAAAAAATTATTTATCAAAAAAACCTTGTCCTTCCGACATCGAATTAAATGCAATTGTTTCTAAACGCATTGACGTTGAGCGATGAAAGTATATTTCCTAATTAAAAAAAACTATTCTGAATAACAGACTAAAAAAGGAAACATGTATGATTGAAAAATGTTGTGAGTATCACAACCAACAAAAGCTTTCATTACCAATAATTACAAGAATAACAGAAAGGAGAAAAGCTGTAAAAAATATGAATTTGTATGTGAGGTTTAATTTACAAAATCAATTTTCATATAAGCTTGTGAGTTTAATAGACATTCCGATCAAAGAGTGCTGATGATGAAACCGTAGCTGGTTTCGAGAATGAACTAGACCCAAGATGAGGATAATAAAGTCTTAAGGAACATTTAAGTTCAACAAAAAAATTAAAAAAAAAAAAAAAAATCTGAAAATTTTTAAAAGAAAGATGATATAGATCAAAAGGTATGAAAATTTATACCGCACAGTGTCTTTTTCAGTCTATTTAAAATTTTAAACATTATAAAACTGACAAAATTAAATTTGCGATTCTGAATTTTTGCAAACAATGGGTTTTGGTCAAAGGTTTTTAATGCAGTATGTCCACTTTTGCGCCCATCTCTCATATAACGCTTTAACTCAAATTCATTTCTCTATGAATAAAGATTTTTGAAAAATAAAGGACTCATATTGAAATATAAAGTTGAATTTATTAGCAGGAAATACTTTGACACGCCTACTATAGCGCCAACTTTCATTACAAGACTAAATTTACTAAAAAAAATATTTTAATAGCTAATCGAAGTTACACAAAGAAAGTGATACCTTTTCGAGAATAAAGAGATTATTCCATAGCGATTACTGTTAATAACTAAATAATAAATGTTGTGCTATAAAAGCTCTTACTTTTTCATTTTGACTTTATTGGAATAAGGCGTAATCCATATACAATGGCCACGTTTGTAAATTTTTTTCGGAGATAAGCTCCATGGAACAACTAATATACAACTAAACGTCAGCAGCATATATACATGTATTTTAGAATATAGAAGTTTTTGTTATAAATCATTAGCATATAACGGTCTAAGTATGTAACCCTGTGGAACACGTTTTGTTAGTTGAAGCGGACGTAAAATTAAATCACCACTTATAACCGATTTCTATCTTCTAGAAAGTTACAGGAAGATGAGTTAAAGAGTAAGTGATAAAAATTTAAATAATTTTAGGCATAACATTCTAAACAATTTTGGCATATTTCTACCACGTAGAATCTTAGAAACATGAAGGGGCTTTTAAAAGTTGATTTCAACCAACACGGACATTGCTAATCATAAGCTTTCAGAAAATATATACTTCATGGGTTGGAAAGTAAATATTGTAGAAATTTTAAACGTTATGAAAAAGATTTATATAACCTTGGCACCTCAGGTGAAGAGAGTGATAAATTTATCTTGTCGCGGATCCACGTGACCAATGAATCCATGTTAAGTCTTTTTAATTTTACTAAGTTGGCGTTCGGTTGTTTTTGTTTTAAAAATATTAGTTTGAGTTAAATTTATTGTGTTGATTCGGATAAGACGCGTTGTTTATTTTTGGAAAATAGTAATAGAGATTAAATCGCTAGATTGATATAAAAAAATATGAATATAACTACTTTTTACCAATTACAAAAAAAATAAAAAATTAGAGTTAATTTGTGATCAACTTTTCTACTTAACACTCTGTCAAAATCGGTTTTTCGATTCCTAAATGTTGACGTCTCGCTGCTTGGGTTATATATATATATACTAGCCAAGCCCGGCGACCCTTAATGAATGAAAATGCATTCTGAATTTTAATTGAATATATTAAAAATAATATATTATTGATTTTTATTGTAATGCAAGTGAGTATACAATATTTTTGGTTTTTCCATTTGCTGTAAAAATGAACAAATTTTTTGGTGTTTCCACTCTGGAGTATGCGACGTACAGCTGTCCATGTGAAAAGCATGGATTTTCCAAATTCAATCCGGCAACACGCAGAGATTGTCCTTGTGCTTTGTTGATGGTAATAGCAAAGCCAAGGCGCACTTGAAACTTTAGTCGCTTTTGAAGAGCAAATCGGTGGGAAGGAACCATTGGAATGCGTGGAAATAGCTAAAAATAATAACTTATTTTTAATAAGGGTGGCACTGCCCCCTTTTCTTATTACGAAATTATATAGTCCTGATAGCTCAAAATGTGTGCAAAGTTTTATAAAAATCGGTCAAGTGCAAGAAGTTAAAAATTATAACTTTTTTTATGGGCGTGGCACTGCCAACTTTTCTAATCACGAAACTATATAGTCATGACAGCTCAATATGTGTGCAAAGTTTCAGAAAAATCGGTCTAGTGCAAGTACCTCAATATTATAACTTTTTTATGGGCGTTGCCTCGCCCACTTTTTTCCACCCATTAACACTCCCTGGAATGTGTACAAAAACTTGCCAAAGTTTGAGTCCGTTCGGCTTTATGGTTTCGGAGTCAATAGCTAACACACACACGCATATATATAAGTATATATATTTAGATAGATAGATATATTGGCATAATACTTTTAACTGATAAACAACGCTTGACGTTCTGACTTAGGTTTGACTGTAAGAGTGTTGAGCAAAAAGGAAAAAAATACAGATTATGGAAGTGATTTATGTTATATTTTTTTATAGCTTTTGTGGTTAAATTATAACATACGAACGCGAATTTAATTTCGAAGTCTTATAAGAATTTCTATACAAAAATTAAAGAAAACTAGAACGTTTAAGTAAAATTACGAACGTGTTCTAATGTTGTAATTTGTAAGTAACGATTATTTCAGAATATTCGTAATAAGTAAAAAACAGCTTTTCAAAAATACGAAATTCTTAATTTAAATTTTTTGCTGTAACTTTGTAATGAAAAGAAATAAATTAATAAGTAAAATTGCAAATTAGAGCATACCTAATATGCTTTTAGAAAACCAAAAATGTTTTGATAACCACCACCAATTTTGTGTAATCATTTAATACCAAAAATTTTATTATTTTGTTAATTGTTATTACTATAAAATAATCTCTTCAAATTAAAATTATGTTCAATTTGCTATTAATTTGTTCCCTTATATTTAATGTGGATAAATGCATCATCAGTAGGTCTTATTAAATTTCTTAAAATTTTAGCGTTAGGGTTGGGCAAAATATATCGATATATCAAAATATCGATATTTTGTTTAAAAACTCTCGATCAATATCGATACATCGATTTATTTATTTACTAATATCGGAGCCAATATTTTTAAAAGTTTCCAAAAGAAGGTACAGCAGCAAAGGCGAATTTAGTTTTAATTATACTAGTATACTTATTATATGCTTATACTTATTATAGATTTGATGTAAACAATACCTCAATTGTTAACTTTGAACTTAAGATTTTCTGTCGAAGTTTTGGTTTTTTTTCTGTTTTTTTGTTTGATCTAGTCATATAACACTGCTTTACAAATTTTTAATTTGGAAAAATACCAAGAACGCCACATGCCTAGATAAGTTAATTGCGACCTCCTAAACACGAAAAACGCTGTAATTTTTTTTTTTCTAAGTACCGTTTTTTAGATAACGGAACTTTTGTGTTTTTCGGTGTATGGTCCCACTCAAACCCTTGTGGAGCCCAACCGAAAAGTCCGATCGAGATAAATGCCATATTGTTGGAAAGGTAATTGAATGCCTTTTCCGTCGATATGCTGCAAATTTCTATCTGATAAGATATGGCTGAGTTATGGCACCTCAAAGTTCAAAATTTGACTATTTTTTAAGTTTTTTTTTTCAAAATTTTTCATTTTTACTTCGTTTTTTTTCTATGTTATAGTAAAGATCTGGAATGTTTTATTTTTTTACCAAATAGCTTATTTAATTACCAACATTTTAAGCGCAATTTGAAAAAATATATTCAAGTCAAGTCGCTCGTTATTTTAATTTAATTTTTTTTAATTTACGCCGAATATAAATAGTGTGTGAGCAATGAAGATGAAAATATTGTCGTTCCACAAAATCCTTAATAAAAACTTTATTTTTAATCCGATTTTTTTCAAATTGCGCTTAAAATGTTGGTTAATGTCGGTTGGGCTCCACAAGGGTTTGAGTGGGACCATACACCGAAAAACACAAAAGTACCGTTATCTAAAAAACGGTACTTAAAAAAAAAAATTACAGCGTTTTTCGTGTTCAGAAGGTCCCAATTAACTTATCTAGGCATGTGGCGTTCTTGGTATTTTTTGGCTGTAAACCAGTGTAATTGATCTCATCCTTAATTGTAATTATTTTTTCAGAATTTATTTTATAGATTTGGTGTAAACAATACATCAATTGTTGATTTAAAACTTAAGATTGTCTAATGAATTTTTGGTTTATTTTTTGTTTTTATGTTTGATCTAGTCAAATAACTGATCTTATCCTTAATAGTAAATATTTTTTTAATTTTCGTTTTTATAAGCTCATGCATAATAGCAAGCATTTATACTATTAATATATATTATAATGTCTAGTTTATTTATTATAAAAATTGGAATAAAAAGTTACTACGAAGCCTAATATACATCTATTTTTGTTTGTATGTACATAAGTGGGTGTATTTAATTTTCAAATGTAAATCATTTCAACAATAACTAGGTAAATATGTTTCAGTTGATATATCGAAATATCGATATTTTAAATATAATAAATATCGATGGTAAAATAAAATATCGATAGACTTTTCCAATTTGCCCATCCCTAGTAGCGTTTTCCAAGCGGAAATACTGGTTATCTATAGCGTAACGAATCCCATAACGGGCCATGTTCCGAAGGGTATGGAGTTTACTCTTTAGATGGATAGTCAGGTTGCTTTTAAAACCTTGAAAGGACATTGTGTCAAATCTAGGCTGGCAAGGGAATGTGGGAGAGCTGTCGATAGAATTTTGGCTTCTTCAACGTCAGATTGTATTGGGTTCCAGAGCACTGTGGATTATTGTAGGATGTTTGAGGGTGAGAAAGAGATAGAAACTATGGAGCATGTTGTCTATCACTGCTCTTTACTTACTTTACCTTAGATATTGCAATAAATATTTCAATTCGTTACAAAGGAAATGGTTCGTGTTCTTTGCACCATTTTTATCTGGAACGTTTGTACTTTAAATGCTTTCAGACCAGCGCTCTTTTGCGTACAAAAGACTTCGAATAATTCAATTTTTAACTTTTCCTCCTGAAATATTGGGATTCTTTTTAACATGGCACAATATTTATATTACATTATTATGCAAAATCAAGTTTTAAAAAATCATCTACCTATCGAAGATTTTTTGTTTGGCATTTTGACTCTCATTCGAGAACTCCATTAGTTAAAATTATTAAAAACCTCAGCAAAAAAATTAAATTTGTACAATACATACACATGTAGGGGGAATATCGAAGCAGACCACTATTATCACGGGTCCCTTTTCGGCCCCCTTCGCTCCTCAGTGATTTCGTGTCTACCGATCAGTATACCCTCAATCACTGAGTCCCGCGCCACAACCGGCGTTTGCTCTGGACTAGGAAAACGATTTTACACTGCCGACTGGTGATTGTCGACAATCCTCATCGCACAGTCCTTTGTAATCGCCAGCATCTCCCTCAGACTAAGGTCCCCCATCGCACTCACACTTAAAGTGTGCTTGCCTGTGTTCCTTAATCTTCCGCTCGCCAACGCCGGACACTCGCATACTACATGCGCTGCCGTCTCGGCATCCTCCAGGCACATTCTACAAATATCATCATCCACGATCTGCATCCTCTTCAGATGATATTTGAAGTTACCATGTCCTGTAATCAACGCAGTGATCCAGCTCATCATACTCCGATTCCCTTACAAATAAGTCCAACATTAATCTGATGACCACACGATACAGCAACTAAAATAGTATGCAACTTTTTGATCAGTTCATTGTCGATTTTTGTAATTTTCGTTAAACTTCGGGATTTTGGAAAAAACGTCTGGCTGTTTTCCCGTCATTTTAGTTTTCAACCCCTGGATTTGGCTGGTCAACTATAAGTCCGGTTTTTTGTCTGAACTCGACCTGTATTTTTTTTTCTGCTTCGGACCTTGCTTGCCATTTTTTGATTGAAATTTTATATGACAAGTGAAGAACGCTCTCGAAAAATCTTATCCAACCATGCAGAATGGATAAACCAAACTGCAGAGTATGTGCTTTTGCAAAGTCAAGCACCTGATCGCTGTTGCTTCAAAAGAACATATTAGCCTATCCAATGACAAGTACATGTTAAAGTCCTATTTTATTTTACCAGTATTGGAGACGACACTTCAGTTCGGAACTGCTGGGTAATAATTGTAATAATATTAAAAATAAGAATATTGATAATGAGAAAATTCACAAAAATAAACAATAACAAAACTACATACCAAACATATGTATGTACACAGTTACATGATTAATACAGTGAGTGCATTGCTAAGCATACACGAATTTTTCTTTGATGTTAAATTGAAAAACTATTTTTTTTCGGTCTTATCGCAAAAAACCCGCAATATATTTTTATATGATTTGTAAGTAGACATATCAAAGAAAACTATAAAAAAATTTTTTTCCCAAGCTTGCCCAAACCGAATTTGAATTTCTACTTAAAAATGAAAAATGATTGTTTCTACAACAAATATTTAACTGGGATACATATTTGAGTTTCCAAATACCTGTGGTTGAAGGTTCCATTGTTAAAATATTACTTTTATGCTATTATAATATAAAAATTTTATAATAATATTTATTTGGTTGTTGGGTTTAAGCTGGTTTATATGCATTTCACTGGTGCTTATGCCAGATCATCAGTAAACCTTTACCCAACTTAAACCCAACAACCAAATAAATATTATTGAAAAATTAAGGGAGCATATCCCGAATAATTTAGTAAATATATAAAAATTTTATTAAAAAAATTTTTTTTTAAATTTTTACCACTGTATTCAAAAACTTAAAAAAAGTTAAACTTTAACAACGCACAACTCGAAAAGTAAATAATATAGGAAAATGAAAAAGATAGTTAGTGATGCAGAATTTTGTTTACTATAACCTGTAATTGATTACTTTTAAAAAATATTAATTTTCAATTAAGAGCCATTATTGGGAATTTCAACCCAACGTGCGTCGGAGGGAAGCTGTTCGCGACTAGTTTCTTTATACACTAATTAGACATACAGGTCCTCAGCATATGTAACAACCACCTTGACCTTAAAAGTGTTTTCCAATTTATTTGGTCCGCGAGATCCAGAGGATTCTAGAGCTGTCATATTGACTGGGGCCGGATCGATCCAATTTTGAGACTCTTCGCCTAGGCGCCTCATACTATCTGAAACGCTCAGATCCCACTACCTACACTAAGTCCTCCTATTCCCTAACTGGGGACGCGTCCGATGGAAGTAAACCTCGCAAAAGACTCCACACGGAAGACCACATACAACACAAATGTCTTCACTAAATATCTTAGTTTCAAGCGACTTATGCAACTCAGATTCGAAACTATTTTTCCCACGCCTATATTCAACCCAATTGTTGCTAATTAAAAAATAAATAATTTTGTTTTTTATTCTCAGTTTCCGTAAGTATTCTTTGAATGCTTTTTATAAATTTTGGCTACTGCTGAATCAAGAATCTGTAATGTAATGTATTTTAAACTAAAAAAATTACAGAACATAAAAGCAATCAGAAGCTACTGAAATTTGTACATTTTAAAAAACAATACATAATATTGTTATAAAAAAAAAATAAAATGGTCCGCCAAATAACTTTTTTTTATTTGAAATAGGGCGCGAAACATCGAGTGTAGCTTCGGCTGTGGGGCACGTAGCGCCGTCCTGTTGAAACCAAATGTTGCCAATATCCTCATCTTCAATTTTTGTGAACAAAAATTCATTTAACAGGGCCCGATTACGATCGCCATTGACTGTAACGATCACTCCTTGCTCATTTTCGAAAAAAAAAATGGACCAATTATGCCTCTGGACCACAATCCGCACCAAACAGTGACTCGTTTTGGGTGTATCGGCTTTTCAATGTATGCGACAATTTTGCTTGTATACATACCCGCCAAGATCAAAATGAACTTCATCTAAAAAGATATTTTTGCAAAATCGGCATATTCTGTAAGTCGATCGCAGGCCCACTTTGCGAAGCGTATACACAACCATATTCGTTCATCGGAACGAATATGGTTGTAAATATACAAATTTTTTTACATCGATTTATGGCCAAGCTCGTGATAGTTAAGTTAGTAGATTTTTACCGTGATTTTAAGAATCAGCTAACAAGATCTGTCACATAGACAAAACGTATTTACTGGTTTTTAAATATGTATTGTAATTTCCAGTGAGGTAAAAAACAACAGAAAAAAGATTTCTACGTTAAGAACGTAATACATTGACATATAATTCAAAGATAAAAAGAGAGCAATACGTTTTTACTAACTAATACATAAATTTTTAAGATACTGAAGGCTAAAACAATAAATATTTTCTTACTGAACCACGATAGTGTATGCCGCATAAATAAATAAATATGTATATTATTCGTAAATATAATTATGTTTATACCAAGGCGAATTCATACAGGTGAAATTATCAGCCCAGCCAAGGCGAATTCATACAGGTGAAATTATCAGCCCAGCTGATTGTGAAACATTTTGTCAAAATTGGTTGAATTCGCTTTGATTTCATTTATTAATGCAGGGAAGGAAAATGTGATTTTTGATTCGGTATTAAACAATAAACTTACGTCAACTTTTTTGATAATAAATGTGCTAAATTTATGTATATTTGTTGCTTTTGTGTCATTAATAATATGTTTCAAACATTTATATCCTTTTTTTTTATTCAAATTTTATTATATTTAATATGTAAAAACAACTTTTCCATCCCTGATATACGAATTGGCCTTGACATAAAACATCCCCTGAAAAGTTGTTTTGTTGTATCAATTCGCCGTTGCATATACCTTATGGATATGCCTTGTACCTGTATGAATATGCATTGGTTTATACACTCAGTAAACAAGTTTTTTTTTTATAAATTTCAGGAAATTAATCGCAGTAATCGTCGGATTATAAAACAAACATTTGTGTCAGATGTGCTACAAATTCCGGATCATATTAATAAAGAGGAAGAAAATGAAAACCAGTCGAGATTTGAAAATATCAATAACACGATTGCCAACACGATATGCCCAACAAAACAATCAATCGATAACAATTGTAAAGAAGAGGAAGAGGAGCAGGAAGATGACTGGGAGAATATGTATAATGATAGTGGAGATTGTTTGGACCCGAAGATTATGCAAGAGCTGACAGCATCTGTGGGCAAATGTAAAATAGAGTTGCCCAAAATGGATTACAGTGTAAACTAATTTTTAAATTCAGACATACATACATACATACATACATACATACATACATACATACATACATACATACATACATACATATATTTTATCACACAAATAATTTCTAACAAAACAGTAGGCTTGTTGTTCGTTTGCTTCACTATCACAAGAAGAAAATTGCAATAATAGAGTAAAAAAATGCTAAATTCTCACCCAAATACTCGATAAAAGAAAAAAGCAAATGAATGCTTAATTTGAGAAGTTTCAATATTGTAGAAATATGTATGTAACTGCCAAACGTAAGTTAACAACGGATTATGAGGTGATAGCATATACATAAGTATAGATTTTTTTTAATTTTAAATAATGTATGACTTCGCACGATGTCACGGATCTAATTTCTATTGACTTTGTCTCATGTATCGTCAATTACAATATGCAATGTACTCTGTTGGAAATGTTGGCAGCCTTACTGCTAGTTAGGATAGATTTGTTGCATTTGACATTCCTTATTTACACAGACTCCCTAGCCTCGTTTATTAGACTACATTAAACAGAAAAACTACATATGTATATTGAAATCACTATTAAAATACCAGGATATAAACGTAACAATTGCAAAAAAAAATACTAACAAAAATTTACACCAAATATCTGTATTGAACTAGGACAGTGGTGGCTTCGCCTCTTTTTCCTTCCTAAGTGATGTTTTAGTGACGTTTGTGTGGTAAAATGAGCAATGTTGAGCAGCGTTGAGCCATACCATTTAGAGCACCACTTGGAGGACACCACTCGCCGCATTATAACCGATATAAGGTCACAAATGTTGGAAATAGTCATAGAAAGTTGGACCTTCAGATTAGTCTACGTCCAAGCTAGCTGTGGCGGTCAGATTAAATTTCGAATAAAGAAAATTTCATGACAATTTAAAGAATTCATCTTTGTTTTATTTCATTTCAAAGTTCTATAACTTTATGAAAAACAGTCATTATAATGGACGACGAAACATATGTACTGGCAGATTTTTCGTAGTTTCCGAGTCATTCCTACAAATTACTTAAAATTAACATCTATGTACATCAAAATTTCAATGTAGCGGCCTTTTGGTAATTTACCAGAATGTGCTAGTGCGTACGTGCGAGAACTTTGTACAATGTTACAGACCACCACTGTTGCTATAGATGGTCGAACAGCACAGCTACATGATCGGTATTACAGTAGAGTTTGGTAAGCGTATATAAAAGTGTAGATAACAATAAGTGATATGAATAATGTACTGTAAAAACAATATCCGAGTGTGTTTTAAATAATGAATAAAGTGCTCTTAGTTTTATAATAAATTTCAAGTATTATTATATGTAATACAAAAGAACCCCGGTTTATTTAAAGGATATAAATCAACGTTTATATTTAAAATGTACAAACGTAACAACTGGTGTCAGAAGTGGTATCGCATTATAATAAACAGAAATGAAATTCGAAGAGCTAAAAGTCGAGCAACTCAAGAGAGAAGTGAGTAAGCTGACATTACTGCCAACAGGTAATAAAGCAGAATTGCAAAAGAAACGCCGATAGATGAGCTTAAGTGGCATATTATCAATATTGATGTTTATGAGTTTAACGAAAAAGAATAAATGGAAGTTTGCATCTGTACAACAACAAACAACATGTATTAAAGTACGATGATTGCTGCTATGATAGAAAAACTGAAAATTTAATTCCAGGAAGCTCAGGAATCTTCTGAAGTTAGTAATGAAAAATTATTAGCAAAAGTTTAAAAGAATTTCAAGAACTAATAAAAAAATTATAAGCTGAAGTTAAAGTAGAAGTTCAATAAACTAATAATGAAAAAATATTTGCCGAAGTTCAGAAAAATTTTATAGCTACCAACATTTATGCCAATTATTTGCCAAGGTTTAAGAACCTTATAGAACTAATAATGAAAAATTGTTAGCTAAAAATAATGGTATAGTTCAAGAAACAGCAAGAGCTATGATCCAAAAACTTCAGGAAATTTCTGAGACTGTAAACAACAGAGTCGATTGCATTGAAAAACAAGTTAAAGATGTAAACCAAAAATTACAACTATAAAAATGCTGACGAAAAATTCAAAGATCCAAAATAAATATTAGTGAC
This sequence comes from Phyto melanocephala, assembly GCA_941918925.1. Classification (NCBI taxonomy): domain Eukaryota; kingdom Metazoa; phylum Arthropoda; class Insecta; order Diptera; family Rhinophoridae; genus Phyto; species Phyto melanocephala. The sequence goes on from OW799235.1 coordinate 59,515,418, forward strand.
TCGATGTTCGAGAGCCCCACAACCTCCATATCATTTATGCAGCAGAAAAATAGCAACCTTTCTGCTTGTGGATATATCAATGGTCAAAGGCATAATTTTACTATAGACATGGTAATATGGTAAAATAAACGCTAATCTAATCATTGCCAATATAAGTGTCAATCATGTATTCATCGTTGCCGACATTGTGACGAAGTAATCACTGGTGCAGATTTCATGTTCGCTCACGGCATTACTCTACACATGGGATTTTTAGCGGAATGTTGAAATAGTCCTAGATGTTGGTTATGAAAATGAACCAACAGATTTAAAAAGTAACTTAATAAAAGCTCTTGTCAAAACCAGTAACGACGGAAGAGTCCCTGTAAGAGTGCTTAACCTTTCTATCTGCGAAAAAGTCGCTAAGCCGAAATCCGAATTAGGTCATTGTGCTGCAGCTGAAGCAATAATAAATTGCGAAATGAAATCGGGTGCTGTCAGAGTGTCCAACAAAGAGCAGGAGATGCTAGCAGAATATGTAAAGAAGTGGGTTAAAGGGTAATCGCCGGACGATAAAAAAAGTAAACAGCTACTCAGAAAACATTCTTCAATCTTAGCTCTGAAATGCCAACATTAAGGTAGAAGTGCTCTTGTAAAACATCAGATAAAAACCGATAAAACAATCTTCGAGAAGAAAGATGGCAGCACGAGATTCTACGTCGATTATAGAAAACTTAATGACGTAACCAAGAACGACAGTTATCCACTACAAAGAAAAGCTAACACTGGACTAGCTGAAACAAAATTGTTCACCACATTAGACCTGCAAAGTGGTTATTGGCAAATGAAAATATCTGATAAATATATGTAGAAAACAGCTTTTAGTGACGGGTTGGACTATGCAACGCTTCAGCCCCATTCCAGCGCTTAAAGGAACGTGTATTGAGGGGACTTCATTGTAAGACATGCCTGGTGTATCTTGATAACATAATTGTTGACGATAACCTGAAAAATTTGAAGAATTATTAAACCAACATCATTGGCTGGGCTCAAAGAAATTTCTTTTTTTTTTGTTTAGAAAGAGGTTAAATACTTACTCCCGACAAATCTGCATGAATTACGTAGTTTTCTTTGCCTATGTATCTACTACAGGCAGTTTGTGCCGATTTTTGCCAGTGTCGCTGCAAGTCTACATGACCTCACTAAGATTCACGACCATTCCTGTCGAGTGAAGCACAAGAAGAAGCATTTCAGAGGCTCAAGGAATTTTTTGGCTTATCATATCGCTGGATAGCGATGGCAGTGCCTACGAGATAGGTGATGTTTTTTTTGGCAGGTTGACAATGGAACAGAAAAGGTCGTAGGCTGCTATAGTCGAACACTATTAGAAAGAAAATACTGTGTTACACGACGGGAGCTTCTGGCAGTGGTAGGGTGTATAAGGCATTATCACAAATATCTGTATGAAAAACACGTCGAACTAAGAACCGATCATTCCGCGCTCAGGTGGTTGCTACAATTCAAACCACCAGAAGGGCAGCTATCCCGTTGGATTGAACGTCTCCAGAGGAACAATTCCAGTGTTAAGCTCAAAAAAGGCACTAAACTTGAAAATGCGGATGCACTCTCCCGAAGACCTTGCAGATTGGATTGCAAATATTATTAATATAAAGACACATGTGATTATTGGTCAGTAGTGCAAAGAGACGATCCCACACTGGCACAAATTTGTCGGAAAAGGAGGAAGACAAAAGGCCCACCCGTAACTAAATATCAGCGGAAAATCCACTGATGAAATCATACTGGACACTAAATAATAATCTTCTAGAAATTAACAGATGCTTTTATTGCCAATGGGGTCTTATGACCCCATAGAAAAGATAAAGAAACTTAGGTGATTAGATAGCAAATTGCTCAAATGCATCGCAGTTAAAAGTCGGGGAGCGCTGATGATCAGGGAAGAAATTTTGAATCTCCATCATATTAGCAAATGTGTAAGCTGTAACGGTTTCAGAAAAACGAGGACTATCCACAATTTAACGGCATGATCGAAAGATTTAACCGCATGTTGGAGGAACACTTGAGAAAAGTTTTCAGTGCACACCAAAGGGACTGAGTTAAGCGAATACGCATACAGGTCAGTCTTTCATGACTCTACCTCCCGAATACCTGCAAAAATATTGGATAATATCGTAATAGTTTTTCAATATTCTTGAAATGTTACAATTTAATTTAAGAAATGATTTAAGAAATTTAATAAGAGAAAAATAAACTTAAGCCAAATGATTTACAATAAGAATAAAAGTTTAAATAAATATTAATTTATAATTGTAACAATATCATATAATATAATGTACTTGCAACGATTTACTAAACAAACGTTTTATTTTCTACTCCCATATTGCGCGAACAATTCTAATATTTTAACACTTACAACAATTGATGCAAATTTGTAACAGTTTATATCAATGAATATATTAAATATCAACCGTATATAAAATAATTTATTTATTTTTAGGCGTATTTAACAAAACAGTCGATCTTAAATGAAGAGGAATTTCCACATGTTTTGGAAGTTTCCAATTTTCCAGTAGAGTTTAAGAATCAAGATTTGTTAATGGTTTTTTCTCAGTATAAAGAATCTGGTTTTGATATTAAATGGGTGGATGATACTCATGCTTTGGCTGTGTTCAGCAGTTCACGCATAGGTAAAGTTTATTTATTTTATTTGTCTTGTTAAAACGTACACTTTTTAAATCATTACAGCTGCTGAAGTACTTACCATGGGCCATCCATTTGTTGTTTTAAAGCCGTTGGCCGAGGCAACTGTCGAATCTCGTTTAAAAGCCAAAAAGTGCTCTGCGTCTTTACAACCATATCGTCCCCGCCCAGAAACATGTGCTGCATTAGCGCGTCGTTTAGTAACTGGAGCCCTTGGAGTGCGTCTAAAAACAGCGTCTGCAGAGCGAGAAAACGAAAAGCGTGTCTTACGCGAAGCCAAAGGTAAATGTAATGTAATAATTTTTTTAATACTATTAAATATCCCAATATATATTTATTTTTTGCAGAGCGTAAACTTTTAGCTGCCAAACAACGTGATGAAGCTTGGGAATGCTAGTAGGGTTGTATGTACAAAACAAATTACAAAGCAAGGCATATCCATAAGGTATATGCATCGCGGCAACAAACACAACAATAAAAAACACATGTATTTTGTTTTTGTATATATGCCGGCATATGTCAAACAATTTTTTTTATTTTCTTCTTAAATTTGATTAACTTTTAAAAAACTTTAAAACGAAAACTTTTTATTCATGATTTTGTATTTTTTTTTAAATGTTTTAAACCAACTGAAATTGCGAATTATTTGTTGTATAATTAAATTAAAAAAATTAAGTTTGACAACTGCAGGGATGACTTTTAAAAAAGTTGGCAACGCTCAAAGCGAATTCATACAGGTGAAATTATCAGCACATGATGATGGGGAAACACAATGTCTAAATTTGTTGAATTCTCCTTTAATCCATTTATTAATGAAGGAATGGAAAATTAGATTTTGGATTCCGAAAAACATTTAACTTAATTGTGCTTTTTATGATAATAAATTTACCAAATTTATGTATATTTGTTGTTCTTGCACCATTTATAATGTGCTTCACAAGCACATATCCTTTTTTTAATAACATTTTATTAAATTAAACATATAAAAACAACTTTTCCATCCTTGTTATACAAACTGGCCTTGAAAGAAAAAATTTTCTAAAAATTTGCTTTGTTGTATCAATTCGCCGTTGCATATACCTGTATAAATATGCCTTGGTAACGCTTATAAAATGTATATAAAAAAAACAGTCAGCTGATTGGATACGAGTACCTTATGAATATGCCTTGTTACAAAGTGTCATAATTTTTGTATTTTTATATCAAAATGGTTTATAACTACATACATATTTTTTAATTAGTTGGCTAATTCACAAGAGTGTCCTAAGTGTCATATTTCCATAAAGTTATAATTTCGCAAAAATTTTAAAATGATTTAAGAGTTTTGTATTGTAAAATCCCAGCAAAAAAAAAATTGGAAGTAGTGCAAAACGAATTACATTTACAAGACTTCTAAATCAATTGTGTTAAAGCATTCATTCTAAATGACATCATGGATGCGATTTAATTTGTCATAAATAAAGTGCTTAAAAATTAATGCAACATCATGCAAAATATCTTAAAGAATTCATGTAAACAAACAAATTCAACTCATGAAACATCCGATGCTTTTCACTAAATATGCATGAGTTCTATGAGTTCTTATTGGAATGGAGTGCATTTCATTGTTTTATTTATGTATACACATGATCTCCAATGACACGCTAATGTTAAAATCATTAATGTTTTCACCTAAATTTAATCACTTCGTCACCAGTTGACCCCCTGCAAAATTACTTTTTTGTCATAGATTTTTTTGCTGGGATGTTTAGAACTTTTTAAGATGACAATATGACACTTAGGACACCTTGTGAATTAGCCAAGTATGTATGAATATTAAATTGTTTTTTTAATATTCTACCATCCTTAAACAATCAGTAGGTATGTCTTCTTCTTGTTTTTTTTATATTTTTAATAATATTACTTTTATTTATCTGTAATGTATCTCAACAATTATATTTATTTTATTTCAGGCGCATACACTCACATACCATCCTATTTAATTTTTAAAACAGAATTTACAAAATTTGAATTTTAGAATATGATTTTTGTATAAACATGCTACATTTTACAAAATACATACCTGTGTTAATTATCCTTTTCTATGACACTTTTGTATTTTAATTATGAATAGTACAATTTAAAAAAAAATATTATGTTACATTTATACTTTCATGTAAATAATGTATTTAATTGATTTCATTTATTGTACATAAGAACATAAGAATTACACACTTTAATAAAGAAAAGCATAAATTTGAAATTTCAAAAATTTATTTATTCTCAATGTTGATATTCTGTAACAGGAATTGAAGACAGTTTGCACTATAAAGCTGGAGACTTTGCAATCATTTATTGGGTGGTGAATGTTTAGAGTGAGTGCCTCTGCTGCATAATAAACAATATATCGGTTGGTAATCGAAATGTGTCCTTGCTTTTGTAGATATACTCTAGGGGCCGTATTTATGTATAAAAAAATATTGTAGGTTTATCAAAAGCTTATTTGACAAATGTTGTAGAGAAATTTGTCAAATAAGCCTTCAATAAACCTAAAATATTTATTATGAATATGGCCCTAGATATATTAATAGGGTATATAGGTTCTGCTTTTTTATTTATTAATACTTCTGTAATAATGATTTTAACTAGTCCATTCTGTAGTTTATGTCTGTATAAAAAGAAGATAATTATAGAGGAAATATGTATATTGTGTGCTTGTTGAGATGTTTGTTTCAGTAGGAGCATGAGTGTCATATTTTGCAGCTTTATCTACTAATGTGTTACCAACTATGTCTATGAACTTTAACAACAACACCAAGAAAATATATCTAAGGAAATAAAAGTTCTTCGGTGGATAAAGGAATCCGTTCATATAATTTTCTAACAATTTCCGAAACTAATTTGTTATAAAATAATAAGCAACTGTTCAAGGCCTATTCATACTGTTACAACAAAGCAACTTTCTATAGAGTATAGAGCATCTTTTCAATTGAGTCATCAAATATTCGGCATAAAGGAAAAATCGGTTTTCGAATAATTATATTATCTTGTTTATGCATGTAAAACGGTGATTATTTTTTTTATTATAAAAATAAAAAACAAACTTTATTTTACCCTTCGCACAGTGAACAAGTAACAGTGCTATATTCGGCCGTGCCGAATCTTATATACCCTTCACAACGTGTAGTCATGCAATAACAATTGTTTGTATCACCATTCATCTCATATAAAATACGTACATACATTTAAAAAACATACATATATAAAAGCATCCCATTGCAAAATTATAAATTGAGTTTACGTATGTATGTTTCTAAAAAAAATATATTAAAAACAATGATGTTGAAAGAATTTTTGTTCAAAAAAATGTACGAGAAGGATATTGGCAACATTTGGTTTCAACAGGACGGCGCAAGGTGCCACACAACCAAAGCTACACTTTTTTATAGCATTTTCAAAAAAAAAAAGTATTTGGTGGACCCTTTAGATATAAGGTTGCTTCGAGACGTATCCCGATTTCAAAACTATAGTCTTCTTTGATAATTTTTATACTACGGTGATATTATTAATATATTTGCGCACACTAGGCATACTAGCTGTAGGTACTATTAGGCGAAATAGAATAAAGAGCTGTAAGCTTCCGAATGAAAAACTAATGATGAAATTTGAGCGAGGAACTAGCCAAGAATTTACAGCTCTAATTCATGGGATCGAAATAGCAACGGTATCATGGAAAGATAACCGAATTGTCACTCTTATATCAACATACGTTGGTACTAAGCCCATATTAGACAGCGATCACGCAAATACGAACAATTTACTGTTAAGCGATTCGACAAATCTTTTAAAAATATTCCTTGTCCACAAATTATAAAGGATTACAACTGTCATATGGGAGGAGTTGACTTGATGGACAGTTCAATAAGTCGCCACAAAATAGAAATGAAGAGCAGAAAGTGGACAAACCGTATATTTTACCACTTGCTAGATATGACATGCGTAAATGCTTGGATCTTGTATAGAAGAATAAGCAAAGACCGTGATGTGTTTAAAATGAGTTAGAATTTTAAGTTGGAAGTGGCTGATGCATTTTTATCATGCAATATGAAAGTTTCCCCTGGAAGAGGTAGACCACCTTTAGAGAAAATAATAGATGAAAACAGACGAAAGCCAAATGCACAACCAGCACCGCCTAAGAACACCAGACTAGATGGTATCGACCACTGGATTACAATGGATAAAACAGGAAGGTGTAAGATGCCAAACTGCTCTGGACAAACAAAGATGTTTTGCCTTAAATGTAAAGTTGTTAAATTATAAACTTGTTTTGTAAAAATACTTTGTAATTATTTTTATGTTTATGAATATAATTTGTTCTTTGGTTTTTACGTTTTTGGAAAATGTCTTTATTGTAAAAAAAAGTTTTAGTTTGAAAAATAACATAAAACCTTGTTAAATAAAAATTAAATTTTTCTCCTAAAAATAAATATAACAAGAGGTTATGGGCCCAGCAGAAAAAACTGGTATTGTACAATTTTCTGGTACGAATTTTGAAAATTGGAAATTTCGTGTTGAAAAACATTTAGCTGCTGCAGGAGTCCTTGAAGCTGTAATGTCAACTCAAGACTCGGTTCAAAATCAGCAGATTTTTGCAAAATTGGATACAAAAGCCCAAGATATTACAACTAGTCTTATAAGTGATAATTATTTGGAGTACATAAGAGATAAGTCAACAGCTAAGCAGATGTGGGATAGCTTAAAAGCAACATTTGCAAGTAAGTCCTCGCAAAATCAAACAATTGTAAGAAAGGAGTTGGCTAATTTAAGATTCAAAGAGAATGGAAGTCTGAACCAACATTTTCTAAAGTTTGATTCCCTAATAAGACAATTAAAAAGCGCCGGTGCCAAACCAGAAGAAGCGGATTTAGTTTCACAACTATTCCTGACATTGCCTGAATCATTCGATCCCATTGTTACCGCTTTGGAGAATCTTAAAACAGAAGACCTAACATTAGCTGTAGTTAAACCAAGATTATTGGCGGAAGAATCAAAGAGAAAAAATAGAAACGAAGATGAAATTGAGAAGAAAGTAACGGCATTTCACTTTAAGAAGAAAAACGTTGCTCGATTTAATGGAAAATGTCACAAATGCGGAAAATTTGGCCACATGAAAAAGGATTGCCGATGTAAAGATGCCAAGGTTGCACAGTCGAAAGAAGCAGGAGTAAGTTTTATGGCAGATGCAAATGCTGGGATATTGTCATCCATTTATGATAACGAGATATCCTTTGCGCTAGATTCTGGTGCAACAGACCACTTTGTAAATAACAAAAATTTGTTTAAGAATTTAAAAAAATTAGAAAAACCACAGTTTATAAATATTGCAAAAGATTCTGAACAGATTTCGGTATCCCTTATTGGGGAAATTGATTTAATAAGTGACTCTGGTATTAACGTTTGTTTAAAAGATGTGCTGTATAGTTCTGAATTTCGAGAAAATTTATTATCTGTTAGTAAAATAGTGAAAGCTGGATTGAAAGTTGACTTCAAAAGAAATTATGCCAATATAATTAAAAAAGATAAAACTATAATGAGAGCTAATCGTTGTGGAAATTTGTTTATAGTAAAATTAAAATGTAAAAATTTTTCTTTCGCAAATTTAAGCAAACCAGACGAAAGTAAATTATGGCATAAACGTATGGGGCACATAAGCAATCAAGGATATGATGAATTAGTTAATAACGACATGGTTGTTAGTTTACCAAAGATATGTAAAAATACTTTTTGTGAAATTTGTGTTAAAAGTAAGCAGTCTCGGGAACCATTTTGTGGAACTCGAATAAAATCATCCAGGCCTCTTGAACATATTCATTCCGATGTATGTGGTCCAATTACTCCTACTGCCTGGGATGGATCACGATATTTCGTAACCTTTATTGATGATTATACACATTTCGTAATTGTATATTTAATAAAAAGAAAATCAGAAGTATTTCAAAGGTTCAAGGAATATGAGTCTATGGTGACATCAAAATTTGGTCAAAAAATTTCTCAGCTAACTGTCGATCAAGGACGTGAATATAAGTCTAGTTTGATGTTGGAATTTTGCAAAGCAAAAGGTATACAAATTTGTGAAACCATGGCATATTCTCCGCAACAAAATGGTGTTGCTGAAAGATATAACCGCACCATTGTTGAGCGTGTAAGTGCATTGTTATTTGAAGCTGGCGATCCGAAATTTTTATGGAGTGAAGCAGTATATTCAAGTGTATATATTTTAAACAGAAGTTCGACGAGAGCGTTAATGACGAAGAAGACCCCAGCTGAGATGTGGTATGGTCAAAAACCTGATTTATCAAAACTAAGAGTATTTGGTTGTGCGGCTTATGCTTGGGTAGCTGATCAAAAACGTAAAAAGTTAGATGCAAAAAGTAATAGATACACGATGATTGGTTATTGTCCTAATGGCTATAGATTGTGGAATAATGAAAAACAAAAAGTGGTGTTAGCCAGAGATGTAAGATTCAATGAAACCGATTTCTTTTTTAAAAGGAAAAAAGTAGTTGACAATATAACAACTGTGATTAGAAACAATCAAGAGGGGGAAGGTGATGATGATGTTTCTATTCAAAATAGTGATTTACATCCTGATGAGATATGCGACGATGAAAACCATATCCAAGAAGACAACATTGCCACTACTTCAAACAAGCGGACTGAAAATCAAGATGAAACTGATATTGAAAATCAAGATGAAAATGATATTGAAAATCAAGATGAAACTGTTATTGAAAATCAAGAAGATATCATTGCAGAGTCTTAGGTGGAAATGCCAGTAGGTGAAGGACTAAGAAGAAGTGAAAGAATTCGAAAGCCAAATTCCAAATTTAATGAATTCTATTTAACTTTATTTGAAACAGAACTTAATGAAATTTCTATTCCAACAACTTTTTCAGACATTGAAAAGTGTAGTAATCAAGAAAAGTGGTCAGCTGCTGTAGAAAATGAGCTTGAATCTATGAGTAAAAATAATGTATGGAAGTTATTAAAGCGACCTCCAAATACTAAAACTCTAAAATCAAAGTGGGTGTTTACGGTTAAGAAAGATGCTGATGGCAATCCGGCCAGATTAGTAGTAAAAGGATATCTACAGAAATTTGGTATTGATTACAAAGAAATATATGCTCCAGTTGCAAAATTATCAACAATAAGAATCATTTTAGCAGTTGGAGTGTCCAAAAGTTTTTATTTTCACCAGTTAGATATCCAAACCGCATTTTTATATGGAGAACTTAAAGAAGAGTTATATATGGAAATACCAGAAGGTATGAAAAGTAATCCTGAATATATTTTAAAACTTCAAAAATCTTTGTATGGACTAAAACAAGCACCAAGATGCTGGAACGAAAAACTTAATTGCAAATTAGTGGAATTAGGTTTTACTCGTAGTCAACATGATTATTGCTTATATACATCTTTTAAAAATAATAGTACGATGTTTTTGCTGCTTTACTTGACAAGTTTGGTATGGTAGAATGTAATAAAATTGCAACCCCTATGGAGAAAGGTCTACAATTAAAAACAAATGTTGAAAATGTAGTCAATCAACCTTACAGACAATTGTTAGGAAGTCTTATGTATGTTATGCTTAGTGTTCGTCCTGATATCTGTTATTCAATTGGTTATATGGGTAGATTTCAAGAAAATCCTGGAGAAATACATTGGACAACACTAAAAAGAATACTTCGATATATTAAAGGCACAAAAGCCCTAAAATTGGTCTACGATAAAAAAGCTAGCAATGATGTTTTGATTGGTTTTGCTGATGCAGATTGGGGCTCAAGCCAAGATGATCGAAAATCTACAAGTGGATATATTTTTTATGTTTTTGGAAACCCTGTATCATGGTCGAGTAAGAAACAAGCAACAGTAGCTATATCATCTAGTGAAGCAGAATATATTGCTTTGAGTAATGCAACTTCTGAAGGATTATGGATTCGTGGAATACTACAAGATCTCAAAGTTATTAGTGATTCATATCCTGTTACAATTTTCGAAGACAATGCTGGATGTATTTCAATGGCACAAAATACAGAATGTAAACGTTCAAAACACATTGATGTTCGCCATCACTTCATCAGAGATCACATAATAAAAGGAAATTTAATTGTTAAAGCAGTTTCAACGAAAAATCAAATTGCTGATATTTTTACAAAATCACTTGATGCTACTCATTTTAATTCAATTAAAAATTCACTTAAATTATTTAATTGAGAGGGGGTGTTAAATTATAAACTTGTTTTGTAAAAATACTTTGTAATTATTTTTATGTTTATGAATATAATTTGTTCTTTGGTTTTTACGTTTTTGGAAAATGTCTTTATTGTAAAAAAAAAGTTTTAGTTTGAAAAATAACATAAAACCTTGTTAAATAAAAATTAAATTTTTCTCCTAAAAATAAATATAACAAGAAAAGTAAATTTATTATTTACAACCACTTTCAATTACTATTATGCATAATTTGTATCGTTTTTTTGTTATTATTATTTTTGTTCTTATTATTGAATTATTTATCTTTTATACTTTTATAAATAAAAACAAACTGTAAAAACTAATGTTTAGAAATTTTATTTATTCAATTTTTATTTATTTTATTTTATTTATTTTATGTAATTTCTTATGGAAAATAAAAATAGTGATCAGTGCTCACAGTATCTTTTAAGATACAACCAGTTTTTATTAAAAACAACTCATAAAAAAAATGTAAAAAAAAATGTGATACGCAGTTATTTTTTTGCATATTATATATATTTTTATGAAAATAGGCGTGGTTGCGCATTTAAGGGTTAAATTATAATCGCACTTTCTGAAAGCGGCCGTTAGGATGATTAATAAGAGCAAATGAACTTAGGCCAGAATAAATGTTTTGCAATACGTTTAGGAATAAAAAGGTAAAAAAAATATTAATTTATAATTGCATTTCTTTATGTAATATACAAAGAAAATTGTGCTTTAACAATTAAGAGATATTGTTAAAATTTATTTAAAAGCTCTTTAAATTTTAATGTAAATAAATTAATTTATTTATTAATTTTATTTTTAATTAACAGTTATAAAAATATGGAAAATATTCATATTTTTCAATAAAATTTTCTACTATCAATTGCCTTTTACTTCTAAAACATATTTTACCAAAAACTTAAAAAAAAAAAAACCACATACACTCAAGTTACGCACAAATTATAAAAAATCTACACATTTTTTTTTTCTTATCGGACCAAAGTGGCATTTTTTTTTTTTTTTTTTGACTTTGAAATTGATTGGCAGAGGTACGTAACCCAATAGCCTGGGTATTCCACGTTTGTTCCGGCTCCGTAAATCGACCTATATCTCTGTATAGGAAGTCGGAGACACTTGAACAATAATTAAATCTTGAGTTTTATGGTTCTCCTCCAGTTAAAAAAACGTTAGTTCAGTCACCGCAAGTCGACCTATACCATTGTATAGGAAGTCGGAGACATCTGAACAGATAATTATACTGAGTTTTATGGAACTCCTCCAGTTAGTGTTGAGTTTAATTGGTACTCCTCCAGTTACGAAAATGAGTTTGGTTGGTACTCCTCCAGTTGTAAATTTTAAGTTTAGTTGGTACTCCTCCAGTTAAACCAATTAAAATAAATGCACGTGGTTAATTGTAGAATAGTCTGGAAACTGTATCCAAAGCACAGTTACGCGACGCCACACAATTAACCACGCGAGAGTGAGACGTAAAACTCTCGAAGACGGATGAAAAGGACGTCCTGATTGCTCTTAAGAGATAATGGCAATGACGCGCGAGCTCTTGACCCGACCAGAGCTGTAATACGACTGCCAAAGTGGCATTACTGAATAAGAACTAAAATCCAGCGTTGCCACAACCAAAAAAATTTTACAATCAAATTTTCTTTAAAATGTAACCAAATGAGGAAAAAATAACCAAAATTAAAATTGTGTGTTTGTGAATATTTCTGACAATGCTGCTGGAAAAAAGAAAGAAGCATTGGGGTAATTGTCCAAAATTAAAAGTGTCTAAAACATCAGAAGTACAAAGCAGTAATGCAAATAGATTTCATCTACTTGCAAATGAAGAAGAAAAATAAGAACATGATACTCACAAGGAGAAAATATGTACCACCAATTGTAGTGGGCTCTGTCCATAGTTTTTCGTCAGTTTTTGGATTAATTGGAGACAGGTACATATATGTTCAAAAGAATGTCCATTGGAACTTAAATACTACTCAATGCATCAAATGCCAAAAATATGCACCAAAATTATGCACGTCACTCTGGTGCTAAAAGTAATGTACTGTACTCTGATGTAACAAAAAGTAAAACCCTTGTTAACAGAAATTAAGATGATATTTCTAATATGAAATTGATGCAAATATTTTTTGATGCTGTCGATGCACTTCACAGGTGCCAAAATAAGTAAGACAAGCTACGAGTACTGGGAATGATGTTCAACATGCCATATAAATCAACAGTTAGTCACAATGTTAATGTTATGAACTGGAATGCTCAAGGCATAACGACTGAGTCAGTAGCTTCACAGCTGGAAAAATTTTTGCATGACATGGAAGTTGATATTCTCCGTATCAATGAGCCATTTTTGAAACCCCACCATACATTTAAGCTTGGAGGCTACAAAATTTATAGAGAGGATCGATCAACTCATGGTGGCGTAGTTGTCAGCGCAGTAAAATATAATGTTGAACATGAAATATTACCAACTATAAATACGAGTGTGGCTGAAAATATTTCGGTACGAGTAATAATAAATAGGCGCCCTGCGATCTTTACATCTGCGTACAATCCGGGTCACCAGTGTGACCAGATTTTAAAAAAATATGAAATTAAATCAGGTTTAAAATAGAGCTAAAAAAATAAATTAAAGCCAAAAAATTAAGCTAAATTTTTGTATTGCTTTTCAATTATATAAATTCATTATTCGTAATATAAGTAACATATATATGTACACATATTATGTAAAAACCTTTTTTTTAGAAATAAGTCAAAATTTAACAAATTATGAAAAACGATATCACGTGAAATTTAAATCGATAAATTTTTGGAAACTCTCCCGTAAATTAGTGAAAATTGATTGAAAGTCGGACCGAAAATGTACTTTTCTCTTATTTTGTGGTACTTCTTGTATTTTCTACGTTTTTAAAGGTAAAATTTTTAAATTACTATTGATCCGGGTTGAGACTCAATATATTATGAGCGGGCAAAAACATAATTTTTGTCATTTTTATTGCACTTTTTTGTGTTATGAAATAAAAGAAAAGGACAAAATGTTACATTTGTTACTTTGATAGGCATTTTCTGTATTAATGAATCTAAAATTTTTAACCCCAGAAACATTGATATAAAATAGAGGATATATCACCCATATATCCTACCAATATGACTTTATTTTATTCATATTTTATAATGTATATATATTTAAATCATTAGATTGCAAATAGAGAAAAAAAGAGCTAAAAGCTAAATGAAATATATCAAGCTAAATCAATATAAAAGCTACATTTTGCTCGAAAAAAGCTTATATGGTCACACTGCGGGTCACACTATAAATTTTTAAACTGGAGCCAAATTACGGCATTCGATCTCGATCGAAATTTAACTCGAACGATCGAGTTCGCTGTGCTTTAGGTATAGAGATTCTAATAAGAACTTTCAAATTTCGATCACATTCGAATGCCGTAATTTGCCGCCTGATATGGATGCTTTAACTAGACGTTCAAATGACTTCTTTTTATTTGGTGATTTAAACGCTCAACATACTCACTGGAATTGTTTTTCGAAAAATATTGCTGGTATTGAGCTTTATAGCCATAGCCTTCAATCAAACAACTACATTTATTACTCAAATGCATTTACTCGTTTTGGACAAAATATTCTGCCTGTTCAACGATGTCGAAAGAAAACACAAGCGAACTTTCATTCGTACAAATATATTGAAAACAACAACAAAAACTAAAAAGTTGTTTTTGTTTTCAACGTATTTGTACGAATGAAAGTTCGCTTGTGTTTTCTTTCGACATCGTTGAACAGGCAGATTAATCCAGTACAGCCGTCTACAGTAGACATCCTTTTAACTAACACATCCTTTTGGAAACACATCCAAATATGTTGCAGTCGGACCATGTACCACTACCTTGCGTAGACTTGCCACCCGTCCAGTTTTCGTCGGGACAGACCAGTTGTAGAGTGCAATGTCCCGTGTCCCGGTGATACTCTGAACGGGACGTCATTTGTCCCGTTTTTTTTCGTTATATTATAGAATAAAAAGTATTATAATTAAAGTAACTTTTTAATTAATTATCAAAAAACTTTTTTTGGTACTACTAACTTTTTTAATTAGCAACACCGACATTTTTAAATTGATTAGCAACACTTGAATATTTTGATTCTTCTTTGACTTTCTTATTTTATTTGTCAACTTTCAAATTAATTACAGTTAAACGTAACAGAACGTGATTAATTGCAGAGGTACGTGTACTTATTTAATTTTTTAGTAAGTTTTATTTCTAATATTTTTGCAAAAATATTAAAACTAAAGTTTTGCATTGGAAAATGAACAGGAAAAGGCTTGCAGATGTAAATGAATTGGCAGTAACACACGAAAAGGAAAAAATAAAACAAAAAGGTATTGCAAATTTCAACCAGATTGGTTAAAGTTACCGGATTTTCAAAGTTGGTTAAGAAATACGCCGGACGATTAAATGGGTGCTTATTGTAGTATATGCAAGCTAATTTTTTCAGTTAAATTCGAAGGAGTTTCAATGATAAAGAGGCATGCAAATTCAAAAAAACATATACAACTTATAAATGCAATGAACGTTAGTACTAGGTTGACAAAGTTTTTTTTTACAAAAAACAGCACAATTGAAAAGGATTAAGCTATAATATGTGAAATAGCATTAACGTATCATTGTGTAATGCATAATCATAGCTATATGTCTCAAGATTGTGGTATAAAACTTGTAAAAAATTTATTTTGTGATTCCGAAAAAATCCAACGTATTCACTGTGGCCGAACGAAGGCTGAGGCAATTGTTGAGTATGTTTTAGGACCATATTCTATTAAGATTTGTTATATTTGATGTTGGTGCTGGCCCTATTTCTATTGCTACAGACGCTTCAAACAAGGGAAATAAAAAACTTTTTTCTGTTGCAATTCGATATCTTTCAATTCAAAAAGGGCCAACAACATTTCTTATTGATTTTTATGAAGATAACGGCGAGACATCGGAAGCCATAGCAGCGAAGTTGATTGAGTGCCTAGAAAAATCTGGATTGTAACGTAATAATAAATTAGTTGCATATGGAGCAGACAATGCATCCGTTAACTATGGGAAATTTAAATCGGTATTTCAGCATCTGAAACGAATACTGAATCTACCGAATTTAATTGCTGGACATTGTCATGCTCATATTTTGCATAATACTGCTAAACAAGCACTAAAAACCTTATCGTTAAATGTAGAAAGTTTTGTTATTGAAGTTTTTAGTGAATTTTCTCCAAGTGCTAAAAGTCTGGCAGAATTAAAAGATTTTTTCATTTTTATGGAAACTGATTATATCCAATTACTAGGACATTCGCGTATTAGATTTTTGACATTATTTCCAGCTGTTGATCGTATTCTTCAATCTTGGCCTGTTTTAAAGTTGTATTTTTTGAGTAAAGAAAAAGAAAATGTTTCAAAATTAATTTGGAAATTTGTTGCCTGTGACCAAGATTTGGAAGTATAGAAAGACGAGAATCAATTATGCGAGGCATACTTATATTTTATTCATAATATTATGAGCATATTATTATCACATGTAAAACATTTAGAAAGCGACTACGTCCAACCTACAGAAGTTTTTTTATATTTTTAATAAAATAAAATTAGAATTTTCAAATAGACTGCAAAAACTATTTTTTGGATTTAAAGCAAATCAAATTTTGTCGCAACTAGATCGTAACAGAGAATATTTTACTAACGAAGGCGTTTCTGTGTATAAAAAAAAATCTAGATTATTTGAATAAGTGGTTTGATTATTCAACTGAAGCTTTTTTTATAAATGTAAAACGTTTAACTTGGATAATGAGTTAAAATATGATGAAGTGGTTGAAGTTGCTCAGAAATTGGAAATATTGATAGACAACGATGCTTTATTTTCTGAAATATGTTTTCTAAATAGTATTTTATCAAACCTGAATATCGCTATTGAACAAAATAGTGAATCAACTTCTAGGAGTACTGAAAAAACGCATTCAAATAAAGTAATCCAAAAGTGGTTAAAATTTTTCGCTAACGGGAAAAGCCCAAATTTGTTTACGATAGTGCAACATATTTTTATAGTACCTCCTAGTAATTGCTATGTAGAGCGTGTTTTCAGCGCCATGAAAATAAAATGGCAGGGTACTCGCTCTAGAATGCTTGTACCTTTAGTTAAAGCTGAGTTCAACTTAAAATGTGCTGAGTTTGTTGAGTTTATTACTTTGAATAAAGATTTAATAAAAGCTGCGAAAAGTAATAAAAAATATACATTTAAAACTAAATACTTAAATAGTTAAATATGAAATATTTGATGTTCCTATTAATATTCACCCCAATTCTAAATAACAATTCCCTGGGAATTGTTTCCCTATTACCTGTTCCCCTATTCTAAATAATTTCTCCCTGGGAAATTTGTTCCCTTTCCCTTTTCCCTTATTCTAAATGAACTTCGAAATTGGGAAATTGTTCCCTGGGAAAAAAGTAGGTATTACAAAAGGTAATTTAAGGGAGAATGTGATAAATATTGTAATTTATTGTTACTTTTAGGATAAAAACAACAAACAGGAAGCAGAATAATGAATTGTTTTTTAGTTTTAAAATAATTTTAATTTTTATTTATCTTTTTTTTTAATTTTTGAAGTTTTTAAATTTTTTTAATAAAATGTTCACCCCAATTCTAAATATTCCCAGGGAATTGAATTCCCCGGGAATTCATTTTTCCCGCGAATAAAATTCCCCTATTCTAAACAGTCGGGGAAGGGAATAACAAGGGAGAGAGAATTTTACATTTTCGAAGTCAGCTGTTTGCTTTTGCTGTTTTGTCTTGACAAAATATTTGCTAATAATTTTTAGGGTAAAAAGTGAATATTTGTAAACAATAAAAAAAAAATTGTTAAAAGTGAACAAAAATGTTTATTGTAGCGTTGATAATAATAATAGCTGAAGCAGAAAACTCTGAAGCACAAGAATAAGCAAAGGGTAGAAAGGAAAATGCTAAGTGACGCCAGCAACCCACTTGAGTTGCCGCACACTTTGTAAACTTTACTTTTGAAAGGTTAGAAAATTATTACAGAGTAAATAAACCGGCGTTTAAAAATCTGTTGGACGTGTTAAGGTATTCAACCCAAACGTAAGTCATTTGCAATTTCTCCAATCGTGAAATTAAGTGCGACTTTCCACTTCTTTGCTGAAGGTTTGTACCAAACGGGTATTGATAAAGATTACGGTGTGTCTGTGGCTCAGTGTAGTGTTAGCAAAGTTTTGGAAGAAGTTATTAATATATAAGGAACATTTACGCCCAATGTAGATAACTTTCTGCAAAACTGAAGTGAAGAAACGGAAAGTTGCCTTAGCTCTTTATGTGAAGTATGGCATTCCAAACGTTATTGGATGTGTTGACGGAACTCAAAAAATTAAAGGTCTGTGATCATGAGCTGAGGATTCAGTACGTTGATGCCTCACATCCCGGAGCGTGTCACGATTCATTTTTTTAGAATTCTGGCGAATTGCGTGCTCACCTTGAGCAAGAATACCTTAGAGGTGGCAGCAATTATTGGCTTCTTGGTAAAGATTTGAATAATAACAGACAATTCATAAATTAAATATGCATTTTTTCTAGGAGGCTTATAGATGCCCACAGGATGAATCTGTTGAAATAAAATTCACTCCAAGTGTTGAAATGTGGTTGAACGCATTAATGGTGTTTTAAAAAATAGATGGAGGTGCATTCTTGGTGCTAGACAGCTGCACTACGCTCCAAAAAAGGCTGCTAAAATAACAAAATTTTTCTGTGCGTTGCAATGCTGAAGTAAACGATGTAGAAAATTTAGATTATTTGAGCGCTCAGGATAATGATGTAGTATCCTTAGACTCACCACAATATTTATCCATTGCCCAAAATATTAGAAAATATAATAGAAAAATATTGCGAATAATCTCTAATAAATTTCTGTAATAAAGCCATTTCTTATATACATATGTAGTATATACATTTTTTTAAATAAATATAACGTTTTATTAAAAAAATTTAAAAACTTCAAAAGTTAAAAAAAAAGATAAATAAAAATTAAAATTATCTTAAAACTAAAAAACAATTCATTATTCTGCTTCCTGTTTGTTGTTTTTATCCTAAAAGTAACAATAAATTACAATATTTATCACAATTTTTTTAAAAAAATATTAAATACTTACATTTTTGTCACAACTCCCTTTGAATTTGTTGGCGGATTTTTTCCCAAAAATTGTTATTACATTCTCCCTTTAATTGCCTTTCGTAATACCTACTTTTTTCCCAGGGAACAATTTCCCAATTTCGAAGTTCATTAAGAATAAGGGAAAAGGGAAAGGGAACAAATTTCCCCGGGAGAAATTATTTAGAATAGGGGAACAGGGAATAGGTAAAAAATTCCCAGGGAATTGTTATTTAGAAATGGGGTGGTTATATTTATTTAAAAAAATGTATATACTACATACATAAACTTATAAGAAATGGCTTTATTACAGAAATTTATTAGAGATTATTCGCAATATTTTTTCTAATATTTTTCTATTATATTTTCTAATATTTTGGGCAATGGATAAATATTGTGGTGAGTCTAAGGATACCACATCATTATCCTGAGCGCTCAAAAAATCTAAATTTTCTACATCGTTTACTTCAGCATTGCATTTAAAATGAATGCAGATATTATGCAACGCACAGCAAAATTTTGTTATTTTAGCAGCCTTTTTTAGAGCGTGGTGCAGCTGTCAGCACCAAGAATGCACATCCATCTGTTTTTTAAAACACCATTAATGCATTCAACCACATTTAAACACTTGGAGTGAATTTTATTTCAACAGACTCATCCTGTGGGCATCTAAATATAAGCCTCCCAGAAAAAATGCATGTTTAATTTATGAATTATCTGTTAACGTTAAAAACTTTACCGAGAAGTCAATAATTGCTGCCACCTCTAGGGTATTCTTGCTCAATGTGAGCACGCAATTCGCCAGAATTCCAAATAAAAGAATCGTGGCACGCTCCGGGTTGTGAGGCATCAACGTACTGAATCCTCAGCTCATGATCACAGACCTTTAATTTTTTGAGTTCCGTCAACACATCCAATAACGTTTGGAATGCCATACTTCATATAAAGAGCTAAGGCAACTTTCCGTTTCTTCACTTCAGTTTTGCAGAAAGTTATCTACATTGGGCGTAAATGTTCCTTATATATTAATAACTTCTTCCAGAACTTTGCTAACACTACACTGAGCCACAGACACACCGTAATCTTTACCAATATCCGTTTGGTACAAACCTTCAGCAAAGAAGCGGAAAGTCGCACTTAATTTCACGATTGGAGAAATTGCAAAGGACTTACGTTTGAGCTGAATACCTTAACACGTCCAACAGATTCTAACCTTCCAAAAGTAAAATTTACAATGTGTGCGGCAACTCAAGTGGGTTGCTGGCGTCACTTAGCATTTTCCTTTCTACCCTTTGCTTATTCTTGTGCTTCAGCTATTATTATTATTATCAACGCTACACTAAACATTTTTGTTCACTTTTAACAATTTTTTTTTTATTATTTACGAATATTCACTTTTTACGCTAAAACTTTTTAGCAAATATTTTGTCAAAACAAAACAGCAAAAGCAAACAGCTGACTTCGAACATGTAAAATTCTCTCTCCCTTGTTATTCCCTTCCCCGACTGTTTAGAATAGGGGAATTTTATTCGCGGGAAAAATGAATTCCCGGGGAATTCTTGAAAGTAATCAAAAAAGTACCGGAGTCGTTTTTTTTTTTATTTTTGATATCGAAAAAGCTTTTGACTCAATCTGGCATGATGGACTAGTGTATAAATTAAATACGTTTCATTTTCTAAATTATCTACAAAAGCTTATCAAAAGCTTTTTAGATAAACGTACGTTCGTTGTATCTGTCAATAACAAATTTTCTAGTGAAAGGTAAATACCTGCGGGTTTGCCGCAAGGATCAGTAATATCCCCTACACAATACTCGATATATACAGAGATCTGATGTTACTCTAAGAAGAGAGCGGTAAAGTGTCGAATGCGATAATAAGAAGAATGGCAAATAATCTTAAATTAATTCGTAAATACTATGACAAATTGAAAATAAAAGTCAATGACGATAAAACTCTCAAGCAATTATATTTCCATTCAACAAATTGCGGAAACGCTTTCCTTCTAGATATTTATCGTCTAGGGAAACAATTATTCCATTGAGGGACGAAATTAAATATTTAGGAGTCATCCTTGACAAAAAACTTTAAAAACTTAACCTTAAAAATATTTAGTTAATTGACAAGGAAACTGACGCTATCATTTAATGAAAAATGCAAAAGGTCAAATTTTGAAATAATAAGAAATTTGCTGAACAACCACTGAGGGTCTTTTGTTTAAAAGACACATTTCAGTGATTATTTTAAAATCTCTTATAACTTCTAAGTTGATACGAGGTTTTTTATAAACAACTTTTCCTTTAAACTGTGATATTTGTAGTTTCTTTATTAAATTAAACAGATGTTAATTGTTGTAATACTATATGTAAATTCTCATAACTCTACTAACGATATTGATAAAATTAAAAAGTTTTAATAAATAAATAAATAAAAAATTAATTTTAAAAGTTTCTGAAACAAAGTTTTGGCAAATCAGACATAATTTGAATCATTTTAATTTTTTCACAATTCTTTTGATTGCATAACATTGTTAACATTTTTTAAAACTCAAGCTTATTTCGTAATTTGTCAGTCAAAAAGCACAATCCAGTTGATGAGAATATAAAAATAAAACGTAACAGAAAGAACAGAAAAAAGTGTAAAGCGAAGTGTCAAAAAAAACCATGAAAACAGAAACCATGTCTATTTTTCTACCCCCCTTTCTTCTCTACACCGCTTGCTACCAAACAAAAATTCATCATGTAAACCTACTGTATGTGGCAAAAACATTACGTCGTTCGTAAATTTTTGTGTTCTATGTGACATATAAATCTATACATATAGAACACAATAATTTACGAACGACGATTAAGTATTGAACAAAATAAAAAAGTTCTTCGAAACACTTTTCGTTCATTGCATTTTTATGTTTGGACACTTTATCCCAAAAGTCAACAATACTTATATCAGTGTCTATAAAATTATTTGATGATGATCTACGAAGTAGGTCGAAATATTGGAAAAAAATAAATAAAGAAATTTAAAATATTTTCTTTAAAAATAAAACAACAAAATTGAATTTTTATGACCTAAAGCCAAACGAAAATCTACAACAAAATATATAAACAACAAAAAAGGTCAACAATACTTATTTAACAATTATTTGAAAATCTTAATAGTTTCCATTAGGATAAAATTTTTTCTTTATTACCACCTGTTAAATTTGGGAATGATAATAGCAAAGGTTCCAAACTTATTTCTGAACTACTTAAAACTTTATTTGATGTAATTATTGTTACGTATACCTTTGGTGGGTCTAGCTGTTCATAGGCCCTACTAGCTCAAGCAGCTTGTCCATCTGCCGTAGTTCTCATGCCCTTCAACTGACCCAGGTACGTGACAAGAAAAATAATAAAATATAGATCATCTGTATAACAAAAAAACTAACATCAAAATTAAGGAACACCTCGCAGGAAGGAAGTTGTCGTCCTTCAATCGCCCTAAACCAGCCATGTCCATGATATCCTTATAATATTATATATATATATATATATATCTATCGGATTCATTACCTAACCTTATCTCACCTTTCTGATCTCACAATCCCAAACACCAATTTACTCACACATTATAGACATATTTTTTTCTTTATCACATTACTAATTTTTTCCACTAAAAGTATACATAAAAATATATTCTTTAACAAAAAATTTTTTATTTTGCAGACTACGTATATGTATTTTGTGCTCCTAATTCTCTTTTAATCTTTTTTCTTTGTATCATCAACCATAAACTGCACAATTATAAATTATTATTTGCTGACGGTTACTTACAGTGGTTGTCAGCTTATTTGATGCAAGCAAACTTAAAAGACTTAAATCAATATAACTTCATAAATAACTGCAATATTAACAAGTAAGAGCACTATATTCGGCTGTGCCGAATCTTTTATACCCACCACCAATTTTGTGTACATTTAAAGCGTAATATTTATTATTTTGTTAATCATTATGGAATAATCTCTTTATAATAAAACTTGTATCACTTTCTTTGTAGAGGGTGGTTAAATTTTAAGGGCCCATGTTGAAGGTGAACTACACCTAGTCTTTAAATTTGTTTTCTGCATTTCATTTGACATTTCTCAATCTCAAACTTACTCAATTTGATCCATGAAAAGATACGCAAATGAGCAACGCTTTAAGTTATTCAGGTTTTTTATAAAAATGGGCGTTCAAATCAAAATGCATTTTGTGCACTTCGTAATTCTTTTCAACAACATAATCGTTCAAATTCGTTCACAATCGGGAGAATTGTAAAAAATATTTAAATTTCTGCAAAACCGGTCTGTATAAAATGTTAGAAAATCTGTGAATGCCTTCTTAGTTCATTGAATGGGAACTATTGCTGTTTTTGCGATAGTGTGGCAAAAGAGCAGTCAACCTCGACTCATCATCATGCCCAACAATTGAGCATCAACATTGTCATTGAAAATTTGGACCATCAGATAGAGGAGTCGCGCCAAAAATGGGGGGCCATTTGGCCAATATTTTGTCAAATACATAATTGAACCATACAAATATTATCATTATAAAAAGAAATGATAATAATTTCTTAAATAATTTGTGTTTTATTTAAAATCAACATCGGC
Source organism: Phyto melanocephala (assembly GCA_941918925.1). Taxonomy (NCBI): domain Eukaryota; kingdom Metazoa; phylum Arthropoda; class Insecta; order Diptera; family Rhinophoridae; genus Phyto; species Phyto melanocephala. The sequence continues at coordinate 59,539,224 of OW799235.1, forward strand.
TCTAAAATTTAATCACCCTTAATAACTTCGATATGCTAGTAAAATGTGTTCGTAAATTTCATCTTTCAATGAAAGTGGGCAATAAAGTAGGAGTGTCAGTAAAGTTTTTGCTAATAAATACAACTTAGATATTTCAATATAGTCCTTTTTTTCCCAAAAACTTTGTCAATAGAGAAATTACATGAATTTAAGATAACCCGTTATATGGGAGGTAGGCGTTAAAGTGGGCGTGTCACCTGAACTTTTTGGCACTACAATTACATTGATTAGAAGGATATATGTAGCAAATTTCGTCATCATACCTCTAATTTTGTCGGATTTATAAGCTTTTAAATTTCATTAACGGTAGATAACGTGAAAAGTGGGCGTTATAGTACGCGTGTCAAAGTTGTTTTTGCTTTTGAGTACAACTCAGGTGTTTCAATATAGTCCTTTATTATTCCAAAATCTTTATTAATAGAGAAATTATATGAATTTTAGGTAAAACTTTATATGGGAGGTGGGCGTAAAAGTGGGCGTGGCACCTTAATTTTCCGGCACAGTAATGAGATTTCCTAGAAGGATATACGTAGCAAATTTGATCATCATAACTCTAATTTTGGCGGTTTTATGAGCTTTAAAATTTCATTAACGGTACATAACGTGAAAAGTGGGCGTTATAGTACGCGTGTCAAAGTTGTTTTTGCTATTGAGTACAACTTAGATGTTTCAATATAGCTCTTTATTATTCCATAATCTTTATTAATAGAGAAATCATATGAATTTTAGGTAAGACGTTATATGGGAGGTGGGCGTAAAAGTGGGCGTGGCACATTGATTTTCCGTAACAGAAAAGCCCCTCACCAATCCGTTTGGACACAATACCATTTTATTCGATGTTCGTAGGACACAGTTTTTTCGACCTACTCTTGCATTACGAGCTATAACTCACTTCCTAATATTCCGATATAGCCCATTTTCAATACCAAACAAACCTTGTCTATAAGAAAGATTCTGGCAAAATTTGAGCCCCCTAACTTTTTCGGTGCGACCTCTATCGTGCTTTCAACAGACGGACGGACGTAACTAGATCGTCATCAAATCAAACCCTGATTCAGAAAATATATACTTTATGGGGTCTAAAATGGATATTTCGATGTGTTACAAACGGAATGACAAAATTAATATACCCCACCATTTTTTTGGTGGCGGGTATAATAAATATATCAATAAAAAGTTTTCTCTTCAATTTCTAAATATTTATTTCTCATTCCAAAACAAAATCTATATTCAAAATTCCTTACTTATCCTAATGTACAAACAATCAATATTTATTTCTCCTGTAAAACAATCCATCCCTATAAACCTACCTATATCCTGATCCTTATAAGTACCAGGTTATCAGCAAAATTAACACAACGAATTTTCCATTCATAATATCTTTTAAAAACCAAAAATATTTTCAAATGCAACCGTTATTACTATTTGTTTTTATTTTTCCCTTTACGCATCCCTGAATTTTACTCATGTGAGGAATTTTATTCCGTGAGGATACGTGCAGACAGCCAAATGAGCTTTTGGCTCACATTCGGCTCCGGAACCACATTTACCTATGCATGGATTAATACATTGGTAATTAATACAAGCCTTGATCTCTGGGCACATAGAACAAAGTTCCATTGCCCTTCAAATATTTCTTTTTGCACAAAGAGCACACACGCATTATTCACAAATAAAAATACTCTGTTTTATTTAATTTAATTTTATTTTTTTAATGTTCTATTAAATTTTTCACAATTCACAATTTTTTTATCTCTTTTTTAAAATTTTTAAGAGAATTTGCACAAAATTACAATTTTAAAAATTTTTTAACTAATGGCGCCCACAAATGTAAACAATAAAAAAGTAGAAGCACACATAAAAACACAAACAAAATTTTACATTTCAATATTAAAAAGAGTGCTCAGCTGATAAACAGCTACTTTAATAACTTCACCTGATAATGAATTCGCCTTGGTTAACAACCTTTAACTTTTTACTATTGAACACAGGGTACACTTATACAAGGTGGCGGTGACAGCCCAGCTGACTATTTTTTTGTGTTCTGGAGTATGTCAAACTACATATTTAAAAAAATGATTTCAACTCCGGAAATTGTCAAACTCCTTACATAAAACAAGTTTGACTATTCTCTAATTGTTTGCATTTATATAACGTTCAGTTATTGGTTCACTTAGTCTATGGTCACACACGACGATTATAGTTGGGCAATTCTTGAGTTTATAGATGTTTTTACCGTTTAAGGTGAGGAGAAAAAGAAGGGGAAAAAATCGCCGGTACTCGGCTATTTGAAGCAATTTTTTTTTTAATATTTGACCTTTATTTTCATTCGATGTTTCGCTTCTTGGTGTGTAAGTAATTTAAAATTTGAATTAAAAACGTCACAAATTAAATGTTTTATATATTTAAAAATAAAAAAACACAAAAAAATATTTGAGTGAAAACATTTTGATTAAAAGCGTTAATAAAAAAATTATTATATTATTTTATGTATGTTTTTATACCCTTCACACAGTGAACAAGTGACAGTGCTATATTCGGCCGTGCCGAATCTTATATACCCTTCACAACGTGTAGTCATGCAATAACATTTGTTTGTATCACCATTCATCTCATATAAAATACGTACATATGTATATACTGGTTAGACTAAATGTGGCATCGAATCCCAGCTGAGCCAAAAAAATTTTATCTTATTTTATTTAAGATATTATTTATATTTTATTATTTTTCTTTATATTTTTTTTAAATTTTTTTTTTAAATTTTTTTTTTTTTAATTTTTTTATTATTTTTTTTTATTTTTAATATATTTTTTTTTTTTTTTTGGCATGTTTTTTGCATGTATGTATGTATGTATGTTGTTGTTGTAATTGTATAAAAAACGAGGTGGTCGTGGTTTTTTGCTCATATCTCAGAAAGTAATGGGGCGATTGTGCTGAATTTCAATAGCGATTCATTCCTGGATATTTCCAAGAGATTGATACCATATACAGATCTGAGGAACATATAGTTGCTTCTAAAAGTTGATTTCAACCAACACACGGACAGACGGTCAGGGCTTAATCGACTCCTCTATTCATAAGCTTTCAGAAAATATATACTTTATGGGGTCGGAAATGAAAATTGTAGAAATTACAAACGGAATGACAAAGCTATATATACCCTTGTGCACCACAGGTGAAGGGTATAAAAAGAGAGACAAAAATTGCTCTCCTTTACGCTATCACCTTATGTAATTACACCATGATTGAACATAGCCATCATACACACATACCTATGTAAATGCCATTTCTATCATAACAATTAAAACCACAAACATAAATCACAACAAATGTAAGTATAATTTTGTATTTATTTAATTTCTTTATTTCTTTACAGGTACCTTAACAATGACAGAACGCAAACGACACATACTGGTTGTACAAAGTATTGTTCCACATTAACCTAAACACAAAATTTAATATATTTTTCTTCCATTTTCAGGTGAACCTAACATTAAAACAAGTAAAAGTGCTATATTCGGCCGTGCGCAAATGGCAAAGAACATCCCAAAAATTAATACATTTCTCCACGCACAGAAAAAATATAGTTGTGGTAACCATAATCGAAAAGCAACATACTATGATTGAATTGTATGATTGTGGTTATAACATATAATTGTTTTTTATACCCTTCACCTGTGGTGCACAAGGGTATATATAGCTTTGTCATTCCGTTTGTAATTTCTACAATTTTCATTTCCGACCCCATAAAGTATATATTTTCTGAAAGCTTATGAATAGAGGAGTCGATTAAGCCCTGACCGTCTGTCCGTCTGCCCGTCTGTCCGTCTGTTGGTTGAAATCAACTTTTAGAAGCAACTATATGTTCCTCAGATCTGTATATGGTATCAATCTCTTGGCAATATCCAGGAATGAATCGCTATTGAAATTCAGCACAATCGTCCCATAACTTTCTGAGATATGAGCAAAAAACCACGACCACCTCGTTTTTTTTTCACAATTACAACAACAACATACATACATACATACATGTGAAAAACATACCAAACAAAAAAAAATACAAAAAAAAAAAATATTAAAAATAAGAAAAAAATAAAAAAAAAACTACAAAAAATGAAAAAAATAATTAAAAAAAAATTTTTCTAAAAAAAATGTTTAAAAAAATTTAAAAAAAATTAAAAAAAAAAAATAATAAAATATAAATAATATATTAAATAAAATAAAATAAAATTTTTTTGGCTCAGCTGGGATTCGATGCCACATTTATTCTAACGTGTACGTATGCACGTATTTTATATGGGATGAATGGTGATACAAACAATTGTTATTGCATGACTACACGTTGTGAAGGGTATATAAGATTCGGCATGGCCGAATATAGCACTGTTACTTGTTTTTTTTATTTATTACTAGCCAAACCCGGCGCGCGTTGCTACGCCCCTTAATGAATCGAAATGCATTCCGAACTTTAATTGAATATCAAGTGCAAAAGCCTAAATATTATAATTTTTTTATGGGCCTGGCATTGCCCACTTTTCTAATCACGAAATTGTAAAGTCATAACAGCTCAATATGTGTGCAAAGTTTCAGAAGAATCGGACCAGTGCAAAAATTTTCAAAATTATAATTGCTTTTATGGGCGTGTCCCTGCCCGCTTTTCTAATCACGAAATTGTAAAGTCACAGCTCAATATGTGTGCAAAGTTTCAGAATAATCGGTCCAGTGCAAGTACCTCAAAATGATACCTATTTCTTATGGGCGTGGCACTGCCCACTTTTCTAATCACGAAATTATTAAGTCATGACAGCTCGATATGTGTGCAAAGTTTCAGAAAAATCGGTTTGGTGCAAGTACCTCAAAATTATAACCTTTTTTTATGGGCGTGGCCCCGCCCACTTTTCTAATTACGAAATTATATGGTTATGACAGCTTAGTATGTGTGCAAAGTTTCAGAAAAATCAGTCCAGTGCAAGTACCTCAAAATTAAAAAAATTTTAGGGGCGTGGCCCCGCCCACTTTTCTTATCACAAAATTATTTAGTCATGACAGCACAATATGTGTGCAAAGTTTCAGAAAAATCGGTCAAGTGCAAGTAGCTAAAACTGATAACTAATTTTTATGGGCGTGGCCCCGCCCACTTTTTTCCACCCATAAACACTCCCTGGTATGTGTACAACAACTTGCCAAAGTTTGAGTCCGATCGGTTTTACAGTTTCGGAGTCTATAGCTAACACACACACACACAGAGTTTCACTTTTATATATATAGATTATTATTATCCTTTATTAAAAACTTATTCATTTTATCAATATCATTAACAGAGTTATGAGAATTTACATGTAGTATTACAACAATTAACATCGGATTAATTAAATAAAAAAACTACTAATATCACAGATTTAAGGAAAAGTTGTTCATAAAAAACCTCGCGAAGTTATAAGAGATTATAAAACAATCACTGAAATGTGTCTTTTAAACAAAAGACCCTCAGTGGTTGTTCAGCAAATTTCTTATTATTCCAAAATTTGACCTTCTGCATTTTTCATTAAATGACAGCGTCAGTTCCCTTGCCAATGAATTGAACATTTTGAAGTCAAAGTTTCTATGTAGAAGATAAGTTGGATATCTAAAAGGTAGATTGTGTATTATTTTCAAGTTTTTATTTTGAATGATTTGCAATTTTTTTGTATGCGTTTTAGCAGCCTTTTGGGACCAGATTTAACAACCATAGGTCATTATCGGTCTAATACACATTTTGTAAATAATAACTTTGTTCTTTATATTAAGATTAGATCTTCGGCCAATTAAGGGGTATAAGGCACGACTACACTTAATTGCCTTCTCGCAAATGTAATTAACATGCTGTCTGAATAAAAGTTTTCTGTCAAGGAAACATTTAAGTTCGTGCTTCAATGGGATAATTGTTCCCCTAGACGATAAATATCTAGTAGGAAAGCGTTTTCGCGATTTGTTGAATGGAAATATAATTGCTTGAGTTTTATCGTCATTGACTTTTATTTTCCATTTGTCATAGTATTTACGAATTAATTTAAGATTATTTTCCATTCTCCTAATTATCGCATTCGACACTTTACCGCAACAAATATAGGCGCTATCATCCGCGTAAAAAGCCGCATCATGGTCTCTTCTTAGAGTAACATCGGATGTATATATCGAGTATAGTGTAGGGGATAATACTGATCCTTGTGGCAAGCCCGCAGGTATTTGCCTTTCACTAGAAAATTTGTTATTGACAGATACAACAAACGTACGTTTATCTAAAAAGCTTTTGATAAGTTTTTGAAGGTAAATTGGAAAATTTAACGTATTTAATTTATACACTAGTCCATCATGCCAGATTGAGTCAAAAGCTTTTTCGATATCAAGAAAAACGACTCCAGTACTTTTCCGATTACTTTTATTACATTTAATAAAGTTTACAACTCTATTAAGTTGATGTACAGTGGAGTGCTCTTTTCGAAAACCAAATTGTTCTTGATTTATAATATTATTGCAATTTGAAAAATCTAAAATCCTGGTGTGAATAATTTTCTCGAACACCTTATCTAATAGGCTTAGAATACTAATAGGCCTATAGCTGGAGGGTAATTTAGGATCCTTTCCAGATTTGTGGATTGGAACTACCTTAGCCATTTTAAAAACGAGTGGGAAGTACCCATTGCTTAAACAAAAGTTAAATAGTTTACTTAAAATTTCAAAAAAGTAATCGGGCATATTTTTAAGTACTATGCTGTTAATCCCATCTAAACCAGGGGATTTATTATTTTTCAGCAAATGGACGAATGATTTGACTTCAGCCAAATTTGTAGGTTTAATACTTGTATTGTCGGTAAGAGTTTGATTAAGGTCATTAATGTATCTTGATACAACCGAGTCCATGGGTGATGGATTGTTAATAGTAATGGTATGTGAATTAGCAAATACGTCAGCTATTGCATTTGACTTTTCGACGTCAGAATTCAGAATTGATCCATCTACATGAAGTTTAGAATATGTAGGATTCTTGCCTTTTAAAGTTTTAGTTAATTTCCAAAACTTTTTGGAACCGGTAGGCAGATTTGAAATAAATTGCGACCAAGACTCATTCCTGTCTTTTTTCATGTAAAAGTGAATAAGCCTATTTAGCTGTTTCAAGACACAAGATAAATGTATTTTATAATTTAAATCCCTACATCTTTGGAATTTACGTCTATATTTGTTTCTCTGAGCAATTAGCATTTTGCTAATTTCTGAAATTTGCCGTTGCCAGGGGTTTCTATGACCAACTGGTATTCTATTAGTAGCTTCTTTTACAATATATATTAGTTTACTTACGGCCCTTTTCACAATCTGTGATTATATTAATTTAACAGGAACATTAACAAACCGCCGATATCGTTAACCGAAACTATTTAACATACGGTTAGTGTTTTGCGTTTCACCATCTTTCGGTTAGTTAACACAAACATTATAGAAAAAGTATGGTAATACTGGTTTTATTATTTACGAAAAATAGTGGAATGAAAGAAAAGAATCAAAAAATATTATACAAAAATTCTTAGCAATATTTTGATGAAAGGCAAATATATATTTAAACTAAATTTTTTACTTAAAATAGATTACAATAGACAGTTCCTTGGTAAGTATAAATTGTTATATGTTATTTTATTATACTATTCTTATTATAACCGCCACCAAAAAAATGGTGGGGGTATATTCATTTTGTCATTCCGTTTGTAAAGTAAATTTTTATCTTTATCTCAACTTCATATAATTTCTCTATTAATAAAGATTTTGGAAGAATAAAGGACTATATAGAAATATCTAAGTTGTATTTATTAGCAGAAACTTTATTGACACGCCTACTTTAACGTCCACTTTGAAAGACTAAATTTTCGAAAACATTTTACTAGCATATCGAAGTTATAAAAAGAAAGTGATACATATTTTAGTATAAAGATATTATTGCATAGCGATTATTGTGAAAAATAAAATAATAAATTTTGTGCTATAAAATAACATCAAATTGATGGTGGGTATAAAAGATTCGGCACAGCCGAATATAGTGCTCTTACTTGTTTATTTTTATTTAAATAAAAGCCTTTAACCGGAAGATTTTGTTCGATTAAATTTAACAGAGACTTTTTGATTAATCTCTGCCGGTTATATGCTAACCAGGGAATGACAACGATTACAACTTCGGATATACATTGAGTATTATTAGCAAAACATGTATAAGTGCGTACGGTTACAGCTAAAACAAGTAAAAGCGCTATGTTCGGCCGTGCCGAATCTTATATACCCTTCACACACAACGTGTAGTCATGCAATAACAGTAAATTCACGTATGTATGTTAAAAAAAAAACAAAAAAAAAAATAAAAAATAAAAAAAAAATTTAAAAAAAAAAAATTTAAAAAAAAAATTTAAAAAAAAAAATTATTATATACATATATAATATATATAAAACAAAAAAAAAATAAAAAAAAAATTAAAAAAAAAAAAAATAAAAAAAAATAATAATAAAAATATATATAATATATTAAATAAAAAATAAAAAAAAAATAAAAAAAAAATTAAAAAAAAAATTTTAAAAAAATTTAAAAAAAATTTTTTTTGCCTCAGCTGGGATTCGATGCCACGTTTTCTCTAACCAGTATACACGTTTGTATGTATGTATGTTGTTGTTGTAATGTTGTTTTTATGAAAAGAAAATCGAGGTGGTCGTGGGTTTTTGCTCATATCTCAGTTGTTTATGTACCGATGTTTCTGATTTTCAATACCGATCTACTCCCGAATATTTCTGATATTTTAATACCTTACCCGGGTCCAACCTATGTCGGGGGGCTTCAAAAAGTTGATTTCAACATACACACGGACAGACGGTCAGACGGACAGACGGACAGACGGTCAGGGCTTAATCGACTCCTCTATTCATAAGCTTTCAGAAAATATATACTTTATGGGGTCGGAAATGAAAATTGTAGAAATTTCACACGGAATGACAAACCTATATATACCCTTTTTCACTGTGTGAAGGGTATAAAAATTACTCTATCCGTACATACTCGTTTGATGTTCGGCATAAGTATATACAAGTAACCGAAATCTAAGTATTTTTCGCATAAATACTCTATATTGTACAGAGTACAACAAATTGGACTTAAGTACTTAAGTGTTATCGATTATCCGTAAAAAAAAAGCGAGTAAAATGAGTAACCGTTTTTACAATTCAAGCGAGAGCATCTAGTAGAAATTTTGCATGCGTTTTGATTTAGTAAAAATGCACTTGCTTGGGTTATGAAAACAGCACAACCATTATGGTACAAACGCACACATACATAAACATTATTGTTATACATTTATTTGTTGTTTTTTATGATCGTTTGTGTGTATACGGCTTAGCAGCCGTAGTTGCTAGCAGGGATGCCACAAAAAATTATATTCCTAACAAATTTGTCAAAAAATGCACTAAAATCTACCAAAAACTTCAATTTTTGCACATAATTTTTCTAAATACTAACATTTATAATTAAAAAATAAAAACAATAATCAAATGGTAGTAAATGAATATAATTTACCAATTAATATATTAATAATTTATATATATTATTTAATTAGTATTTGAAAATATCCAAAATACAGTTTTGTTTACAACAATATTTAAAGAAAAGTGTTACTAAGCAAAAGTATATGCCACTACTTTGGTAATTTATTCGAATCATAATTAATTTCCTATATAAGTATTGATATAATTGGAATATATGTCCTGACTTAACTTTTATTTAGAATATATGGCTTAAGATATCAAAATTGAAGGCATTTCTACATATTTCCTTACAGCGTTTGTTTTCTTTATTTTGTAAAATATTTTCATTGACATTAAAAGTTATCTACTATAAATTCATGTTTCAAGTTTTTATGATAAACTATTTAACATGTAACTTTTATAAAAAATAAGACGCTTAAATGGAAATATGATTTTTAATTAAAATGTTTATTGGCGAATTATATGAACTTTGTGTTTTAATACTAAAAATATTGTTCTACAAAAACTTAAACATAACAAAGCAAACAAATTCACAAAATTAAAAAAATGTATACCATAAAAATATCCAGTTTAATTAAACTGGCATCCCTGGTTGCTAGATGAATTATGGACAGAGACATTTTTTATGATTTTTAATTTAGGGGTTGATGAAACAACGACATGCGTTATTTTTTTAGCAATGCCCAGCGAGCATGTGGGATTTATTTTAAATTTATAAAAAAGAAAAAAATCTTATATTAAGATATATTTATTAGTTTTAACAGATATATTTGTTGTTTATTGTTTTTCTTATTAACTTTTTTTAGATATTTTAAGTCCGTCAAGAAAAAATTATATGGTTTTTGTTTGTTTTTCTTTATTAATTTTCCACAAAACAAAAACAGAATATCGTTTTTTTCTGCGGGAAAATAACAATCAGATAATAGCATTATGTTTATTTACTTATAAATAACTATTTAGTGGTTGATTAAAACCTTTTAAAATTGATTTGTCTAGTTATACAGCTTAAACTATTAGCTTAGAATGTATAACACGGCATAATACTTTAATATTTGTGTTCTTGTTTGCTGGGTATCAGGTATTTTACGGACATAATTACACTCTCTCTGTTGTGTTCCTATCCAGCGTTGTCAACTTTGGCTTTATGCAATATTATTTGTGCTTTTTAAAATTTTTGTCGCGCAAAAAATTTGAGTCAGTGCTCGATGTGATTTCTCAAATTCTTTAGTGCAATCTTTTTCTTATCGAAGTAAAAATACTAAATTCAAATAAAGAACAATTCTTGCAAGGTAAATTTCTTACGAAACAATGCAACAAAAATGATAAGAATTAATAATAGACAATGCTCTTGTTATAAAGATCCTTAGCTTACATTTAAAAAACTGTATAAATAGATTATATATTTTATATTATTATTAGTTATAATTTAAATATATATGTTTCTGATATCTTCTATGGTTAAACAAACATAACTTTTTATAAAAGTAAAGAAAAGAATAATGATATGCATAAAACGAAAAGCTGTAATTATTTTTAAAGTAGCGATTATATGACCAAGTGTGAAGTTAAAGTTACAACTTTAACTTTAAATTTATTATTATTATTAATGATATTATATGGAAACTTATTTTAGGCCTAAAGGTTCTAATAACGAAATTTATAATATTATAAAATAAATAAAATCGAAAATTCAAAATTTTAAACTTTACGAATATTCTTAAAAATCAAACTTTTTTTCCTGTTTTGATGTTTTTTGAATCTTAAAGTTGACAACACTTGTGATGTAATAGAACCTCTCACTTCACGATGAGAAGTAGATTTTTATACATAAAAAGCAGGGATGGAAAGGTTAATATCTGACTTTGAATACAATTTATGGTAATAATTATTCATACTCTCAAATCTCACTGTGTGAACACAAAATCGATTTCAAAATAAAGTTTTAAAAATGTTTCAATGAATGTTCCATTATGTGGTCCAGAACATAAAAACATTTACAGGTTTTTTCTGGCATTAATTTATTTGGGTCAGATAGGCTGTCATCACTACCTGTATAAGAGCACCGTTCTTAATGATGGATTTTCCTTGGAAATTTGTGTTTTTTTTTCAATAATTAAGGTAAAAATTCTTACAGATTTTTTCCTAACAAAAAGCAATGTAAATACATACGTAATTATATAAATAGTAAATCAAAATAAAAAATACATTGTTAAATACATATCTATTGCCAGTATCAATTCAACTAAATTTTCACTTTTATTTTCTTTAATTTTTACTTATCTTTTTCTGCTTTTATATCAAAATATTTTTTTTTAAGTTGATAAGCCATACAAATTTCAGGTATAACAGTTGCGTTTCTTAATACTAAAAATAAATAATAAATATAAGTAGATTTATTTTTATTTAAAGACAACATTTTATTATTATGTGTTAGCTCGTTGCTTATTAAAATAATAAGCAATATAAATTATGTATAATTATATATATTTACTATACAAATAGTTCCAGCCCTGACCAATTTTCTTTTTGTTTGATAAAAAATGAAAGAGCAGAATAAAGCACTTTTACTTGTTTTTTACTTGTTTTTTTGTTCAAAAGTACTTATAAGTATGTCGCAATACTTATAAGTATTTTGCCAATACTTATAAGTATTTTGCCAATACTTATAAGTAATTTGTTTTCGCACATGTATATCCGAATAATACGTATGTATAGAGAGTATTTTTGAAAATAAGTAATAAATATACTCGTAACCGTAGCAATTCATGCATGTACGAGTAGCTATTTTCTGTGATAAATGCATGGTTATACTTATAACCGAAAAAGATAAGTAAATATTCGAGTTATTTTTTTTTCGGATAACCGAAGTCAGACTCTGATGCTAACCGTACTTTGTGAAATTCAATTTTGCCTAAAGTTCATGTTAAATTATAATCGCACTTTGTGAAAGGGGCCGTTAATGATACATCTAGATTACCTGTGTTTGTAATATTTTGATTAATATCTTGTAATAGTATTTCATAGTATATTGGTAATATTTCGTGCTCAACATTATATTTTATCGCGATGAGTACACCTCCGCCATGTGTTGGTCTATCCTCTCTATAAATTTTGTAGCCCCCAAGTTTAAACTTATGGTGGGTTATTACCCCAGAGTTTCTTTCTTTTTTGCGACAACATTGTCAGAAATACACAATCACTTAAAATTTTATTTTTATTGACCTTTTAATATATAAAATTGGTTTAACAATTTAGAGTAAAAAATGAACACGATGTTCACGGTTTGAGGCAGAGATGCCAAATTACATATAATAGTTTCCAGTTATCATTATTATGTTTAATTTAAGTATAATTTAATAATCATATATATGACTACAATTGAAATCGACAATCTTTGCTTTTTTACGACAAATTATTGTCTTTTGCTGTTAGGTACATACATATATTACATACCTTTTTAATTGCAAACTTCGAATAAATTTTTTTGTTTTCTTTTAAATTTTTTAAATTTTATCAAAATTTTTGTGAATTTGTTTGACATTTCAAACTTTAAAAATAACAAAAATTTATTTAGCAAGAAGAACAAGTTAAATTATTATTATAAAAAATCATTGCTTGATTGCTTTCTCATCATACTGTTGCAGGGATGGAAATCATGGTACAATTGTAGTTCTTATAGTACATTTTTGACCTTGTTGGTACCGTGGTACTACCGCGAGCTACTTGGTACAATTTAAAAATTCCAATGTCTCTCTATATGGCAACAATAATTTTGTCATTTTGTTTATACTGTCAACTTCTCTGTTTTTGTTGCAATGCTGTTGTCAAAGCAAATTCTTGTACCAGGTGGTGTCAAGTCTGCAACAACAAAATCTGTCTAGGGCTTTATTTCAAAATTCTTACATAAATCACCTGTTTATTTGGCACCCCCTGGTACATGAATTCGCCTTGGCTGTTATATGTTTTTTATTTATTTTACTTATGATTCGTAAGCATGTAAGGTGGACTTTAATAATGAAGTACTAAAATGGTTTGATAAGTTTACTCCACAAAAAGTTGTTATGGGAGAAACAAATTCAATAGTACCTCTTGTAAAAATGTTTCCACACAAACAAACAAATATTAGTAAATAAAAAGTATATAGTAAATAAAATTTGTCAAACAACCAATCTACATATGTACCTATGAATGTAATATTAAATATTTTTTTATTGTATATTTCTGAATTTTTATAAACTTTTTTGTTAAGTTTAAGTTTTTATTATTAAATATTAAAAAATGGTACTCATGGCCTAAAAAGTAAATTTTTTTTTCATACTTGGTACGAAATCATAAAAGCCATTTTCCTTCCCTGTACTGTTGTTGTGTTATTTAATGATTATTTGTAAATTTAAATGCTTTTGAATATAACGGTTTTTTGTCGGATTAGTTTTTTTTTAATCATACTACATTTTTTTAAAGGACAACCATATCAAAAATTTTTAGGAAAAATAAACATTAAATAATACAATGCAAACAAATGCTTGGTTATTGTGACAAAATATATGATGAAATTAAACAAAAATAACTATTACTTGTTTTCGACAACCAAATATTGTTATAGAGAATATAATATTAAAACATCGCATCGTGTCGTAACCATGGTTTTTATTTGCGTGTACAAAGTACACGTAGCACAAGTAAGAAATCGGCAAAAAAAAATCATTAGAAACTTCAAGCAATTTTTCTGCAAAATGAAAGAAACTTCATATAGAAGGATGTTTTAGATAACACGACATTGGTAAGTTTAAAGCTAGATGAAAGTCATTGAGATGAATTTTTTTTGCGGAATTGCGTTCGATTTGTTTGAAAAACAAAAAAAGTAGACAAAGAAGTTATTTACAAAGTCAAGGTAGTTTCAAAATCGTTTTACTTAAAATTTTGTGATACACTTAGAAACAAATTTAATTTCAAAAATAAAACTTTAACTACGATTTTACGTCTGAAAATTTTATTGCAACATAAATTTTCAATTTCGTGCGTTGGCAGATTTCCCAGAAATAAAACATTTTAAAAAGGAAGATATTTCAATTTGCTAAAAAAAATGAAAGCCAAATTTAAAACGAAATGGACGAGCTTATGTTTCCTGATGTTTCACAATGAATTATAAGCAAATACATGTTTATGTACATAAATACATACCTACATAAAGGGTCCGCCAAATAACTTCCCTTCACCTGTGGTGCACAAGGGTATACATATATAGCTTTGTCCGACCTCATAAGGTATATATTTTCTGAAAGGTTATGAATAGAGGAGTCTATTAAGCGCTGACCGTCTGCCCGTGTGTTGGTTAAAATCAACTTTTAGAAGCAACTATATGTTCTCCAGATATTAGGAAAAAACCACGACCACCTCGTTTTTTTCACAATTACAACAACAACTTACATATATACTGGTTAGAGTAAATATGGCATCTAATCCCAGCTGAGCCAAAAAAAAAATTTATTTTACATATTTTTATATTTTTACTATTTTTTTTATTTATTAGTCTTATGTCTCTTAATTTGTAAGCCTCTTTCGAGTCATTTATCAGTCATATTTCTAATCGATCACGAGTCTTTTTTGAGTAATTTTTTAGTAGTTTTCTTATTTTTTGCTTTTATAGTCATTTATGATTGTTTTTCGAATCATTTATTAGTCGTATTGCTAATCGGATTTGACTCTTTTTCTAGTGTTTTTTCAGTCGGTTTTCTCAATCCTACGATCTCACTGACGTAATTTCTAAAAAGGACTTAATTTTGTTCATTATTCCTTAACCGCGTAGTGGTAGTAGAATAAACAAAATCGAGTAGAGTTGTAAAGTCACATCCATATAAACCTGAAGTAACATTAAATAAAAATATATTAAATTCATATTCATTGAATGTATAAACATAATACATCAAAGTTTATTTAAAAGAAAATTAATGTTTTTATTAAAAATAGTTGTTAAAATAAAAATTAAAGTCCAGCTTTGAACATTTTCACAACATATAAATTACATGGTTATTATTACACTTTACAATTAAACGATGTATACAACTCGATATTACTTTTATAAATTAACAAAAATCTAACTTTTTGATATATACTTAATAATACGCAAAAATTGTCCCGTAATACCCAAGAAAAAAACAGCATAACAAGCAGTGTTTGTTTAGTCATCTATAACGATCACAAAATGCAAAAAATAAGCATATTTCAAACACCGGCATGATCTGTTTTTGATCAATCGGTTCTTTATCTTCCAGATGCGCAGAATATGATAATAAATAACGGATAAAATACTCACATTTTAAACGCCTGGTTGATCGATTTGCGATTGCAATATTTATTAAGACTTATAACTTTTTAATATAACTTTTTTATCAAAAATTGATACTTATATTAAAACTTACATTTTAAATGAATATTTATAATTTTTCTTAATATTCTTCATATAGATAAATACATATTTATGCAAAAATTAGCTGAATTATTTACCACAATTGAATGATGTATTTATGAGTAAACAAAAAACGCAGTAACACTGTTTTTCGTTTTGTCACTTTACATATGGTCCACACCAGCCGTCGATTTGTTCGAAAAACGGACAATTTTTGTGCGTACATGAATCTGCCTTGTGTGAACCGCTGTTGTCGATGTTTTGCTCTTGTTGAAACAGCGTTGTCAATATATTTGTTCGAACAACGATGTCTGATATTAAAGGAATTTTGAATATGAAAGAAAGAGAAGACAATTAAAAATATCAACAGATCTTTTTAAAATAAAAATTTTTGAGGTAGGTGGCGGCTGCATCACCTTAAAAAAGGCGGCGGCGGCTGTTAGCCGACTTTGAGCTTGCTTGCTTATCTGATGGCAGCGCTACCTGTATGTGAACTTTGGCTGCAGCTATGTTAGCATTTGTGATGTGGAAATAGGAAAAATGTATCGATATATATCGTAGTAATATTTTTCAACATCGATATATCAAAACGTATTTACCTAACAATGTTATTAAAATAATCCAAGTTTAAACAAGTAAGAGAGCTATATTCGGCCGTGCCGAATCTTATATACCCTTTACAACGTGTAATCATGCAATAACAGTAGTTTGTATCACCATTCCATATGATATACGTCCATACCTATAAAAAACATACATATATAAAAACATCCCATTGTAAAATTATAAATTTACGTATGTATATTAAAAAAAAATTAAAAAAAAAAAATCAAAAAAAAAAATAAAATAAATTTTTTTTAAAAATAATTAAAATATATATAATAAATATAAAACAAAAAAAAATAATAATAAATATATAAATAATATATTAAATAAAAAAAAAAAAAAAAAAATTTGTTTTTTGCCTCAGCTGGGATTTGATGCCACATTTTCTCTAACCAGTATACACGTTTGTATGTATGTATGTATGTTGTTGTTATACCCTTCACCTGTGGTGCACAAGGGTATATATAGCTTTGTCATTCCGTTTGTAATTTCTACAATTTTCATTTCCGACCCCATAAAGTATATATTTTCTGAAAGCTTATGAATAGAGGAGTCGATTAAGCCCTGACTGTCTGTCCGTGTGTTGGTTGAAATCAACTTTTAGAAGCAACTATATGTTCCTCAGATCTGTATATGGTATCAATCTCTTGGAAATATCCAGGAATGAATCGCTATTGAAATTCAGCACAATCGCCCCATAACTTTCTGAGATATGAGCAAAAAACCACGACCACCTCGTTTATTTACACAATTACAACAACAACATACATATATACATACATGCAAAAAACATGCAAAAAAAAAAAAATACAAAAAAAAATATATTAAAAATAAAAAAAAAAATACAAAAAAAAATATAAATAATATCTTATATAAAATAAGATAAAATTTTTTTGGCTCAGCTGGGATTCGATGCCACATTTAGTCTAACCAGTATATACATATGTACGTATTTTATATGAGATGAATGGTGATACAAACAAATGTTATTGCATGACTACTCGTTGTGAAGGGTATATAAGATTCGGCACGGCCGAATATAGCACTGTTACTTGGTGTAATGTTTGAATTTTTTTTTTTATATATCGAATTTTGATATATCGATATTTTTTGCCCATCCCTAGTTACTGTTTTCATTGCATTGTATTCCAGAAATTGAAGCTAGTATTTTTTAAGAATTTGTTTGGTCTTTGCAACTTTAAAAAATAAAACCATTTTGCTAATTATGTCTTAAAAATGTGAAAAAAGAACTTAATACTGAGTTTATTTTGAATACAAAATGGTGTGAACCACACGAACCCAATCATCCAATTTGTACGATATTTAAGGACAGAAATACAAAAAAAAAAAAACAATTGTGTTTTTAATCTTAAAACCATTTCTAAACTAAAATATTTTCTTTTAATATATTGCATCCAATGTGTTTTCTACAGTGTATGGTGATAAAACTGCGATAGCAAACTTTTATAATGGCAGCTGCTGCTTTAGTGGGTGCTGCTGTTTCAGCTAATGAAATTGATGAATTTATCAATGGTGCTCTAGTTTCGTGGGTAAGTTAAAAATATATATAGCTTCCATGGTGTAATCACATGTATTGATAGCGTAAACGTAGAGATTTATTTCTCTTTTTTTTTTACTTACCAATAAACAGGTAGGGGTATATATATTTTGTCATTACGTTTGTAACACATCGAAGTATCCATTTTAGACTCCATAAAGTATATATTTTTTAATTCCTGGTTTTAGTTTAGGGTGATCTAGATATGTCCGTCTGTAGCACGATAGAGCTCGAAGCATAAAATTTAGTGGCATCAAATTTTGCCAGAATATATCTTATAGAAAAGGTTAGTTTGCCCAGCAAAAAATCTATGTCAGAAAGTGAATTTAAGAGGTTCAACTGGTGACGATGTGATCAAATTTAAGTGAAAATACTAATGATTTTAACATTAGCGTGTCAATGGTGGTCATTTGTTTACATAAATATTTTAATGAACTGCCCTTTATTTACACAGTGCACAGAACTCATGCATATATGGTGAAAAGCATCCGCTGGTACATGAGTTAATTTTGTTAGTTTACATGAATTGTATAAGATATTTTGCATGATGTTGCGGCTGACTTCATAAATGCAGTTTGCAATGTAACCGTACAATGCATTCTGTTCGTAAAAACATTAAAATTTGTTTTGGCAATGCATCATGTTCATTATTGCATGGAAATGCTTTTCAGTGCGCATTATTTGTCAATTTCTTGCATGGTTTTTATTTGTGATTCTTTGTAAAAATTTTTTAATACAAAATTACTTTGCCTTGTTAACAAATTTCTTTACAATGTTGCAATGCAAACTGCATTTATGAAGTATCCCTGTATTCATTTTTAAGCACATCATTTATGACAAGTTGATTCGCATTTAGGGAGTCATTCAGAATTATTGCTTATACACAATTAATTTAGAAGTCTTTAAAATGTAATTGGCTTTGCACTACTTTGTTTTGCTGGGTGGTATTGAAATAAACTAAATCGTTATATTAAGAAAAGAGTTATAGGTCTTAATGCAAGAGAAGGTAAAAAGCAACATCCTTCCAACATTGAATAAAATTCGATTGTGTCTAAACAATTTGACGAAGAGCGATAAAATTTGATAAGTATATTTCCTAATTAAAAAAATAATATAAGAGCATTTCTCCAATGTCGAATGTGACGTTCGTACGCATTTAACATTATTTTATTTTACGCCAAAACATTTTATTTTGACAAAACGCTAGTACTATAGTTAGTGCTAAGTTTGACTTTAACTAATTGTTCGTTTTCAAGATAACTACAGAAAACCAAGACATTCGCATGCGATAAAAATGGAAGTCGCTTTCAAAGTAAACAAATCAAACGCTGATTTCATCGATAGCTGAAGGAATATTTTTATGCGAATAATTTTAAAATGTTATGCATTGATGTGTCTTAATAATGTTACTTATTTTATTCAAAAATATTAAGTGGTTTATTTTTTATTTAATTTTAATCACTGTCGCACGCGACATGTCGCATTTTGTTCCATCATACTTTTAGAGTTTATTTTTTTTTAATTTTTATATATGTAATAAGACTTGCATAAAATTATTATAAATGATTTTTAATATATTCAATATATATATTTGCACAACAAAAATTATAAACTTAACAAAATAACTTCACTAAAGAAAAACAAATACGTGTATTCTATGCAACTTAACTGACAATTACTAATGGCAAATAAAGTTTTTTTAAAGGAATATGTAGTCCTAGCTGCTTTTAGCTGTTGGTCATCGCAACAAAACGAATGCAACTGGTATATACCTGGAATGCTTTTCACTTCCTGCCATTTCCTGCTTTGACGTGCGTACGGCATTTCATTTTCTAAAAGTTGTTTGCACCTCTCCCGTTGTCTTTTGCGATTGTATTTTCATTTCGCTTAAATTATTATATTCTTTACCTTCAGCCTGTGCTCTCCACGACTGTCTAGCTTTCTGCATTCTGTTGTTCAAATCATGATTAAGTTTGTTAATATTTTCTGTGATTGATTGCACCGGGCTGGAAATATACAATTGCACATCATCTGCATACATACATATGAACATTACAGCAACAGCACTCCTCTTTTTACTTTTAAAGGAATAGAAACTGTGTTGTTAACATAGACTGGCAGAAACTGATCAGATAGTTACGATGAAATTAGCTTAGTAGCTATCATTGAAAATTTGAATAAAGATATAAGTTTGGTACAAAAAATGTAATGATCTACCGTATCAAATGCCTTCGAGTGATCAAGAAGTACCAAAAAGTTAATTTTACCATCATCAAGATACATACACATGTAGGGGGAATATCGAAGCAGACCACTACTATCACGGGTCCCTTTTCGACCCCCTTCGCTCCTCAGTGATTTCGTGTCTACCGATCAGTATACCTTCAATCACTGAGTCCCGCGCCACAACCGGCGTTTGCTCTGGACTAGGAAAACGATTTCACACTGCCGACTGGTGATTGTCGACAATCCTCATCGCACAGTCCTTTGTAATCGCCAGCATCTCCCTCAGACTAAGGTCCCCCATCGCACTCACACTTAAAGTGTGCTTGCCTGTGATCCTTAATCTTCCGCTCGCCAACGCCGGACACTCGCATACTACATGCGCTGCCGTCTCGGCAACCTCCAGGCACATTCTACAAATATCATCATCCACGATTTGCATCCTCTTCAGATGATATTTGAAGTTACCATGTCCTGTAATCAACGCAGTGATCCAGCTCATCATACTCCGATTAAAACCGAGTATCTTCACTGCACCCCTGCCAAGTGGCTCCCTGAGCACCATACGGGCCTGTCTACACGTGGTTCCCTCCATCCACCTTCGCAAGTTTATAGAGTTCACCCATTGAAAGATCCTCGCCCGCACTAACCCAATGCAGCCTCAGACCTCTTCTTCGCAAGTTCGTCAGCAGCCTCATTCCCAGCTATGCCCACGTGTCCCTTAACCCACATCAGCGTTACCTCATTTGTAGAGGCACACCTATTGAGCTTTAGAACACACTCAAGCACCAAAGAGGAGTTCACATCTATCCGCTGCATACGTTTTATAACCGACTGGTTGTCAAGTGCAATAAGAATTCTCTTCCCATACATTCGACATTCCAACAGGTGGTCCAACGCGTGCAGCAAACCAAGCATTTCTGCCTGATAGACTGACACGTACTCCCCCAGATTCAGGGTGCAGGATAAGTTCAACTCAGATGAGTACACACCAGCACCTGCCCTTCCGTCCATAAAGGACCCATCAGTAAAGATACTGATGTCATTCTCCATGCACTCATCGTGCATGAATCCATCCGCTATAAGCGTGTGATGTAGCCTTTCGACCACCTTCACTCGACTCATGCGCACCATCGGCATCTGAGCCTCCCTAACCTCTTTATCCACGAGGTCCAGGATTCTCCTATGCCCCAAAACCGATCCAAAGCGATACCACATGCCATCGCTTCGCATCCGAATCGCCGATCTTGCCGCCGTCTCCCTTACAAATAAGTCCAACGGCAGCAATCCCAGCATTGCCTCCATCGCTTGCGTTGGTGTGGTACGTATCGCGCCACATATACCAATGCAAGCAATCCTTTGAACCCCGTCCAACTTCCGCCTAATCGTCGCCTGGGA
The DNA here is from genome assembly GCA_941918925.1 of Phyto melanocephala. Taxonomy (NCBI): domain Eukaryota; kingdom Metazoa; phylum Arthropoda; class Insecta; order Diptera; family Rhinophoridae; genus Phyto; species Phyto melanocephala. The sequence goes on from OW799235.1 coordinate 59,561,006, forward strand.
GGCCTTCGGCCACCAGACAACAGATGCGTAAGTGATCGTCGGTCTCACCACCACTGTGTAAGTCCAGTGTGCAGCCTTAGGTGAGATTCCCCACTTCCGACCGCAAACCCGTTTACACTGATGCAGAATCCTCTTTGCCTTCTGTACCCTTGCCTGAACATGATCATTCCAGGTTAGTTTCATATCCAGCGTTACCCCCAGATTTTTCACCTTCTTGGACACGTTGATCTCGGTTCCAAAAAGCATTAAGGATTCAATCTCTATGCCCTTCCTTCTCCGCGTGAAGAGCATAGCATCCGACTTGCCAGCATTTATGGTTAGTCCCTGTTCACAACACCATTCTTCGGTTACTCTGAGCGCCTGTCTCATGCAACCTAAAATGGTCTCCATGAACTTACCACCAACCATAATTGCCACATCATCTGCATACCCTACCGTATGTATGCCAATTAGCTCCAGTCTCCTGAGAAGGCTGTCCACAGTTATGTTCCACAGCAGAGGTGATAAGACCCCTCCTTGCGGACATCCCCTGACCACCCTTCCCCGAATCCTGGTGCTTCCGCTCCTGAGATTCACTGCCCTACATCTGAGCATGGCGCCGATCCACTTCACCACAACAGAATCGACCCCTCGCTCATCGAGAGCATTTCCCAGTTTATCAAAAGAGATCCTATCAAAAGCGCCCTCTATGTCCATAAATACGGACAAAGCAAAATCACCATTGAAAACCTCCCTCTCAGCAACCCTCACCAATTCGTGCAGGGCAGTCTCAGTAGACGTCCCAGCCCTGTAAGCGTGCTGACTCCCACTCAATGGCCTATCCATCAGCGTAGTCTCCTCCAGGAAGTCAACCAACACCCTTTCCATTGCCTTCAATAGAAAGGATGTAAGACTGATCGGCCTGAACGACTTAGCCTCCGTATAGTCCCTCTTTCCCGGTTTGGGAAGAAAATTCACCCTGGTCTCTCTCCATGCCACCGGAATATACCCTGTCGAAAGACAGGCAACAAATATTTCCCTAATCACCACAAGTAGAGTGTTCATACCCCACTGTAGTAATGCAGGAAATATCCCATCCATCCCAGCCTTAAATGGGGCAAAAGACAAAATCGCACTTCTAACCCCATTAAGAGTTACTATCCTTTCAGCATCTCTCCGCCTTACCTCACTGGCTCCCCTGTTAACGGGAACCCATGAGTCATTCGAAATGAAACTTCCAGGAAAATGTACCTCCATCAGCGACTGTAATGTCCCCCCCATCGTCTCCGTCATGCCGCCATCGCTCCTGCGAATAAGCCCCATTCTGGAGACAGGGTCTCTAGACACCATCTTCTGCAGTCTCCCCACTTCAGATGTATCCATTACGCCGGAGCAGAATTCCCTCCACGTACTTCGTTTCCGAAGACGTATAGTTCTCTTCAGCTCCTTCTTCTTCGCCTTATACTCGTCCAATAAGCTAGGATTCCGCTCCCTCATGTAACGATTAAAGGCCCTCCTCGTGTCCCTCTTCATGGATTCCAATTCACTACTCCACCATGGAGTAGAATCCTTTTCATCCACTACCGTGAGAGGACACGCATTCTCGAAGGCAAGTCCGACAGTAGAGTTTACCCACTCCACCGTCCGCTCAACATCCTCCGTGTTCCGGAGTGCCCGGTGTGGAACACTCGCCGAAAGTCCCGAGAGGCACTCCTCGTACTTAGTGCGATCCGTATCCCTCGGCACCCTGATACGCCTACGCGCCTTCCTCCGCCTCCTACCATATAGAATCTCAAACTGGATAGCCCTGTGATCAGACATGGTCAATCTGTCCACCACTCTCCAATTGCCAACTCTATCCAGCATCCCGACAGAGCATAAAGTGATGTCGATTACCTCCGCCCTACGTGCATCCACGAAGGTGGGCTCGACACCCCTGTTCAGGACCAGGTGTGGTTATCATCCGTACTGCCCCATACAGTACTGTGTGAGTTAGCATCACAGCCCATTACAAGAGGCATACCGCTCAACCTACAGAACTCCACCAGATTCCTAACCTCCTCCGAAGGATGGGAGTCCGGTGTGTCATAGGGTAGGTAAGCCGACGCCACCAGAAACGATCCCGAACCCGCGCCTATCATTACCACCGTAAGATCCGGCGAACAGAGATGCGTCATCGGCACAGCACACACACCGTGACGCACCAGGATACACGTCCTCAACCTCCCCCCCGTCTGTGAGTGAAACAGACTGGCGGTCTGACGAGACAGGCCCATGATGTTATCCCTAACAATCCATGGTTCCTGTAGCAAGGCTATATCCAACCCAACCTCCACAAAACATCGCATCATCACCGCCGAAGCCGCTCTGCTATGATGCAGATTCAGTTGATATACACTCAGAGTTTCCACCTTCCGTAGTTGGTTCGGGTCAAAGTTCCTGGATTTATCACCCTTAAACTTTTTCCCTGTTCCCTCTACTTCAGGTGTCGTCTCCTCATTCATAAGGCTATCGATCCGATTTGATATCCTTTCAATAGCCTTCCTGCCCCTCCGACGTTTCCTCTTTAGTCTCTGCCTCTCGGCCTTATCCAAAGGCATAGACTCAGAGTTCGCGTCGCGGTCCGAGGTTTCCGTGATCTGGACAGATGCCTCCACTCCTGCTGGGGCGGATACATCAATGTCCTTCACCGTTACCTCTCTACCCATTGGAGTATCTTCAGAGATTAACCTCTCCACTAGAGGTCTGCACAAATGATTTGGTAGCCAAATGAATGATGTGTGTGTATTTGATATTATTATCAAATGTGTAAAAAAAATGAGAGCGAGTCATTCACACTCAATCATATTAAATGAGAGATCAACACAACACCGTTCATTAAAAAGTAAGCCACACACACTTACACTAATTGTGTGTGTTTCTCTATTATTGTTTATTGTTTGATGAACTCAAATTCATACATATTACAATAAAAAAACCTGAGCGAAGTTAAAAATCACACTAATCATTCGTGTGTTTCTTGACTTTCTTATTTTGTTAAGTGAAGAGGAAAATTAAAATTTTAACAAAAAAAGTAATCAAATGAAATGGTTGTAATAAATGTATTTTTTATATGCAAAAACAATAACAATAATAATATTATAAAAAAAAAATTTACAATATGAAAAAACCAGTATACAAAGGCAATAATTCTTAAGCACTTACTACACTATATTTTTATTCATTGATGATATGTATAGAATTGACAGAAACAAACAGTAAATGTCAAAAAAAAGTAGAATTGTTCAACTTAAAATTGACATTTTAAGCTTAAAATATTAAAAGTGTTGCTGAATCACCGGTTTATGGGCAAATTCAGCGACTAACCGCTTTTTTGTTTGTTTTATTTTTATGTTTCTCAAAAACGTTGACAACATTTAATAATAAACAAAACAATAACAAAAAAAAAACATGTAACAGAGCTATATTCGGCAGTGCCGAATCTTATATACCTTTCACAACGTGTAGTCATGCAATAGCAATTGTTTGTATCACCATTCATCTCATATAAAATACGTACATGCATGTAAAAAACATACATATAAAAACATACCATTGTAAAATTATAATTGAGTTTACGTATGTTAGTTTCTAAAATAAAAATTAAAAAAAAAAATAAAAACAAATGTATTAAAAACAAACAAAAATTGCAGAAAAAAATTAAAAAAAAAATATTTAAAAAAACTAAAAAAATAATAATAAATATAGTAAAAAAATTTTTTTGGCTCAGTTGTAATTCGATGCCAAGTTTATTATAACCAGTATATATGTATGTTGTTGTTGTAATTTTGGGAAAAACGAGGTGGTCGTGGTTTTTTGCTCATATCTCAGAAAGTTATTGGGCGATCGTGCTGAATTTCAATAGCAATTAAGTTTCTTACTATTATTGTCAATGTATTGAATTTATTTTTATTTTAACTTTATTTATTGAAAACACATTTAATTTGTTTATATAAAAATTATTTTAATTAAAAATTAAAAATCTGCTTTTAAGTGTGTATTTTAGTTGTAAAATTTTTTAACTTGTTTACGATGAAATTCGGTAAATATAGTGATTATTGTCAACTGTGTGACATAATTAAAAAAAAAACAAGTAAGAGTGCTAAATTAATAACAAATTAATAAAAATTTCATTTGTTAAAAAATATATTTAAAACTACTACTTTTTGCTTCTAAAAAGTTTGTATCACTTTTTAATGCAACATCTTTTTACTAATATTTTGTTTTCAATACGATAAAAAAAAATTTAAAACACAAAACACATGTTGTGTTGATAAAACACAATATGTAAAAATTTAAAACACAAAACACATGTTGTGTTGATAAAACACAATATGTACATCGACACACAAGTGTATTTACTCGAATTAAAGAGCAAATTTGTTATTTACACCTGAATCAAATATTTCTCTCACAACACTCACATAAATAATTGAACGCTTTGCACACATAGGCTATTACTCACACACAATAAATTGTGTGTGATTCTAAAATCACACACAACACACTACTTGCTAGCTTGATATGTGAATTAATGTGTCGTTTAATCGCACATATGCAGACCTCTACTCTCCACCTCTTGCGAGGCTTCAATGTCCATCTCAATCCGATCTCTCCATTGGCCACGTCTAATCGGAGTATCTTCAGAGACTAACCTCTCCACCTTTTGCAAGGCTTCATTGTCCGTCCCTTTCGAAGTTCCCCGATTATCACAATTTTCATTCGAAACTTTCGTTGAATCAATCTTGTTCCCACGAGTATTGGGGAAAGAAAAGTCGACCCGCACAGAGCCCCACATGCACAGGCAAGTCTAAATTGAAACTGGAGGTCAACCGGTATCCAGAGTTCACATACTAGCGACCAGGCTCCCTCCTGGCCACGCATCCCTTGGCATATGTAGTCCCACCGTGGATTAGGGTAGATTTATACGAGTCTACAACTCCCTGGCGGGGTCGTGAAGACCAGCCGTGGTCCATAGGGCCAATTACAGCAACATTGGGTGGTCCAATCTGAACGAGAGAGGGAAAACCACCCAGTGGCCGAGTCCATCAGCCGTCCCCACATAGGAGAAAACAGACGCTGACAGACAGGGAAAAGGCAGTTCTTAGTTGTGCAACACTGCACGCAAGCCCCCGCATCGCTTCAAGATGACTACCCATCGCGAGGGATCATCAAGATTACACCTGATATTCTCTGATACATCTGCAGAGCAGTTATGCAGCTGTGGTTGGAACGGAACCCAGATTGTTTATCAGACATTAACCTATTCTCATGAACAAAAGTTCTTATTTGGTAGTGCAGAATTTTCTCCAACGCTTTAGAAAGGAAACTTAGTATTGCTATTGGGGGATATTCAGTGTTCAATTTGGGGACTGGAATTATTTTTTCATGTTTCCATTTCTTAGGAAAACAACTAGTTGTGATGATAGCATCAAATAAATGAGTTATATATGGCAAAATAAATGGTAAAATAATTCTTATGTATTTGGGATGCGGATTATCTATTCCTATCGCATTCGATTTTATTTGTTTAAAACTATAAAAAACGTCAAGCTGACTGACACATGAAAATCCAAATACGTTCAGATCAATACTATCAATGTTACTCCAGTCTGAGTTACTGTCGTATACTTTATCATTACAAACTTCTAGCGGATTATTTGCAAAATTATTGTTCAGTTCATCAGCATCAACAGAGCAGCTAATACCATTTTCCGCTTTACAGACCCCAATGTCCCTAATGGTCATCCAAGTGTGTATGGATTGAAGGGCTAAACTAAATCTATGGGATTAATATATAGACTTAGCCTTTTTTATACGCATATTTGCATCACTTCTGACTGAACGGAACTCTGCCAGTAATTCAATTGTTTTAAACCGCTTCCATCGTGAGAACATCAAATCTCTACGATTTATTGACTCTTTTATTTCTAAATTGTACCATGGTTTTTTTGTTTTTGTATATGTTTTTGTCTTAATAGGTACCACATCATCATAAATCCTTCTCATGTTTCACTCAAGAAACGATAGCTTATCATCAACAGAAATCATATTAAATATGCTATTCCAATTTACTTGTAGCAAATTATCATGTAAGACATTGCAATTTATGTTACTAAAGTCACGAAAAGAATAGGATTGATTTTTTGGTCCAAGTTGAAAATCATATGATGCGAAGATTAAGTCATGTTTGGAAAAACACGAAGCTGATGTTTGATCATATAATAGTATTTTTGATATATCGCCAACATAGATAAGATCAAGAAGTGTTCTATTGTTTCTTGTGAAGTGAGTAGGAAATGTATTAGGCAGTGTAAGACCAAGTGATAACATATCATCTTTAAAAGCAGATTCAGAAAGGGCATTAGAATTAAAGTCTCCAGCTATTAGAACATCATTGTACTGCATTATGAAAGTCTCAATTTTAATAATAAAGTTGCTGTAAGCAATTGAACTGTATGTATGCAATGTATGCACTGCCAACAAGCATTTTTCTACTAAAAGATGAGACTTCTAGTAAAATGTATTCAACTTTGTCATTTTTACCATTTTTAGCACAAAACTTACAAGTTATATGGTTTTTAACATAAATGGTAACACTACCTCCCAAACCAGTTAATCTATCGGATCTAAAAATTGTATAACCCAATAAAGATACAAGCCATCTGGTGTTGTCTCATCTAGCCACGTCTCTGAAACACAAATAATATCCATATTTGAATTTTCAAAGATCCATCTTAATTCATCTATTTTAGGTTTTAAACTCTGAGCGTTTAATTAGCAAATTTGAAGACCTTTATTCCGTCTGGCAAGAATTTTCACCATAGTACTTGTTGCGTCACTGGAATTCCCTTCATATCTACGACTATTAACCATTAAAATGTAATATAAAATTATTATCAAAATTAACAACAAGATAAAAGATATTTAATTGTTAATAACTAAATTTCGCAAAAGAAAAATAATTTTAAATTTATAATAAAATAAAAAATTAGTTAAATAAATTAAATTATAATAGATTATCAGCTTTAAGAAAAATAAACAAATTACAGCTTGCTGAGGTATGAAGTTATGTTAAAACATCATAATGCTGGATTTCATCATATTCACGAAAAAAATTTAATTCATCTAGGTTCGCAATACATATCAGTATTTAAACGTTTGACATATACAAGTCCTCCGTACGAATAACGCTTTATCTCAAATTCATATAATTTCTCTACGGACAAAGATTTTTGATGATTAAAGGATTCTGTATTGAAATATCTAAGTTCAATTTATCAGCAGAAACTACTTTGAGACGCCAACTTTAACGCCCACTTCTCACATAATCTACTCTTAGTGAAATATAAAAGCTTGTAAAGCCCACAAAATTAGATGTATGATGAAATTTTGTATATGTATATGTTTTTCGTTATTACAAGTAAAGGGTCCGCCAAATAACTTTTTTTTATTTTGAAAATGCTATAAAAAAAGTGTAGCTTTGGCTGTGTGGCACGTAGCGCCGTCCTGTTGAAACCAAATGTTGCCAATATCCTCTTCTTTAATTTTTGTGAACAAAAATTCGTTCAACATGGCCCGATAACGATCGCCAGTGACTGTAACGGCCACTCCTTGCTCATTTTCGAAGAAAAATGGCCCAATTATGTCTCTGGACCAAAATCCACGCCAAACAGTGACTCGTTTTGGGTGTATCGGCTTTTCAATGTATGCGTGCGAGTTTTCTGTGCCCCAAACGCGACAATTTTGCTTGTTTACATACCTGCCAAGATCAAAATGAGCTTTATTTGAGAAGATGATTTTTTTGCAAAATCGCAATATTTCCCAGCGTTGTTCAAGCGTATACACAACCATATTCGTTCAGCGGAAGGATAAAACTAATCTGTCAAATCAGACATGAGCTAAGTGTTACTATTCACGAAATAACCACTAGTTGAACAAGTAAGAGCACTATATTCGGCTGTGCCGAATCTTTTATACCCACCACCAATTTTGTGTACATTTAAAGCACAATATTTATTATTTTGTTATCCGCTATTTAATAATCTCTTTATAATAAAATATGTATCACTTTCTTTGTAGAGGGTGGTTAAATTTTAAGGGCCCATGTTGAAGGTGAACTACACCTAGTCTTTAAATCTGTTTTCTGCATTTCATTTGACATTTCTGAATCTCAGACTAATTCAATTTGAACCGTGGAAAGATACGCAATCGAGCAACGCTTTAAAGTTATTCAGGTTTTTTATAAAAATGGGCGTTCAAATCAAAATGCATTTTGTGTACTTCGTAATTCTTTTGATCAACATAATCGTTCAAATTCGTCCACAATCGGGAGAATTGTAAAAAATATTTAAATTTCTGCAAAACAGGTCTGTATAAAATGTTAGAAAATCTGTGAATGCCTTCTTAGTTCGTTGAATGGGAACTATTGCTGTTTTTTGCGATAGTGTGGCAAAAGAGCAGTCAACCTCGACTCATCATCATGCCCAACTCTTGAGCATCAACATTGTCATTGAAAATTTGGACCATCAGGTAGAGGAGTGTCGCCAAGGATGGGGGGGGGGTGGCCATTTGGCCGATATTTTGTTAAATACATAATTGAACCATACAAATATTATCATTATAATAATAATTTGTGTTTTATTTAAATACAACATCGGTCCTTAAAATTTAACCACCCTTTATAACTTCGATATGCTACTAAAATGCTTTTGTAAATGTAGTCTTTCAATGAAAGTGTGTTAAAGTAGCTGTGTCAATAAAGTTTCTACTAATAAATACAACTCAAATATTTCAATATAGCCCTTTATATTCCCAAAAACTTTGTCAATAGAGAAATTACATGAATTTAAGGTAAGCCGTTGTATGGGAGGTAGGCGTTAAAGTGGCCGTGTCACCTAAGCTTTTTGGCACAACAATAACATTGATTAGAAGGATATACGTAGCAAATTTGATCATCATACCTCTAATTTTGGCGGTTTTATGAGCTTTTAAATTTCATTAACGGTAGATTACGTGAAAAGTGGGCGTTATAGTAGACATGCCAAAGTTGTTTTTGCGAATGAGTACAACTTAGGTGTTTCAATATAGCCCTTTATTATTCCAAAATCATTATTAATAGAGAAATTAGAGGAATTTTGAGTAAAACGTTATATGGGAGGTGGGCGTAAAAGTGGGCGTGGCAACTTAATTTTCTAGCACAGTAATGACATTGCCTAGGGGGATATACGTAGCAAATTTTACCATCATACCTCTTATTTTGGCGGTTTTATGAGCTTTTAAATTACATTAACGGTATATAACGTGAAAAGTGGGCGTTATAGTAGGCGTGTCAAAGTTATTTTTGCGAATGAGTACAACTTAGGTGTTTCAATATAGCCCTTTATAATTCCAAAATCTTTATTAATATAGGAATTATATGAATTTTAAGTAAAACGTTATATGGGAGGTGGGCGTAAAAGTGGGCGTGGCGCCTTAATTTTCTGGCGCAGTAATGACATTGTCTAAAAGGATATACGTAGCGAATTTAATCATCATACCTCGAATTTTGGCGGTTTTATGAGCTTTTAAATTTCATTAACGGTATATAACGTGAAAAGTGGGCGTTATAGTGGGCGTGTCAAAGTTGTATTTTCGAATGAGTACAACTGAGATGTTTCAATATAGCCCTTTATTATTCCAAAATCTACATAAATTGAGAAATTATATAAATTTTGGGTAAAACGTTATATGGGAGGTGGGCGTAAAAGTGGGCGTGGCACATTGATTTTCCGTTAAAAAAAAGCGTCTCACCAATAAGCAAAGTGTGCAAAATTTCAGAGTCGTACATTCAATTTTGTTGCTTTTATGACGTTTTTGTTTTTAAATATACCGAAAAATACACTGTGCGGTATAAATTTTCGTACATTTTGATCGATAACTCCTCTCCTAATGCATAGATTTAGATAATTTTCGGGGAAAAATATTGTTTTTACTCAGGAAATATATATTTAAAGTTTCATAAGTCTACGTTAATGCGTTTGGACACAATTCCATTTTATTCGATGTTTGAAGGACACGGTTTTTTCGACCTACTCTTGCTTTTCGAGCTATAACTCTCTTCCTAATATTCCGATTTAGCCCATTTTCAATACCAAACAAACCTTGTCTATAAGAAAGATTCTGGCAAAATTTGAGCCCCCTAGCTTTTTCGGTGCGACCTCTATCGTGCTTTCAACAGACGGACAGACGGACGGACATAGCTAGATCGTCATAAAATCAAACCCTGATTCAGAATATATATACTTTATGGGGTCTAAAATGGATATTTCGATGTGTTACAAACGGAATGACAAAATGAATATACCCCCACCATTTTTTTGGTGGCGGGTATAAAAAAAACGTTAGATGGCGGACCCTTTATGATTCAAAAAAATTGTGGTGACATGACCAATTTAACGCCCACGTTCCAAATTTCTATATGGATAAAGAATTTGAAAGAATAAAGGACTATATTAAATTATTTGAGTTGAATTTATAAGCAGTAACTACATACGATTTCAGGTATCACAATGGGATCAATAAAATGGACCCAAGTTAGCTGCACAACAGCTGCCTGTTCTACCTAACCTAACTATATACAATAATTTCGCGCACAGGGGTAGATGTGTTATTTTTTTATATGTAAATAGTTAGAGTTTTAATAGAATTAAGAATAAATTATGTTGTGAAAAGGTAAATAAAATAATACAATGAAGGCGCTTAGTTTATTTTTGTAGGGTGTTGGTAAAAAACAGTTGGTGGTTAAAGTAGATGAATTTATAGGGTCATCACTAAATCGATTTGAGCAATGGTGACCATGGCTAGGTGAAGATAAAAATCTGTCCCTTGAAAAATTTATACACTAAAAAGTAAAATAGTAGTTTCTGTTTGTGTTTTTTTGTTGTTGTAATTATGACTAGTTCTGAGGCCAGGATGATGGGATGATCAACACTGAGGGAGTCACTGCTAAAAAATCTACCCTACCGCTAATCAGTCTGCGACGTGTAACACTATTACATATTATTATAACTCTATTGCTTTATTTTGCAGGTTTTGCATTCTTTCTATTTGATTTTAATTACAGAATGTATATAGTATTGGCGATCAATTTGCAATATGTGGTTTAATTATATAATATTTAATGTAGTTTGTTTTTGATATTTTATGTCTAATTCCTTTTACTCTTCGTAGAATTTAATTCTTTGTCGATTATAAAACCAATATATTTAACATATTCAACGTTTTATATTATCTTATCATGTTAAAATTCATTCATTTCCTTAGTAGTCATATTAATTTCAATTATATACCCGCCACCAAAAAAATGGTATAGTTGTATATTATTTTTGTCATTCCGTTTGTAACAAATCGAAATATCATGGTATTTTTTTAGGACGATCTAGCTATGTCCTTTTAAAGTCGAAGTTCTTTGCAAAGCTTTAAAGATTTTTGTTAATACGTTGCACAGAGGAGTATTTGACCTGAAAAGCTGGCCAAAAAGGCAAAACTTTCTTTTGGAAATATCCGGGAATAAATCGCTATTGAAATTCAGCACAATCGCCCTATAACTTTCTGAGATATGAGCAAAAAACCACGACCACCTCGTTTTTTTTACAATTACAACAACAACATACATATATACTGGTTAGTAAACGTGGCATCGAAGCTGAGTCAAAAAAAATTTATTTTATATATAATTTATGTTTATATTATTTTTGTAACAAAATTTTTTATTAAAATTTCTTAAAATTGTTTTTTTGTAATATTTTGTTGTTTTTTTTATTGTTTTTAATACATTTTTTTAATTTTTTTTTTTTTTTGTTTTTAATGCATTTTTTTTTTGTATTGTTTTTTATTTTTGGAAGCATACATACGTAAATTCAAATTATAATTTTGCAATGGGATATTTTTATATATGTATGTTTTTTATTTCATATGAGTTGAATGGTGATACAAACTATTGTTATTGCATGACTACACGTTGTGGAGGGTATATAAGATTCGGCACGGCCGAATATAGCACTCTTACTTGTTTTTATTTCATTTAGCATATATTATCTTTGAAAGTACAAAAAAACATGAAACACTATGAATATAAAACAATCACACAGTTTTTCTAATTTGTTTAGTGTAATTTACAAATTTTAAAAAAAAGATTATTATGACAACTTCTTTTAATTTAGTTGGAATCCTGTCTTTCGCGACCTGAAATTTTAACTGGTTATTCAACTCTTCTTGACGGTCACATCATTCACAGCGTTTGGCTTCAGATTGATCCGGAGCCTCAAAATAACCCAGCCGAAATAAATGATAGCAGTGGTGTTGCGTTATGTATAGCCAGAGCAAAAAATTTCGAATGTATAGTTCGAAATTTGAAGTCATTGTATGAAGATGAATTTGGACAAACAATTTTAGTACTACCGGATTGCTTTATACTCGGCTATCATCCAGAATCTAAACAGGGCTTGGAACAAATGAAAATACTATTAACACTCCTCTTAGGTGCTGCAGTGCAGTGTCCAAACAAAGAACTATTTATTGGAAGAATAAAGGAATTGGATGTGGAAACACAACATGCTATTGTTGAGTTAATAAAACAGGTAAATGTTACCAGAATATTTCTTATACACAAGGTTTGTTTGGTATTGAAAATGGGCTAAATCGGAATATTAGGAAGAGAGTTATAGCTCGTAATGCAAGAGTAGGTCAAAAAACCATGTCCTTCCTTCATCAAAAAAAAAAAATGCAATTGTGTCTAAACGCATTGACGTAGAGCGATGAAATTTCAAAATTATAAAAAAAAAAATTCCTTGAATATTGCTCAAATCTATACATTACGAAAAAAGTTATAGATCAAAATGTACGAACATTTATACCGCACAGTGTATATTTGGCGTATTTAAATTTTAATAAAACGTAATAAAGCTGAAAAAATTAAATGTAGGATTCAGAAATTTTGCAAACATTGTTTTTTGGTCAATGGATTTGTACTAACGAAAAATTAATGTGCCACGCCCACTTTTACGCCCACCTCCCACGCTTTATCTTAAATTCATATTATTTTTCTATACAAAATTTTGAAAAAAAAAATTACTATATTGAAATATTTAAGTTGAATTTATTGACAGAAAATACATTGACACGCCTACTTTATCAACCACTTTTCACGTAATCTACTGTTAATAAAATTTATAAGCTTATAAAACCGACAGAATAAGAGGTACGCTGCACAGAGCAGTATTTGGCCTGAAAAGCTGGCCAAAATTATTAAACGTGTTTTTTGAATTAAAAGTTCTAGTTTTTTGATAGTTTTAGGTGTAGTATGATAAAAGAAATCTAGTGGCAGATTTTGAAAAAATTACACTGCGCAACAAAAAAAATTTTTGTCTACCCTAGAAATAAAAGTATGTGGACTATATGGATTTTAATGCCCTTAATTCAAATCTGTTTTCCGTTTTTCTCAAGAATTTAAGGATTTTCTTTTAAAGGCGTGGCATATTTCACCCCCTAAATCATTGGGTTGCCTAAAATATTTTGTCATAACTTGAAAACGGGTTCCCCGATTTTAATAGCAGGAGGACCAAAAGATGTACCGGAAAATTGTGCTTAAACTAACTAAACACATTACTTTTTTATCTATTACTATTTCGGAGTTATTAAAAATTTAATGGTGAAAAAAAATTTTTCATGCAAAATTCGTCAATTTTTTTGTTTTCAAAATGCAATAAAAAAAACTTAAGAACCGAAAAGTTTAAATTTTTAAGATTTTTCCAAAAGCCACATTCCTAAAGGAGCTAATACACGGCATGTTTTTTACGTCTGACTTGTCAAATTCTCCACTGCTAATACAAACATGTCGTGTGTTACCATTAAAACATTACTTCTATAAAAAAAACATGTGTTGAGACATCTGAAAATATTTTAATTAGAGTACGCTCTATTTTCTTCTGTAAAAACATGTGACATCAGTCGTTGTAGATTTACACATGTCTCACAAATGTTAAAGTCAGATGTAAAAAACATGCCGTGTATTATAGCCTTAAGTAATAAAAGTCGGTATAACTAGAAAACTCAATTAACAAATGTTGATTTTAAAGTCTTAAACTCATTCTTAACAGACTGTAAGTAGGTTTGTACATGCATACATATTATGATTTACGGTCTAATTCAAAAAAAAAAAAAAATAAAATTAAAAATTGTAAGGCTCTTATGAAACAGTATTTTTTATGAAAAAAAAGCTTTATTATCTGCCTGTTCAACGATGTCGAAAGAAAACACAAGCGAACTTTCATTCGTACAAATACGTTGAAAACAAAAACAAATTTTTAGTTTTTGTTGTTGTTTTCAATACATTTGTACGAATGAAAGTTCGCTTGTGTTTTCTTTCGACATCGTTGAACAGGCAGTATATTTATTTTATATTATTTAATACTTAATATACGGAAAAGTTAAACAAATAAAAATTCCTTAATAATTATTATGTCGTATGTATGTATATATGTATGTATGTATGTATGTATGTATGTATGTATGTATGTATGTATGTATGTATGTATGTATGTATGTATATCCTCATTAGCTGCATCATCGGTGTCAGGAAGAAGAAGTGTGATGGTTTCTGCTGAAAAAGCTTTTTTATTAATCTGTTTTCTTTGCGTACTGCAGCTTAAAAAAGGGTCACTGCTCAGAAATAACCTATTCAAGACATCTCGATTTGTATCGCTTCTGCTAAATTTCCTCGAATAATTCGTACGATGAAATCGTAAGTGCTTATTTCTGGCCTCGGCAGCTTCTTCTGACAATTGAATGGTAGCCTGATAACTGGGTGTCCATGTATTTTTTATGTACCTGTATTTATTTTTTGTAAACTTATTTTTGTGATTAATGCTTTTAATAATTAGTCTTATTAGGTACGTATATTTATTTTTTTAATATAATGTTTTATAGAGCAGGTATAATAAAAATATATTTTATGGGGATGTGTGGGACATTCCCTTATAACTATTATGGATAATAAATAATTTTTAAAATTTATAATTAAAGGCAGGTATTAACATTGTGAAGTGTTAAAAGTGATATAAATAACAGTTGAAATCAAAAATTCAAAATACATAAAAGTTAATGACGATATAAATGTATAAGAAAAAGTGCCTGATGAGCAAAAATAGAAGAAATGTAAAAATTTAAAAAAATCGTCAAAAATAATGGCGCAAACTTGCGCACACTTTTTTTGTTTCTAATATTAGAGACTTCAAATTTTATTTCGGTATCAAACATAATTCGTAGAGATGCTAACCTCACTTTCAAAAATCTCTTATTTTTCTTTTTTGGCAAAAAAAGTGTATAATTTTTTTTGTTTTTAGTTTTTAAACGAATTGTTTCAACATGAATATTCAACATATTAAAATTTTTTTTCTTTTTTAAATAACTTTTGATCAAACCTTTTAGCGAAAAAAAATCATTGTTTAACCTTTATTCGTTTAGCCGTAAAAAAAATATCATAAAATCTTCCAAAAACCGAAAAAAAAACATTTAAATCTCATATAATTTTCTTCACTTTTCTGATTTTAGCAGGGTCTCAGAGCTACAAATCGCAACTAAAAGTCTTTAAAATTTACAATATAATGTAAAATATCGTTGTCTGTCGAGCTGCGTACTTAGTTTTTAAGATTTCTTAAAATTCAGTTTTGCATTTTTGGCCAAATTTTCAGGCCAAACACTCCTCTGTGCGCTGATGAAATTTTGTACATATATGTAGCTGTCTAGTCAATGTCATTGTAATGCCAGAAAATGAAGGTGATGCGTCCACTTAAACTTTTACCACCTATATAACGTGTTATCGTTATTTTATGTTATTTCTCTCGAGACAGAGATTGTGGTATACTAAAGGACTGTTCATAAAAAAATATCTTAGATAAGTTCGTTAGCAGAAATTACTTCGACACGCCTGCTTTAGCGCCCGCTTCTCTTATATTCTTATTCTGCTATCAATAAAATCTAAAAGCTCATAAAAGCAATAGAATTATGTTTTATGTTTTATATAATGAAATTTCGTATATATATACATATATATGTATATATATACATATATATATATATGTATATGTTGGTTTCTAATAAATTTTATTATAAAAAAAATAAATAAATTGGATTATCGAAGTGAAATTCAAACATTAATTATATTATTTAAAAAGTAGGAGGTGGCCCACATGATACCCATAGATTAGTTATTAAAAATAATATCCCGCAAGTGGTGGCCATTTTCTGCTTCACACAAATGTGCTCTTTCCAACACATTTTCCATGACCTTTCGCAAAACTTCTGGTGTTATGTTGTTAATTTCGTCTCGAATATTAGTTTTTAATTCCTCAATAGTCCTAGGCTTATTAACATAAACTTTCCCTTTTAAATAATCCCAAAGGAAACAGTCTGGAGCGGTTAAATCCGGGGAACGCGGAGGCCAATTAAAATTACTTCTACGCGAAATTATTTCACCAAATAGTCGCGTAAAAGAGCCATTGTGGCCCTCGCAGTGTGAGCTGTGACTCCATCCTGTTGGAACCATATTTGCGGATGGGTTTCCACGGCTGGCCTTACAAAATTGTTCAACATGGCCCGATATCGATCACCATTGATGGAAATGGCGACACCTCTTTCATTTTCAAAACGGGCCAATGATCTTTTCTGAAGAAACACCGCACCGAACAGTACACTTAACTGGGTGTAATCGTCGTTGATGAAATACTCTCGGGTTTTCCGTAGCCCATATCCTACAGTTTTGCTTGTTAACGAACCCATTTAATTGGAAATGGGCTTCGTCACTTATAACTAAGTTATGAATAAAATTAGGATTCTCTTGTGATTTTTGCTGGAAATAAATTGCATAGTCAAGTCGTTGCTGGTAATCTGTCGGTTTCAATTCTTGGACAAGTTGAATTTTGTATGGAAACATTCTTATGGTATGCAAAATTCGCTGCAGAGACCCTCTTGAGAGGCTAAGTTGAGTCGAACGTTTCCTGGTTGATGTTTCTGGATCCTCCCGAATACTCTCCTGTACCACTTGAATGTTGTCAAACGTGTGGACAGTTCGTAGTCTGCCGGAACCAGGAAGGTTACTGCTACTTGTTGTCGAAAATTTGCAACCAGATGGTTTATTGTTGACTGAGAGTGTGCAACCCGCACATTAAATTGACGACGGTATGCACGCGGTCAACACAATGGACCGTTGATTTGAAAATTAAATTTCAACGATTTGGGCACGTTGTTCACTTGTGTATTGCTCCATTATAAATTGTCCAAGTCTTCTTTACAAAATACTGAAAAGAAAAGGAAAAAAACTAATAATGAAAAAGTTATAAGGAATTCACACCACTTCGGTCTTTCTGAGCCACCCTGTATATATTTTCTGAAAGCTTATAAATAGAGGAGTCAATTAAGCTCTGTCAGTCTGTTTGTGTGTAAGTTGAAATCAACTTTTTGAAGCCCCTCGCAATCGCCTGACCCGCGTGAAGTATTAAAATATTGGAATTATTTGGGAGTAGATCGGTACATAAACAACTGAGATATGAGCAAAAGAACCACCTGGTTTTTTTTCACAACAACAACATACATACAGTATTGTTCGAAACCTAAGCAAATTTTTCCCACTAAGTAATATTAGACTCATATCTTCTCTTTAAATAAATTTATAGAAAATATTTTTTTTATTTACTACTATACAATGTGTCTATAACCTAAAAAAACAACAAAAATTAAATTCCATTCTTTTGGAAGTTATAATAAAATAAAAACAAAATTAACTTAAAAATTCGCTGTTCAAAACCTAAGCAACTTTTAATATTTGGTATGATATCCTTTGTTTCTTACGACCTCAGCGCATTTTTTGGGCATAGATTCAATAAGATTTGATAGAATAGATGTTGGTATAGCTTCCCACTCTGATTTTAGACAGTTTATCAACTCCTGTTTATTTTTAAAGCGTCGAGTTCCAACTATCCGTTTTAAAATTTCAAAGAGGTTCTCTATGGGATTTAAGTCTGGCGATTGAGGTGGCCAATCCAAAACTTGAACCCCATTAGCTGATAACCAATCCTTGACCAACTTCGATGAGTGTTTGGCATTTCCTACTCAGCATAGTTAAGCATGTGAGTTGCTAAAATGTCTCTGTAAACAACACGGTCCATTTTTGTTTGAATTTCTACAAAGGGACCAACACCACTGGCCGAAAAACAAGTCCAAACCATCACATTGCCACCCCCATACTTTATTGTGGCTTTTGAGTATCGGGGATGTAGCCGCTTTTCTTTTGGTCTTCTCACGTGGCAACCTCCATCTGAATTTAGTAAGTTAAATTTAGATTCATCACTAAACAAAAAACAGTTCTCCATTTGGACATAGTCCACATATGGATTGGACATAGTCCACTATGTCCAATGAATCTAAATTTATCGATACTAAATTTTGAATTAACGTGCTACGAAGGAAAAATGAAAAAGATTGATAGTATACCGACGATCGTGAATTGAAGTGGTTTAATCTTTACTTGCCTTGAGTCATATACGAACTTATAAAATAAATATATCCTGACATAATTAAAGTAAAACGTTAATTTTTTTTATTTTATCTAACTTTAATGTCCGCGCTAGTGACACATACATACATACATGCTTACATACATACACACACACACACACACACACACACACACATACATACATACATACATACACACATACATACATTGAGGGGGAAAAAACAGTACATTTTTTTTATTTATAACATAACTTTTACTTCAATACATCACATTTTTATTTAAAAAAAGTTTTAAGAAACATAAAAACATGTAAAAACTATGAGAACATAACGGTGACTTAACTTTTAATTCAATACATCACATATGTTTTAAAAATAAGTAAAAAATAACATAAAACACATACATATACAAAACTATGAGAACGTAACAAAAAATATTGCATTTGTTTCAAAACGCAATACATATATAGATCGAGTCGAACTACAAATAGTATCTTAAGTTACTAACGTGGTCAAAAACACAAATTAAACGTAATTTTTCGATATTAATACATATTGATATTAGTTTGAATAAACGAATTACCAATGCTTTAACATTTTTGACTGTATTTCAGAACTATGCACTATAGTTTCAAACTTAATTTTTAAAATGATCTAATGTATTTCAAAAGTTATTAATTAAACTTAAAATCAATATTTAACAATATTTAAGAAAATAATATTTAGGCTCAACAAAAAGAAAACATTTCTTGATAAAGTCGACTATAATATTATTTTTAATAATTTTTTTGACGTTTATTTTAAAGACAATAACAATTTCGTTGAACAATAAAGTAAAGTCTACTTTAAAATTGATAATTTGTCAATTTCAATTGATATTTTTAAGGTTATATATATATATATATATAGTAATCCAAAAGTATTAATTAAATATTGTTTAAAAAAAAAAATTCTAAAAAAAATCAATTGAATTTTTAAAATGAATACATTTGATAATTTTTAAAATTCAATAAATAACACTGCTCTGCAAAAAATAATTTTTTGTCTTCCCATTTAATAAAACTATGTGGACTATAAGGATTTTGACGCGCTAAACTCAAATCTGTTGTCGGTTTTTTTCCATCAGATCGGGATTTTTTTTTATGGGCGTGACAAATTTTTCCCCCTAAATTAGTCAGGTACGGAGACTTATTTCCTCCTAACTTGAGAACCAGTCATCCGATTTTCAAAAATAAAACACTAAAAAATGTGTAACAAAATTGTACTTATTTTAGTGGAATAAGATTTTTCTCTATCTCTTAGAAATTAATGGAGAAAAAAATTTTTCGTGCAAAATTCGTAATATTTTTCAATTTAAAAATGAAATTAAAAAAAATATAAGACAAATATTCAACATTTAAAACTTTTTTCTGAGAGCTATTTATCTTGGAAAGAAAAAAAGCTATAAACCATAAAAATCGGTTAAAAAATGTGGATTTTTCTGTAAATTTACCGCAGGTACCCAATATTGACCAAATATGTGTAATGCAGCAAACAACGTCAGAGTGGGCGCACTAAAGCGCCTTGTAGCATCAATGAATGGCAACTTCTTACTTCTATCTATTTTCGTACAACAAAAACAAATACAAGCAAAAAAATTTGCCAGATTGTAATTTTGTAGCAACGCCTCGCTTAAAGCATCCACCCTGTCGTCACCCGTAGATAACTTCAAATTACAATAAAAAATTAAAATATTTACAGACTATTTTATTTAAAATAATACAAAATTTTTGTTAATTATTAAATTTTATTTAGGAAACATTATTAAAATTAAAAAGTCTTATGCTGTCCATTCTCTTTCTTGCACATCATTCAATTTCGTTCTAAAGACCTTGTCCTTCAAAATTTGTTGTATTTGTGGACCTACAAATATGCCTCCTTTTGCCTTAGCATCTCTGATTCTAGGAAATCCGCTCTTAGTGTATAGAAAGGCTTCACCATCCTTGTTCATTGCTTTGACAAAATTTTTTACTATGCCTACCTTTATATGAGGAGAAGAGTTTGTTCCTTTTGTTTTAAATTTAAAGGCTCTTCTGCTTTTCAAATTTTAACATTGTACTGTTTTTCTTTTGCGCAGCTATCCCATTTATATAAGAAGCAATAAAACTTAGTATATCCATTTAACATTCCTACGACTTTAAAATCTGCAGATTCCATGAGTAATGTGAATATATAATTTTTTGTAGTATCATCTTCATGCTACAATAGTTTTCTTTCATATTTCTTGCATACGCGAGTGGGACCAATGGAAATTTGTTGCCATTGTGAAGTAAAACGGCTTTCAAACTTGTCTTGGATGAATCAATAACAAGCCGCCAATCCTGATATTTATGACTGAAACACAGTTGTCGCAAAAGTCCATCAGCATTATCGCAAAATATCAAACCTTCCTCTTTGCTGAAATATATTAAAAAAGGTTGTTCTTTATTTCGAAAGTAAGAGACGTTAACGTCCGTTTGCATCAAACTCCATTCCTTTCATTGGGATGCAAGAAGCTCAGACTTGGTTTTTTTAAAGCCTTGATTTACAAACTAAGTTATTCATATCAGTTTAATTCGGAAAATAAGGTGTACTCGTTGGACTTCCAAATGAATGCGAAGAAACACCCATGCTGGCGTAAGTGGATTCAGTTGCTGCAGAAAGCCCATTTCTTCATCGTCTGTAGGAGCAATGGAGGTAAAAATTTACTTGTAAACTGGAAAACTGATCGCTTGACGCATGAAGTATTTGGATATGTAACTTTATTTTTTGGTTTTTTTCGTAAACCCACGTGTTTTAGTATGGCAAAAGTAGCAATCATTTTGATGATTTTGTGGTTCACTCCAAATCGCTGGCTTCATAAACGGCTTCATAAAGACTTATGACTTCCTTTTAGCCAACCTCTTAAAGACTTACCACAGCTACTACAACATATTTTCGGCAGCCAATTTTTGTCTCTATCATCGATAGGAAACCCAAAATAACGGCAATAAGCATCTTCAACCTTGAAGATATTGTCTACCGTTGAGAACTTAAAGTTAGATCGCCACATACGTAACAAAATAAATTTGGAGATTGTTACAAATCCTTGACATTTTGTAATATGAAAGCGTTTGTGGATTCTTTAATTGCTTTATTTCTTTACACAATAACAAAGTACACTATAAGATCTATTTACTGTTGCCGATTTTAACCGCACGATATTCAAATTAAAAGTGACTTACTTATTGCCCATTAGCTTCTATATATACAATAAATACCAGAATATACCCTAATGTTCTTAATTTGAAAACACAGGTAATTGAAAAATACTGTTATAAATATGAATTCCAAGAGCTATGTAAAATACCGTTGTACTTTAGTTCCATTACCTGCTCACCTAACGAAATGTTACATATATCATAAGTAAGGCTGGTTGCATTACAATATTGGGTATCTGCGGTAAATTGACAATAAATTCTACATTTTTTAACCGATTTTTATGGTTAATGGCTTCCTTTATTTCCAAGATAAGTAGCTCTCAGAAAAAAGTTTAAAATGTTGAATATTTGCCTTACATTTTTTAATTCAATTTTTAAATTGAAATATATTACGAATTTTGCAGGAAAAAATTTTGTTTCTCCATTAATTTCTAAATAACTCCAAAACGATAAGAGATAGAGAACAATTATATTCCACTGAAATAAATACAATTTTGTTAAACATTTTTTGGTGTTTTATTTTTGAAAATCGGATGACTGGTTCTCGTGTTAGGAGGAAATAAGTCTCCGTACCTGACTAATTTAGGGGGGAAAATTTGCCACGCCCTTAAAAAAGATCCCGATCTGATGGAAAAAAACCGACAACGGATTTGAGTTCAGCGCGTCAAAATCGATATAGTCCACATAATTTTATTAAATGGAGAATTTTTCTGCAGAGCAGTGTAATTATACAACACAAATATAGGTGGTATAGTTATATAAAAGAAAATAATTTATGCTTACAAAAAAAGTTAATTCAAAAATAAATTATAAATATTTATCCCTTTTTTGTACACATTTAACAATAACATTTTTTCCTGTTTCATTCTTCAAAAAATTATAAAATTTAATACATGTATGTATATCCAAAAACAGTACAAATATAAAAAAACAGTACATGTACTGTTTAAAACAGTACGAATGGCAACCCTACATGGTATACTGGTTAGAGTGAACGAGGCATCGAATCCCATTTGAGTCAAAAAAAAATTTTTATATATTATACCCTTCACCTGTGGTGCACAAGGGAATATATAGCTTTCTCATTCCGTTTGTAATTTCTACAATTTTCATTTCCGACCGCATAAAGTATATATTTTCTGAAAGCTTATGAATAGAGGAGTCGATTAAGCCCTGACCGCCTGTCCGTGTGTTGGTTGAAATCAACTATTAGAAGCAGCTTTTTGTTCTTCAGATCTGTGTATGGTATCAATCTTTTGGAAATATCCGGGAATAAATCGCTATTGAAATTCAGTACAATCGCCCCATAACCTTCTGCCTCTGTTTTTTTCCCCCTATTTTTGCCACCAAAATTAAAATAGAATAATTTATAGGTACCTTTGCTACTATTTGTAGATCTAAAATGCCTCTAGAGATAATCGTTAAAAATTTTGGATAAAGCATGCTCTAATAATTTTTTTTTTAATTTATTCCAAAAATTTACAAACTAAACCCAATTTTTTCAGCTTCTGAATAACCGAGAGAGTCAATATTGGTAACATCTGAAAGGACTTGCCTAGCGCAATATAACCACTAAAAAAATAATATTCATGTTGGCCGCCGCTACAAAATAGCGGACAATCTATATACATATATAAAAGAGTAACGTGACTGACTGACTGATTCATCATCGCACAGCCCAAACGCAAAGAGCTAGAGACATGAAATTTGGACAATCGGTTCCTCTTTCGATATATAGCTCCACTAAGAAGGGATTTTTGGAAATTCTTACTTTAAGGGGGTAAAAACGGGAAAATCGGTAATCTTATATCTGCTAAACTAAAACCGATACAAATAAAATTGAAAAAGAATTGTAATTTGCACAAAAAATAAGCTGGCAGGTGTCTGGCCTTTTTTTGAATTTTCAACCCCTAAGGGGAAAAAACGGGTAAAAACTGTAACTTGGTACTTTTTTGGTGCCCTATGTAACACATATAGATAGGAAAACAATTTAAACTGTTTTAAGTAATCCGCGAAGAAATGTTAATATGAATTCGGCACTTTTTTTAAAATTCGCATGTATAACAGGTAAATATTGTCCCGTTTTTTGGTAATTTTTTTAAAAGAAACTTTTTTAATACTATTCAATAGGACAAAATTTGATTATTATTGCCTAATAGATTATGGACAAATAATAAGGTGAAATTTTTGGAAACTTTTTTGGGGACAAAAAAGGTATCAAAAAGGGGAAAATTCCGTAAAATGTATGTAATTCCTAATTTGACGGCCAATTATCACAAAATTTATAATTGGGATTTCACCAGACATAAAAAATTATATAATTTAGTAAAAATTTAAACACATTCATAACAGGGTAGAAAGGGGAAAAATCGGGAAAAGAGTTTGGTACTTTTTAGAACATAATTACTTTATTTGCAAAAAAAAGGTAGATTTACTGATTTTAAATCATGTCTATTAAAATATTTTATTACATAGATATTTAAACATTTTAAACTTGGAACTTGGACCAAAAATGTACTTTATCGCATTTCTATGGTACTTTTTGTATTTTCTACGTTTATAAAGGTAGAATTGTAAAAATAGGACTATTGATACAAGGTGAGACTAAAAATGTTATGGGCGACCAAAAATGTACTTTATCGCATTTCTATGGTACTTTTTGTATTTTCTACGTTTATAAAGGTAGAATTGTAAAAAAGGACTATTGATACAAGGTAAGACTAAAAATGTTATGGACGACCAAAAAGGTACTTTTTTGAATTTTTGTGGTACTTTTGGTATTATCTACGTTTATGAAGGTAGGATTGTACAATCAAGGACTATTGATTTCAGGTGAGACTAAAAATCTTATAGACGACGAAAAAGGTACTTCTTGAATTTTAATGGTACTTTTTGTATTTTCAACGTTTGCGAAGCTAGAATTTCGAAAATAGTGACTATTGACACAAGGTAATACTAAAAATGTTATGGGTGACCAAAAAGGTACTTTTTTGAAATTTTATATGGTACTTTTTGTATTTTCTACGTTTATGAAGGTAGGATCTTACAATCAAGGACTTTTGATTCCAGGTGAAACTAAAAATGATATGGGCGACCAGAAAGGTACTTTTTTGAATTTTTATGGTACTTTTTGTATTTTCAACGTTTGCGAAGCTAGAATTTTAAAATTATTGTCTATTGATACAAGGTGAGACTGAAAATGTTATGGTCGACCAAAAAGGTACTTTCTTGAATTTTTGTGGTACTTTTGGTATTATCTACGTTTATGAAGGTAGGATTGTACAGTCAAGGACTATTGATTCCAAGTGAGACTAAAAATGTTATGGGCGACCAAAAAGGGACTTTTTTGAATTTGTATGGTACTTTTTGTATTTTCTACGTTTATGAAGGTAGGATTGTACAATCAAGGACTTTTGATTCCAGAGACTAAAAATGTTATGGGCGACCAAAAAGGTACTTTTTTGAATTTGTATGGTACTTTTTGTATTTTCAACGTTTGCGAAGCTAGAATTTTGAAATTAGTGGCTATTGATACAAGGTTAAATTGAAAATGTTATGGTCGACCAAAAAGATACTTTCTTGAATTTTTGTGGTACTTTTGGTATTATCTACGTTTATGAAGGTAGGATTGTACAGTCAAGGACTATTGATTCCAGGTGAGACTAAAAATGTTATGTTCGACCAAAAAGGTACTTTTTTAAATTTGTATGGTACTTTTTGTATTTTCAACGTTTGCGAACCTAGAATTTTGAAATTAGTGGCTATTGATACAAGGTTAAATTGAAAATGTTATGGGCGACGAAAAAGCTATGTTTTGAATTTTTATGGTACTTTTTGTATTTTCAACTTTTGCGAAGCTAGAATTTTGAAATTAGTGACTTGATACAGGGTGAGACTGAAAATGTCATGGGCGACCAAAAAAGTACTTTTTTGATTTTTATGATACTTTTGGTATTTTCTACGTATATGAAGGTGGGATTGTACAATCGAGGACTTATGATTCCAGGTGAAACTGAAAATGTTATGGGCGACCAAGATGGTACTTTTTTAAATTTTTATGGTACTTTTGGTATTTTCTACGTTTATGAAGGTAGGATCTTACAATCAAGGACTTTTGATTCCATGTGAAACTGAAAATGTTATGGGCGACCACAAAGGTACTTTTTTGAATTTTTATGGTACTTTTTGTATTTTTAACGTTTGCGAAGCAAGAATTTCGAAATTAGTGACTATTGATACAAGGTAAGACTAAATATGTTATGGGCGACCAAGAAGGTACTTTTCTGAATTTTAATGGGACTTTTTGTATTTCCTACGTTTATAAAGCTAAAATAGTGAAAGAAAGGATTGTTTATTCAATTTGAAAATGAAAATTATATTGGAGACACAAAAAAGCCTTTTCGCATTTTTATTGTACACTTTGTATTTTTACGTTTGTAAACATAGATTCTTAAAATTAGTGTTTTTTGATCCGAGGTCTAAATCCTAATATTATGGACGACCAAAATTACTTTTTCTCATTTTTTATATTTTGTATACATAGAATTATGAATAAAGTAATAATAAACCAAGTGGAAGTTTTAGTGAAGGCAAAAATTTTACTTTTATTATTTTTAGGGTAATTTTTACAAAATATGAATATTAATTTTTGAAACTCAGTAGCATTGATCTTGCTTTTAGTTAGGAAATATATGCCCGATATATCCTTACTCTACTCTTTATTTTTCTAAGTAAATTGAATCAGAGATACAAATTTTCATAAATTGAACCAAAAATATTTAATAATTATAAATAGAACTTGAGTATTCAATAAATAGTGAGAACTGCGCTAACAAAGTAGCGGGTTAAATGCTAGTAAATTTATATATGGATCGAATCTGGTATTTTAAAATGTAACTTCTTGAACCCCCTCAATATTGGTATCAAATGAAAGGGCTTGACCAGTAGAATACAGTAAATTATTAAAAAATTGAATAAATCCAAGATGGCGTGTAAAACAAAATGGTGGATCAATTTTTTTTAACCCCACCAATATGGGTATCAAATTAAAGGGCTTGATTAGTAGAATACAGTTAACTACGTAAAAAAGCAAAATCAAGAATGGCGTCGTAAAAAATAAGGAAAATGGCGTATAACAATTAATATAGGTTAAGCTACGATGTGGGATTACACCTATGTATGTACATGATGGTGAATGGTATTACGGATTCGGCACGCCCGAATATATCACTCTTACTTGTTTTATTTTTTTTTATATATTATTTGTATTTTTATTGTAATTTTGTATTATTTTTTTATATATTTAAACTCAGTTTATAATTTTACAATGGGATGTTTTTATATATGTATGTATGAATTTCATATGAGATAAATAGTGATACAAACAATTATTATTGCATGACTACACGTTGTGAAGGGTATATAAAATTCGGCACGGCCGAATATAGCACTTACTTGATATTTTACTTGTTCTGGCTACCAAATTCTGCTTTTTACCTTCCATCAAAAACAACATTTTATCACTTCTAATGCAGAAATACTTATGGTTTCATTGCAAGACTAAATTAACGAAAATATTTAAATAGCTAAGAGGAAGTTACACAAAGAAAGTGATAAATATTTTAGTATAAAGACATTACTTCATAGCGATTACTGTTTATAAAAAAATAATAAATTTTGTGCTATAAAAGTACATAAAATTGGTGGTGGGTATCAAAAATTCGGCACAGCCAAATATAGTGCTCTTACCTGTTTTTAAATAAAATGAGTATAAATTTGAATAGGTGACAGATAATCACAGCTTGGTATTGACGGAGGAATCTTTGGATTTGCTAACGCCTCAGGTCATGTACAACCACATTTTAAGATTGACCAAAGAGCGTGATAACATGTACTTAAAGTGGATTTCATCGGTATGTGCGGAGCGCGATATTTTAAATACATCGGCATGTGGTAAAAGTTCTTCAAACTTGTCATTATCTGCTTCAAGTGGTTTGGCGACAATGCCTATTTCATCTTCATCTAATTCTGAAAACAATCACATGGCAGTTGAATTAGCAGATTTAAAGTCTAAATTGAGAAAATTGCGTCAGGAACTGTAAGTTTAAAAAAAATAAAATATCAGTTGTAATGTAAATCAAACCACATCTTTATGTTTTTGCAGTGAAGAAAAGTCGGAGGGTCAATTGGAACTGCGCGAAGAATTGGAACATAAGAATGCCCAGTATGAGAAACTTCGTTTAGAAGTAAGTTTAAAAAAATGATTATGAAATCGTAGCTCGTTTTGAAAATGCTAATGTCGGCAAAAATATACTTTTTTCTATTATTCCTTCATTATCACAATTAAATTTATCTAAAAAAAAATAATTCTAAATAAATATACTTTTTTCTATTATTCCTTCATTTTCACAATTTGATTTATCTAAAATAAATAATTCTTAATAAATTCAAGGCTAAAGAAAATTTAAATATTAGCTTTAGAAACAACTGAAAATAATTTCCTTACAATATATTATGGTTTATATGTTTACGATTTTAGAGTCAAGAGTGGTATTCTGAAGCTAAACGTTCCTCAGCTTATCGAGATGAGGTGGATGTATTAAGAGAACGAGCAGAAAGAGCGGATCGCTTAGAAATAGAGTTACAAAAATTTAAAGAAAAATTGACTGATTCAGAGTTCTATAAGACACGTGTTGAGGAACTGCGTGAAGATAATCGTATGCTTTTAGAATCAAAGTAGGATTTACGTATTTAATTTTTATAAAATATAAACTGACTTTTTTTAAAAGGGAAATGTTGGAAGAGCAGTTGCAACGATGGCGTAAAAGATCGGAACATGTTATAACTTTAGAGTCGGAAATTATTCAATATAAGCAAAAATTAAATGATATGGCGCTAGAAAGAGATTTCGACCGTTCCAGGCTAGAAGAATTGATTGAAGAAAATACTCAACTCCAGTTAGTAGCTAAGAATCTCAATACCACTGTAGATATAAATAAGTCATTTTCGGATAATGACGATGATTGTAATTCAGGTGACAATAGTTTATCTGAACAACTGACAAATAATGCTCAGGTGAGAATTTATTTATTTACTTAATAAAAATAAAAGATATCCTGTCGTAAACTGTACATATGTCGCAATGTTCATTGTCTGGCCGCTTTATCAAATTTTTCTGATTTAATTTTAATTTTGTATTATATTTTACAGACACGTGCATTAAAACTTGAACTAGAAAATCGTCGGCTTAGCGCTGCACTTGAACAACTTAAAGAGTCTTCTTTCCATGAATCGACAAATAAAATATTAGAACTGGAAAAGGAAAAAAAGAAATTTAGCATAAAAATCGAACAAATGCAAGATAATATACAACGCCTTTTACAACAAAATTCCGAATTTGAAAATGTATTTAAAGGAGCCTTAGAGGAAAATAAAAAAATGCAAATTACTTTAGACCAACGTCAGAAGGCCTATGATAAGCAAAGTCAAGAACGTGAAGTGGAGCGAACGAAAATTTTAAATTTGGAAAAACATGTGGAAATAGTTAATAAAGAAAAGCAGCGTATACAAACACTTAACGAAAGTGTTCAACGACGCGCCGATGACTTAGAACGTATGGCCGATTCGCGATCAAAAGAGATTGAACAATATATAGAGAAAGTAAAAACTTATGAAACTACAAAAGAAACTGTGTATGAGCTGCAAGCCAAACTTAGTACATATGAACGTGAAAATGTCAGTCTTATAAGGGAAGTAGCTAAACTGAAAGAGAACATCGAAGATAAATCAGTGCAGTTAGATGCCCAATGTGCAAAAGTTGACAATCAAATTAAAGAAATGTTACGCTTGACTAAAGCGTTAGAAGAAGCCGAACACACACTTGCACGCCTTACTGATTTGGAAGTTCAAAATCAGGAACTTCAGTCTCAGCGAGAAATTGATTTGCAAACCATTGCTACTTTACGCAATGATTTGGTTACAGGTACTCTGGCCACGAATAAAGTAAGACACAATTTGGAAAAACTTGGCTTAAATGTAGATCCCACAGATGATAAATCCGAATTAAATGTGGAAACGGTAGTTGAAAAGCTGGTACGTAATCCGGAAACCTTTAAAACTGTGCGTGAAATAATGCTTGATGTTTCGAGAGAGCAATCGGAAAATGGTAATACAAAGTCAGATATATGTGTTCTATGTCATCGCAAGGAAGTGTTCACCGTTGAAAAGAACATAGAGCTTTTCTCATCATCTGAAATGTTTGAACTGGCAGAGTTAACAAAGCTTTCTGAGGCCAACACTCAATTAAGTGCTTTAAATGTTGCATTACAGTCTACTTACGACCAGTTGCAGGCTGAAAATGCTCGCTTTAAAGTGGATGTTGCGACGCTAGGTTCTCAGATAACTTCCTTAAATACCCAACATGTAGCTTTACAATTGGCCAACTCTCAATTGGCTGCTGATAAAGATTTTCTACTGAAAGAAAATGAACAACTCAAGCAAGATCATAAAAATATTTTACACGATCAGGTCACTTTGCAATGTTTGCATGATCAGCTATCTTCGGAATATGAATCACTAAACAAGAGTAAAGAGCAACTTAAGGTCGTGTTGAGGGACCTGCGTAATGAGTCTCGAGAACTGCGTGATCACATTGTTGTCCTTGAAACACAGGTTGATGATTTAAAGCGCCAAAACACTTCAATGAATTCATGTGCCGAAGATCTAGTTATTCTTCGTACAGAACATTCAAAACTTACCGACGATTTCCGTAATTTGTTCGCAACTAGTGAACGTTTTAAGAACGAATACAAAAATATTCAAGAACAGTATAAGATGATTCGTGCGGAAAATGATAAATTGAAATTACAAAGCAACGAATTGACGAGTGAGTTGAGCAATCGCAATGATCAGTTAAAGCTGTTGGAAATACAATATGCTAAATCAGCACAGCGTTGTGAGGTACATAGATATTTAATTTTTTTAATTACAAATGTAAGATGTTTTTAAATTTTTTTTATTTATAGATGCTAATGCATCAAAATGGAGATTTAGATACAGAACGTAAAACTTTAATGGAAAATGTTTCTCATTTGCTTAAGCAATACCATGAATTATTAACGTTGTCTTTAGAGGATAAAAAACATTTTCACGAAGAGGAGAAGAGTTATACAGAATGTGTTCACAGCTTAAATCGTCAGAAAGAAAAGTTAGAAGAAAAGATTATGGAACTCTTTAAAAAATCCGAAGCTGTTGCACCTAAAAAGTACAATTTTTATAACCTCTAAAATAATTATTATAATATTTACTAGGTTCACTCTGCTTATCTTTCAGAAAGCCATTTGCTAGTAATTTGGTAAGACGTGTAAAAAAGGCCAGTTCAGATTTGATGAATAAAGTTCCCAGCCGTGTAAGTTGTTATACATACATATGTATATACATGAATATTTAAATTTCTAAATATATACTTCTTGCGTATAACTAGAATCGTCGTTCTTGGATTGATGATTCACGTTTAACACAATCACAGTTCACGATTGGTTCCGAATCCGGTGGCAATGACTCTGACAATAGTACCGAAGAACCTCTTTCGATTAATTCGGAAAATCATTTGTTACAGCGTAACATATCAATACGTCAAAGTCTTCAACGGTATGTTTTTATTTTTGTCTATGTTTTTTACATGTTTATCTATTTATTTCACAAAATTAGAAAATGGAAAACAATTTATAAGATAAAAAATAAGGATTTACTTTAATCCTTTATGCATATAGTTATTAAACGGCATATTTATTTATAAGGTAATTAATTGCAGTTCGAAGACAATTTATTTTGTTTAATTTTCTTATTTCTGAAGTTTGATAAAGGGTCCGCCATCTGACGTTTTTTTTCAACTAGTGCTTATTTCGTGAATGGTAACACTTAGCTCATGTCTGATTTGACAGATAATTAGTTTTATCCTTCCGCTGAACGAATATGGTTGTGTATACGCTTGAACAACGCTGGGAAATATTGCGACATTACTTTGGCCGATTTTGCCAAAAAAATCATCTTTTCAGATGAAGCTCATTTTGATTTTGGCGAGTATGTAAACAAGCAAAATTGTCGCATTTGGGGCACAGAAAACCCGCACGCATACATTGAAAAGCCGATACACCCAAAACGAGTCAGTGTTTGGTGCGCATTTTGGTCCAGAGGCATAATTGGGCCATTTCTCTTCGAAAATGAGCAAGAAGTGGCCGTAGTCAATGGCGATCGTTATCGGGCCATGTAGAACGAACACAGCCGAAGCTAAATTTTTTTATATTGGTTATAAAAGTTATCTGGCGGACCCTTTAGTTTAAAATAAAGAAAAGTTTTTTTTTTTATTAATGAAGTTTGACAGCTGAAGTTAAAAATAGGCAAAGAAAAAAATCTGCTGACTAATAAAGAATTCCTAGTGAATTAATGGGCCAATTCAAAGTAAACTCTCATATTGTACTATGTCATATAATTCATATTAATATGGCTAGTGACTTTGAACACCTTTTGTTAAAAAATTATGTATTTAATACAAGAAAGAAGACAAAGAGATGACGCTGTTAAAAATTGTATGTATACAGGAAAGAAGAAAATAGAAAATATTCTCTCTGAGAGGTGAGAAGCGAAGAAATTCTCTCTGAGAGACAGTATGGTTAAAAGTATAACATAAACAATTTCTTATACATAGGAAACAAATGTGTAAAGTCATATTATTTTTTTTGTATGGAAATTACTAACAAAAATTTTAAGCATGCATAAAATAATATGAAATAGTACAAATACTACTGATATGCAACCACTTTGAATTGGCCCAATATGTCTTGATGCATACATATAAATACAGTGGGAAGAAAAACTAAATGCAAGTTTGCTATGTATTAAAAAATAAAGGTATTCACGTCACCTGTTTTAGTCTTGCCAAAATGCAAGGTTTTTGCCAACTATATATACAATTATATCGAACTAAATCGTGCAAAAGTAGGCACAACTTTTAACATATTTAATGTATTTAAATAACTATAAGACGTCATCAAATTTTCAGTATATTTTCATTAGTCACATTTGTTACGAAATTTGATTTCTGTCAGAATTGTACTTGAAAATTCTCAAGTCCCATGTATACGATATTTCGCTTTTTTCACAAAAAATACTGAGGTTTTTATATCACCTTCCTAGTCACCGTTTTAGTCTTGCAGGATTCCAAAAATGCATTTTTTTTTTCAAAATAACTACGTATAAAATAATTTCGTACTTAAAGGGCCAATTCAAAGTG
Organism: Phyto melanocephala; assembly: GCA_941918925.1. Taxonomy (NCBI): domain Eukaryota; kingdom Metazoa; phylum Arthropoda; class Insecta; order Diptera; family Rhinophoridae; genus Phyto; species Phyto melanocephala. The sequence goes on from OW799235.1 coordinate 59,594,084, forward strand.
GTTGCCTATTCGTCATATTTGTACTATTTCATAATATTTTATGCATGCATAAAATTTTTGTTAGTAATTTCCATACAAAAAAATAATATCACTTTACACATTTGTTTCCTATGTATAAGAAATTGTTTATGTTATACTTTTAACCATACTGTCTCTCAGAGAGAATTTCTTCGCTTCTCACCTCTCAGAGAGATTATTTTATATTTTCTTCTTTCCTGTATACATACAGTTTTTAACAGCGTCATCTCTTTGTCTTCTTTCTTGTATTTAATACATAATTTGTTAACAAAAGGTGTTCAAAGTCACTAGTCATATTAATATTAATTATATGACGTAGTACAATATGAGAGTCTACTTTGAATTGGCCCAATTTCATAGTGAATTAATGCTGAAAATTATGTGACGTCCACTTTGTTATCAAAGTAAAAACAAATCGCAGACATATACAACTTTTTGCTTCCTATAGTACCTGTATATATTTCATATTTTAATTTATTATTATTTAGTGATATCTTGGACCAATCAATTTCTCGTGGTGGTACTATGAGGAGTAGTTTGCAATCTCAAAAACGTACGGATTTAAATAATTCACGTAGAAATAGCGTGCACGGGTAATACTGTTTTTTATTATTATTATTTGTATTATTATTATTATTATTATTATTATTATTATTATTATTATTATTATTATTATTATTATTTAATACATAACGGAATTGGTTTTATTATTTATTTTATGGTGTTGGTGGAAATCATATATAAACTATAATCACCCTTATTCTGTTTGGCGACGGCAATACAAGTTTTTTATCGTCTGGTGTAAATACGTATTCTTGTTGGCAATATTGTCATTTATCAGTTGGTATTTTGTAAACAAATTTGATGTTGCCTTAAATTGCCGTTAATTTATCGTTTGTGATTTTGGTGTCGTCTTGTGTACAAACAAAAATTTAACAAGTAAGAGTGCTATATTCGGCAATGCCAAATCTTATATACCCTTCACAAAGTGTAGTCACGCAATAAAAATAGTTGTATCACCATTCATCTCATATATAAAAACATCCTATTGTATAATTATAAAGTTACGTATGTGTTAAAAAAAAAAATAAAAATAAAAAAACAATAAAAATAATATATAAAATAAAAAAAAAATTTTTTGGGCTCAGCTGGGGTTCAATGCCACGTTTACTCTAACCAGTATACCACGTTTGTATGTATGTATGTTGTTTTTGTGTTGAAAAAACGAGGTGGTCGTGGGTTTTTGTTCATATCTCAGTTGTTTATGTACCGATGTTTCTGATTTTCAATACCGATCTACTCCCGAATATTTCTGAAATTTTAATTTCTCACCGGAGTCCAGGCGATGTCGGGGGCTTCAAAAAGTTGATTTCAACATACACACGGACAGACTGACAGAGCTTAATCGACTCCCCTATTCATAAGCTTTCAGAAAATATATACTTTATGGTGTCGGAAATGAAAATTGTAGAAATTTTAAACGGAATGACAAACCGATATATGTATGTACACACTTTTTCACTGTGTAAAGGGTATAAAAATAATGAAGAAATTAAAAATACAAAATGTAATAGAAAAAAGTGCAAATAAAGTAAAAAATTTACAAAATAAAATAACAAATCTCAGCCAATTTGAAAAATTAGTGGAATAGTTGTTAAAAATTCCATCACTTGCTAGAGGTTTTTGCAGAGGAACTGTTCCTACTAATTTTAAAGGCATTTTGGTTTTAATTTATTTTAATATTTTTAATTTATTTTTGTTAGTTTAAGGCCCGTTTCTATAGCTATATAATCCTTAATTTAGTTTCATACATTTATGTGTATTCTAAATCTTTAAATAAATTTATTTTGATTTCAATTCAATACATCGTTTTATTTTTTTCACAAACTTTTTATTTTAATGCAACAATTTTACAAAAAGACTCAGATATTAAATATGTGTGATATATTTTATTAACATTATCGATAAACAGGCAACATCGCCATAAGACTTTTAGGGAATAAAAAATTAGAAGTGATGTTGTGTTAAAGTGATAATGCCTAAAAACCAACGACGATGTTGCCTTCGCCAAACAGAATAATGATGAATATTCAATTCTTAAGAATAATTAATTTTTAAGAATATTCAATAATTAAATTCATCTTATAAATGTCATTTATTTCATACTTACGCATACATTAGTCAGTAGGAAATGTTTATTCTTACATTTTAATGTGTATATAAATTTTGAAAGGATAGGCTGAACATGACAGACAAAACTTAAATTATAAACTAAACTAAGTTTAACAAGTAAGAGCACTATATTCGGCTGTGCCACCCACCACCAATTTTCGTTCTTTTATAGCTTGGGTTTTTTCCCGAAAATTTTTGTTTCCCGGGAATGCGAGATTTATTTTTTTTATTCCGGGAATCCGCCGCAAAACAAATATAAAGTTTTTAATTAATAAAAAACTTTTTATTAAAAACCATAAAATAGTTTATAGTGGAAAAAAAATTTAAAACTATAAAAATTAATACAGAAACTTAAAATTAAAATATAAATTGAGTAAAAATATTTTTTATTGAAAAGAATATTATTCTCTAGATACGAGATCAAATATGAGCACAAAAACAAAAATACAGGTACTTCAGCTATGAGATAAAAAAAAAATCTTAGAATTCAATTTTAATATAAACAAAATAAACATCTGCTTTCGAATCGTAGCCACCTTTTTTATTTCCTGGGATCGCAAAAAATAATCCCGGGAATTCGGGAAGATTTAATAACTGAAATTCCCGGGAAATAACCCAATTTACAGCACAAAATATATTTGTTTGTTATTAACAGCAATCGCTATGCAATAATCTCTTTATACTAAAATATGTATCACTTTCTTTGTATAACTTCGATATTGTAGTAAAATGTTTTCGTAAATTTAGCCTTTCAATGAAAGTGAGCTTTAAAGTAGGCGTGTTGAAGTTGTTTCTACTAATGAATGCAACTTAGATGTTTCAATATAGTCCTTTCTTATTCCAAAATCTTTATTCATAGAGAAATTATTATTTTCCGGCATAAAAATTACATTGACAAGAAGGATATCTGTAGCAAATTTCATCATCGTAGCTCTAATTTTGTCGGTTTTATGAGCTTTTAAATTTCATTAACAGTGGATTACGTAAAAAGTGGGCGTTATAGTAGGCGTGTCGAAATTATTTCCAAAATTATTTATTTTTATTATTCCAAAATCTTTATATAGAGAAATTATATGAATTTGAGGTAAAACGTTATATGGGAGGTGGGCGTAAAAGTGGGCGTGTCACATTTATTTTCAGTTGGAACAAAGCCATGCTTGCAAAATTTCAGAATCGTACATCCAATTTTGTTGATTTTATGACGTTTTTGTTTTTAAATATACCGAAAAATACACTGTGCGGCATAAATTTTTGTACATTTTAATCTGTAACTCCTTTCCTAATGCATTGATTTAGGCAATTTTCAGGGAGAAATATAGTTTTTACTCAGGAAATATATATTCGAAGTTTCATGACTCTACGTTAATGCGTTTGGACACAATTCCATTTTATTCGATGCACAGAGGAGTATTTGGCCATAAAAGCTGGCCAAAATTATTAAACGTGTTTTTTGAATTAAAAGTTCTAGTTTTTTGATAGTTTTAGGTGTAGTATGATATAAGAAATCTAGTTGCAGATTTTGAAAAAATTACACTGCGCAACAAAAGTACACTGCGCAAAAAAATTTTTTGTCTGCTAGAAATAAAAGTATGTGGACTATATTGATTTTGATGCCCTTAATTCAAATCTGTTTTCCGTTTTTCTCTAGTACGTAAGGATTTTCTGTTAAAGGCGTGGCATATTTCACCCCTAAATCGTTGGGTTGCCTACGATTTTAATAGCAGGAGGATCAGATGATGCACCGGAAAATTTTGCTTAAACTTACCAAACACATTTCCTTTCTATCTATTACTATTTCGGAGTTATTAAAAATGTAATGGCGAAAAAAAATTTTTCCTGCAAAATTCGTCAGATTTTTTGCTTTAAAAATGGCATAAAAAAAATTTAAGAACCAAAAATTTAAATTTTTAAGATTTTTTTCAAAAGCCACATTCCTAAGGAATAAAAGTCGGTATAAATAGTAAAACTCAATTAACAAATGTTGATTTTAAAGGTTTAAACTAATTCTTAACAGACTATATGTACATGCATACATATTATGATTTACGGTTTAATTAAAAAAAATTTTTTTTTGAAAATTGTAAGGGTCTTATATAACAGTATTTTTTTTTATGAAAAAAGGCTTTATTATATTTATTTTATATTATTTAATACTTAATATACGGAAAAGTTAAACTAATAAAAATTCCTTAATAATTATTAAGTCGTATTTATATCCTTATTAGCTGCATCATCGGTGTCAGGAAGAAGAAGTGTGATGGTTTCTGATAAAAAAGACTTTTTTAATTACCTATTCTCTTTGCGTACTGTAGCTTATGAAAGGGTCACTGCTCAGAAATAACCTATTCAAGACATCTCGATTTGTATCGATTCTGCTGAATTTCCTCGAATAATTCGTACGATATAATCGTAAGTGCTTATTTCTGGCCTCGGCAGCTTCTTCTGAAAATTGGAAGGCAGCCTGATACCTGGCTGCCCATGTAATTTTTAGGTATCTATATTTTTTTTTTGTAAACTTATTTTTGTGATTAATGCTTTTAATAATTAGTGTTATTAGGTACGTATATTTATTTTTTAACATATTGGGCCAATTCAAAGTAGACTCTCATATTGTACTATGTCATATAATTCATATTAATATGACTAGTGACTTTGAACACCTTTTGTTAACAAATTATGTATTTAATACAAGAAAGAAGACAAAGAGATGACGCTGTTAAAAATTGTATGTATACAGGAAAGAAGAAAATAGAAAATATTATCTCTGAGAGGTGAGTAGCGAAGAAATTCTCTCTGAGAGACAGTATGGTTAAAAGTATAACATAAACAATTTCTTATACATAGGAAACAAATGTGTAAAGTCTTATTATTTTTTTGTATGGAAATTACTAACAAAAATTTTATGCGTGCATAAAATAATATGAAATAGTACAAATAGTACTGATATGCAACCACTTTGAATTGGCCCATAATGTTTTGTAGAGCAGGTATATATAATATATTTTATTGGGATGTGTGGGACATTCCCTTATATCATCGATAATAAATAATTTTTCAAATTTATAATTATAGGCAGGTATTAACATTGTGAAGTGTTAAAAGCAATGTGAATAACAGTTGAAATCAATAATTCAAAATACATATAAATGTATAAGAAAAAGTGCCTGTTGAGCAAAAATAGAAGAAATGTGAAAATTTAAAAAAATCGTCAAAAATAATGGCGCAAACTTGCGCAAACTTGCGCAAACTTTTTTTTTGTTTCTAAAATTAGAGATTCCAAATTTTATTGTGGTATCAAACATAAGTCGTAGAGATGCTAACCTCACTTTCAAAAATCTCTTATTTTTCTTTTTTTGCAAAAAAAGTGTATAATTTTTATACCCTTCACCTGTGGTGCACAAGGGTATACATATATAGCTTTGTCCGACCCCATAAGGTATATATTTTCTGAAAGCTTATGAGTAGAGGAGTCGATTAAGCCCTGACCGTCTGTCCGTGTGTTGGTTGAAATCAACTTTTAGAAGCAACTATATGTTCCTCAGATCTGTATATGGTATCAATCTCTTGGAAATATCCAGGAATGAATCGCTATTGAAATTCAGCACATTCGCCCCATAACTTTCTGAGATATGAGCAAAAAACCACGACCACCTCGTTTTTTTCACAATTACAACAACAACCTACATACATATTGGTTAAAGTAAACGTGGCATCGGATTCCAGCTGAGCCAAAAAAATTTGTTTTATTTTATTTAATACTAGCCAAACCCGGCGCGCGTTGCTACGCCCCTTAATGAATCGAAATGCATTCTGAATTTTAATTGAATATCAAGTGCAAAAACCTCAAAATTATAATTTTTTTATGGGCGTGGCATTGCCCACTTTTCTAGTCACGAAATTGTAAAGTCATAACAGCTCAATATGTGTGCAAAGTTTCAGAAGAATCGGACCAGTGCAAGTACCTCAAAATTATACATTTTTTTATAGGCGTGGCACTGCCCACTTTTCTAATCACGAAATTGTAAAGTCATAACAGCTCAATGTGTGTGCAAAGTTTCAGAATAATCGGTCAAGTGCAAGTACATCAAAATTATACATTTTTTTTATAGGCGTGGCACTGCCCACTTTTCTAATCACAAAATTATTTAGTCATGACAGCTCAATATGTGTGCAAAGTTTCAGAAAAATCGGTCTGGTGCAAGTACCTCAAAATTGTACCCTTTTTTTATGGGCGTGGCCCCGCCCACTTTTTTAATCACAAAATTATAAAGTCACGACAGCTTAATATGTGTGCAAAGTTTCAGAAAAATCGGTCCAGTGCAAGTACCTCAAAATTAAAATTTTTTTAGGGGCGTGGCCCCGCCCACTTTTCTTATCACGAAATTATTTAGTCATGACAGCTCGATATGTGTGCAAAGTTTCAGAAAAATCGGTCAAGTGCAAGTAGCTAAAACTGATAACTAATTTTTTATGGGCGTGGCCCCGCCCACTTTTTTTCATCCATAAACACTCCCCGGTATGTGTACAACAACTTACCAAAGTTTGAGCCCGATCGATTTTGCAGTTTCAGAGTCTATAGCTAACACACACACACACACACACAGAGTTTTTCGAGCTATCGGCGATAGAAAACCATGACGAAAAGGCGAAAGAGGTCATCAGAAGCTCAAAATCCTCTCAAACCTCGCCATGGTTAAGGAGAAAAGAGCCCAAGAGGAAACCAGAGGGGAAACCGGAGGGAGCACCAAAGGAACCTATGGCAAAGAAAGTCTACGAAGGCAAGAAATGCGAGGAAGCAAAACCGGAGGAAACCGCCAATATACAGGAGAATGATGGTTGGAAAGTGGTAAAGTCTAAGGCGAAGACAAAGAAGTCAAACGGGAATCGCAATAGGGTAAGGACAAAACCCGACGCGATTGTAATAGAGGCTGTAGGGAATAGTTCCTACGCCGACATCCTGCGTAAAGTGAAGGCCGATCCGAGTCTCAACGAACTAGGTCAGGCAGTATCCAGGATTAGGAGAACCAATAATGGTAACCTATTACTCCAACTGCGAAATACGGGCGAGCGGACAGACGAGTATAAGGAGGCGATCGGTCAGAGTTTAAATGGCCAGGCGTCTGTAAGGAGTCTGAAACCGAGAAAAGTTATAGAGATCAGAGATATCGATGAAGTAACGACGAAGGAGGAGGTAGTTAGGACAATTAGGGCGCAACTAAAGCTAAGAGACTCTGACCCGGTAGAGATGCTTAGACTTAGAAGTGCATACGGTGGAACACAGATCGCCAAAATTAGTTTGCCAGTAGACAGAGCCGAAATGCTTCTGAAAATGGGGAAAGTCGCTACAAATTGGGCAATATGGCGTATAAGGGAGGAAAAGAGCCTCCTAAAATGTTTTAGATGCCTCGAATTCGGGCATTTGGCGGTCAAGTGCGAAAATGCTTTGGATAGATCGAAGATGTGCAGGAGATGCGGTAAGGAAGGGCACATGGCTAAGACATGTGAGGAAAATCCCGTATGCATGTTCTGCAAGAACAATAATACAGGCGACTCAGCCCACATTGCTGGAAGCAGTAGATGTCCGGTATTCAGGAGAGCTCTCGAAACTAGGAAATAAATATGGAGCTAAGGATCATGCAGATAAACCTCAACCATTGCGAATTGGCAAACGACCTACTGTCACAATCAGTAAGAGAAAAGCAAATAGATGTTGCGATAATAAGCGAGCCATATGGAGTAAGAAGTAGCAATGTTTGGACAAGCGACCAAAGTTCGAAAGCTGCAATATGGGCATGTGGCAAACATGCCTTTCAGAACATTGGAGATAAAAGAAAAGGCTTTACTCGAGCAAGGATAAAGGGCATATTCTTCTACAGCTGTTATGCTCCACCGAGTTGGTCCCATGAAGAATATGAATCTATGTTGCAGGAACTTGTGAATGATGCAGTTGGGAAGTCCCCACTTGTAATAGCTGGTGACTTCAATGCATGGGCGACGGAATGGGGCAGCCAATCGACAAACAGAAGAGGACGGAGCCTCCTGGAGGCATTTGCACCCCTGGATGTAGACGTGGCTAACAATGGAAGGAGCCAGACCTTCAGGAAAGCCGGTCGGAGCTCTATTATCGACATTACGTTTGTCAGCAGCTCGCTAACTCCAAGGACGAAGTGGTGGGTTAGCGAAGATTTCACTTACAGTGATCACCAGGCGGTAATGTTCGTAATCTCAGGATGCAGTGGCCGTGGGCGACATACTAAGCCTACAACGGGTCCAAAGTGGAAGGATTCACGTTTCGACGTGGAAACATTCAAGGATTCAATAATGAACGAGGAGATCGAGGAAGGTCCAGTGCAGATAGCGTCAGTGCAACTATGCCGGTTAATAGAAAGAGCTTGCGATGCGTCAATGTCACAACGTAAGCCGAACAGATTTGGTTCTCCATGCTATTGGTGGAATGAGGAGATACGAAGCCTCAGATTGGAATGCCTTAGATCGAGGCGCAAGGCACAGCGATCAAGAGGGAAAAGCTACCACACTCAGAGGATTGAGGAATTCAGGGAACTTAGGAAGAAACTCAAAACTGCAATTAAGAAGAGCAAAGGAGAAAGCTTCAAGCTCCTCTGCGAGGAGGCAGATGCAAACCCTTGGGGTACGGCATATAAGGTGGTAATGAAGAAGCTTAAATGCCAAGCGGCTCCCCAGATAACATGCCCAACACTCCTACTGGGCATTGTATCGCACCTGTTTCCACAGCGGGAGAACAATTGGGTATACGTCGACAGCAGATTCACGGACTGCAATATTCCCCCTGTCACGGAGGAAGAGATTCTCAAGATAGGTAGGGAAATTGGGGATAACCGGGCACCTGGCCCGGACGGAGTTCCCAACAAAGCCATTAAAGCCGCAATACAGCGACGACCGTGCTTGTTTAGGAGAATTATGCAAAGTTGCCTTAGTGAGGGTATTTTCCCGGACCAATGGAAGAGACAGAGACTAGTTTTGCTTCCGAAAGGGAACAAACCAGCTGGCGACCCTTCATCTTATCGCCCTATCTGCCTTCTTGATACACTGGGCAAAGCACTGGAAAAGGTGATCTACAACAGACTCATGGACATCGTCGAGAGAGAGAATGGACTCTCCGAGACACAATTCGGATTCAGAAAATCACGCTCCACGATTGACGCCATAAAAAGGGTAGTAGATACAGCTGCGGGCGCAATAGCAGGAGAACGTTGGAGATGGGGGACAAAAGAATACTGTGGTGTTGTCACGCTTGACATTAGAAACGCGTTTAACTCTGCCAGTTGGGATTTCATAATGGCAGCTCTAGAGAGACTGAACACACCGAAGTACCTGATTAGAATAGTGAATAGTTACTTTTCGAATAGGAAACTGATCTACGCAACGGACGATGGGCCACGGATGTATGATGTTAGTTCAGGTGTTCCACAGGGATCGGTTCTTGGTCCACTACTATGGAATATCATGTATGACGGAGTTCTTAGAACACAACTACCGAGCTCGACAAGGATAATCGGGTTCGCGGATGACATAGTGATTGTCAGTGTAGCGAAACATATTGTGGAATTAGAATCGGCTATAAACGATGCAATTGTGAGGATCCAGAGATGGCTAGATTCGGCGAATCTCAACCTGGCAGAACAGAAGACTGAAGCAGTACTTATTACAAGTAGGAAAAAAGTGAAATTTATGAAGGTGAAGGTGGGAAACCAGGAGATATGTTCTAAACCGGCAATCAAATATCTTGGGGTCATGATAGATAACAGACTTAAATTTGGGCCTCATATTGAATACGCGTGCGCGAAGGCCGCAATGATTCAAAGGAGTATTGCTAGAATACTACCTAATATTGGAGGACCAAAGGGTCCAAGAAGGAGGCTTTTGGCTACGGTTACCAATTCCACATTGCTTTACGCAGCCCCTGTTTGGGCACAGGCTCTGAAGATAAAGGAGTATAGAAGAAAAATGTCCTCGGTTCATAGAGTATGCGCGCTCAGGACAATAAGTGCCTTTAAGACGGTATCGGACGACGCGGCTTGTGTCATAGCGGCAATGATTCCAATAGACATACTGGCCGCGGAGATCCAGAGAATCTACAATAGGCGAACGACAGGCCAGGCAGTAATAAATTTAGCTGCAGTTAAGAGAGAGGAAAGATCGTTTTCAATCAGAGAATGGCAGAGAAGGTGGGATACATCGACTAAAGGGCGATGGACATATAAACTCATCCCTAATATTGCGGTATGGATGGATAGGAAGGCTGGGGATGTGAACTTCTACTTGACACAGTATATGACAAACCATGGCGCTTTTAGGCAATATCTGCACAGGGTTGGCCATGAAAATTCCCAAACCTGCCCAGAATGCCCAGAAGAGGCAGAAAATGCGGAACATGTCGTATTCCGATGCCCTAGATACATGGGGTGGACTTCGGGTATGACGAATCTATCGGAGTTTCTTCGGCATATGTGTCAGGACGTGGAAAACTGGGAGGTCTTTAGTGGAGTGTGCTCCCGGATAATTAAGGACCTAAGAAGGCTGGAAAGGGCTAGACGGTCCGACGAGGAGGAGGCGTAAATGCCAACGGCCCCCGCGAAGTAATACCTAGCGGCAGTCCCGTGGGGATGTCCGTTGATGATCGAGGGGGTGTGGTTTAGTACGTAGGCGCTACGGCGAATCGTACATGCTTGTGGCACGGGCCACTAGTATCTATGAAGGTTCCACACCACCGGCTCGAAAGCAAAAAAAAAAAAAAAAAAAAACACACAGAGTTTTACTTTTATATATATAGATATTATTTATATTTTATTATTTTTTTTTATATATTTTTTTAAATTTTTTTTTAATTTTTTTTAAGTTTTTTTGTATAGTTTTTTATTATTATTTTTTTTTTTTAATATATTTTTTTTTTTTTTGGTATGCTTTTTACATGTACATACATATGTACATACATACGTATTTGATATGAGATGAATGGTGATACAAACAATTGTTATTGCATGACTACACGTTGTGACTAACTTGTTTTTTTTAGCTTTTACACGAATTGTTTCAACATGAATATTCAACATATTTGAAATTTTCTTTCTTTTTTAAATAACTTTTGATCAAACCTTTCAGCGAAAAAAAAAATTGTTAAACCTTTATTCGTTTGGCCACAAAAAAATAATAATAATCATCCAGAAGCCGAAAAAAACATTTAAAACTCATATAATTTTCTTCACTTTCCTGACTTTAGCAGGGTCTCAGAGCTACAAATCGCAACTAAAAGTTTTCAAAATGTACAAGATAATGTAAAATATTGTTGTCTGTCGAGCTGCGTACTTAGTTCTTAAAATTAAGTTTTGCCTTTTTGGCCAGCTTTTCAGGTCAAATACTCCTGTGCGATGTTAGAAGGACACGGTTTTTTCGACATACTCTTGCTTTACGAACTATAAATCTCTTCCTAATATTTAGCCCATTTTCAATACCAAACAAACCTTGTGTATAAGAAAGATTCTGGCAAAATTTGAGCCCCCTAGCTTTTTCGGTGCGACCTTTATCGTGCTTTCAACAGACAGACGGACATAGCGAGATCGTCATAAAATCAAACTCCGATTCAGAATATATATACTTTATGGGGTCTAAAATGGATATTTCGATGTGTTACAAACGGAATGACAAAATGAATATACCCCCACCATTATTTTTTGGTGGCGGGTATAAAAACCTAATACACGTTAAATGCTTTTAATTAATACGGTTTGGAACGGACCCCAATTATTATGTCTCCGTGAAAAATTTCAGTATATGCACAACTAACCATACCATTTTTCTTTTAAATAGAAAAACAAGTCGGAGCACTATATTCGGCTGTGCGAATTTTTTATACTCACCACCAATTTTATGTACTCTTGTAGCACAAACTTTATTATTTTGTGACTAACAGTAATCGTTATGGAATAATGAAATATGTATCACTTTCTTTGTATAACGTCGATATGCTATAAAAATATTTTCGTAAATTTAGTCTTCCAATGAAAGTGGCGTTAAAGTAACGTGTCAATATAGTTTCTGCTAATATATAAAAAACTTTGTCCAAGAAGAAATTATATGAATTTAAGATAAAGCGTTATATGGGAGGTAGGCGTAAAAGTGGGTGTGTAACATTTATTTTCCGTTAGTACAAAGCCTTTTACCAAAGACTTTATACTATAATTCAGTATACACTCAGGTCTCGTTTTATGCGATAGATGCGTACCTAAAAAAAATCGCATAAATTGAATTCGCATAAAACGATGCTCTAGCTTCATATAAAAACTAATGAATCGTTCCAAAATTCTGTAAAACCACATAAATTGAAATTTTAATTAAAAAATCAAAACAAAATCGCATAAAAAATCAACAAAAAATATTTATTTCATTTACTTAAACAATAAAAACAAAACACACAGGAAAAAATAAACAAAAATATAATATTAATTCATTAATTACTGAAAAAACAGAAAATGATTCAAAAATAAGCTGAAACGTTTTGTTAAGAAAATTCTGTTAATATGTATGATTAATCTGAATCACTGAATAATTGTCTGCATCGTTTTGGAATTGGTTCAACGTCATTTTCATCATTAGGTAAAATATCATTTTCATGACTAGAATTTAACTCGTGAATAGGGGACGAGATCAAAGAATTTTTAGGAGTTTTAATTGTTTCTTTTCTTGCAAAATAGTTTGTCATCAAACTTTTGAATTTTGATGTTGCTTATGCAACCCTTGATATCCGGAAAACAGATCAGTCAGTCCGCGTTGAATATTCAATGCTCTTTCCATATCTGGATCCATATTAAGAATTTGATTTTGTAAAGCATTAACTGTGCTGAGGATATCACCAATTTTTTTTCTCAGTTTCAATAATTAAACTTATAACATCGTTATCGGTTACTGGTTCTTCAGCTAAAAGTTCTCCTAAATCATCATGGTTTAACGAGTCAAATCCTTCTCCTCCAATTTGATGAGCTAAATCTATAATTTCATTAGTCAGTGTCGATATTTCCTCCCCAGTACTTCTAGCAACACAATCTGGCCATGTAGTTTTCCAGCATGCATTTAATGTTTGTGGTCGCAGTTTAGAGATCGCTGATGCTGCCAGAATAATGCAATCCAAAATTGTAAATTTTTTCCAAACTTCATTTAACGTAAGTGCTTCATTTTCAAGTTTGTTTAAAATGAATTGATAAGTGCTTTTTATGTAGTATTTTTTAAAAGTGGAAATTATTCCTTGATCTAAAGGCTGAAGAAGGCTAGTTGTGTTGGGTGGAAAAAATTCGACTTTAATGTTTGGATGTTCCAAATGAGGATGGCCGGGTGCACTGTCTACAATCAGCAAAACATTAAATTCTAGACCTTTTTTGTTCATATATGATTCAACTTCTGGTTCAAAGCAATTTTGAAACCATTCAGTAAACACTGAAGTTGTCACCCATGCTTTAGAATTTGCCATCCAATGATCTGGCAAACTAGTCAAACCCTTACCTTTAAGAGCTCGTGGCTTTAAAAACCTATTTACTACTAGCGGCTTTAACATTTTATCTCCTGAAGCATTACTGCATAGTATAAACGTTAATCTTTCCTCATCTGGGCAATATCCTCCGTCTTCAATAACTTTTTTAATTTTGTCTGGGTAAGCTGCGCAAATGCTCTCATTTGCCGAAGCTGCCTCACCTCTAATTTAAATGTTATGGAGGTATTTCTTTTAATAAATCTTGTCATCCATCCTTTACTTGCTGTAAAATCCTTTGGCCTAGAAATTGACGGTTCAGAATCTTTAATTGTCTCATAAAATTTTAAAGCTTTTTCTGCGATCATGTATCCGCTGACAGGAATTTTTTTTTTGTTAAGTCTTCAATCCATATAACTTGAGCTTTTTCCACTTTTTCAATTAACGTGTCTCTAGAGTAAGAAGAATATTTAGTGCTTAGTTTTGTGCCTGAAATTACAGATTTTCTTATTGAAATCTCATTTTTTTTAATAGCTCGAATTGTTGATTCCCCTAGTTTATATTCCTTTCCAAGTGCGGTATATTTTGCTCCTTTTGAAATGCGATCTAAAATTTCAATTTTTGTTTCCAGGGATATCGTTTGTCTCGTTTTTTTATTTTTTTCCATTGTTATACATATTCTAAACGATAAAAAACATTCAGCAAATAAAAGCCACCCAAATTTATGATTTTTTCACTTACTTTTTCCCAAAGGTTTAACACTGATTAATTTAATTTAAATGTTAAAGCACTCGAATCACTCACTCACTGCACCGTAAGTAAACAAATGAACAAGCTAATAAAAAGGGCAATGACCACTACACACATGCGTATCTTCTATGCACAGAAAAAACAATGCACCAAAAAAACATCAGCTATTAAAAAGGGAAATCCCCAGTCTGTTCTTTCAATACCCTGTAGGAAATGTCACTAGTGAATCAGTACTGATTCACTATTGACACTGTCACCAGTACTACTGACTTATTATACCCCCGACAATGCTTTTTTACTATAGACATTTACCATGTGCGTGTCATTGGAAATCTACTACTGACACTGGTACTACTGAGTAGGTAATTTTTTTGGGACCATGTGTAGACATTGTCACCATAGATTCACTAGTTCATTTTAGTAATTCTAGTCTACACTTTTGGAACTTTTATGGTGTAAACGTCGTTAATGAAACTTTTGTTAAAATATAATGTTTTATTAAAAAAATTAAGGAATTCATTAAATATCAAATATTAAAAGTAAATTAGGTACATTTCATTTAATTAGAGCTCTTATTTATTGTGTATAAATTTTTTTTCTCATCAAAGAAAATTAAAAAAATGTAGACACTTTGTTGACAATGTCGCCAAGAAGTCACCACAATAGTCGACAAAACTGGTGACTTGCAGACACTTGCCCCCAGGTTTCCATCAGGGTAGTTACACATAACACTCATACATACGTATCGCCTATGCATAGAAAAAACACAAAATGAAATAAACTATAACGATTAGTGATGCAAACATGGTTAAATTTAAAAATGGTAAAAAGCTACAAAAAAAACATCAAAATTTTCAAAATCTGTTAAAATTCTAAAAAAAAATTGTTCATTTGAAAACCGCATAAATTTGAATCCGCATAAAAAGAATCCGCATAAAACGAGACCTGAGTGTATTTGAAATAAACGAAAATGTTGCGCTGTTAATGATGAGGAGGGAAGAGGAAGTATCAGAAGAAGCAAAGACTTCATTCTCACATATTGAGAGAATTAAAAACAGCAATTTAAATAACAACATACATACATACATACGTACATACATACATACGTATACATACGTATACATACATACGTACATACATATGTATGTAAATACATATGTAGATGGTACATGTTCTGTGAATTGTTATTGACAAATTTATTTGTTTTTTACTAGCTTGAGTGTTTGTGTGTGTTTTCCACGTTGAAATCAATTGCAAGTAAAAACAAGTAAGAGCACTATATTCGGCTGTGCCGAATCTTTTATACCCACCACCAATTTTGTGTACATTTAAAGCACATTATTTATTATTTTGTTAATCGCTATGGAATAATCTCTTTATAATAAAATATGTATCACTTTCTCTGTAGAGGGTGGTTAAATTTTAAGGGCCCATGTTGAAGGTGAACTACACCTAGACGTCAAATTTGTTTTCTGCATTTCATTTGACATTTCTCAATCTCAGACTACCACAATTTGAACAGTGGAAAGATACGCAAATGAGCAACGCGTTATAGTTATTCAGGTTTTTTATGAAAATGGGCGTTCAAATCCAAATGCATTTTGTGCACTAAGAGATTCTTTTGGTCATCATCATCGTTCAAATTCGTCCACAATTGCTAGAATTTTAAACAATATTTAAATTTCATCAAAACAGATCTGTATAAAATGTTAGAACATCTGTGAATGCCTTCTTAGTTCGTTGAATGGAAACCATAGCTGTTTTTTGCGATAGTCTGGCAAAAGAGCAGTCAACCTCGACTCATTATCGTGCCTAACAATTGAGCACCAATATTGTCATTGAAAATTCGGACCATCGGTTGAAGGTGTGGCGCCGTGGTTAGGGGTTGGGTGCCATTTGGCCGATATTTTGTTCCATACATAATTGAATCATACAAATATTATCATTATAAAAACAAATGATAAATTTAGTCTTTCAATTAAAGTGGGCGTTAAAGTAGGCGTGTCAATAAAGTTTATGCTAATAAATACAACTAAGATATTTCAATATAGTCCTTAATTCTTCCAAAAACTTTGTCAATAGAGAAATTACATGAATTTAAGATAAGCCGTTATATGAGAGGTAGGCGTTAAAGTGGGCGTGTCACCTAAACTTTTTGGCACAACAATTACATTGGTTAGAAGGATTTATGTAGCAAATTTTATCATCATACCTCTAATTTTGTCGGTTTTATGAGCTTTTAAATTTCACTAGCGGTGGATAAGTGGGCGTTATAGTAGGCGTGTCAAAGTTATTTCAGCTAATGAATGCAACTTAGATATTTCAAAATAGTACTTTATTATTCCAAAATCTTTATTCATAGAGAAATTGTATGAATTTTGGGTAAAACGTTATATAGGAGGAGGGCGTAAAAGTGGGCGTGTCACATTGATTTTCCGTCACAACAAAGCCTTTCACCAAAAAACAAAGTCTGCTAAATTTTAGAATCGTACATATAATTTTGTCAGTTTTATTAGGTTTTATATTTTAAATATACTGAAAAATACACTGCGCGGTATAAATTTTCGTAAATTTTGATCTATAACACCTTTCCTAATGCATAGATTTAAGAAATTTTTGGAAACAATTATTGTTTTGACTCGAGAAATATATATTCGAAGTATCATGACTGTATGTTAATGCGTTTGGACACAATTGCATTTTATTCGATGTTCGAAGGACACGGTTTTTTCGACCTACTCTTGCATTACGCGCTATAACTCTCTTCCTAATATTCCGATTTAGCCCATTTTCAACTCCAAACAAACCTTGTCTATAAGAAAGATTCTGGCAAAATTTGAGCCCTCTAGCTTTTTCGGTGCGACCTCTATCGTGCTTTTTACTTACAATATTTTGCATGAAATCCAATTAATTGAAAGACATATACTTATTGTATGGTATTTATGATGTTTTTTATTACGATGATACATATCTACCAGTGTTTCAAAATTTTTAAATTTTCAGCAATCAATTTTTGTACTTATAAGTCTCCCAAGAGCAATGCTTTCTAAGTAATATAAGTACAAGCAAATCAAGTATTTCCACTCAATGTTTGTGACATACATTTTTCTCGTCTAACCAAAACGAATATTTTTATACCTGCCACCAAAAAAATGGTGGGGGTATATTAATTTTGTCATTCCGTTTGTAACACATCGAAATATCCATTTTAGACCCCATAAAGTATATATATTCTGAATCAGGGTTTGCTTTTATGACGATCTAGCACGATAGAGGTCGCACCGAAAAAGCTAGGGGGCTAATAATTTTGCCAGAGTCTTTCTAATAGACAAGGTTTGTTTGGTATTGAAAATGGACTAAATCGGAATATTAGGAAGTGAGTTATAGCTCGTAATGCAAGAGTCGAAAAAACCGTGTCCTTCGAACATCGAATAAAATGGAATTGTGTCCAAACGCATTAACGTACAGTCATGAAACTTCGAATATATATTTATCGAGTCAAAACAATATCTCTCCCCAAAAATTGCTTACATCTATGCATTACGAAAGGAGTTTATTTATTTATTTAAATTTAAGTCTATGGAATATTTCCTTACAGACTATATTATAAAATAAGTTAATCAAGAAAAAAATACATTAAAAATTTTAAAATCAATTATAAAAAATTAATTATTTAAATAAAAAATAGCATTTTGTTTAATAATATTAATACTTAAAGAAAAGTCTATAAAATTATACATTTCATTAAAACAACAGCATAATCTTCTAAACGGGTCCGACATAGCAAAGTTAGTACGAAATGTTTTGACATAAAGTGGGATAAAAGATCGCAATGAACGTTGAGGAACATTAAAAGTTAAGTTACTTAGCAGAAAATCAGAGCTGACGTCACCATTAATAAGATTAACCATAAAAGAAATATTTAGCATGATTCTCCGGCTTTTTAAAGTTGGTAGGTTAACCTCAGCTAATCTTATTGAGTATGATGGAAGGTCCACATAACCTCTATAGGCATTTCTTAAACAGAAAACAAGAAATTGTTTTTGAATACACTCTATACGTTCACAATGTACATTATATAATGGGTCCCATATAATCGAACCATATTCTAAAATTGGTCTCACGAGCGACGTATATAGCCGTTTAGTTACAAGGGGATCGTTGAATTCCTTCGACCATCTTTTTATGAAAGCCAGGATGCTACGAGCTTTGTTGACAGTCATCGTTATATGCTGAACAAAACTAAGTTTTGCGTCTAACAAAAATCCCAAATCCATAAACAATCCAACCGACTCCAATTTACAATTATCAAGAACGTAGGAATACGCAGTAAGACGAATTCGCGAAAACTGCATATGCTTACATTTCTTTAAATTTAATTCCATTAAATTATGTTAACACCATTTGCAAAAATTATCCAAATCATTTTGTAAATGAAGATGATCAGATGGCTGTACAATACTCAAGAATAATCATCAGCATACATCAATATATTGCAATGTTTTATTGCTTCAGGCATATCATTAATGAAAAGTAAAAACAATATTGGACCGAGGTGACTTCCTTGAGGTACCCCGGAAGTAACAATAATTTTTCTTGAAACTGCAGTACAAAATTTGACGGATTGCGTTCTACATGAAAGGTATGATTTTATCCAGCTTAGGAAATTTGTATCAAATCCCATTAAATCCAATTTTTTCAATAAAAGAGCATGATTTACTTTATCAAATGCTTTACTAAAGTCGGTGTAAATGACGTCGGTGTGGTGACCATTAACAAAAGATCTATTGACTAATGTTGTCAAATGTAGAATGTTAGTCATAACAGACAAACCTTTCCGAAATCCATGTTGAAATGGTGTTAATAGACAAGAAACTTGGTGAATAAGACAATCGATCATACATTTTTCAAAAAGTTTAGGTATATCACTTAATTTGGATATACCTCTGTAATTAATAATGTGTGACTTATTTCCAGATTTAAATAAGGGAATAATATACGATGCTCTCCACACATTCGGAAAATAACCAAAATTTAACGATTTATTAAATATTATTGATAATGGTATCGATAAAGCTGATGTACAATTTTTTAGAACACAACTCGGAATGCCATCGGGTCCACTTAAAGCAGATGACTTAAAATTTTTTAAACAATTTAATATGTGGGAGGTAGTGATTGTAGCTGAACAAATATTTTGATTAGAAACGATTTTGTATGGGTAGACAGTGCTAGTATCATGTACAGCGTCAGAATAAGTAGATGCAAAAAATTCGGCAAACATGTTACTTATTTCCAGCACATCACTAGATTCCGAACATAAATATTTCATAACTGTTGGAAAACCCAAAGATTTTCTTTTGCAGTTTACGAACTTATAGAATGATTTTGGATCATGAACAAAGCTACGTTTAAAATTTTGAAGATAGGTATTGTACAATTGTGCGTTAAGTAAATTGTATTCTGCACGGAGAACAGAATATTTGCCAAAATGGAAAGAGGATCCAGAGCTTTTATATTTCTTGAAATATTTATTTTTTAAATTCTTTAAAGTAGAAAGTTGTTTGGAATTCCAAGGTGGACCAGATTTAATACGAGGAGTATACTTGGGGACACATTCCTCCATATATTCGAACATGACTTTATAAAAGTTGTTAATCATGTAATCAATCGAATCCGACATACCATTCTGAATCGACAGCACTTGAAGCCAATTAGTATTAATAAGCATATAATTAAGTTCAGAATAATTAGCTCGTTTGTAATTAAAATTCATTTCATTATTTTTTAAATTTTTAAATTTATCACTAGTATTTAAGTTACAACTTACTTCGATTGTAGGATGATAACGATCTTCAGGCAGAGTAACAGGTTCGCTCCGACTTACAGTACATTCATTTGGCTCATTAACAAATATCAAATCAAGCAGTATTCCGAAAGTGTTGTGTATACCATTGATTTGATGTAGATATAAATCTGATAAATTTTTAAAAATTTCATCACCATTATCATCAGATAAAGTGGGTAAATAAAAACAGCAGTCAGTTGAAAGTTTCCATGTAATAAGAGGTAAATTAAAATCTAAACTATTTAGTTTTTTGAGATTGTTGGACCACGAGGAAGATGAGCAATGTTATGTGCACGTTGATTACCTGTATATTCGTATTCACGAACCAAAGAATGATGAGGCCAGAAAGATGGATCAATTAACTGATTAAACAGGTCAAAAGGGACAGTAATCTTGAAAGAAATTATGCTTCTCACTTGCGAATAGGTAAATTTGTGGACGATAACATCAGCATTAATATTTAGCTTTGATTTAATGTAAAAATCAATTTCTTCAGCAGTTGTATCGGCTGCAAAACGGGAAATAAAGATATGTTTTTTTGGAGGAATTACACGAAGTTCTCTGCGAACTGATGGCATATTTACATTAGCTCTTACCGCTTCAGCATAGTTATGTAAACTTTAATTGTTATTAACTATGTCATTGGTATTAGCTCGAGTACTGTGTTCAGAATCATGTATAGGAACTGAATTTTTTACAGGTATTATTTGAGAGGATACACAAGGTTTATCAGTAGACGAGTTAATGTTATACAGATTACTTAAAACAGAAACAACATTTTGTACAGGACTAGCTGGCTCAAAATCTTTGAGTGATGATACAGCACAATTATTAGTGGCGACGGGGTAAATTACCTTTTCCTTATTTTTTCTAGACGATTTTCGACGCTTTGGTGAAGGTTGCAGAGGAGATTTTAAATTGTCTAGAGATTTAAAATCTTCAAAAAGTTTGCCATAAGTAGAAATATTGTCTACAAGCTTGCTTGCATCATTTTGAATTTCGAGAAAATTATTTTTAGTCCCTTGAAAAAAACGGTAGAAACTGACACCAACTTTCCTACACGTAGTACAACACCACTGCAGTCCATTATTTTTAGATAGTGACTCAGCTACTAGCACCGATAGGCCACTACAATTAAAGTGACACAGGCCGTGACAAAGCCAACACATTATCATCCTTTCTTCCTCATTCGTAATAGATCAATTTTTTTTATACAATTCATTATATCCAAGGGGATTTTGTTTAAGCCAAGTAAGGGATTAATATGAAGAAATTATGGCAACTCTAAATATTTCAGTTAGCTTGTGAGAAAAAGTTTAATATGCTGCAGAACGATTTTTGTTGTTGTTTTATTTCTTATATTATTTATGATTATATATTCTATTTATACTAAAAAAATTTACAAAAACAGTTAAGTTTGTATTTATTGGTTGTTGTTGATATATATTTTTTTTTATTTTTATTTTTTTTTTTTTATTTTTGTAAAAATAAGAGTATTGTTTTTATTTATTAAGAGTATTTATCTTATCTTGTTTTGTTTTGATTTGATGTTAAATAATTTTATTTTTTTTTTGTTTTTGTTAACAAGAATTTACTTTATTGATTATTAATATGAATAATTAATTTAAAATTTAAAATAAAAATATCTATAAAAGTTATAGATAAAAATGTACGAAAATTTATACCGCGCTTTGTATTTTTCAGTATATTTTAAATTTAAAACCTAATAAAACTGACAAAATTAGATCTATGTACGACTCTGAAATTTTGCACACTATGCTTTTTGGTGAGGGGCTTTTCTGTAACGGAAAATCAATGTGCCACGCCCACTTTAACGCCCACCTCCCATATTAAGTTTTACCTAAAATTCATATAATTTCTCTATTAATATAGATTTTGGAATAATAAAGGACTATATTGAAACATCTAAGTTGTACTCATTAGCAAAAACAACTTTGACACGCCTACTATAACGCCCACTTTTCACGTTATATACCGTTATTGAAATTTAAAAGCTCATAAAACCGACAAAATTAGAGGTATGATGATAAAATTTGCTACGTATATCCTTTCAGTCATTGTCATAACTGTGCCAGAAAATTAAGGTGCCACGCCCACTTTTACGCCCACCTCCCATATAACGTTTTACCTAAAATGCATATAATTTCTCTATTAATAAAGATTTTGGAATAATAAAGGACTATATTGAAATATCTTAGTTGTACACATTCGCAAAAATAACTTTGATACTCCTACTATAACGCCCACTTTTCTCGTTATCTACCGTTAATGAAATTTAAAAGCTCATAAAACCGCCAAAATTAGAGGTATGATGATAAAATTTGCTACATATATCCTTCTAATCAATGTTATTGTTGTGACAAAAAGTTTAGGTGACACGCCCACTTTAACGCCTACCTCCCATATAACGGTTTATCTTAAATTCATGTAATTTCTCTATTGACAAAGTTTTTGGCAAAATAAAGGACTATAACGGAATAAAACAGAAACAAATTTAGATTTTTTTTTGTATAACTCAAAATAACTTAAACAAAACACTGTATTACATATCACTTTAATACAAAAATGTTTGATAAAAAGCTTCACAAGTAAGCAAAATGTAAAAAACAAGTGCTTAAGTAAAATAACGGTAAATCAAACATATTGCCAATTACTTTTTAGCTTATTACCAATTTATACCCTTAATCTACAAAAAACCCAAAAATAGCAATTTATAACATAAAATGTTTTTATGGACATAGGTATGTACTTATGCACCAACTCAAGAAATTATTAAAACTATATATTTATATGTACATATTTTCATAATTTAAATTTGATTGTAACTAATATATAAATATTTACACATATTGTTAATATTTATACAGAAATTCTTCTCATTACGGCATTTTAAATACGACCAAATTTAATGCAGTTTTGTTTTTACAATAACAAAATATGTATGCGTTCGCTACGGCAGCACAGACGATCATTTTAGTTCCTTATACAACATTTGTTCATATCAATATAGGTTTGTTCGACGTAAATCCGGGTAAAGTCAGATAAATTGAGAGTAAACAAAAAGTTCTCTCAGAAAACGATAAATTTACCCAAAATTGCTGGAACGCAAAAAATCACATTTCAAGCCCGAAAAAAACGTCAAAATTATACAGCTGTTGTTTAGAGGTCCAGGTTGATATGCTCCGAGCCGGCTTACCAACGTTGCCGAATTATTTTGTTCGGATAAACCGCATCAGCCTATCTCGACTAATGGCGTTAAATGCTTAGCAAAGTTTTTCTCATTCTCTTTTAAAACTTTCTTAACTTTTTACATTTACGAAATTTATTTTTCTAATTTTTTTCGCTGTCCTATGGTGTTTAAATCGTATAACAAACAACTAAAGAGATAATGAGATGAAAAAAATGATAAGAAATATGAAAAAATATATAAAAAAGTTAAAGAGAAATAAATGTGTACTACGCACTTCAACCCATTGCTACCGAATTTTGACTGTCTGCTTTTCGGTTTCTCTATTGTAAAGCACTAAGATTTAATTAAAAAGATTTAAAATAACTCTGTAATGTCCGCAATCAAACAATAGAGTATACATATGTATATTACGGCTGCACTTTAAATTACAAGAAAAACATATTTACATATATCGCAGGGTTGCAAAAGTTGGTACAATTGTACTTTTTGTGGTACAATTTAAACCTCAAAAGTACAATGGTACAACAATTACCCATTTGGTACAATTTACTAACTTTCTCAGTTTATGTTTTTTTTTTATAGAATTTCCCTAGTTTATCGTCTTGATTGATTTACGATGGCGATTTTTGCTATCATTTCTTTGTGATTAATTGTTTGCATTCACCTGTTTATTTTTAAACAACTTTTAGACTTTATGTTATTTATTTTATGTTTAAACATGTACATATATATGTATACATATATCTTAGTGCAGTTTCTTTTTAAAGATATACTTTTAAAGTATAAATGAATTTTTAAGTACAAATGTTAATTTTAATATTACAAAAATGAATTTTTATGTACAATTTTATGTTATGTTTATGTTTTTTTCTGGCTTTTATTTAAAATAAAAAAAATTAAAAAAATTTTTAAAATAAAATTTTTTGGTACAATTGGGGTCGAAAAAGTACAATTTTATGAGCTTCTTGGTACAATTTTGATGTTCTCATTTTGCAACCCTGATATATCGTTGTTTTTTCAACTCGCTTTCATTCGTTCAATATGGTAATACGAAATCAATTTAATTTTCTATTATAAAAAAACAGAAGTTTCTGTATGATAACGTTAAAATAGTTTAATCATTATTAGGTTTAAAATAACAAATTATATTGAGTTTTTACTAAAATATATCCTGGATCAATACTCTTGTTATATAAAATAGTGGAATGCTAATGCTTTTTATAATCGTAAAGATATGACTGCACAATATGATTTACGCAAAAACTACTTATTTCGTTAAAACACTTATTTTCCGTTTTTTTTTAATAATTTCTTCAACCAGCTCAAATCTACCGCCGATAATTTTTCCAATTAGCCAAGCCGTTTTTTTAACGGTTTAAACCTCTGTTTTTGCTATAAAAAAAATATTCAAATTAACTTTTATTATAATATGTCCGAACAAACACTAGAGTGAAATGCATATGTTTTATTAGTTAAATTATTTAAATTACAAAAATTGTATTTATATTTTCAGACATAGTAATTCCATTGTTTACAAAAATAAAAAAATCTTTTCAACCTTTTATATTTTTACAAATTAAAAACAGCTGATTTAGTGATCTGACAGTTTTACCTTTTTACACGCAAAAAAAGTACGGGTAGAGTCTGGTAAAAAGAGAAACACAAATTACTCTCTTAAGAACGTTCTCATTTACCCAATTTTCAACACAAGAAACGCTTTTCCCGCGGTAACGTATGTCGAACAAACCTTATATTATATTGCATATCCTAGCAAACATTACGTAAAGTCTTTAAAGTACGGTGTTTTTTTATGTTATTTTACTATTTATCAAACATTTTTTTGCAAACTAAGACTAAAGTTAAAAGAAAATGTGACTTTTTTAATTGATAAAGCAGTTACATCCAAAGAATTTCCAAATGTTAATCGTTCAGGAGAGAGCTTAATTGCATAATATACTTAATTAGTATTAATTTGAAATCAAACCTGCGTGTTCGGTGAGAAGCACGCTTGGTAATATTAACACGCAAACATAAACAGCCCATCACATAATTTGTTTTTGTTGAGAACTTGTTCTCTTTTTGTTTTCTTACTCTCCACATATGGGAATTCTCTCAATGTGTATGACAAAAATTGGGATTTATTAAAAATCCCACATAGAAATTAACACCGGCACAACATTGTATTGCAGTGCAACATCTTTATAGTCTATGGTCTTTGCTTTGACCAAAAAATAATGTCAGTTTAATTACGTTTTAAATTTTGAATATATTGGTATAAATTTTCGTACATTTGGATTTATAAATCTTTTCCTAATGCATAGATTTAAGCAATTTTCAGGGAAAAAATTTTTTTTTGTTCAGAAAATATACATTCGTTAATGCGTTTGGACACAATTGCATTTTATTCGATGTTGGAAGGTCCAACTGTGGTTCACAAGGCTATATATAGCTTTTTCATTTCGTTTGTAATTTCTAAAATTTTTTTTCCGACCCCATAAAGTATATATTTTCTGAAAGCTTATGAATAGAGGAGTCGATCAAGCGATGTCCGTCTGTTGGCTGAAATCGACTTTTAGAAGCAACCATATGTTCCTCAGATCTGTGTATGGTATCAATCTTTTGGAAATATCCGTGAATAAATCGGCATTGAAATTCAGCACAATCGCTTCATATCTTTCTGAGATATGAGCAAACAAACACGACTGCCTCTGTTTTTTCCCATATTTTTATCACCAAAAGTAAAATTTTTCAGCCATAGAATAATTTATAGGTACCTTTGCTACTATTTGTAGATATAATATGCCTCTAGAGATATTCCTGAAAAATTTTGGATAAAGCGTGCTCTAATCGGTAAAGTTATGGGCAAAAACTTAAATCAATATTTTTCAGATTCTCAATCAAACATTATTTAGTGTTAACCAAGTGTGAAATGGATAAGAAAAATAAAATACTTTAATAAGGAAAAAATGTTCGTTGGGTTTTTGAGGAAGTTTTTTATAGTTTTTCGTTTTATTTTTGAATTCTTATTTTGTTAATAAGAATTTAAAAATAAAACTTATAACATTTTAAAACTTTTTCAAGAATTTGGGTAAAAGGTCTACTGATGATCTGGTATAAGCACCAGTGAAATGCATATAAACCAGCTTAAACCCAACAACCAAATAAAATATTACTTTTTACATTTTAAAATTTTTGGGAAATTATGATAACACGACACATATGACTTCTTGTGAATACAGCAAATATGTATAACTACTCCTGAGTATTTTTAGACTCAAGATCACGCACGTTTACAGGAAAAAATTAATAATTTGCGTTCATACACGAGGTAGTTATTAATTTAAGACGATCATGCACGCTCACGAAGGAAATTTTTTTAATCACGCACACTCGTGTACTACTATTTTTAAATCACGATCGCTCACGAAATGTGTAATTAAAAACTTATAAATAGACTATCATATTACCCGCTTCTTTGATAGCGCGTTCTTACTATATACTGAATACTCAAGTTCTTTTTTAAATTACTAATTGTTTTCTGGTTAAAATTATGAAAATTTGTTTCTCTATTCATTTTAGTTAGAAAAAAGTACAGTGAGGACATATCGGGGATATATTTTAAATTCACAATATGCAAAAATTACTTTTAAAATAAATAGAAATAACATTCCGTCCTTCATTATAATCATCAAAGTTAACTTGGATTATTAGTATCTACTTTCAGAATTATATGTATACAAAATATAAAAACTGCAAAAAATTACATAAATATGTGATTTTTTTGTCGTCCTTAACACTTAGAGTTATATCATATTTCCACGACACATTGAATTACTTGATTCGCTCTTTAAATTACTTAAATGAATTACCATTACAATTCTTCTTCGTGCTTTTTTATTTAAATTATCGTTTTGTTTTTTGGCGGTGAACATTAAGAAATATAAAATTTTATATAGAAAATTATAATTATTTTATCAATGGAGGCAAAAAGTAAGTAATAATAGTAATATTTTTGTAAATTTATAAGAAATGTATGCAAAAAATATCATTATTATTTTTAATAACCAGAAAACAGAAAAAGTGCAATTAAATAGGACCAGTGCAGCCAGCAAACCCTCAAAACACAATTTCGCCTCATCCCATAATTTTGATGTGGCCAATAGTTTTCTACACATAACAGCTTTCTTTCAAATTTTCTTTTTTGCTTACATTTTTTTTTTTATATATGAAATTAAACTTTTCTCTTTTTTCTTTTCGCTTTGCTTTGATATTTTTGACAGCTGGAGATGGTAAACTACCGATAAAAATTAGAGAACACACTGAATTTATTATAATTCGCATGGTAATTCTAAATGAATTACGCACTACGCTTTGAAAATTTTGCATGGAAAAATTATGTTATATGGTTCGTAATTAGCCTTTGAATTATAAATAAGACATCGAGTTACGAATATCGTTGCCGTGGAAACATGCTATTAGAATTTGGATTAAAAATCACTAATTTTAAGAATCTATGCTTACGAACGTAATAATACAAAAAGTATAATGAAAATGCGAAAAGGGGAAAAAGTACAATAAAAATCGAAAAGGCACCTTTTGTTTCGCCCTTATCATTTTTATTCTCAATTTGAACAATAGCCCTTATTTCAAAATTCCTTCTTCATAAACGTATAACACACAAAAAATACAATAAAAATTCAAAAAATAACATTTTAGGTCGCCCATAATATTGTCAGTCCCACCTTGTATCAATAGTCACTTATTTCGAAATTTCAGTTTCGCAAAAGTTGAAAACACAAAAAGGACCATAATAATTCAAAAAAGCAGCTTTTTGGTCGCCCATAACATATTCAGCCTCACATTATTTCAATATTCACTAATATTCGAAATTCTAGCTTCACAAATGCTGGAAACACAACAAGTGAAAATTTAACAAAGTACTTTTTTGATTGCCCATGACATTTTCAGTTTCACCTCGGATCAATAGTCACTAATGTCGAAATTCTAGCTTCATAAACGTAGAAAATACAAAAAGTACCCAAAAAACTGAAAAGTACCTTATTTTAGTTTTTCATACCAATGTATAAACAAAAAAAAAAAACAAAAAAAATTTTTCATAGATATGATTTAAAGTGAGTAAATCTACTAATTTTGCATATAAGTTATTATGTTCCAAAAAGTACCAAACTGTTTTCCCGAATTTTCTCCTTTCTACCCTGTTATGAATGTGTTTAAATTTATACCAAATTACATTATTTTGTATGTCTGGTGAAATCTTAAAAATTTTATGAAAATTGACCCTGTAATTAGAAATTATACATATATTCCGGTGTTTTTCCTTTTTGGTACCTTTTTTGTTCCCATAAAAGTTTCCAAAAATTTCACCTAAATAATTGTCCATATTCTATTAGGCAATAATAATTATCAAATTTTGTCCCATTAAGTGATATTAAAAAAGTTTCTTTTAAAAATTGTACTAAAAATAGGGACAATTTTTACCCCTCATGCATACGAGTTTAAGAAAAGTGTTGAAATCCTATTATTATTTTTTCGCGGGTTAACAAATACAGCTTAAACTTTTTCCCTAGCTTAATGTGTTTGGAACTTACATAGGGTACCAAATTGTTATTTTTACCCGTTTTTTCCCCCCTTAGGGGTTGAAATTTAAAAAAAAAGGCCAGACACCTCTCAGCTTATTTTTTGTGCAAATTACAATACCTTTTCAATTTAATTTGTATCATTTCTAGTTTATTAGATATAGGATTACCTACTTCACCCGTTTTAAGAGGGTAACCCTTAAAGTACGAATTTCCAAAAATCCATTCATAGTGGACCTATACATCGAAAGAGGAACCGATTGTCCAAATTTCATGTATCTAGCTCTATGCGTTTGGGCTGTGCGTCAGTCTTTTAGTAACGTTACTCTTTTATATATGTACATATGTATGTATATATATTATAAGGCATACCAATGAAGCAATAAACATCGAGATACGCCCTTTTTATTATAGTAGGCAAAAAATTATATTTGCGAATGCAATTTTATTTTTTTCTATCGTTTCTTTAGTTGTATTCCAAATTAAAAAAATAAAAGTTGCAAAATAATTTTATTTAGGAATCGTATGTTTTTCAATTCCTTTTTTTTATTGTGTTCGATCTCTGTTTTTTCATTCCTCTCACAAATTAAATGCATTTAATTATAAGCAAAATAAAATCAAAAACAAATATTTTTTTACCCGCCACCAAAAATATAGAAATATCCATTTTAGACCCTATAAAGTATATATTTTCTGAGTCCTGGTTTCATTTAACGTCTACCTCCCATATAATGCTTTATCTTAAATTATATAATTTGCTCAAATGGAATAAAGGACTATTTTGAAATATCTCAATTGTATAAATTAGCAGAAACTACATTGACACGCCTACTGCAACGCCTACTTTCATTGAAAGACTAAATTTACAAAAATATTTTACTAGCATATCGAAGTTATACAAATAAAGTGATACATATTTTAGTATAAAGATATCATTCCATAGCGATTACTTAAATAACAAAATAAAAGATTTTGAGTAATAAAAGTACACAAAATTGGTGGTGGGTGTAAAAGATTCGGCACAGCGGAATATAGTGTTCTTATTTGTTTTTATACCCACCACCAAAAAAAATGGTGGGGGTATATTCATTTTGTCATTCCGTTTGTAACACATCGAAATATCCATTTTAGACCCCATAAAGTATATATATTCTGAATCAGGGTTTGATTTGATGACGATCTAGCTATGTGCGTCCGTTTGTCCGTCTGTTGAAAGCACGATAGAGGTCGCACCGAAAAAGCTAGGGGGCTCAAGATTTGCCAGAATCTTTCTTATAGATAAGGTTTGTTGAAAATGGGCCAAATCGGAATATTAGGAAGTGAGTTATAGCTCGTAAAGTGAGAGTAGGTCGAAAAAACCGTGTCCTTAGAACATCGAATAAAATGCAATTGTGTCCAACCGCATTAACATACAGTCATGAAACGAATATATATTTCTCGAGTCAAAACAATATCTCTCCCCAAAAATTGCTTACATCTATGCATTAGGAAAGGAGTTATAGATAAAAATGTACGAAAATTTATACCGCGCAGTGTATTTTTCAGTATATTTTAAATTTAAAACCTAATAAAACGGACAAAATTAGATGTACGGTTTTGAAATTTTGCACACTTTGCTTTTTGGTGAGAGGCTTTTCTGTAACGGAAAATCAATGTGCCACGCCCACCTCCCATATAACGTTTTACCTAAAATTCATATAATTTCTCTATTAATAAAGATTTTGGAATAATAAAGACTATATTGAAACATCTAAGTTGTACTCATTAGCAAAAACAACTTTGACACACCGTTAATTAAATTTAAAAGCTCATAGAACCGCCAAAATTAGAGGTATGATGATCAAATTTGCTACGTATATCCTTCATGTCAATTCAATTACTGTGCCAGAAAATTAAGGTGCCACGCCCACCTCCCATATAACGTTTTAACTGAAATTCATATAATTTCTCTATTAATAAAGTTTTTGGAATAATAAAGGACTATATTGGAATATCTGAGTTGTACTCATTAGCAAAAACAACTTTGACACGCCTACTAAATATAACGCCCACTTTTCACGTTATCTACCGTTAATTAAATTTAAAAATTTCATAGAACCGATAAAATTAGAGGTATGATGATCAAATTTGCTACATATATCCTTCTAATCAATGTTATTGTTGTGTCAAAAAGTTTAAGTGACACGCCCACTTTAACGCCTACCTTCCATATAACTGTTTATTTTAAATTCATGTTATTTCTCTATTGACAAAGTTTTTGGGAAAATAAAGGACTATATTGAAATATCTAAGTTGTATTTATTAGCAGGAACTTTATTGATACGCGTACTTTAACGCCCACTTTCACCAAAAGACTAAATTTACGAAAACATTTTGCCATCATATCGAAGTTATTAAGGGTGGTTAAGTTTTAAGGGCCGATGTTGATTTTAAATAACACAAATTATTTAAGAAATTATTATCATTTCTTTTTATAATGTTAATATTTGTATGGTTTAATTATGTATTTAACAAAATATCGGCCAAATGAACACCCTCCTGCCATCCTTGGCGACACTCCTCTATCTGATGGTCCAAATTTTCAATGACAATGTTGATGCTCAATTGTTGGGCATGATGATGAGTCGAGGTTGACTGCTCTTTTGCCACACTATCGCAAAAAACAGCAATGGTTCCCATTCAACGAACTAAGAAGGCATTCACAGATTTTCTAACATATTATACAGACATGTTTTGCGGAAATTTTAATATTTTTTACAATTCTCCCGATTGTGGACGAATTTGAACGATTATGTTGATCAAAAGAATTACGAAGTGCACAAACTGCATTTTGATTTGAACGCCCATTTTTATAAAAAAAACCTGAATAACTTTAAAGCGTTGCTCATTTGCGTATCTTTCCACGGATCAAATTGAGTAAGTTTGAGATTGAGAAATGTCAAATGAAATGCAGAAAACAAATTTAAAGACTAGGTGTAGTTCACCTTCAACATTGGCCCACCACCGTCTACAAAGAAAGTGATACATATTTTATTATAAAGAGATTATTATTCAATAGCGAGTAACAAAATAATAAATATTGTGCTTTAAATGTACACAAAATTGGTGGTGGGTATAAAAGATTCGGCACAGCCGAATATAGTGCTCTTACTTGTTTTTAATTGCGTCATTTTATTTGTTGTTGTAAAAAAAAAAGCATAACAGTAGCAGTTACAAACATTTAAATGCCACACAATGTGTTTATAACAGTTTGGCTTTTGCTTATATCTATGTATATAAAAGTTGTATCGTATATGTTATGTTTTTTTATTCAATGTTAAAGAGTATAATACATGGCATGTTTTTTATATCTAACATACATATGTCTGTGAGACATGTGTATGTAAATCTACATGTCTGTCAAAATTGTACTTTTACAGGCAACCGTCGCACTGTGCTTCGTTCCCATATAACCAATGGACAAAAATAGAATTAGTCATCAGATACTTTTGAAATTTGGTACACTAGCATAAAATAGCTTAGATAAGAAAAATATAAATTTTTTAAAAAATCGGCCCAAGGACAACTACCTCCCATGTGCCTTGAAATTAAAAAATGTAATTTTAGCTTCAATAATGTGTAGAAAATTACAAAAAGGCGTTAGGCTGATACACATACATCTAGCAACGTGTGTGTAATTTTTTATTCAAATCGCATCGGACTCGAGGTCCTGTCATATATCCTTTTTCTTAAAAACGCTAAAACAGCTACAAAAATTGTCCAATCGTAATCAAATTTGGTACTTAAATTGATATTTATAATATTTTTACGTTTATACCTTTTATAAAGATTGGATTATTTCCTTTAAATATACTTTGAGTTCTTTTATTGCAATTAAAAACACTTGAAATTCGTTATAAAATTAAGAGCACTTTATTTATTTAAATACACTCAAATGTTGTTCTTATATCACTTTACTTATTACACTTATAGTTATACACTTTTATTATCAAACTCACTTTGATACACACTTTACAAGCTCTATTGTAATACTGATTACGTTAGCTGTGTTGTTCGGCTATTTATAGTAACATAGTGGTGTTCGGTAACATTCGACAAAGTTCTCGTAAGTACATTCTAGTACATTCAAAAAACCGTTAAATTTAAATTAAGACGTTAAGTAATATGCACGAATAATAGAAGTGCCTAAAAGTATGCTACACATAATAACAAACATCATTTTCGAACAACCAGCAAAATAAACTAATACAAATACAACTACAGTAACTTTAACTGCTACAACTAAAATAAATTATAATGTTAATTAAGCTATTTAAAAATAAATCTGTAACACTACCGCCCGCTTAAGCCTGTTCGTCCCGAATAGGCACAAATTCACTTTTTCCGTACTTAGCGAGGCGCTCGAGATAAACCACTTTCATCTTTGCTCTTGGGCTATTGTACTTCTGTATTCTATACACGACATCATTTGTTCTTTTTATCACCTTATACGGCCCATCCCAATGAGTTTGAAGTTTATGAGACAGTCCTTTTTTTCGTTGTGGGTTATATAGTAGAACTAGCTGACCCTCCTTAAAGCCTTCACAATTCGCTGCTCTGTCATATCTGGCCTTCATCTTGTCGCTGGTCATTTTTATTCGGCCACGAACGAATTCATGAATTTCGTCTAAATCTTTTTGTTCCCTTGAAGTGTCTTCTTCGTGCTCATCTATTGTCGAGGGATTAATACCGAATTCTAGATCACCTGGCAGTTTCAGCTCGGTTCCAAACATAATTTTTGCAGGTGTTCGGGAGGTAGAGTCATGAACGGCTGTTTTATATGTATGTCGCTATACTTAATAAATAACTCATTAGCGTAAACATCTATAAATAGTTAAATTTTTATAAAATTTTTATTTTCTGAAAGCTTTTAAAAAAATATACCCCATTTCTCCACTCTCAAATTGCACAAAATAATTAGAATATTATCTAGTGAGTTATTTGGTATTTATCAAAAATTGCGATTTTTTTGCTTTTTGCGAGTAATGCCTCTTTTTGTTAGGTAACCTCTGTATAAAAAAGATTGATCTTTTTGAAGTATGGCGAAAGGAAAGTACAAAAAAACAAAAAGTTGATGCCGTTTTGAAACACGTATATGACAAACTTTAAACGTCGTCAATTTCTGATGAAATGGTGAAACAAATTACCCAAAAAATTAATTTGTTTTGCGTAAAACTAGAACCTGGAATAATGGCACATCGCAGTCTGTAAGATTTTGTCGTCCTATTAAACTGGAGTTCACAAAAGAAACGAAAGAAGTGGCTTAAAAGGAAAATTTGGACCTACAAAAAGAAATTGACAATTTAAGAAACTTGCAAGTATCACTTGGTGATGGAAAATTCGTCGAAGTTACATTCAAATTATTTTTGACACTAATTGATGGAAAAATTTTGTACGTTTTAACCGGAAACAAATCAAACCAGGCTTGCCCTATTTGTTATGCTACACCAAAACACTTTATGAACACGTTTGATTATACAAGTGAAATATTCCGTGCAAAAGAAGAAAACCTAAAGTTTGGTCTTAGCCCTCTTCATTGCTGGATAAGAGTTTTTGAGTTTCTTTTACATATAGGATACAAATGTAAGGTACAAAAATGGCAAATACGAGGAGCTGACAAGTCAATTGTATTGAAAAGGAAAATTGATATACAAAACGATTTTTGGAAAAAACTCGGACTTCGCGTGGATATGCCCAGAATAGGTGGCTCAGGATCTACTAACGACGGAAACACTGCTCGCCGAGCTTTCGCTGAACATGAAATTTTTTCAGAAATAACTTTTGTAGATAAGGATATTATATTTAGATTCAAAATAATACTGATTTGTTTATCCTGTCAGTTCGAAATAAATTTAGAGAAATTTGAATTATATTGTTTTGAAACAGCAAAACTTTTTCAGGAGCGATATCCCTGGTTGCCAATGACTTCTTCAAAACCGTTCGCCTACATCACGCGCGTAGAAACACCCGCACCAATAACCTACTAGATATATTTAATAGGGCCATGGATACTTCAGATCCATTAATTTCCACAACATTTTTAAACAGACGCATTCAAAAAAGAACACGTTACCACCTGAAGTAATTGAACTATTATGTTGCTGCGAACCAACAGAAGAACTTCACCATAACGAACAAGACGACGAAAATAATGAAAGTGAAGAAGCCTCCTTTGAATTAATTTTACAAAGTGAATTGGATATAAACAATTAATAAATATTTTAGTATTAAAAAACAAATTAATTAATTCTATACACTGTGTTTAAATTAATGGGTGCTAGAGGGTTAATTTTTGATCTCTTATGGGTTAAATTCCATTTTTTTATTGGAACCATCCATAATTATATAATTCATATAATAACTGTTTCGATTACTCTTATAATGTAGTCGTAATTAATTTTGCACAGAAAAAGTAGTCATTTGACCTAATGTGCAGTCTTTGAAAAAATTAATTTTTGAGAATAGTTTTTGTAAAACAACTAAAAAGCATTTTTCTGTTAAGTCATTTTTGCATAATATTCTCTGAGTTTGGCGCCCTCTCGTGGCGGCAAAAGCAAAAAAAAATATTTTTGTAAATATTTATTTGAGATACCTTCTTATCTATATTTAAACGCAAATGGACACATACATTTTTTTTTGATTTTTGTCTATGGACGAAGCATAGTCCGTCGCTAAACAGAGGAGTATTTGATCTGAAAAGCTAGCCAAAAAGGCAAAACTGAATTTTAAGAAATCTTAAGAACTAAGTACGCAGCTCGACAGACAACAATATTTTACATTATATTGTAAATTTTGAAGACTTTTAGTTGCGATTTGTAGCTCTGAGACCCTGCTAAAGTGAGAAAAGTGAAGAAAATTATATGAGATTTAAATGTTTTTTTCGGCTTCTGGATGTTTTCATGATATTTTTTGCGGCTAAACGAATAAAGGTTTAACAATGATTTTTTTTTCGCTGAAAGGTTTGATCAAAAGTTATATAAAAAAGAAAACAAATTTTAAATATGTTGAATATTCATGTTGAGACAATTCGTTCAAAAACTAAAAACAAAAAAAATTTTACACTTTTTTTGCAAAAAAAAGAAAAAGAAGAGGTTTTTGAAAGTGAGGTTAGCATCTCTACAAATTATGTTTGATACCACAATAAAATTTGGAATCTCTAATTTTAGAAACAGAAAAAAAGGTTTGCGCAAGTTTGCGCCATTATTTTTGACGATTTTTTTAAATTTTCACATTTCTTCCATTTTTGCTCATTAGGCACTTTTTCTTATACATTTATATCGTCATTAACTTTTATGTATTTTGAATTATTGATTTCAACTGTTATTCACATCACTTTTAACACTTTACAATAATAATAATACCTGTCTATAAATATAAATTTGAAAAATTCTTTATTATCGATAATAGTTATAAGGGAATGTCCCACGCATCCCCATAAAGGATATTTTTATAAACCTGCTCTACAAAACATTATATGTTAAAAAAATAAATATACGTACCTAATAAGACTAATTATTAAAAGCATTAATCACAAAAATAAGTTTACAAAAAATAAATATAGGTACCTAAAAAATACATGGGCACCCAGGTATCAGGCTACCATCCAATTTTCAGAAGAAGCTGTCGAGGCCAGAAATATTATTCGAGGAAATTCAGCAGAATCGATACAAATCGAGATGTCTTGAATTGGTTATTTCTGAGCAGTGACACTTCTATAAAATGCAGTACGCAAAGAGAACGGATTAATAAAAAAAGCTTTTGCATTAGAAACCATCACACTTCTTCTTCCAGACATCGATGATGCAGCTAATGAGGATATACATACGACTTAATAATTATTAAGGAATTTTTATTAGTTTAACTTTTCCGTATATTAAGTATTAAATAATATAAAATAAATATAATAAAGCCTTTTCTCATAAAAAAATACTGTTTTATAAGAGCCTTACAATTAAAAAAAAAAATTTTTTTGATTAGACCGTGAATCATACTATGTATGCATGTCCATACAGTCTGTTAAGAATGAGTTTAAACCTTTAAAGTCAACATTTGTTAATTGAGTTTTACTATTTATACCGACTTTTATTCCTTAGGAATGTGGCTTTTGGAAAAATCTTAAAAATTTAAACTTTTTGGTTCTTAAATTTTTTTATGGCATTTTGAAAACAAAAAGTTTGACGAATTTTGCAGGAAAAATTTTTTTTCGCTATTAAATTTTTAATAACTCCGAAATACTGATAGATAGAAAAGAAATGTGTGGGGTTAGTTTAAGCATTAGTTAAGAATCGGAGAATCCGTTTTCAAGTTATGACAAAATATTTTAGGCAACCCAACGATTTAGGGGTGAAATATGTCACGCCTTTAAAAGAAAATCCTTACGTTCTAGAGAAAAACGGAAAACATATTTGAATTAAGGGCATCAAAATCAATATAGTCAATTTTTTTTTGCGCAGTGTACTTTTGTTGCGCAGTGTAATTTTTTCAAAATCTGCCACTAGATTTCTTATATCATACTTCATCTAAAACTATCAAAAAACTAGAACTTTTAATTCAAAAAACACGTTTAATAATTTTGGCCAAATACTTCTCTGTGCGCTGGCTGCTTTGCCAACGACTGATGTTACATGTTTTGACAGAAGAAAACAGATCGCGCTGTAATTAAAATCTTTTCAGATGTCTCAACACATGTTTTAAAGGTAACACACGACATTTTCGTATTTATCAGTCTGGAATTTGTCAAGTCAGATGTAAAAAACATGTCGTGTATTAGCTGCTTAAAAAGTTTTATATTGTTATAATTAAAAATTAAATTAATTAATAAAATGATAGTCATTTATATAAAAAAGTAAAGTCTATGATATGATAGGATATGAATATTGTCAAAATCTATGTCTCTATTAACTCATAAACTTTTTATTCTATCTTTTTGACAAAAAAAAAAAAAAATAAAAATACATCCCATAGTTCTGACGACTCTTTCTTCATAAGAGAAGATATTGTGACCCTTTTCCTGCTGAAATGGTTTATATCTGTGAATCAAGAAAACAAAATTATTTTGAATTGTTGAAGTTTTCACAGAAAAAGTATTTTGAGTTAAGTGTTTATTGTAATCATAAAAGTTTCTTTTAATCAGGTAGTATTGTGAGTTGCAAATATTTTATTAATTAAGACTTGATAACAATTTTGTTTAATTCGAAATATGACTGTTTTGATGAAATAATTCTTTACCTTTTCTTAGATAAAAAACCATAACTCAAATTGTTTACTTTTTATAAACAAAATAAAATGAACATATTAAAAGGACATGCAGGATAACTGTTGGATTTTCTTAACATTGTCGAAATTTTGTTAAAGATAACTTTATTAAACATAAGGAAAACATTTTTTTTGTATATCCTTAACACTATGAAGTTTTTGCCTAAAAATATAACCAGAAAATTCACTATATACTAATAGTACTTTTAAATTTGTAAAATTTTTTTGTAAAAATAAGTGTTTGTCTAAAATTGAAACTGGGTATCGAAGCGAGATCATAATAAGCCTATTTCAAGTGGCTATAGGTACAAAGTTTGTCATACTGTACCGAGTGTCTCTTTTAATAACAACATTACTTAAAAAAGTACGGGGCTATTAGCGTCCCATGTAATGCAAATTGAAGGGACCAATTTGACATTTCTCTTTTTTCATTTCTTTTTATCTTGTATTCTTGTCATTTTGTGTATGAACGGTTTGCTAGATTAATATTTTATGGAATTTGAAAATTGGAAAATCCTTTATATCAACACTGCATGAAGTAAATAACAGTAAATTGAAAAATTAAAAACAAGATCTGAAGAGCAAATAAATGTTTGTGTTATTTAGGAAGAATTTGCTTAAATCTGCTTTTAAAAATAGTTTTATTATATTGCCACTGATAGTTTAGACAATAAATCAATTAGTTAGCATATGGCAATCCTGTTTACGAATGAAGAGATACATACACATGTAGGGGGAATATCGAAGCAGACCACTACTATCACGGGTCCCTTTTCGACCCCCTTCGTTCCTCAGTGATTTCGTGTCTACCGATCAGTATACCTTCAATCACTGAGTCCCGCGCCACAACCGGCGTTTGCTCTGGACCAGAAAAAACGATTTCGCACTGCCGACTGGTGATTGTCAGCAATCCTCATCGCACAGTCCTTTGTAATCGCCAGCATCTCCTTAAGACCAAGGTCCCCCATCGCACTCACACCCAACGTGTGCTTGCCCGTGATCCTCAATCTTACGCTCGCCAACGCCGGACACTCGCATACCACATGCGCTGCCGTCTCGGCACCCTCCAGGCACATTCTACAAATATCATCATCCACGATCCGCATCCTCTTCAGATGATATTTGAAGTTACCATGTCCTGTAATCAACGCAGTGATCCAGCTCATCATACTCCGATTAAAACCGAGTATCTTCACTGCACCCCTGCCAAGTGGCTCCCTGAGCACCATACGAGCCTGTCTACACGTGGTTCCCTCCGTCCACCTTCGCAAGTTCACAGAGTTCACCCATTGAAAGATAATGAAGAGATAAAAAAAAAGTCAAAAAGTCGTTTGGTTGCTGCAACAAAATTTCTTCTTGTAAACGCAAGCAGATTTAAGAAAGGACACTAAAAAAGAACGCAAGTAGTGTCGCAACAATATGTCCCTACTTGTAAATGACATCGGTTACCACTTCGAATATTCATTGAGTATTATATAACATGTGTAAGTGCGTACGGTTACTGCTAAAAAATATGTATATATGTATAAAAAATTTAGTACTTATGTGTTATAGAGTATCCGTTAAAAAAGCGAGTAAAATGAGTAATCGTTTTTACAATCCAAGCGAGAGCTTCAAGTATAAACAATGAACTTGCTTGGGTTATGAAAACAGCACAAACCTAATGGTCCAACACAAACATACATAAATATATAAATATTATTGCAATAGATTTACATATTTGTTATTTATTACGATCGTATATATGTTTACATGAATCATAAGCAGCCACAGTTGCCAGCAGGAATGCCACAATAAAAATATTATTTCTACCAAATTTGTTTAAAAATGAACTAAAATCTAACTAAAACATTAATATTTGCACTCAATTTTTCTAAATACTCAAAATGTTGATTTCAACATACACACGGACGTACTGACAGAGCTTAATCGACTCCCCTATTTGTAAGCTTTCAGAAAATATATACTTTATGGGAGGGGTTGAAAATGAAAATTGTAGAAATTTCACATGAAAAGACAAACCTATATATACCCTTTTTCACTGTGTGAAGGCTATAAAAACGTTTTGCATGAAATCTAAAATCTAGGCTAAGCTTCGATGTGGACATTGTACATTATATACATGACGGTGAAGGGTATTATCAGATGCGGCTCGGCCGAATATAGCGCTCTTACCTGTTTTTTTATATTAATTGGTATTTAATATTTTAATAGTCCTACTTAATATAATAAATGTGAATGTTTGTATGTTTGGATATTTGTTACTCAATCACGCAAAAACGGCTGAACGGAACTCTTGTAACGTCATTTCTAAAAATAAAAATAATATTCTTGCCAACAATTTTTAAAAGTTAAAAATTTGCGATGATTTAAATTGTATTGTGTATTAAAATTATTTCTTAAAGAACGTACAAAGTACTTAGCTGTAAAAATTAATATTTAACATTTTTTTTATTATTTCATTTTACTTATTTATTTTTATTATTATTATCATTGAAACAGTTTGGAAGCACCTGATGTAACAGGGAGCAGCTTAACGTTAGGTGCAGCTGGATCGAGACGGACCGTTTATCTAATAGATGAGAATCAAAAAATTCCAGAAACGGGTGATGGTAACAGTGGCGTAGGAGGCGGAAATGGTAGTAATAACAGTTCAACTGCAACTTTGAGTGGAAAAAATAATACCGCTGAACCACAAACACCGACTTCTTCACAAATATCCGAAAATCCAGCAACTTTTCTTATGTACAATCGCATTAACAATATAATCGGTGGAAATTCTTTAAACTTAAGTAGCAATGAAACTTCACCTACTACAGCTGCCTCCGAAAGTGGCAGCAGCAATCGTGACACAGATGGCCACCAAAATGAAAACAAGCTAATACGTAATAAACGACCTGAAGATAAAAACAATAGTATTTGGTATGAATATGGTTGTGTTTAATTTTAACTATAAACGCAAAACTTAAAATAATCCGCCTTATTCATAAAAATTACTAAATGTTTATTAAGGGTTTATAAAACAGATTTTTTTTTGGAAATTATATTTATAAACCTCTTATAAAGCTGTTTTAATTTTTATGAAGTAGACCTTACATACATATGTTCTTTTTTTTTTTTTTTAATTATGCCTTTAAATAATATTCATTACGAATTTACTGTAAACACAAATCAAAATGAACAAATAAGACTCAAATTAACCCTTGTCTGAAAAATTTAAAATACTACTGGTATATTCACAAGAAGTTTCTTAGTAACATAATTTTCTAATTTTCTAAAAGTTAAAAAAAAAATAATTTTTAAACCTTTTAAAAATTTTGAAAATTATGACAACAATATGAAACTATGGACACTTCATGTTTATATATCCTTATTTTTGTACTCTTCTTTGTAGGAGGAAGATTTTCACAAAAGAAATGTTATTTCACTATTATTAATTCAAATATAAATACGATGTTATTTTATACATACTCAATACACATCCTACATAGATATACATCCATACATACATACATACATTTTTTTAATTCGTATGCAAATAACATTACGCATATGTACGTCGCGTTATTGACATGTGCATTTATCTAAAATAAATTAGCAAAAAAAAAAAAAAAACTGTCCATTTTTGTTTATTAAGTATTTAAAAGTATTTTTTAAGAATTGTTTATTAGTAACGAAGTACTTCTGAATTAAAAAGAAATCAAAAATATTGTACTTTTATAATATAAAATTAAGAACTTAATTTGTTTAAGATTTAAAAATTATTTATTTTAATTGGTATTTTAGCATGGTATGTCAACATTTCATATTGTCTAAGATTTTATAAGGGTCAAAGCCTTGTTGCTTTCTTTTCTTTGGAACAAAAAGACTGTCTGAAGAATTAACACACACACACACATAGGGTACGTTCGTAAATGCTGCAAATTTGTGCATCACTGCGGCAGTAATGCCAAATGTAGTTGCTGATGCGCGATCAGTTGTTGCAAATGCATTGCAGCTGCTTAAGAACTACGTAGAGTTTGCTTTTTTTAACGTTCTGCAAAAAATATAAAATGTTATCCAAAATAGTAATAGCAAATATTATTGAAAATGTTGATGTTAAAAGCGACTTTTTCTTAAATTATAATAAAAACAAAAAATTAGGAACAAGATGAAACGACTTCTGATTATAAGAAATAAACTAAAAGTTAAAAGAAGGTTGATTCCTAAAATAAAAATATAATAATAATAATAATATATAATAAAAAACTAAAAATATAAACAAATATAATTTAAAGAAGTAATTGTTGTTTAATGCTACTTACTTCTCATTGTATGTATACTCGATTACAATTGCATCAGAAACTTAACTGTTGTCATATTTGCAACAGCACTGCCAACTGTTTGCAAAAAAGAACTTTTGACGCTTAAAAGTGCTGCAAAAGGTTGCATTAATGACCGTTTTACTTTTACTATGCTGCAGTGATGCGCAACTGTTGCATTTACGAACGTACCCATACATACGTACGTACGTAGCTGTTGAAAAGCAAACGATCTTGAAGTAAATAAAATTCAATTCACAACCCTAGTTGTATTATTTTTAGTACTAATTTTGTATATGGGCATTTCCAGTGTGGCGTGACGTGACATTTGTACGATAAAATATTTAAAAAAAATAAAAAGATAAAATTTTTAAAAAGTTTTTTTTTATATTTGCAAAGTAATTAAGTAGCACTATATTCAGTAAAGAAAATGACAAAAAATTTACACTACTGATTTGAAATATAAGCAAAAATATGTTTTGGCGTGACGTTACACAAAAACATAAGAGGGTTTTGACTTGGATTACTAAATTCCATTAATCTGCGAAGTGGGCAAGACTTTCTACATAAAGCTTTTTTTAGTACGATTTGGAGTAATACAAATTTATTTTCCAAGTTATCAAATTTAAAAATCTTTGCTCGGTTTTTATACCCGCCACCAAAAAAATGGTGGGGGTATATTCATTTTGTCATTCCGTTTGTAACACATCGAAATATCCATTTTAGACCCCATAAAGTATATATATTCTGAATCAGGGTTTGATTTGATGACGATCTAGCTATGTCCGTCCGTCTGTTGAAAGCACGATAGAGGTCGCACCGAAAAAGCTAGGGGGCTCAAATTTTCTTATAGACAAGGTTTTTTTGGTATTGAAAATGGGCTAAATCGGAATATTAGGAAGAGAGTTATAGCTCGAAAAGCAAGAGTAGGTCGAAAAAACCGTGTCCTTCGAACATCGAATAAAATGGATTTGTGTCCTAACGCATTAACGTAGACTCATGAAACTTCAAATATATATTTCCTGAGTAAAAATAATATTTTTCCCTGAAAATTATCTTAATCTATGCATTAGGAAAGGAGCTATCGATCAAAATGTACGAAAACTTATACCGCACAGTGTATTTTTCGGTATATATAAAAACAAAAACGTCATAAAAGCAACGAAATTGGATGTACGACTCTGAAATTTTGCACACTTTTCTTTTTGGTGAGACGCTGTTTTGTAACGGAAAATCAATGTGCCACACCCACTTTTACGCCCACCTCCCATATAACGTTTTACCTAAAATTCATATAATTTCTCTATTAATAAATATTTTGGAATAATAAAGGACTATATTGAAACATCTAGGTTGTACTCATTAGCAAAAACAACTTTGACACGCCTACTATAACGCCCACTTTTCACG
Organism: Phyto melanocephala; assembly: GCA_941918925.1. Classification (NCBI taxonomy): domain Eukaryota; kingdom Metazoa; phylum Arthropoda; class Insecta; order Diptera; family Rhinophoridae; genus Phyto; species Phyto melanocephala. The sequence continues at coordinate 59,638,182 of OW799235.1, forward strand.
TTATCTACCGTTAAAGAAATTTAAAAGCTCATAAAACCACCAAAATTAGATATATGATGATCCAATTTGCTACGTATATCCCCCTAGGCAATGTCAATACTGTGCCAGAAAATTAAGGTGCCACGCCCACTTTTACGCCCACCTCCCATATAACGTTTTAACTGAAATTCATATAATTTCTCTATTGATAAAAATTTTGGAATAATAAAGGGCTATATTGAAACATCTAAGTTGTACTCATTCGCAAAAATAACTTTGATACTCCTACTATAACGCCCACTTTTCTCGTTATCTACCGTTAATGAAATTTAAAAGCTTATAAAACCGCCAAAATTAGAGGTATGATGATTAAATTTGCTACATATATCCTTCTAATCAATGTAATTGTTGTGCCAAAAACTTAAGGTGACACGCCTACTTTAACGCCTACCTCCCATATAACGGTAATTCTTAAATTCATATAATTTCTCTATTGACAAAGTTTTTGGGAAAATAAAGGACTATATTGAAATATCTAAGTTGTTTTTATTTTCAGAAACTTTATTGACATGCCTTCTTTAACGCCCACTTTCATTGAAAGACTACATTTACAAAAGCATTTTAGTAGCATATCGAAGTTATAAAGGGTGGTTAAATTTTAAGGACCGATGTTAAATTTAAATAAAACAAATTATTTAGGAAATTATTATTATTTCTTTTTGTAATGATAATATTTGTATGGTTCAATTATGTATTGAACAAAATATCGGGCAAATGGACCCCCATCCTTGGCGCCACTCCTCCATTTGATGGTCCAAATTTTCAATGACAATGTTGATACTCAATTGTTGGGCATGATGATGAGTCGAGGTTGACTACTTTTTTGCCACACTATCGCAAAAACCAGCAATGGTTCCCATTCAACGAACTAAGAAGGCATTCAAAGATTTTCTAACATTTTATACAGACCTGTTTTGCAGAAATTTAAATATTTTTTACAATTCTCCCGATTGTGGACGAATTTGAACGATTATGTTGATTAAAAGAATCACGAAGTGCACAAAATGCATTTTGATTTGAACGCCCATTTTTATAAAAAACCTGAATAACTTTAAAGCGTTGCTCATTTGCGTATCTTTCCACGGATCAAATTGACTAAGTTTGAGATTGAGAAATGTCAAGTGAAATGCAGAAAACAAATTTAAAGACTAGGTGTAGTTCACCTTCAACATGGGCCCTTAAAATTTAACCACCCTCTACAAAGAAAGTGATACATATTTTATTATAAAGAGATTATTCCATAGCGATTAACAAAATAATAAATATTGTGCTTTAAATGTACACAAAATTGGTGGTGGGTATAAAAGATTCGGCACAGCCGAATATAGTGCTCTTGCTTGTTTTTTATTAACCTAAGTAACTGACGTGACGTTATATGACGTTAAGTTACTTAAGTTTCCATATAATTATATTATAATATATGTATCTTGTAATATAATAATTTTATGTGAAAATACAGTTTCAGCTGCTATTATTTGCATATCTTCGCTGCTTGATAAGAAGTGAATTTAATGTATACCAGGTATTTTCGGCAACTCCTTCCATTTTTCAGTTAGCGAAGTAAAGAACAAGTCGATTGGCTCAGAGGATATGTTCGTTAAATTAACCGCAAATATGTTTTTTCGTGCACAGGCTGATTGCCTAGCGGACTTACTTTTTTCTCACCTTCATTCTTCTGCAAACGAAATTTTTGTTGCCTTTTACGGGTTTTTTTCTTTAACTTTCTCTAAATTATTTCGATTTGATTCACACAACAACCTTTTTCTATATCTCGATGCTCTTTCTTTTGCCTTTTTACGGCTTATCTCAAGCCTATGCGGATCTGATTTTAATTTTTGTCTATAGCGCTTTGAGTTATATTTACTTTCAATCGAAGATTCCATCTGCAGAAACCAAAATTGAATGTAAATTAAAAATAAACATAACACCATGCAAGGAAATTACTTACAATGTGGCGTGACGTTACACACTTTTGAAAATTAATATAAAATAAACTGTTTGTTTAATAACCGATTTTTTTTATTATAATAAGTTAACTTTATTAACCTTTGTTAAAAAATAATATCTCACTCACTTGCGATCGTCCGCGTAGATAGAATGAGATTATATGTTTTTTTTTCTGACGTAACGTTACCTTAGAATATCATTAAAAGAAAATCAAAATTTTACCGTTAACTGATATTTTTTTTGCTCTTCGTCATTTATGTTATAGTTAGTTGTTGTTGTAGCAAAAGTTTTGCGTAAGAATGTTATTGCACAATTACTCTTAGAATTGTAAATTCTAAAAAGAAGATGCCCTTAAAATTAAAACAAAACAAACCAAAGCGAGAACTTGAACTTTGTAGCTTATTATCTCGCAGACGCAACTAAGGAAAGCTTTGAACTCTTTAATTAATTGAAATTGAATATTTCTCTTTTATTATACAAGAAAGAAAAACTGTTGGTTAACTTAAAATTTTTTAGTCAGGGTAGACTTTCCTGTGGAAATGCCATATGTTAACAGTATTGTATGCTTGTTTCTGGTAATTTCCATTGAAACATGTTGTATAATAATTGCTCAATTCACAAGCTGTTGTAGGTGTTGTACGTCATAGTAGTTGTACACATTTCGTTGGAAAGTCCACATTAATTCTTTGTACAACACTTAGTCGAATGTCACACACGACGATCTTAATTGCCCAACTTTTTCCATTTTTTTTCGTTTTAACTTGCTTTTATGTTCACACACGAAAATTTCTTTGGCGATTTTCCGTTTTGTTTGGCTTTTATTTTCTTACAATTTGACATTTGTGTTTTATCCGTAAATAGCAATAATAAAAATAAAAACATGCATAAAACAATATAATTGATTTTACTTAACACTTTAAATTAAAATGTTTTCACTAAAATATTTGTTTGTGTTTTTTTATTTTTAAATATTTTAAAAGTTTAATTTGTGACGTTTTCAGTTCAAATTTTAAATTAAACCAAAAATCGAAACACCAAATGAAAAGAAATGACAAATATTCAAAAAAAAAATTGCTTCAAATAGCCGAGTACGGGCGATTATTTTGCTCTTCTTTTTCTCCTCATCTTAAACGGTAAAAACATTATAAACTCAAGAATTGCCCAACTATAATCGTCGCGTGTGACCATGACTTAGAACAACTTTACCTATGTTTATAGAACGCCGTATAAATACATCATAACTGAAAAAGTAGTTACTAAGTATCGCCGTTTTTCTTCAATATAAATAAGAGAATTTCTTACAACCTACGACTTCTACGGCAGGTTGTGAATTGAGTAACTAAATACAATTTCATTTCATGTTTTTAAAGCGTTGTATTGGAATTAAACAGGAATGAAAAATTTATTTATTTTTTTGCAGAATTAAACAATAGTTTTTGTAGTATTTTTTTACTTTCAAAATAAAAAATATATATGTATATGTGACACTAGCATAACATTTATATTTATTATATTAGTGGGATAGGATTTAATGCAAATATTTAAGACAAAATACTTCCAAGTATAGACAACTTCGGATGATTTTTTACTTTTCACCAGTACTTGTCAATTTTGGACCCTCGAAATAATCATATGCAAAGAATATATTTATTGCATATTTCTGCGAAATCGCTTGATTTTTGTAATAATGGGTAGCCTGTGCATTAATCTAGGTTGTTGTCTATCTGTGCGTCAAATTTCATTTAGTTCCGTTTAGAAATTCTTGTGTGATTAAGTAAAAAATATAAAAACATATTTATTATATTAGTAGGATATTTTTAACTTAAATTTTTTGTTAATTTTTTATCTTTGCTAAAATTTTTTACTTATTTTGTTTTAAAATATTTCTTGTAGCTCTGCAGAAGATTTGATTAACTTTACCATTCCTGATTTCTATTTACCTATTTTTTAACTATACAACCGACACAACAGAAATTGTGTTCACAAGAAAATAAACCAAAACTGTATTTTAATAGAGTATACAGAATACAATACAGGGTTCATGGTGTATATACGTAAGGTGATAGTGCAGAGAAAGTATTTTTTGTCTCTCTTGTATTAAATATGGAGCTTGACAGTTATTGACACTGAAATCTCTTTTATATATGGAGTTTGACAAACATTGGGACACAAAAAAATAATCAGCTTGGCTGGCACAGCTACCTGCATAAGTGTACCCTGACGGGTATGTGCATAGAAATTTGTGTGCGTCTCTTCTTTGTGTGCATATGTGTTTCTTAATTGACAACACTTTTAATATTACTCAAGTTTATTTTTGCTCTTCCAACCAGGGTACACTTATACAAGGTGGCGGTGCCAGCCCAGCTGACTATTTTTTTGTGTTCTGGAGTATGTCAAACTACATATTTAAAAAAAATGATTTGAAAAATTGCTAAATAAAAATGCCTAAAATTGCTCTCCTTAACGCTAACACCTTATGTAATTACACCATGCTTCCAACAATGAATTTTGTCCATCACGCCTAATAATAATTTTTAATACAATACTTACTGAAACAAAAGGCTTATTAAACAAGATAACTTGCTTCAATAGATCAGTTGCTGATCTCTTTGTAATTTAAAATTGTCAAAATGCAATAACCTTATATAGTTACACCAAGCTCATTTTTAAAATACAAAGTCAAATTAAAAAGTTTTTGACAAAGCAATAAACAATAACAAATTATCTGTTGGATTCATAAGGTATGATATCATGTCGTATTATTAGACAGTTACATCTTTTCAAAATTTAAAACGCAATGAACAACAATTTTTAAGCCGTTTTGATTAAACATACATAACTCTTATGTCTGCTAAATATTTGTAAACCTTTGTAAAATTATAGAAATTTATACACACAAAACAATATGACATACCAAGGCATATTTATACATCAGGTAGTCTCGATTTGTCAGATGATTATTTTTTTCTTCACTTATTTTAAATTTCACCTGTCAAAGTTCATAGATAAAAAATAATTTTCTCTCTTCTCTCATATATTTCAAATGTCAAACATATATATAAAAAAATATACATAAAAAAGTCTCCAAACTGCGATTACCTGATGAATAAATATGCCTTGATGACATACTATGCTATATTAAAAACAAATTTAATACGAACACAAAATTGCACAAAAGTCGTTGTCTTCTACAATATATTTGATGAATTCACAAGGTGTGCTATTATGTCTTATTGTTATATATTTTTTTAATTTAAAATTTATTTGTACATTTTACAACAAAAAATATTATATAACAGTACTTCTTGTAAATTCACCAATTGAAATAACAATAATCAAAACATGAAAATATGTATAATTCCTATAAATACACACGCACATACTACTACGTAAGTATTAGGAAATTTTTAATGTACAGCTTAAATGTATTTGTATTTATTTTTTAATGTACATACCATCATCATATATGTATGTATGAGTAGATATTACTAAAACTTAAAAACCAACTATATAAACTATTTTATACATTTTGGTAGTGTAAAACTGCATTGAATAAAAACTCATAAAAATAAAGCATTTTTAATATTGCATTCCTAAATTAAAATGACTTTTTTTATTTTTTTAAATTTTAATTACTAAGTATGTATATCAGTCGAAGCAATTTAATGATATATTTAACCTGAAAAAAAAAATACGACAAAGAAGTGATTTTGCAGGGGTTCAACTAATGATAAAATGAGTGAATTTTGATGAAAATACGAATGATTTTAATACTAGTGTGTCATTACAAATCATGTGTTTATATGAATACATTCATGTAATCTGTGGTCGCAAGGAAAAACAAGGTAACTCCATTTTTCCAAAAAGTTGAAAAAATACCAAAACTTGGATGGATTTTAGATTTAACATCACTCCGTCAGATCAAAATTTTGAAAAAGTATCACATTTAAGAGTAATCTACAAAATAAAAATGGCTTAAATACCAGTTTTTAGGAAAAAAAAGGTAACTCCATGTGTTTTAAGGAAAAATCAGGTTACTCCATAATATCTTAAAGAAAAACACTAGAACAGTGCTATTCAATCTTTTTGGCTCGTGTACCACTTAATTCATGATAAACTTTTCGCGTACCACCAAAAAAAATATAATGTAAACAATTTTAAAATTTTTAATCTATTTTATTTATTAATAATAGAAAACAATAAAATTAAAAAATAATAATAATAACACTGCTCTGCAAAAAATAATTTTTTGTCTTCCCATTTAATAAAACTATGTGGACTATATGGATTTTGACGCGCTGAACTCAAATCCGTTGTCGGTTTTTTCCCATCAGATCGGGATTTTTTTTATGGGCGTGCCAAATTTTTCCCCCTAAATTAGTCAGGTGCGGAGACTTATTTCCTCCTAACTCGAGAACCAGTCATCCGATTTTCAAAAGTAAAACACCAAAAAATTTATAACCAAATTAGTTTTATTTTAGTGGAATACAATTTTTCTCTATCTCTTATCGTTTTGGAGTTATTTCGAAATTAATGGAGAAAAAAATTTTTTTCGTGCAAAATTCGTAATATTTTTCAATTTAAAAATGGAATTAAAAAAAATATAAGGCATATATTCAACATTTTAAACTTTTTTCTGAGATCTACTTATCTTGAAAATAAAAAAAGCCATAAACCATAAAAATCGGTTAAAAAATGTAGATTTTATTATCAATTTACCGCAGCTACCCAATATTGACCAAATATGTGCAATGCAGCAAACAACGTCAGAGTAGGCGCACTAAAGCAGCTTGTAGCATCAATGAATGGCAACTTTTTACTTCTATTTTCGTACAACAAAACCAAATACAAGCAAAAAAATTTGCCAGATTGTAGTTTTGTAGCAACGCCTCGCTTAAAGCACCCACCCTGTCGTCACCCGTAGAAAACTTCAAATTACACTAAAAATTAAAATATTTACAGGCTATTTTACTTTAAATAACACAAAAATGTTGTTAATAATTATTAATTTTTATTTAGGAAACATTGTTAAAATAAAAAAGTAGCTTAAGCTGCCCATGCCCTTTTGTCCACATCATTCAATTTCGTTCTGAAGACCTCGTCCTTCATAAGCTGTCGTATTTGTGGACCTAGAAATATGCCTTCTTTTACTTTAGCATCTCTGATTCTAGGAAATTTGCTCTTAATATATAGAAAGTCTTCACCGTCCTTGTTCATTGCTTTGACAAAATTTTTCATTAGGCCTAGCTTTATATGAAGGGAAGGCAGAAGAGTTTGTTCTTTTTGATTTAAAGGCTCTTCTGCTGCATTTTTTCTCCTGGAATAAAATTTACTCTTCTCGGCCAAATTTCAACATTGTAGTGTTTTTTTTTTGCGCGGCTATCCCATTTACATAAGAAGCAATAAAACTTAGTATATCCACTTTGCAATCCATTTAACATTGCTACGACTTTAAAATCTGCAGATTCCATGAGTAATGTGAATATTTAATTTTTTGTAGTATCATCTTTATGCTACAATAGTTTTCTTTCATATTTCTTGCATACGCGAGTGGGGCCAATGGAAATTTGTTGCCATTGGGAAGTAAAACGGCTTTCAAACTTGTCTTGGATGAATCAACAACAAGCCGCCAATCCTGAGATTAATGACTGAAACACAGTTGTCGCAAAAGTCCATCAGCATTATCGCAAAATATCAAACCTTCCTCTTTGCTGAAATATATTAAAAAAGGTTGTTCTTTATTTCGAAAGTAAGAGACGTTAACGTCCGTTTGCACCAAGCTCCATTCCTTCCATTGGGATGCAAGAAGCTCAGACTTGGTTTTTTTAAAGCATTGATATACAAACTAAGTTATTTATATCAGTTTAATTCGAAAAATAAGGTGTACTCTTTGGACTTCCAAATGAATGCGAAGAAACACCCATGCTGGCGTAAGTGGATTCAGTTGCTGCAGAAAGCCCATCTTCTTCATAGTCTGTAGGAGGCAATGTAGGTAAAAATTTACTTGTAAACTGGAAAACTGGTCGTTTGACGCATAAAGTATTTGGATATGTAACTTTATTTTTGGTTTTTTTCGTAAGCCCATGTGTTTAGTATGGCAAAAGTAGCAATCATTTTGATGATTTTGTGGTTCACTCCAAATCGCTGGCTTCATAAACGGCTTCATAAAGACTTATGACTTTCTGCAAATTGGTTAAATAATCAAGCTCAAGGTCTGACCTTGAGCTTGATTATTTAACCAATTTGCAGTTCATCAACAGGTCAAAAAAACATATATAAGTATATCATTCTTATGACTTTCTTTTAACCAACCTCTTAAAGACTTACCACAGCTACTACAACATATTTTCGGCAGCCAATTTTTATCTCTATCATCGGTAGGAAACCCAAAATAACGGCGATAAGCATCTTTAACCTTGGAAGATATTGTCTCCCGTTGAGAGCTTAAAGTTAGATCGCTACATACGTAACAAAATAAATTTGGAGATTTGTTACAAATCCTTGACATTTTGTAATATGAAAGCGTTTGTGGATTCTTTAATTGCTTTATTTCATTACACAATTACAAAGTACACTATAAGATCTATTGACTGTTGCCGATTTTAACCGCACGATATTCAAATTAAAAGTGACTTACTTATTGCCCATTAGCTTCTATATATACAATAAATACCAGAATCTACCCTAATGTTCTTAATTTGAAATCACAGGTAATTGAAAAATACTATTATAAATATTAATTCCAAGAACTATGTAAAATACCGTTGTACTTTAGTTCCATTACCTGCTCACTCAACGAAATGTTACATATATCATATGTAAGGCTGGTTGCATTACAATATTGGGTACATGCGGTCAATTGACAATAAAATCTACATTTTTTAACCGACTTTTCCAGTTTATGGCTTTTTTTATTTCCAAGATAAGTGGTTCTTAGAAAAAAGTTTAAAATGTTGAATATTTGCCTTATATTTTTTTTAATTCCATTTTTAAATTGTAAAATATTACGAATTTTGCACGAAAAAAAAATTTTTCTCCATTAATTTTTAAATAACTCCAAAACGATAAGAGATAGAGAAAAATTTTATTCCACTGAAATAAAAACAATTTTGTTTTACATTTTTTGGTGTTTTACTTTTGAAAATCGGATAACTGGTTCTCGAGTTAGGATTAAATATGTGTCCGTACCTGACTAATTTAGGGGGAAAAATTTGCCACGCCCATAAAAAAAAATCCCGATCTGATGGAAAAAAACCGACAACGGATTTGAGTTCAGCGCGTCAAAATCCATATAGTTTTATTAAATGGAGGATTTTGTTGCAGAGCAGTGTAATTACAAAAAACATAACAAGAACATGTACATTAAAGGTATACTTTTAGGATGATTTTTCTTTTTGTTTCCAATTGCAAAATAGAAATTGTTAAAATTTTAAAAGATTTCGCATACCAACTGGAAATTTTTCGCGTACCACCAAGTGGTACGCGTACCATAGGTTGAATAGCACTGCACTAGAAGATTGATCGTTGATGTAAACAATAATTGAAAATAGAATTATATCATTAACATACAACAAAATTAACTGAATTCCTTTATTTTTAACAGCAAACTAAAAAATTTAAAATTTTCTTATTTTCTTTTATATTTTTTACCCTTTGTTTTTATGAAAAAACATAAAAATTAATTTAAAAAAAATATATATGTATATATATATATATTTATTTTTTTTATTTATAACTTTTAAATAATGTTTTTTGCATAAGACGATGAAAAGTTGCCTTAACTCTATAAAATATAAGAATAAATTCAAACAATGAAATTTTTAGGAAAAACCAGGTAACTCCATTTTTAGGTAAAAATCAGGTAACTGACCTTGATTTTCGCTTCTGACGGGTTAAAAGTTTTTTACTGCAACCCAAAATGTTCAACAGGATGTAAAATTATGTTTTTTTTATGCGCACACATTAGAATATGAATTAAAAAACAAAACTAGTAAAATATGTTGAAAACTTTAAATGCGTTTTTCTCGTGTTTTAAAAAAATGGAGTTACCTTGTTTTTCCTTGCGACCACAGAAATGTACTTTTAAATAACTGCATGTAAGATAAAAAGGGACCGATTTTTCGTAAGTTATTGTTGTTTGTTAAATAAAATCTTGTAAGATATTTTCCATGAAATTGCATTCAATTTAAAGCACATCATTAATCACAAATTATTTCGCATTTATAAAGTCATTTATAATGGATTCTATTGTGCTATTGAATTGGAAGTTCTGAAAATGTAATTCATATATAGTATATATTATTGTGCAGGGCGCAGCACACATTAAAAATTTTGATTAATTTTTTTTGGCGAATAATGCAATTCTCGGCCCCCAGGTAAACACCACCATTTATTTTTTTAATATACCATAAGTTCCTTTTTATAATATTTCGTACTCGCGAATGCGTTTCATTTAACTTCATTTCAGTCGATCCAGCGCTCGGTGTCCTGTGTGGTGTTAGTAACCATGGTTCCAAAGAATATCCAGCATCTCCTAAGGCATCAAACTAGTTACATTACCTTATAATTTATTTTTGCATATACAAACCCAGTAACCAGAATTGCTTCTGTCTATTTAAGTAGTCGTCTTCCACTTTATTTCTTATTTCGATACTATTCCAAATTGCAGAATCGTGACTTGCTCCACATCTACAAGGCGTATCCTTATTATTTATTATCGGATATCTAGAAATCAACTGTAAGTTATGTTATCTACATATATGAGAAGTCTATTTATAACCCAACACCTTCTTCCTTCAGCAAAAAAAACTGTAGACACGTTGTTAGCTTTACAACCGATGGAATCGCTGACGACTTTATATTTAGTAAGGAGTTCTGGACTAACATATCTAAAGGCTTTGTTAACTCTGTAATGTTGCTGGAACCTGCAAGGAATTTATTTACATATAAAGGGTGGTTAAATTGTAAGGGCCGATGTTGATTTTGAATAAAACACAATTTATTTAGGAAATTATTTATTTTTTTCTTTTTATTATGATAATATTCGCATGTTTCAATTATTTATTTATTTAATTAATACAGCACAACAAGAACAAGTCTTATCTAATAGTACTGGGTAGATAGTGGCACGATAAAACTTAAGTTACAATAAATAAAATTAAATCAGTTTGAAAAATAAAAATTAACAAGTAGAAGTATGACAAAACTTAAAACTAGAACATTTAATACATACTTTAAAAATTAAGTTAACAGAAGGTAAGTTGTTATCAAATGCATTGTTTAATGATATATGATATTAAGAGGGAAACTAAGAATGAGTTTGCATCAACAACATAAAATCATCATTAACTCAAGTGGGCAAATAGTGCAGTTTTGAAATGCATTGCATTGCTAATCGTTTGAATATTATTGGGAAGTTGGCGCCAAAGGTTAATAGCATTGTGGAGAAAGTGCTTTTTCGTTATATCCTTTTTAAAGCGAAAGATATTAATTCTGTAGCCTCTGTCAGACCTTGAAAAAATTAATCTGTTATATAAGTACTCAGGCTGTTTTATGTAAATAACTTTATGAAAAAATAGCAATGTTCGAAATTTTAACAGGCTATCAAAAGGCATACTACATATCTGTCTTGAGTATTGCGAGATTCTGCTCCGCCTACTTCGACCAAACACATATCTGGCAATATTATTGTACGCTACATTTAGCCTTCTCATACTAAAAGCGTCACAGCTAGCGAAAAGTTCAACTCCATACAAAAGGGTTGGCAAAAGATAGGTCTTAGCAAGTAACATACGAATATCAAAAGGTGTGTAATATTGCGACATCCATAGATTTCTTAACATGGCAAAGGTTCTCCCACATACAGAATTTATGTGATTAGACCAGTCTAATTTCTTGTTGAAAACTATACCGAGATTCTTAGCAGTTTCGTCTATTCTAATTATGGAATCCCCAATCAGAATTGGTGGCAAAATATTTATTAGGGAATCAGTTTTACCAATTATCGTATCCTTCGACTTCTTTGCATTTAATGAGAGCCCATTGGCTGATGCCCATTCTTTAATACTGTCAAGATCATGGTTAATTTTAGTAATGCAACTATTGATATCAAATGGTTTACAGCTTATAAAAAGTTGTACATCATCTGCATACATATGCACTCCACAAAACCTGAGTCGGGTGGGTAAATCATTTGAATACAAAATAAACAATAATGGGCCGAGTATGGAGCCCTGCGGCGCACCTCTTGTAGTTGGACAACTATCAGACCTATTGCACCCATGGTGCACTGATTGGCTTCTATTACTTAGATACGAATAAATAAGCTTTACGGCAGTTACTGAAAAATGAAACATATTTTTCAGTTTTTGGCAAAGAATTGAAAAGTCAACTGTATCAAATGCTTTAGAATGATCAAGTAGAATTAGAAATGATACCATACTATTGTCAAGATTAGCCCTCAGCTCCTCTGAGACTTCAATTAGGGCGGAAGTACAACTATGGTTTGGTCTAAAACCGGATTGCCTGCTGGTAAGCAGAGAATTATCAAAAAGAAAATGTTTTATCTGTGCGTGAATTAAACGTTCAAATACTTTAGATAAAAAAGGTAATATAGCTATTGGTCTATATGTCCTGTCAGCTTTAGGTAGAGGAATAATCTTCGCATGTTTCCAAGCTGATGGAAAAGTTGATGTTGTAACAATCGTATTAAAAAAATGTGTTATATATGAAATAATAAAGTTAATAATAAATCTTATAAATTTAGGGTGTATACCGTCACATCCCACTGAATTAGATTTAATACTAAAAACAGATTCTAAAACATCTTCCTGCGCAAAATGCACGAAATTAAAATTTAGCGTACTATTAGGATTATCACTGGAAAAGTCATAAAAACTTGCATTCACCTCAGGCATGCGAAAATTGGTAAAATCATAGTTTAATTGATTAACATCAATTACATCTTCAACTTTAAAATCACTGTTAATAATACCTATATTTTTAATTTCCTTCCTCTTTCTTCTCGAGCTAACAGCTGATTCAAACTTTAACTTATAAAAATGTGTCTTTGAAGATCTAATTTTCGAGTTCACTCTTCTTCTGGCATCCTTAAAAGCATTATGGAGCTCAGTTGTCCTAAAACGCTTCCATCTCACATAAGCTAAGTTTCTCTCTACGATCAAAGTCTTTATTTCGTTAGAAAACCATGGCTTTTCATTACGTATTGCCTTTGTCCTGACTGGAATATATTTTTCATACAGGTAAAGAATATTGTTCTGCAAAAAGGTTAATTGCTCATCTACAGTTGGTATGAGAAATATTGGGTTCCACGGAATGGAAGACAATTCAGTTTCCAACGACTGAAAATCAAGGTTCTTAAAATCTCTAAATGTTATCATTTGAGGCTGTGCGTTTCTGTGAGTTACAATGTCAAAGTCATACGATAGAAACAACATGTCATGCCTAGAAAAAATTGACGCAGAGAGCTGATCAAAGAGCAAAAGACTTGAACTATTATTGATGAAAAAAAGGTCAAGTAGAGTACTTGAAGAATTTGTAAAGTGGGTTGCCGTAGAACGATTTACGAGCAATAGACCAATGCCACTCATATCCTCCATCAATCTTTGGTCAGCTAATATATTCTCATTAAAATCACCTGTAATAATAACGTCAGTGTAACCAAGAGTAAACGTAGCTATCTTTTCAAGAAGTGGGTTAAAATCAATATTCTTATTAGGCCTATAAACAGAACCAATTAATAGTCTTTGGTTATTACCATTTAAAATTTCATAAAACAGATACTCTATTTTCTCATCCACCATAGATTTGTATTTTGGTTTACAGCATATGGATGACTTTACATAAATAGCTGCACCACCTCCATTTGAGGATCTATCAGCTCGGAAAATACGATAACCATTTAGGCTATATGAACTATCCTGGATTTCAGGATGAAACCAAGATTCTGAAATACACAAAACGTCAATACCAGACTTCTCAAAAATATAACGAAATTCACCCATCTTGTTATTTAAGCTTTGAGCATTGATGTGGCAAATATTGAGACCAGAAGTTCTTCTGGCAAGAATTCTGGTCATACTATACAAATTTTCTTTGGAGCCAACTAACCGATTATCATTTTGCAAAGTCATTATAACAAATAATAAGCCTATAAGCAATGCAAGCATTTGTGTTAACAATAAAATTTTTCACAAATTGATATTTACTGAAAAAGAGAAAAGCACAATCAAAATCAAAGAAGTAAAAGCAGTTTACAAGTTTTATATCAATAGTGTGCTCTAAATTATCAACTGCGGCACTAAAACTGTAATACGCAATAACAATAGGACAATCTTTTAAAAGTCTATTAGAAAAATAAAAAGTTATAAAATGTTTATAATATAGAGAATAGAAAGAATATTTTTAAATAAAACATAAATAATGAAAAAAGTTAAGAGACAAAAAATAAATATTATGAGCTGCAGTTTTAATCACGAAATGTTTTATCACGAGTACGGTATATGTTTTCATCATCAGGTTCCGAAGCAGGAAATAAGTTTTTTTAAAAATCGACTTCGTAGATGCATGTTGGTTCATCATTCTCAAGCAGCCGCACGTAAACTAGACCTCGGTTTATAAAAGCAGCTGATATTAATCCATCTCTTTTTAATCTATTAGCTTGCAAAAACATACGATGATTATCAGGGGTAAGATTTTCATTTACATAGAAAGGAACAGAGCTATCAAAGCCAATTTGATTTAAACGCAACGGGTCCCTTCGATACTTGATAAAATTGGTTATTGATTTCAAAAACAAGTTTCTCTCATAGGGACATTGAAATTTGACGATTATTGCAGCATCAGATAATCTTCTACTGTTATTCCTTGGGTTTGTGTTAGTTTTCTTTACTTTAACACGAAAAATTGATTTAATACTCGGAGGCGAGATTCCAACCATTTCACACAATTTATGATAGAAGTTATAAAGGTTTTCATTTGGCTCAGAGGGCACATTTGTAATTCTAATATCACAGGACACTATAGAGTTTTCATGCTTTCTAGCATAATTTTTTAGATAAATGATATCATTTCTTAACATTTCATTTTCACGTTTTAATGCTACCATTTCTTTCATAGCAGTAATTTTAATATCTTCAACAGATGTTTTTAAATTCGATACTCTTTCTTTTACATTAATTAGGTCACTCATTATTAAATTAAATTTTTTGTCTATTTCACTTAAGAGACTATCTTCAGCCTCTTTTAGCATTTTCTGCATTACTGCTTGTAAATGTTTGGTCAGTTGATCAGTTAACTTATCGAAACGTTTATCCATTATTTGCAGGAGTTTTAAGGGTGAAGCAGTAGTAGCAGCATTTGATAAGCATGGTGTCATCGCTGTGTTTTCCACAAGTGAGCTTTGCACAACTTCTCTTAACCGCTTTTGAGTTGGAGTAATAAAGATTTGAGAATTGAGAAAAAAAATATTGGCCAAATGGTCGCCGCAACCTCGGCGTCACACCTCCATCCGATGGTCCAAATTTTCGATGACGCTGAGGCATAATTGAGGTTCTATGCCGTTAATGTGCCGAATTGTCTCATCCATTAGCTTGAATTATTGTTGGCTTATCGTCGTTCACATTTTCTTTTAAATAACCTCAAAGAAAGAAGTCCAACGGTGTCAAATCACATGATCTTGGCGGTCAATTGACAATGCCACTACGTGAGATAACATGGCTATTGAGTTTGTCGCGCAAAAGAGCCATTGTTTCCTTAGCTGTGTTTCAAGTGGCACCGTCCTGTTGAAATCACATATCGTCCACATCCATATGTTCCAATTTAGGTCATAAAAACTTAGTTATCATCTCACGATAGCGAACACAATTCACAGTAAGTGGATTGACCGGCTTATTTTGGAAAAATACGATCAGATGATACCACCAGTACATAAATCGCACCAAACAGTCACTATTTGTGGGCGCATTCGTTTTTCGACAATCACTCTTCGATTATCATTCGTCCAAATGCGGCAACATCTTCTCTGTAATTGTCCTGCATTCGGGGACCTGAGACACCAGATTCTAGGTCAGCGAATACTTGTAAGTAAAACTTGTCTTTCCGCAGTTGATCTGGGAAAGATGGACAGGATGGCTGAGGAACGACGGCCAGAGGACATAGACGAACGGGCGTTGGTGCCTACGGTATCACAACGGGACCCAAGTGAGCTATGCCTTCGGGCGGCTGCTGAATCTAACCTAACCTAAATACGGCAATTCTGCTTATTGACGAATCCACTGAGGTGAAAATGTGCCATATCACTGAAGATGATTCTCTTCGAAAATTGATCGTCCATGGTTGCCATTTCTGGCCATTGACCATTGACGACGTTTGGAATGGTCAAGAGGTCTTAGTTTTTTAGTCAATTGCACCTTGTAACCGTGCATGCACTGGTGTTTTCACATCTCCTGCAGACCCAGTTTGCACAAATTTTTGCACGATTTTTCCGAATGTACGCACATTTGGACGATTAAATTGACCGAAAAAATCACGAAGTGCACAATATGCATTTTGATTTAAACGCCTATTTCATAATAAGCCTGAATAACTTTAAGTTTTGAAATTATTGTTATTGATGTAATATTTAAAATTTCGAAAATTTCAGGCCATTTTGAATATGAATCAACAACAACAAAATAATATAATCCATTGCAAGGACCAGAAATATCCATGTGAATGCGATCCATAGGTTTATTTGTTGAAGGCCATGATTGTTAAGTATTTTTCACTGGTGCAGGGCTTGTTACAGCATAGTTACGTGACAGTTAATTACATAAGTAACAATATTTTTATCAGTGTCAGGCCAATAAAGATTTGATTCTTTCTTTACCTGAATGCCCCCGATTAAGTTGTTTTAAAGTACCGGTTATATTTTTTTGTGGTATAACAATTCGTTCGTTAAACATGAGACATCCTCGAACCACACTGCTTGTCTCTTCTTATATAATAAAATGGCTTGAGTTCTGCTGATATGCTGTCGCTCTAACTATTATTTATTGCTGTTTTTACTGATTGTAGTATTTTACACCTATGTGTTTTCTTTAAAACCATGTTAAACGCAATTGGAAGTGAGTTGAAATGATCATTTAGAGTTGCCGAACAATCTTCTTTTAACAAAGCACGGGCAATTATATCTTCTTTGGTAGTAACGTATTCAATTTTTAAATCATACATCATGAGTGTTAACGCCCAACGTTGTAGCAAAAAGGGCTTTTGATCAGTGCACAAAATGAATTGTTTTCCATATATGTATATATAAAACGTTGAAACTTCTTTACAGCAAAAATCAGTGCATGGCCCTCATTTTCTATCTCAGAATAGTTGTTCTCTGCTAGAGTAAGTGTACGTGAAGCAGGGAAGGAAAATAGCTTTTATGATTTTGTACCAAGTATGAAAACAAAATGTACTTTTTAGGCCATGACGGTACCATTTTTTTAATATTTATTAATAGAAACATAAACTTAACAAAAATATTTATAAAAATTCAGAAATATACAATAAAAAACAAAAACTTAACAAAAATGTGATTAAAAATACAGTACACAATAAAAAATATTAAATATTACATTCATAGGTACATACGTAGAGATCGGTTATTTAACAAATTTTATTTATTAAATACTTTAAGATAATAAGTTTTCTGTTATTTTTAAATTAAAACAAGTAACAGTACTATATTCGGCCGTGCCGAATCTTATATACCCTTCACAACGTGTAGTCATGCAATAACAGTGGTTTGTGTCACCGTTCATCCCATATGAAATACGTACATACATATAAAAAATACATATATAAAAACGTCCCATTGTAAAATTATAAATTCACGTATGTATGTTAAAAAAACAAAAAAAAAAAAAAAAAATTTAAAAAAAATTAAAAAAAAAAAATTTAAAAAAAAATTATTATGTATATAATATATATAATACAAAAAAAAAAATAAAAAGAAAATTAAAAAAAAATACTAATATAAATATAAATAATAAAATAAAAAAAAAAAAATTAAAAAAAAAATTTAAAAAAAATTAAAAAAAAAATTTTTTTGGCTCAGCTGGGATTCGATGCCACGTTTTCTCTAACCAGTATACACGTTTGTATGTATGTATGTTGTTGTTGTAATGTTGTTTTTGTGAAAAAAAATCGAGGTGGTCGTGGGTTTTTGCTCATATCTCAGTTGTTTATGTACCGATGTTTCTGCTTTTCAATACCGATCTACTCCCGAATATTTCTGATATTTTAATACCTTACCCGGGTCCAACCTATGTCGGGGGGCTTCAAAAAGTTGATTTCAACATACACACGGACAGACGTGCAGACGGTCAGGGCTTAATCGACTCCTCTATTCATAAGCTTTCAGTAAATATATACTTTATGGTATCGGAAATGAAAATTGTAGATTTTACAAACGGAATGACAAAGCTATATATTCCCTTGTGCACCACAGGAGAAGGATATAACAACAAGAATTTGTTGACTTTAATAAATCTTTTGTCTGTACCAAATTTGAATCAGTAGAAACGTGTATTCTTTTTCTTTTATTTGTTTTGGTTAGGTTTTAAAAATAAGTAACAGTGCTATATTCGGCCGTGCCGAATCTTATATACCCTTCACAACGTGTAGTCATGCAATAACAATTGTTTGTATCACCATTCATCTCATATAAAATACGTACATATGTATATACTGGTTAGAATAAATGTGGCATCGAGTCCCAGCTGAGCCAAAAAAATTTTATTTTATTTAAAAAAAATTTTAAAACAATTTTTTTAAATTTTTTTTGTAATTTTTTTTATTTTTTTAATATATGTTTTTTTTTTGGTATGTTTTTTACATGTATGTATGTATGTATGTTGTTGTTGTAATTGTGTAAAAAAACGAGGTGGTCGTGGTTTTTTGCTCATATCTAAGAAAGTTATGGGGCGATTGTGCTGAATTTCAATAGCGATTCATTCCTGGATATTTCCAAGAGATTGATACCATATAGAGATCTGAGGAACATATAGTTGCTTCTAAAAGTTAATTTCAACCAACACACGGACAGATGGCCAGGGCTTTATCGACTCCTCTATTAATAAGCTTTCAGAAAATATATACTTTATGGGTTCGGAAATGAAAATTGTAGAAATTACAAACGGAATGACAAAGCTATATATACCCTTGTGCACCACAGATGAAGGGTATAATAAAAAACTCGTTCGACGTTGGCCGATGAATGTGGAATAGACAGAATAAATAAAATACATATACCAACAGCCAAGTCGAATTCATGTACCAGGTGGTGCCAAATTAACAGGTGATTTTTGTAAGAAGTTTGCAATAGTGTACTAGGCAGATTTTGTTGTTGCAGACTTGACACCACCTGGTACAGGAATTCGCTTTGAAAACAGCATTGCAATAAAAACAGAGAAGCTGACAGAATAAAATATAACACACCCAAACAAAATAAAATAGAACATGGACAAATTTTTAAATTGTACCAAGTAGCTCGCGGTAGTACCACGGTACCAACAAGCTCAAAAATGTACCATAAAAAGTACAATTGTACCATGATTTCCATCCGTAACGTGAAGCATGGGCAATTACTTTTTCTAAATTGTCTGGATAAACATGACCACCCCAATTCTAAATAACAATTTCCTGGGAATTGTTTCCCTTTTCCCTGTTCCCCTATTCTAAATTATTTCTCCCGGGGAAATTTGTTCCTTTTCCCTTATTCTAAATGAACTTCGAAATTGGGAAACTGTTCCCTGGGAAAAAAAAGTAGGTATTACGAAAGGTAATTAAAGGGAGAATGTAATAACAAATTTTGGGAAAAAAATCCGACAACAAATTCAAAGGGAGTTGTGACAAAAATGTAAGTATTTAATATTTTTTTATAAAAAAATGTGATAAATATTGTAATTTTATGTATTTACGGACAAAAACAACAAACAGGAAGCAGAATAATGAATTGCTTTTTTAGTTTTAAAACAATTATAATTTTTATTTATCTTTTTGTATTTTATTTTTGAAGTTTTTAAATTTTTTTAATAAAATGTTACATTTATTGATAAAATGTTATAGTTATTAATAAAATGTATAAATATAAGAAATGGTTTTATTACAGAAATTTATTAGAGATTGTTCGCAATATTGTTTCTAATATTTTGTGCAATGGATAAATATTGTGGTGAGGCTAAGGATACCACATCATTATCCTGAACGCTCAAACAATATAAAATTTCCTACTTCGTTTACTTCAGCATTGCATTTAAAATTAATGCAATGCTATGCAACGCACAGCAAAATTTTGTTATTTTAGCAGCCTTTTTGGAGCGTAGTGCAGCTGTCTAGCACCAAGAATGCACCTCCATCTGTTTTTTAAAACACCATTAATGCATTCAACCACATTTCAACACTTGGAGTGAATTTTATTTCAACAGACTCATCCTGTGGGCATCTATAAGGCGTTAAAAGCAAAGGTTCCAGAGACTATCCTGCGTCTCCTAAAAAAATGCATGTTTAATTTATAAATTGTCTGTTATCATTCAAAACTCTACCAAGAAGCCAGTAATTGCTGCCACCTCTAAAATGAGCACGCAATTCGCCAGAATTTCAAATAAATGAATCGTGACACGCTGCGGGATTTGAGGCATCAATCCGCAGCTCATGATCACAAACCTGTAATTTTTTTATTAAAAATTATTTATTAATCATTAAAAATAAATACTTTACCAGCATTACATTCAAACTATAGTATCTCTTCCTGTTGTAGTAAAGATGCTTATTCTTAGGAGGAGCAATAATGCGGACATGAGTTCCGTCAACACATCCCATAACGTTTGGAATGTCATACTTCACATAAAGAGCTAACGCAATTTTCCATTTTTGCACTTCTGTTCTGCAGAAAATTATCTACATTGGGCGTAAATGTTCCACAAATTTATTAATAACTTCTGCCAGATGTTTGCTAAGACTACACTGAACCACAGACACACCGTAATCTTTACCAATACCCGTTTGGTACAAACCTTCAGCAAAAAAGCGGAAAGTCGCACTCAATTTCACGATTGGAGAAATTGCAAAGGACTTACGTTTGGGCTGAACACGTTGAGACGTCCAACAGATATTTGAAAGCCGGCTTATTTACTCTGTAATATTTTTCACACCTTCCAAAAGTAAAATTTACTTACAAAGTGTGGGGCAACTCAAGTGGGTTGCTGGCGTCACGCAGCATTCTCCTTTCTACCCTTTGCTTATTCTTGTCAGGTAGGTATCCTTCAGAGTTTTTTGCTTCAGCTATTGTTATCAACGCTACACTAAACATTTTTGTTCACTTTTAACAATTTTTTTTAATATTTAGGAATATTTACTTTTTACGCTTAATATTTCTAAAAATTATTAGCAAATATTTTGTCAAAACAAAACAACAAAAGCAAAAAGCTGACTTCGAAAATGTAAAATTCTCTCTCCCTTGTTATTCCCTTTCCCGACTGTTTAGAATAGGGGAATTTTATTCGCGGGAAAAATGAATTCACGGGGAATTAATTTCCCTGGGAACATTTAGAATTGGGGTGGACATATGAATGTACCAATACCTTTACCTGATCGGGCACAAAAAATCCTACCTTTTACTAACACCAAGTTGTAATAATGGCCCTAAATGTATAAAGACTTTTAATCGTGTTAATGGTAAGTAGTTTCTGAAGTAACTGAATCTGATGTGACTTCTGTTTGTAGATATGCATCCGATAGATCAATGTGCGTATATAAACCACTTTTGGCCATTTTTGCATATAAATCTTCTGGGCGATGAAGCGGGTATTCCATTTAATCCAGTGGAATAATCCCCACAAATAAAGATTTTTCCATTTGGCTCTTTTACAGCAACAATGGGTGCTGCCTATTTAGAGAAATTGACAGGTGAAATTAATATTTTTATTTATTATTTTTCTCTAAAAGTTGGTTTAACATTTTTTTTAAGGTGTAGCTGAACTTTTATTTAGGTGCCTTTTGCTGGAATGTCTTTGAATATATCAGCAAAATCTTGTCTGATTTTGTTTAAGATATCTGAGCTGACTTCATCTACCTGATTTGAGAGCAAATCTTGTTTAGCGGTTTTTCTCATATGCGAAAAATATTACATAAATCTGTAACAAATAATAAAAGCTTATCAATTTCTACAACGGAAGAACTATTTACAAAGTTGTACTTCACCTTTAGAAGCACTTGTTATGTAACGATTAAAGAATCTCTTCCTGGTTTACCCATTTTAAGCCAAAGTGATTTTCCAATCTTTGGTATATGTATATGAGGCAGTGTCAACATGAAGTTCGACATCAAAACCAGGGTTTCGGTGAATTAAAGGCAAAAGTTGTATATTGACGTTGATTGCGGAGAACTTGATTTTCTCTTGTGATTCTTCTTTTATGGAAATTTAGTTTGATATGAACAGCTTTTACCTAAAGTTTTGCAGTATCCTTCTTTATGACCGACAACATTCCATTGACTGCACTTGTAAATAATGAAATTACAATATTTGGAATAATGCAATGAACCACAATTCCAACATGGAGTTTTAGGAATGTTCTTTTTATCTTCTTGTTTAAAAATTTAAAAAATTGATTTAGATTTAATAGTATTGACGGATGTTGTGTATTATCATTCGACCTTCCATATCTAGGCATTTTAATTGATCAGCATTCATTTCTGATAATTTAAACTCTTCACATAACTGATTTATGCGAGCTGCGTAAGACACTAAATTCTCTCGAGGGTTTTTCACTGTTTGAAAACACTTATACCGCACACTAAACATTGATTCTTGCACACCAAAAATGCCTTTAAGGATCTTGATTGTTTCATTATAGGGAATATCCCTAACAATCTTGGGAAGAATGTAAGCAACAGTATTTAGTTTCCTGATTAAAAGTCTTACACCAGCTGCGTCGTCCAAATTTGTACCATCCACTAGGAATACGTCCACAGGATGACTGTACCAAACCTTAAAAGTAAGTGAATTTTTAGGGTCAAACGAAAAATTCGGAAATAAAATTTGGTAATGTGGCCATCTATTGTTCTTGGCTATTTGAAACTCCCTTAGATAATCTTGATAGAATTTTAAGAATTGCTTCTGAAGCAATTGCAAAATTTTAGGATCAATTGCCATTATACTCGTCGCCACAAATATGTTACGATTTAAAATTAAATATATAAAAGAAGTTAATTTCTAATTCAAAATGTTTAACAAAAAAAAATTAATTTTGCATAATTGAAATATAAAACAATCAATAC
Source organism: Phyto melanocephala (assembly GCA_941918925.1). Lineage (NCBI taxonomy): Eukaryota > Metazoa > Arthropoda > Insecta > Diptera > Rhinophoridae > Phyto > Phyto melanocephala. The sequence continues at coordinate 59,661,495 of OW799235.1, forward strand.
TTTATTTTCTGATATAAATTTACAAGCAAGTATATGATGCTGTAAGTGTTCCGGCTTACTTTTTTCCATTCAGCTTTTGATTTCGAAGGCGGACATTGACTATTTAATTAGGTTTATACATTTTTCCAGAGTTCAATTAAATTATCAGAAAATTACTTTTAAATGTGTTCAGATATAACAGTGTATGTGGTTGTGTGTTTTTCTAAAAAATGAAATAATTTGCCATTGAGCACGTAAGTCAACATACTGCGTTACGGCCATGACTGACTATCAGATTTAGTCGTTCGATATGTCAAAAATTGTATGTGTGTTCAGAAATAATCTTTTGGAGATTTTCATAAAATAGTAGTTTCTGTGCTATCAGAGTTGCTTTTTTATTTTGCATCTTTTTTGTATGACAGTGTGGCACCGAATCACACATTTTGTTGCGATTTTCTCATGCAGGACAGAGCTCCATCAGATTTTTATTTGACATAATCGCGCGACATGGTTGCCCATGAAAACCACAGATATTACCTTTTAGGATTTTATAATAATAATCCAAATGGGATTTATTATAAAAAATGTAATTACAGAATTTTTTCCCTTTTTGTGGCAACTTGTTTTTTAATTTTTTGCGACATACCTAACCTACCGTTGCCACATGCAAGTGCAAGTGAAAAAAAACCAATACACTAACACTTTTTTACTAACACAACTACACTTTGGCAACCTGCGACTCAGCTTGCGAAGAAATTTTTAAGCAAGTAAAATTTTTACAGTTACGGCAAGTTAAGTGACAAGCCGAAAAACAGTGTTGTCTAATACTGAGTTTTTTGTTAACTCAACAATATATCATACAATTGTGGTAAATAATTCAACTAATTTTTTTAATAAATATGTATATATGTATATGAAGAATATTAAGAAAAAAATATAAATATTCATTTAAAATGTAAGTTTTAATATAAATATCAATATTTAATAAAAAAAATTATATTAAAAAGTTACATGTCTAAAGGTAACGTTCAATAGTGGCTATTGACAACACTTAATTACCAATTGAAGCAGCGCCATTTGTTTTAAATTTGTTTGAAGTTTGTTTGTTGACGACATTTTAAAAATGAACTTGCACTGTGCTGTGTAGCCACTCAAAAAATTTTTGTGTTTTTTTTGGCATTTCTCCTGATTTTCGTTACCCTACGTTGCCACAGGCAAGTATTTACTTGCAAGTAGTGTATACGTATTACTAACGAAAATCAGGAGAAATGCCAAAAAAAAACACAAAAATTTTTTGAGTGGCTACACAGCACAGTGCAAGTTCATTTTTAAAATGTCGTCAACAAACAAACTTCAAACAAATTTAAAACAAATGGCGCTGCTTCAATTGGTAATTAAGTGTTGTCAATAGCCACTATTGAACGTTACCTTTAGACATGTAACTTTTTAATATAATTTTTTTTTATTAAATTTTGATATTTATATTAAAACTTACATTTTAAATGAATATTTATATTTTTTCTTAATATTCTTCATATACATATAAACATATTTATTAAAAAAATTAGCTGAATTATTTACCACAATTGTATGATATATTGTTGAGTTAACAAAAAACTCAGTATCAGACAACACTGTTTTTCGGCTTGTCACTTTACTTGCCGTAACTGTAAAAATTTTACTTGCTTAAAAATTTCTTCGCAAGCTGAGTCGCAGGTTGCCAAAGTGTAGTTGTGTTAGTAAAAAAGTGTTAGTCTATTGGTTTTTTTTCACTTGCACTTGCATGTGGCAACGGTAGGTTAGTAATACGTATACACTACTTGCAAGTAAATACTTGCCTGTGGCAACGTAGGGTAAATACATACACAAATTTATTACGAATATTTGGTGCCGGCAGAAACAATGTTTCATATGTAGGTTTTGTTTTTGTATTTCTCGCATTCATAAACGGAATATATAGCTTTGTCATACCGTTTGTAATTTCTACAATTTTCATTTCCGACCCTATAAAGTATATATTTTTTGAAAGCTTATGAATAGAGGAGTCGATTAATCCCTGACCGTCTGTCCGTGTGTTGGTTGAAATCAACTTTTAGAAGCAACTATATGTTCCTCAGATCTGTATATGGTATCAATCTCTTGGAAATATCCAGGAATGAATCGCTATTGAAATTCTGCACAATCGCCCCATAACTTTCTGAGATATGAGCAAAAACCCACGACCACCTCGATTTTTTTTTCACAAAAACAACATTACAACAACAACATGCATACATACAAACGTGTATACTGGTTAGAGAAAACGTGGCATCGAATCCCAGCTGAGCCAAAAAAAATTTTTTTTAAATTTTTTTAAAATTTTTTTTTTATTGTTTTTTTTAATTTTTTTTTACTTTTTTTTAACATACATACGTAAATTTATAATTTTACAATGAGATGTTTTTATATATGTATGTTTTTTATATGTATGTATGTATTTCATATGGGATGAATGGTGATATAAACTACTGTTATTGCATGACTACACGTTGTGAAGGGTATATAAGATTCGGCACGGCCGAATATAGCGCTCTTACTTGTTCACTGTGTGAAGGGTATAATAAAACAGACTATTTTTATTTGTGAATAATGCGTGTGTGCTCTTTGTGCTTTTTATTTTTGACAGCTCAAGTTAGTTTACACTAACAAAATACATGTTGTATTTTTTCACTTTTGTAGAGGCGCTTGTGTCAACCTTTTATTTACGATTTTCTTTTTTTTTAAATTTCAATTTTTGCTAACGACCAAATTTTTATGTTTGTTTTAAATGCAACTCTGAGATAAGGCAGTGAAGCGCAGCTTATCTGCGTATGTTTAAGTGTGGTAAATGTATTTACATTTGTACTAAATAGAGGTTTTTATGTACAGAAATAACAGAAAATAAATTCTTTTTGCTGAAATCTATATATATAAAAGTGAAACTCTGTGTGTGTGTGTGTTAGCTATAGACTCCGAAACTGTAAAACCGATCGGGCTCAAACTTGGGTAAGTTGTTGTACACATACCAGGGAGTGTTTATGGATAAAAAAAAGTGGGCGGAGCCACGCCCATAAAAAATTAGTTATCAGTTTTAGCGACTTGCACTTGACCGATTTTTCTGAAACTTTGCACACATATCGAGCTGTCATGACTAAATAATTTCGTGATAAGAAAAGTGGGCGGGGCCACGCCCCTAAAAAAGTTTTAATTTTGAGGTACTTGCACTGGACCGATTTTTCTGAAACTTTGCACACATACTAAGCTGTCATAACCATATAATTTCGTTATTAAAAAAGTGGGCAGGGCCACGCCCATAAAAAAACGTTATAATTTTGAGGTACTTGCACCAGACCGATTTTTCTGAAACTTTGCACGCATATTGAGCTGTCATAACTAAATAATTTCATGATTAGAAAAGTGGGCAGTGCCACGCCCATAAAAAATAGGTATTATTTAGAGGTACTTGCACTATACCGATTATTCTGAAACTTTGCACACATATTGAGCTGTTATGACTTTACAATTTCGTGATTAGAAAAGTGGGCAGGGCCACGCCCATAAAAACAATTATAATTTTGAGGTACTTGCACTGGTCCGATTCTTCTGAAACTTTGCACACATATTGAGCTGTTATGACTTTACAATTTCGTGATTAGAGAAGTGGGCAGTGCCACGCCCATAAAAAAAATTATAATATTTAGGTTTTTGCACTTGATATTCAATTAAAATTCAGAATGCATTTCGATTCATTAAGGGGCGTAGCAACGCGCGCCGGGTTTGGCTAGTAGCGTATAATATCCAAAATTTTCGGCTTATAAATAGTAGAATTTCTCCAGAAATTTCATTATTTAGTCGCCATTCTTTTTGTAAAATAGAGGAAAAAAAATACTTCGAAAAATTAATTTTTTTTTTGTATCCTGGATTTTCTGCCCAAATTTTAAAGAGGAAAAAGGATATTGATGGTTGAAATTTATTTTTACAAGGAGCTTAAGTCAGTGGTTTTGTCATAGGAAAAATCCATTTTAAAATATTTGGGAAAAAACCTCGCTTTTATTTTTCTTCCTGGTCACAGGAGGTTCTTTTTGGAGGAAAAATAGTCAAGAAAGAAAAAATACATCATTTTATCACCACTTTGCTGCAAAAATTTATAAGCTACACAAAGAAAAAAAAATCATAGTGTTGTGTAAAAAAAAAGAAATAGTCCACAAATTAAAAGACAAAAATTTGTTTTTGTTTAAAGACAAAAATTCTATTTATTAAATAGAATAGAAAATGTTCTTTGTTGTTTAAAAGTAAAAAGTTTAAATCTTAATATGTAATTAATTACATTTGTTTTTGTTGTAGTGAAATACACATTTTTTTATATTTTTAAGTAATTTACTTAAAAATAAGAAACAATAAAAAAACAGTGTTAAATTGCAAAAATAAATATTAAAAAAAAAGAAACAAACAAAAGAAATAAAAACATACGTTTAGTTACATGTGTAAATAAAAACATAAGAAAAAAAACCAATTTGATAAGTTTTCTAAATATAAATTAATTTAAACCAACAAAAAAAAAAGTAAATTTTTCATCAACACCACCAGCAACAAGAGGAGGCCCAGCGAAAGATCTTTCGACGAGGGATTTCCAGACAAAATGTAAGTCTTTTATTTTTGTATTATATTTACATTTTCTTATTGGTTGCAAAACATCATCAATTTTTGTTCTAACTATAGTAATGAATTCCTAAACGTTTGCTAGAGTTAATATTTAAAGCCAAAATTGATGATTGTATGTTACCAATACGAAGTAAAACTAAAGTGCATCACGGGTAGATCAGTCGTTCGATTCCATGAGGTTGTGTACCATTTTAAAACACCTAACCTAAAATTTTTGGAGTCATGAATAATTAAATGCTTATTCATTGGTACTCGAACTTCATGTACTTTGATTACTGATGTTACCTATTTTACAAGTTTTCGTAAAGTTGTCGGTGGTACAGAGCGAGCGATTGAGCCTTGTAACTGCAACGTCGCGAGTTCGATTCCCGGTTTTGCCGTAACGTTTTTGTCTCTTAATACATATGTAAATTTTAATTTCTCTTAAAAATGTTTCTTTAATTAAAATTTCTTTTGAAATTCTTTAGTTAGTCTTTTGGTTACATATGTAAATTTTTTTTTGATTACTTTTTAAAATTTTTATTTAGTTTTTTTTTAATTATTTCATTTTAAATAAAGTTTTTGTTGTTTATTAATTTTTGCTTTAATTTACTTTCTCAGCTTTGTTTTGAATTTTTTTTATATACATAATTACATACATATTTACATATATATGTATATTTACATATTATTTTTCTTGATTTCTTTTTTTATATTTTCATATGTAATTATGTATGTATAATTGTAGAACGTAAAAATTTAAAATTATAATTTGTTTTTGCATTACACCCACAACATATAATAGCCTAATTTTACCAAGCGTAATTAACTTGGGTGTAGCGTAAAGCTAGGGTCGGGTACTAATAAACCTAACGTCCACGGTTCGGTCCCTGTGTAAGCCACATTAGTTGGTAGAATTTTTTTTTCTTATCTTATTTATACATATTATTTTTTTTTACATTTTAAAACATGTAATTAAATAAAATTACATAAATTGAAATTTAAATATTTATTTTTGCATTTTTTTTTTTCATTTATATATGTAAATATTTTTTTTAGCATGAAATTTTATTAAATTTAAAAATTTAAATATATTAAATTGTTATTTTTTTTTGATATTATTAAATTATTTGAATTTATGCATTTATTTATATGAAGCAAAATTGTTCTAATAAAAATTGTATATTTATTAATTCCATAACGGAAATGAAATTCTAAAATTTTTTATTGACTCCTGACTGGTAGTCGAAAAGCAAGAGAAAATATGGGATCATGCACAAATTCTCAGCTCTTTATAGCATGATCATGGTTGGGTGGGGAATTAGTACGTGTATACAGCTACACACGTACATACATAGTCAGCAAACTAAACTAACAAAAACATTCTTGGGTCTTTTAATTTCCGTTTCCTGTTACTATCTTCGTCTCTTTTAATTTTTTTCTTATACCCTATATACATATATGCATGCAAAATTAAAATAATTTACTGTGTAGATATGCTAATGTATCGACGTTACGTAGCCCCGAACTCCACCGATTGCCGACGAGACAGAAGCCGGATACACTTGCATGCTAACGCTACAAGTAGTCGATTTTAACACCGTTTTAGCTTAATAATGAACGTTATATGCTACACTTTGTAGTTGTTTTAGCGACGAGTTCACCTTATTGAATTCGCCTTGCACTTAACCAAACACCACACATATGTTTGAGTGTATGTGTTTAAACAATTTTCATTTGAGAAATACTCTTCGGTAAAGATTCGTTGTGCAAATTCGTCGTGTGAAGCACAATAACGACGAAAAAGTGACATCTTTTATAGTTGATAAAATTGTTTAGTGTTTGTGCAAAGAAAAAACAAAAATTATCGAAGAATTTAATTTTTTGTGAAACTCAACAAAACAATAAATATAATTTCTGTAATAATAAAAACTTGTTTACGTATAAGCAAACGTTTGCAAAGAATGTCGTGAGTTGGTGCATTAAACAATAATAAAAATTTTGTTCGTGTATAACAGCTAATAGTGTGACCATATGAAAAAAAGATCACTTAATAAACTTAAACATTTGCAAAAACACAAATAAAAACAAATTTTTGTACTTAGCTTTTTTATACTTATTTTAATGTTTTAAAATAAAAAATAGAACAATTATTAAAGTAAAAACTAACTTTATTTTCTTAAAAAGTTGAGAAGTAAGCCCAAATTTAATAAAAAATGGTCACCTTGTATCAATTTGTTCGTCGTTCGCCGGCGTAAGAAATAGAAATAAATCTAATGCAGAGGTCGCCGCGTATAGCGAACTTCGACTGACGCCACAATTGTATGTATTCTCATATACACAAATGTGTTTTATTTTTGATGACGAATATTCGCGACGAAAAATTCGTCGTTCGTCCCAATTGTGCGCCTAGCATTACCTGTCAAATATCTATCCGTGCGGCTATAGGTCAGTAATAGGATTCCCTTATTTTGGGCGTGGATAATAGCCAACTATAAAATTACAAATAAACACTTTATAAACATAAAAATACACAATTAATCGCTGCTATCTACTCACGTAATCACAGTTTATTTCCAGTTTTGAAAATTAAATATAAAACAACAGTTTAAAATAATTATAAATTAAATTACTTATAAAAAAACTGAAACTTGACAAAAATTATTTATATTTTCCCGCACGGAACAAACGTTTTAACTTCTCAAATGTACAGGTATTTAGTCAATATTTTCTGTATTTATATTTTCGCTATGCCTAGGTAATATATTAGCGGTTTCTAGCCAGATACTGGAATAATCCTGTTGCCTCTTTTCTTCTATATATACATTATCCTCCATATGTAATAAAAAAAATTCCTATCTAACCTATATTTCTCTTTTTCCCTTATTCAGTCATCAATAGTCTTTACTACCCACTGTAGTAATTTAAAATGGAAATACAACACTGATTAAACCAACTTAACACATCCAACTTTTTGTACATCTAGTACAAAACGCACGCATTCATACACATACGTTTAAGGTGACATTTTAACAGACCACACTTCATCACATAAACAATAATATTATTATACCTTCACCTGTGGTGCACAAGGGTATATATAGCTTTGTCATTCCGTTTGTAATTTCTACAATTTTCATTTCCGACCCCATAAAGTATATATTTTCTGAAAGCTTATGAATAGAGGAGTCGATAAAGCCCGTGTGTTGGTTGAAATCAACTTTTAGAAGCAACTGTATGTTCCTCAGATCTGTGTATGGTATCAATCTTTTGGAAATATCCAGGAATGAATCGCTATTGAAATTCAGCTCAATCGCCCGGCAACTTTCTGAGATATGAGAAAAAAAACCACAACCACCTCGTTTTTTTTTCACAATTACAACAACAACATACATATACATATACTGGTTAAAGTAAACATGGCATCGAATCCCAGCTGAGCCAACAAATTTTTGTTTTTATTATATACAAGCCACACCCGGGGCGCGTTGCTAAGCCCCTTAATGAATTGAAATGCATTCTGAATTTTAATTGAATATCAAGTGCAAAAACCTAAATATTATAATTTTTTTTTTGGGCGTGGCATTGCCCACTTTTCTAATCACGAAATTGTAAAGTCATAACAGCTCAATATGTGTGCAAAGTTTCAGAAGAATCGGACCAGTGCAAGTACCTCAAAATTATAATTGTTTTTATGGGCGTGGCCCTGCCCACTTTTCTAATCACGAAATTATTTAGTCATGACAGCTCGATATGTGTGCAAAGTTTCAGAAAAATCGGTCTGGTGCAAGTACCTCAAAATTATAACTTTTTTTTTTTGGGCGTGGCCCTGCCCACTTTTCTAATCACGAAATTATATGGTTATGACAGCTTAGTATGTGTGCAAAGTTTCAGAAAAATCAGTCCAGTGCAAGTACCTCAAAATTAAAACTTTTTTAGGGGCGTGGCCCCGCCCACTTTTCTTATCACAAAATTATTTAGTCATGACAGCTCGATATGTGTGCAAAGTTTCAGAAAAATCGGTCAAGTGCAAGTAGCTAAAACTGATAACTAATTTTTATGGGCATGGCCCCGCCCACTTTTTTCCACCCATAAACACTCCCTGGTATGTGTACAACAACTTGCCAAAGTTTGAGTCCGATCGGTTTTACAGTTTCGGAGTCTATAGCTAACACACACACACACAGAGTTTCACTTTTATATATAGATATTTTTATTATATACTAGCCAAACCCGGCGCGCGTTGCTACGCCCCTTAATGAATGGAAATGCATTCTGAATTTTAATTGAATATCAAGTGCAAAAGCCTTATAATTATAATTTTTTTATAGGCGTGGCATTGCCCACTTTTCCAATCACGAAATTGTAAAGTCATAACAGCTCAATATGTGTGCCATGTTTCAGAAGAATCGGACCAGTGCAAGTACCTCAAAATTATAATTGTTTTAATGGGCGTGGCCCTGCCCACTTTTCTAATCATGAAATTGTAAAGTCATAACAGTCCAATACGTGTGCAAAGTTTCAGAATAATCGGTCCAGTGCAAGTACCTCAAAATGATACCTCTTTTTTATGGGCGTGGCACTGCCCACTTTTCTAGTCACGAAATTATTTAGTCATGACTGCTCGATATGTGTGCAAAGTTTCAGAAAAATCGGTCAAGTGCAAGTAGCTAAAAATGTTAACTAATTTTTTATGGGCGTAGCCCCGCCCACTTTTTTTTATCACAAAATTTTATGGTTATGACACCTTAGTATGTGTGCAAAGTTTCAGAAAAATCGGTTCAGTGCAAGTACCTCAAAATTAAAACTTTTTTAGGGGCGTGGCCCCGCCCACTTTTCTTATCTCGAAATTATTTAGTCATGGCAGCTCGATATGTGTGCAAAGTTTCAGAAAAATCGGTCAAGTGCAAGTAGCTAAAACTGATAACTAATTTTTTATGGGCGTGGCCCCGCCCACTTTTTTTCACCCATAAACACTCCCTGGTATGTGTACAACAACTTACAAAAGTTTCAGCTCGATCGGTCTTACAGTTTCGGAGTCTATAGCTAACACACACACACACACACACACACACACAGAGTTTCACTTTTATATATATAGATATTTTTTTTAATATTTTAAAAAAATTTTTCTTTTTTTAAAATTTTTTTTATGTTTTTTATATATTTTTTTTTGTAAATTTTTTTTAGAAACATGTACATACGTAAACTCAATTTGTAATTTTACAATGGGATGTTTTTATATGAATGTTTTTTACATGTATGTACGTATTTGATATGAGATGAATGGTGGTAAAAAACAATTGCTATTGCATGACTGCAAGTTGTGAAGGGTATATAAGATTCGGCAAGGCCGAATATAGCACTCCTCCTTTCCTCCTTTTCTCTATCCAGACAACTGCGACAATGGTCGTTCGATGGGAGTCCGAGCCGACTTGCATGTTTGCCTAACATCCAGTGACCCGTCAATACCGCCAGCAACCTCGATATGTCCCTCCAACTTCGACTGGTAAGTTGCAATGTACGTCGTGCATCAAAAGAGGGCCACGTAAGCCGTGCCACCTTACACGTGCTCAGCCCACGCCACTTGTTATCAGCCTTCCGAAGAAAGTGTCTGGAGATTCTGCTTTTAATAGTCCCCAACGGGATTGCAACTGCAATTGCATTAGAGATATGACAGTTCCTTTCTACATTGGCCAACTAATTTAGACGTAGTGATGTATGACCTGAGTGATAAGAGTGCCGCCTGACTGTCGACAAATATACCAATGCTCCCGTGGATATTCCCGTCATTGAGTATCCTACATACTTCCCTGATAGCGAGTTCTTCCGCCTGAAAAACGCTGCAATCATCCGGAAGATGGAAGGAGAGTTCAATCTCCGGTCCATCAGAGAAGACACCAGATCCAACACCACATTCCATCCTAGAACCGTCAGTATAGATCCTGGTGTCAAAGCTCCCCAAAAGGCGACCCCCATTCCACTCTCTCCTGGAGGGAATAAGAACCCTGAGCGCCCCATCAAAATCCATGTAGGGCGTAACGTAGTCAGAGGGTTGATTTACGCTCGAAGGCAGCGTGGCCAATATACTCGCATGGCCATACGTCCTCGACCTCCAACATCCAGTCGCATTAAGCCTCACCGCACTACTTGCGGATGTGGCCAATATATGAATATCTATGGGAACGAGATGCAACATAGTGTTCAGCGCCTCCGAAGGACTAGCTCGCATCGCTCCCGTTATCCCAATGCATGCCGATCTCTGTACTCTATACAACTGGTCCACAACATATTTACGCCTAATTTTATTACTAATTTCAACTGTTTTTGATTGCAATAAAAGAACTCAACGGTATTTACTTAAAGGAAATAAGCCAACATTTATAAAAGGTATAAACGTAACAACTGGTGTCAGAAGTGGGATTGCATTAACAAAAAAAAAACCAGACATGAAATTTGAGGAGCTTAAAGTAGTACAACTTAAGAAGGAAGTGAGTAAGCTGGCATTGTTCACAACAGGTAATAAAGTAGAATTGCAGAAGAGACTTCTAGATGGATTTAAGCGGCGTAATATTAACATTGATGGTTACGAGTTTGACGAAATAGAAGAAATGGAAGTCTCCACTCGAGGTACCACAAACAACATGGATTTAAGTACAATGCTGGCAGCAATGATGGAAAAAATGGAACTTAACAGTCAAAAATTATTAGCTGAAGTTCAAGAAACTTCTAAAGCTAATAATGAAAAATTATTAGCTGAAGTTAAAGTTGAAATTCAAGAAACTTCTAGAGCTAATAATGAAAAATTATTAGCTGAAGTTAGAGAAGTGCAAGAAACAGCTAGAGCTACGAGCGAGAAAAATCATTAAGTTTTTGAAGCTGTAAATAACAGAGTAGAGGGTATTAAAAAGCATGTCAGTAATATAGATAAAAAACTGGCTGATCTTGAAAATGACATCGGAGCACAGCCTAGAGATGTTGACGAAAAATTTAGAAACAAAAATTATTGATCTTCAATGTCATGAGGGACCAGTGCGAATAATTCCACAAATCTCGAGTAGAACAAAGGCCCCTACTTTTGACGGCAGTGCACCATTTAATGTTTTTAAATTTCAGTTTAAGACAGTTGCCAATAGAAATATGTAGAACAATGAAGAAAAGGCTATAGAGTTGATTTTGGCATTGAAAGGCAACGCAGCACAAGTTCTAGAAAGCATACCTATTGGCTGCTAGAAAACTACGAGGACATAATGGTTGCACTACATCGTAAGTATGGCGGCGAGCATAAACGAGAATACCGAATGGGATTACGAGGCAGAATACAGAAAGTTAACAAGTCATTCCAAGATTTCGCAAGGGAGATCAAGCGTTTGGTGCAGCTGACATATCCAGGTGAAAATCACCCATTTTTGGATCAGTTTAAAATTGAAACGTTTGTTAATGAAATACGTGATCGAGAAATAAAGCACGCAGTGTTTGGCATACATAAATCAACGTTTGCAGAAACCGTAGCATACGCATTTTTACCATAGACACAGGAGCATCGCAGTCTATTATCAGGCCCGATTTAGTAAAGAATACAATCGAACCGTTATGTGGCGTAAGTCTGCGAACAGCTACTGGGGAGCCTGCTATCTATGCAGGTAAAATAAACGTAAAAGTAACTATTGTCAACATAAGTGTCAATCATGTACTCATCGTTGCCGAAATTGTGGACCAAGTAATCATCGGTGCAGATTTTATGATTAGTCATGGCATGAATCTGCACATGGGCCAGAAGGTTATGGTTTGGCGGAATGTCGAAATACCGCTAGATGTTGGTTATGAAAATAAGGTGTCTGTAAGAAAACTCATTACTACAGACAGAATATGAAAAAATACCACCATAGTCAGAAAGTGTAGTATGGGCGCGTATAGAGGGAGATTGTGTGGACAACCGGTTGTGGGTGGTAGAACAAACCGATATAAAAAGTGACTTAATAACAGCAAAAGCCCTTGTCAAAGCCAGCAACGACGGAAGAGTCCTGTAAGAGTGCTTAACTTTTCCGCCTGTGAAAAAGTCGTCAAGCCAAAATCCGAATTAGGCCAATATGCTAAAGCTGAGGCAATAATTAATTGCGAATTGAAATTGGCTCCTGCCAGTATGTCAAACAAAGAGCAGGAGATGCTAGCAGAATACGTAGAGAAGTGGGTAGGATTATCGCCGTCCGATAGGAATAAAGCAAAACAGCTACTCAGAAAATATGCATCCATCTTCGCTCTGGAAGGTCAACATCAAGGTAGAACATCACTTGTGAAACATCAGATAAATACCGGCGATGCAAGGCCTATAAAACAAGCTCCTAGAAGTATTCCTCTAACGAAACGTAATGAAGTCATAGAGCTTGTCAATGAAATAGAGTGGAATGGAGTAATAGAACCTTCTTCACGTCCTTGGAGCTCACCAGTAGTTTTGGTTAAAAAGAAAGATGGCAGCACAAGATTTTGCGTCGATTATAGAAAATTGAATGACGTCACTAAGAAGGACAGTTATCCACTACCAAGGATAGATGACACTCTGGACACGCTAGCTGGAACAAAATGGTTCTCTACATTAGACCTGCAAAGTGGTTATTGGCAGGTAGAAATATCCGATAGAGATAAGGAGAAAACAGCTTTTAGTGCAAGTGACGGGCTATGGCAATTTAACTTGATGCCATTTGGACTATGCAACGCTCCAGCCACATTCGAGCGATTAATGGAACGCGTATTACGGGGACTTACTTGGAAGACATGCCTGGTGTATCTTGATGACATAATTGTCATGGGTAAAAGTTTTGACGATCACATGAAAAATCTAGAAGAAGTTCTTAAACGAATATCAGTGGCTGGACTTAAACTAAGCGCAAAGAAATGTGCATTGTTCCAAAAAGAGATTAAATACTTGGGGCATCGAGTCGCGGATGGTAGATCAACTGACAATGATAAAGTTCAAGCTGTAAAGGACTGGCCTCGCCCGAAAAATCTTCATGACTTACGCAGTTTTCTAGGCCTCTGTACCTACTACAGACGATTTGTGCCGAATTTTGCCAAGAGCTCACCAAGAAGTCACGACCATTCCTGTGGGCTGAAGTACAAGAACAGGCATTGCAGAAGCTAAAGGAGTTGTTATGCATAGCACCAGTTTTGGCATATTCTATCGCTGGACAGAAATTTGTATTGGATAGCGATGCGAGTAGCTACGGGATAGATGGTGTTCTTTCGCAGGTTGTTAATGGAACAGAAAAGGTGATAAGCTACAAACACTCTCGAAGCCTGAAAGAAATTATTGTGTAACACGTCGAGAGCTACTGGCAGTTGAAGAGTGTGTAAAGCATTAACACAAATACCTGTATGGACAACATTTTGAACTAAGAACCGATCAGTCTGCACTCAGATGGTTGCTACAATTCAAACAACCCGAAGGGCAGCTAGCCCGTTGGATTGAACGTCTCCAGAGCTTCGATTTCAGTATTGAGCACAGAAAGGGCACTAAACATGGAAATGCAGATGCACTCTCCCGAAGACCGTGCAGATTGGAGTGCAAGCATTGTGCGAAAGTTGAAGGAAAAGAATGTGTCGTTGACGTTCGACTAACACATATAGAGACAAGTGACTGGGTGACTGGTCAGCGGCGCAAAGAGACGATCCCATACTGGCAAAAATTATGTCAGCAAAGGAGGAAGATAAAAGGCCAACCCGTAACCAAATATCAGCGGAAAGTCCACTGATGAAATCATACTGGGCGCTATGGAATAGTCTGCAGGTTATTAACGGGTGACTTTATCGAAAATGGAAAAGTACTGATGGTAAATCGACGACAAATCTGATTTTGGTGCCATCCTCAAAGAGGAGCTTCATAATGGTTCAAGTGGTGGTCATCTTGGTGTAACAAAAACCATGGAAAAGATAAAGCAACGTTTCTATTGGGTTGGATGCCAACAATCTGTAGCTGATTGGATAGAAAATTGCGCACAATGTATCGCAGCCAAGGGCCCAGTAAGAAGGAGTCGAGGAGCGCTGCAGCAGTACAATTCAGGTGCTCCCTTTGAGCGGATAGCGATGGATATAGCAGGCCCTTTTCCTGTCAGTGAGGCTGGAAACCGTTACGTTTTAGTTGTAATCGACTATTTTAGCAAATGGCCAGAGGTATACGCAATCCAAAACCAAGAAGCTAAAACTGTCGTAAACGCATTTGTGAACAACTGGGTGTGCCGCTACGGAGTTCCGCTTAAGCTACAATCTGATCAGGGAAGAAATTTTGAATCTGCGATATTCCAGGAAATGTGCGAACTATACGGTATCCGAAAAACGAGGACTTTGCCACTGCATCCACAATCTGACGGCATGGTCGAGAGATTTAACCGCACGTTGGAGGAACACTTGAGAAAAGTGGTCAGTGCACACCAAAGAGACTGGGATGAGCACTTACCAAAATTTCTGTTGGCATACAGGTCAGCCGTTCATGACTCTACCTCCCGAACACCTGCAAAAATTATGTTTGGAACCGAGCTGAAACTGCCAGGTGATCTAGAATTCGGTATTAATCCCTCGACAATAAATGAGCACGAAGAAGATAATTCAAGGGCACAAAAAGATCTCGACGAAATTCATGAATTCGTTCGTGACCGAATAAAAATGACTAGCGACAAGATAAAGCTAGTTCTACTATATAACCCACAACGGAAAAAAAGGACTGTCTCCTAAATTGCAAACTCATTGAGATGGGCCGTATAAGGTGATAGAAAAAAATAAATGATGTCGTGTATAGAATACAGAAGTACAATAGCCCAAGATCAAAGATGAAAGTGGTTCATCTCTAGCGCCTCGCTAAGTACGGAAAAAGTGAATTTGTGCCTATTCGGGACGAACAGGCTTAAGCGGGCGGTAGTGTTACAGATTTATTTTTAAATAGCTTAATTTACATTATAATTTATTTTAGTTGTAGTAGTTTAAGTTACTGTAGTTTTGTTTGCATTAGTTTATTTCGCTGGTTATTCAAACATGATATTAAGTTGTTATTATGTGTAGCATACTCTTAGGCACTTTTATTATTACTGCATATTACTTGCCGTCGTAATTTAAATATAACGGTTTTCGAATGTACTAGTGTGTACATACGAGAACTTTGCGAATGTTACCGAACCCTACTATGTTACTATAAATAGCCGAACAACACAGCTTACATCATCAGTAAACCAGTAGAGCTTGTAAAGCGCGTATCAAAGTGAGTTTGACAATAAAAGTGTATAACAATAAGTGAAATAAGTAAAGTGCTATAAAACAATATCTGAGTGTGTTTAAGTAAATAAAGTGCTCTTAGTTTTATAACAAATTTCAACTGTCCGTGTGAAGTCGTTTCGCTTATTTTTACTCCCATCGGACGCGTCCCCAAGTGGTGGATAGGGGGACGGATGTAGTGTGGGGGCCTGATTACTTTATAGAGTGGGAAAGACCTACCCATCTTAATGAGTGGGAATTTGCCGCATCTTGTAGTGATCGGACCCCGTACACTATCTCTGACCCTAGGGGTTCTTAGAACTCCTCGCGGACCAAATAAAAATAAGATATAACCAAAGAAAATAATGAACAATAAAAATAACGAAATGAAAGTTACGGTGCAGAGCCTAATAAACTCAGTACCGGCGGCTAATGGTGGTGAGCAAACAGGCCCCGAGACTTCGTCATCAAACGACTGTAAGGAAACAATTTCCGAGGTGGGCAACTTGGCTTCCGTTATTGATGAAGCATCAAGAAGAAAAGAGGATGAGGGATTGGATCCAAGGGTGATCTTTAAGCATCACCAGCCTCACAAGACAGGCGAAGACTCCGACACCTCTGACTCAAACTTAGAAGATGCTGACACTACGGTGTTATGCATAAAAGATACCACTGAGGTAGACAAAATGGTTGAGGAAGTAAGTGCAAGCATTGCCAAACTCACCACAGATAAAATAAAAACTCTCTCCGGAGCGCAGCAGAGAAAGACTGCAAAAATGAACCAGAAAGTAAATAAGAAAGGTCAACGGGATGTCCCTAAGGTGAAAGCCTCATCTACACCCATTTCTACCGAAAAGGGAAAGAGAGTTCGATCTCCAGAGGAGCAGAACACCGTTGGCAACACTGAAAAGAAAAAAAGCTACCAGCATGGAAGTAAAGCGGACAATTATTCCCAACTCAAGAAAGAAAACTCTTCGGATAATCTGAAAGGAGAAGGGAATGAACCGAAAGCTTACAGATAACAGCTGATGATGGAATAGCCAGAAAGAAAATTCCAATATCACGAAAAAGAAAGACCGGAAGAAAAATCGGCTAAGGAGCAACCCACGTATGCGAAAGTGGCCAGAAGGAAGATGACAGAGGAGCTATGCTATGCTGTTATCCACTCCAATAGCGCATCGGATAGAATTCTAATGGCACATCAGAAGGATATAGATAATGCCATAAATGAGAGGATTGTGCAGTATGCCCTGGAAGCGGATAATAATGCTCCACAAATCCACATAGAAAGCTGTAGGTTCGCCAGGGAAGTACTGTTTCTACAACTAGAATCAGACACCTGTACACATATTCGAAAAGACCTAGTGGGAGGCATACCAGCCCCATGGGAGGGTGGCAAGCTTGCCATGGTGAAAAAGGCCGATATCCCATCTCTAACCAAAGTTTCATTCTTCATTAAAAGTTGGGTCAGCAAATTAGACAGCAAAGCCATGCTGAAAATCATTGGCAAACAAAACAGAGGTCTAAAAGTGGACAAATGGGAGGTTTTCCATCGTGAGGAAACTGACGATGGCACCCTGATAGTAGTAGGGGTGGATAAACCCTCCATGTCTTACCTCGAAGAGCAAAAAGGGAAGGTGTACTTCGCAAGTACGACCATATTCTTCAAAGTTGGTAAAACGCCCATTGGTTGGACACATAATCCAACGGAGAAGAAAAATCCAGAAGATGATGCAAAGGAGGATAAAGAAGGCGAAGGTCACCCCGTGCCAAAAAAGAGGAAGGAGTCGGAGATCACTGAATCCCAAGAAGAATCTCTTTTAGCCGAACAGCAATGATACAGCTCTTGCAGATCAATCTCCATCGGAGCAGGACGGCTACACAAGCTTTGATGGAAAATATAACAAAAGGTAAGATACACATAGTTCTCATACAGGAACCCTGGACTATTAAGGACAGAGTCACTGGCTTGAATTATTGTGATTACCAATTATTTTATGCTAAAACTGGGTCTCGACCCAGAACATGTATACTTTGTCATAAGGGATTAAATTTTCTTTTTTCCCCAGATTTATCAACAGCGGACGCCACCACCTTAATACATGGCATACGCAATTTAATGTTGGCATCGGTGTATCAACCTTCTGACGCTCCGACTCTACCACCAACGTCGGATTTAAAAAGCATTATAACATCGGCAAGGAGAACAGGTAGGAATATTTTAATAGGCTGTGATGGGAACTCACATCACCTTTCTTGGGGCAGCACAAACTGTAACAGCAGAGGTGACGCCCTATGGGAATTCCTAAATGCGAAAAACCTATTCACTCTTAACTCTGGTAATAAACCTACTTTTATTAACAGAATTAGGGAAGAGGTAATTGATGTAACTATATGTTCAGAAAAATTTGATTGATGAAATTTGCGATTGGCACGTATCTGATATACACTCTTATTCGGACCATCGTTATATTTTCATGACCTTGACTCATCCGCCACCGGAACCGGTGACTTTTAGAAATAAGGCCAAGACAGATTGGCCAAATTTTAGGTTAGGTCTACGACATAAACTCGAAACTTATCCGGTACCAGATGGAAATCTGGGAACGATAGATTCAATGTTGGGAAGACTGACTGCAGATTTTAAGAAAACCTTTGAGGAGCATTGTCCACTCCGACAAAGGCGAAGCCCGAGAGAAAAGCCCTGGATGACAGGTGAGCTGATCAATCTCAGGAAAGAAACCCAAAGACTATTTAACAGAGCCTATCGGAAGAGACAATCAGTATACTGGGACGATTACAATGAGAAGCTCAGAGTATACAATAAGGCAATAAGAAACGCCAAACGCAGATCCTGGAGGCTTTTTTGCGGTCAGGTGGACAGTGTGAATGACGTTTCTAGAAATAAGAAATTCCTATCTAAAACCCTTACCCAACCGAAAACACTCGTTGATTCAAACGGGAAAAGGTCGGAGACGATGGAGGAAATACTAGGAATACTAATAGATGCACACTTCCAAACGAAAATAGCGGATGATGAGGAAAATCCCCACCCCCATGATGGGAATGCCACGACGGATATAATTATAACCGCAAAAATGGTTACAGAGGCGGTAAATAGTTTCTCGCCATATAAGGCACCAGGGCCGGATGGAATTTTTCCGGCTCTCCTACAGAGGAGCATTGACTTAATCGATATAAGGCTGGCGAACATTTTTACTACTTGCCTACAATATGCGTATACCCCTGTGGAATGGAGGGAGGCGAGAGTCGTTTTCATACCTAAACCAGGGAAAGAAAATTACGCAAATCCTAAAGCTTATAAACCCATAAGCTTAACATCATTCTTATTGAAAACCATGGAGCGTATCGTCGACAGAATGGTTAGGAGACGAATACCAGGCGATTCAATGAAATTCGGACAACATGCCTATATCAAGGGCAGATCTACTGAGACTGCTCTTCAGGAAGTTGTTTATCATATAGAAAGATCCTTCGACCTGGGTGTGCATACTATAGGCGTATTCATAGACATAAAAGGAGCTTTCAATAACGTAATGACCTCAAGTCTTATCGGTTCCATAGAATTTATGGTTAAACCATGTCTTAATTGCATGGATTAGCAATATGTTAAGGAACAGATGGATGAATTGTGAGTCAAATGGAGTGAGGAGAAAGGACAAAGTATGTCGAGGAACCACGCAGGGAGGTATTTTATCTCCACTATTATGGGTAACTACCATACATAGTCTACTGAGGATTCTATTAAATAAGGGATTCAAATCTATCTGTTACGCGGATGAGGGTGACGAACCCAAATTCTTTATGTATTAGAGCAACGGAGGCTTTGAATATATTCTATAACTGGGCAAAAGAGCGAGCGCTCAATGTCAACCCGGACAAGACTGAAATCTGTTTGTTTACGAGAAAGAAGAAGATACCAGTGCAAGGAAATCTCATCTTTCGAAATAAGACAATTAGGATTGATAAGAAGGTCAAATACCTAGGAAAAGTGCTTGATTGGAGACTATCCTGGAAGGACCACATTGAATGTAAAGCTGAAAAGGCTCAGAGAATATGGGCCCTCTGCAGAAGAGCGATAGGCTCAAAGTGGAACATAAGCCCAAGGATGACACATTGGCTATATAAGAGTGTACTGCGGCCGATTATGACGTATGCCTCGTTAGTGTGGTGGACATCCTTAGAGAATAAGGTGAATGCAAAACCTCTTCAAAAGTTTCAGAGACAGTGCTGCATTAGTATTTGCGGTGCCATGAGGACTACATCGACAATGGCCATTGAAAATATACTATCAATTTGGCCAATAGAGATACAGGTAAAATATGAAGCGGCCTTAGCTGCTACGAGATTAATGGTAATAGATGAATGGATTATAAAAGAACATAAGACCAGATACCAAAAAATAACGGATATCCTACCGATGGGAAATATTACGGAAGTAATATGGAGTATCATTTGAAAACTTTTTAAATATAAGAATGCTAATTTTCCTTTGGAAAATTATTTATACTGAAGAGCCAAAATACTTATTTCAAAAGATTCGTTTTGCTAGGTCATCTAGAGGCAGAAAAAATATAATTCCAAGATTTCGTTATCTCGTTTCTGAGTGGCAGTTTTTCATAAATGCTATTCGTCTTTGGAATGCTCTTCCACACAATCAACAAACAAATAGCAACGCAATTAATTTTAAAAAATTTCTATTTAATTATTTTGATTAAACCTTTTAAATTTTTAGTTTTTGTATAATGTTATTATTTTTTTTTTTTTTTTCTTTTTATCTTGATTAAATGTCTTATTATTACTTTATTGCTTTATAATTAAATTTTTATTTTTATTTTTGTTTTTTATTTTGAAAATGTTTGAAAGTAGAATTTATTTTTATCATGTATTTAAGTATTATTTGTTATGGCAAAATTTTTTTTGTACAAATTTAAATTCCTGTACTATAATTATAAGACTAAGTCTTGTTGTGCAAGGAAACAATAAAATAAATAAATAAAATAAATATGTGATAAAATCCCGATGAGATATGAAAATACAAATTGCATCACCATAATACCGGAAGAGGGAGAATGGGATGAAATAACCAGGATAGGAAACACTCATGGAATCGATCTTTGTACAGACGGTTCAAAGATTGGTGACCAAACTGGAGTGGGCTTATACGACATAAGCCGAAACAGAAGCAAATACTTCCATCTACCAGATCACAACACTATTTTCCAGGCTGAGATCATGGCGATTACGGAAGGAATTAAATGGATAAAGAAAACGAATAGCGAAACCCTGATTCGTGTCTTTACGGATAGCCAATCAGTGATTAAGACACTGAGAAAAGATAAAGTTGAATCCCGGAACGTTTTGCAATGCAAGAGCGAGATAAACTCATATGCAAATTGTGAACATCTGGAGATAATATGGATACCAAGCCATCACGGGCTGATCGGAAACGAGAAAGCCGACAAATTATCCAAAATGGGAGCTCTTCTGAGTACTATAACTTTGGAGAACGCCAAACCTCAAACTGGAGATCCATAAGGAATTACATTGAGGGGACTGAGTTCTTGAACTAGTCCGATATTTATTTATGGGAAATTATGATTATGGTTTTAAATTGGTAATTCTGGTTCCCATATGGAGCGCACAACATGCCAACTGGGCATAAGTGTATACCTGTCATGGGTTTGGGCTTTTAGTGCCCCTCCTTTTCAACCTAACCTAAGCCTAATTTCAACTGCTTTTGATTGCAATAAAAGTACTCAAAGTTTATTTAAAGGAAATAAGCCAACATTTATAAAAGGTATAAACGTAACAATATATAAAAACATCCCATTGCAAAATTATAAATTAAGTTAACGTATGTATGTTTCCAAAAAAAAACTTACAAAAATAAAAATAAAAAAAATTATTTTTAAGAAAATTAAAAAAAAACAAGTAAGAGTGCTATATTCGGACGTGCCGAATCTTATATACCCTTCACAACGTGTAGTCATGCAATAACAGTATTAGTAGTAGTAGAAATACGTACATACATGTATAAAAACATACATATATAAAAACATCCCATTGTAAAATTAAAAATTTACATATGTATTTAAAAAAAAAAAAATAAAAAAAAAATTTTTTATTAAAAAATTTAAAAAATAATTAAAATATAAACAATAAATATAAAACAAAAAAAAATAAAAAAAATTAAAAAAAAAATAATAAAAATATAAATTATATATTAAATAAAAAACAAACAAAAAATTTATATAAAAAAAAAAATTTTTTTTTGGCTCAGCTGGAATTCGAAGCCACGTTTACAAATTTACCACGTTTAAAAATTAAAAAAATAATATATATTTTTTGACTCAGCTGGAATTCTATGCCACGTTTACTTTAACCAGTATGTATGTAGGTTGCAAGGCAAGGCAAGGCGAATTCATACAGGTGAAATTATCAGCCCAGCTGATGGGGAGACTTTATGTCAAAATTGGTTGAATTTGCCTTATTAATGCAGGGAAGGGATATGTGATTTTAAATTCTGTATTAAACAATTAACTTACGTGTACATTTTTGATAATAAATGTGCTAAATTTATGTATATTTTTTGCTTTTGCGTCATTAATAATGTGTTTCAAACAATTATATCCTTTTTTTAATCAAATTTTACTATATTTAATATGTAAAAACACATTTTCCATCCCTGATATACGAATTGGCCTTGACATAAAACATCTCATGAAAAGTTGCTTTGTTGTATCAATTCGCCGTTGCATATACCTTATGGATATGCCTTGGTTGTTAGTAGTATATTTGTGGGCTTTCTGGGACAGCAAATTCATCCTTATGGAGATTCCATGAGGATGAATTTTTGTTAAAATTTTCATCCCAATAGTAATTCCCCATAAGGATGAATTTTTGTTAATTTGTTAATTTTTGTTAATAATTCCATAAGGCTGATTTTTGATTTTGGTTGATATGCATTTTGTTATTGGTTTGTTTGTCTCAAGTTTAATTTTTTTATTGTCTGTGCAATTTACTCATACGGATGATTTTTTCGTTGTTAAAATTTTTTTATACCCGCCACCAAAAAAATGGTGGGGGTATATTCATTTTGTCATTCCGTTTGTAACACATCGAAATATCCATTTTAGACCCCATAAAGTACATAAAGTATATATATTCTGAATCAGGGTTTGATTTGATGACGATCTAGCTATGTCCGTCCGTCTGTTGAAAGCACGATAGAGGTCGCATCGAAAAAGCTAGGGGGCTCAAATTTTGCCAGAATGTTTCTTATAGACAAGGTTTGTTTGGTATTGAAAATGGGCTAAATCGGAATATTAAGAAGAGAGTTATAGCTCGAAAAGCAATAGTAGGTCGAAAAAACCGTGTCCTTCGAACATCGAATAAAATGGAATTGTGTCCAAACGCATTAACGTAGACCCATGAAACTCCGAATATATATTTCCTGAGTAAAAGCAATATTTCTCCCCGAAAATTATCTAAATTTATGCATTAGGAGAGTAGTTATCGATCAAAATGTACGAAAATTTATACCGCACAGTGTATTTTTCGGTATATTTAAAAACAAAAACGTCATAAAAGCAACAAAATTGGATGTACGACTCTGAAATTTTGCACACTTTGATTTTTGGTGAGAGGCTTTTCTGTAACGGAAAATCAATATGCCACGCCCACTTTTACGCCCACCTCCCACATAACGTTTTACCTAAAATTCATATAATTTCTCTATTAATAAAGATTTTGGAATAACAAAGAGCTATATTGAAACACCTAAGTTGCAATCATTCGCAAAAACAACTTTGACACGCCTACTATAACGCCCACTTTTCACGTTATCTACCGTTAATGAAATTTAAAAGCTCATAAAACCGCCAAAATTAGAGGTGTGATGATCAAATTTGCTACGTATATCCCACTAGGCAATGTCATTACTGTGCCAGAAAATTAAGGTACCACGCCCACTTTTACGCCCACCTCCCATCTAAAGTTTTAACTAAAATTCATATAATTTCTATATTAATAAAGATTTTGAAATAATAAAGGGCTATATTGAAACACCTAAGTTGTACTCATTCGCAAAAATAACTTTGACACGCCTACTATAACTCCCACTTTTCACGTTATCTACCGTTAATGAAATTTAAAAGCTCATAAAACCGGCAAAATTAGAGGTATGATAATCAAATTTGCTACGAATATCCTTCTAATCAATGTTATCGTTGTGCCGAAAAGGTAAGGTAACACGCTCACTTTAACGCCCACCTCCCAATGGTTTATCTTAAATTCATGTAATTTCTCTATTGACAAAGTTTTTGGGAAAATAAAGGCCTATATTGAAATATCTAAGTTGTATTTATTAGCACACGCAAAGAAAAAACATGGTTGTGGTAACCATAATCGAGGAGCAACATACTATGATTGAATTGTATGATTATGGTTAAAAATAATTATTGTTACCAGTTATCATTATTATGTGTAATTTAAGCATCATTCAATAATCATTTATATGACTACAATTGAAATCGACAATCTTTGCTTTTTTACGGCAAATTATTGTCTTTTGCTGTAACATACACATATTTATTATACTTACCAATTTAATTGCAATTTTATACCAATATTTTTTTACATTTTCTTGTTTATTTTTAAAATTTCTTTATTTTTTCAAAATTTTTGTTCCTTTTTTTGACATCTCAAACTTTTAAAATAATAAAAATTTATTCAGCAAGAAGAAGAACAATTGAAATCAAATTATTATTTAAAAAAATCATAGCTTGATTATTTTGTAATCATACTGTTGTCTCACTTATTATTTAATGATTATTTTTAATTTTTAATGATTTTAAATATAATGTTATTTTTGTCAAATTAATTTTTATACATCATACTATTTTTAAATGATAACCATTTTGAAATTTTTACGGAAAGTAATCATTAAATGACACAATTCAAACAAATGCTTGATTATCGTGACAAAATATATGATGAAATGAAACAAAAATAACTATTACTTGTTTTCGACAACCAAATATTGTTTTAGAAAAAATAATATGACCGTCGTGATCATGTCGTAACCATGGTTTTTCTTTGCGTGCAGAAACTTTATTGATATGCCTACTTTAACGCAAACTTTCATTGAAAGACAACTACATCGAAGTTATAAAGGGTGGTTAAATTTTAAGGACTGATGTTGAATTTAAATAAAACACAAATTATTTAGGAAATTATTATTATTTCTTTTTATAATGATAATATTTGTATGGTTCAATTATGTATCTAAAAAATATCGGCCAAATGAACACCCCCTGCCATCCTTGGCGACACTCCTCTATCTGATGGTCCAAATTTTCAATGACAATGTTGATGCTCAATTGTTAGGCATGATGATGAGGCGAGGTTGACTGCTCTTTTGCCACACTATCGCAAAAAACAGCAGTGGTTCCCATTCAGCGAACAGATTTTCTAACATTTTATACAGACCTGTTTTGCAGAAATTTAAATATTTTTTACAATTCTCCCGATTGTGGACGAATTTGAACGATTATGTTGATTAAAAGAATTACGAAGTGCACAAAATGCGATTTGATTTGAACGCCGATTTTTATAAAAAAACCTGAATAACTCTAAAGCGTTGCTCATTTGCGTATCTTTCCATGGATCAAATTGAGTAAGTTTGAAATTGAGAAATGTCAAGTGAAATGCAGAAAACAAATTTGAAGTCTAGGTGTATTTCACCTTCAACATGGGCCCTTAAAATTTAACCACCCTCTACAAAGAAAGTGATACATATTTTATTATAAAGAGATTATTCCATAGCGATTAACAAAATTATAAATATTTTGCTTTAAATGTACACAAAATTGGTGGTGGGTATAAGAGATAAGAGAGGCACAGCCAAATATAGTGCTCTTACTTGTTATAATTCGTAATATGAGAAAATGCAAAGGTAAATTATTATTTGTATATACATACATAAATACTTGCATGTATAAATATGTGAATACAAACTTACATAATTGTTTTAGAAAATGTATGTAGAAAGAATTGTTTTAGAAAATGTATGTAGAAAAAATTGTTTTAGAAAATGTATGTAGAAAAAATTGTTTTAAAATAAAAATGTTAAGAAATGAATTTTCAAAGATGAATAATTTAGGAGAAAATAATTTTTATTGAATGTAATTATAGTTTTCCATAAAGATGAATTTTATTTTTCAAAGATGAATAATTAAAGAGAAAATTATTGTTTGAGTGATTTTTATAAAAATACTAAAGAGGGATATAATGAAAAAATATATGAGGATCAATTCAAGTTGCATTAAAAAATCTTCTTAATGTATAATGGACTAATAGATATAAAAGGATGATAATGATAGCATTTTTCCTCATAAGTTTAATCGATTATTAAAAGAAGGTTTATAAAATGGTAAGAAATTGCATCATATTTTGGAAGTTTTTACTAATCTTATTTTAAATATTTTAGATGTATGAACAAATAATAAATATTGCCCAAGGTTTAATACTTCAGTATACAAGAATCGATGATATTCCCCTACATCAACCATATAAAGTCTTACTGCCGTATTCATAAAAAATATTTTAGGTTTATTGAATGCTTATTTGACAAATTTCTATGCAACATCTGTCAAATAAGCTTTTAATAAACCTAATATATTTTTTATGAATACAGCAGTTAAAGTTTGAGTGGAAGGAATCACAATATGAATCAAAAGTTATAGCATGTTTTGATAATAATAAATGGTTTTATCTTCCTCAAAGAATTACAAAATTTTTAAATAAAGAGGATCCATACTTATCTGAAATGAATGATACAGTGTGGACATTTATTTACAAAGGTCGACAATCAGCAAATGGTCTAGCAGTATTTGAATTAAACTTCAATTGAGAATTTAAATTTTAAAAAACCTCTTCACAATAAAATAAATCAAACATGTTTTTAATTTAAAATTACCAAAAATTTTTATTTATTAATTTCTTAAAAATCTAAACTTAATTCTAACAAATATTCATCACCATCATTGTCCATATATTGTGCATATGCTGATGGTGCAGCGGATATGGGTTTTTCTTCTCCAACTGGGGAACTTAAATTTATTTCCAATAAAATTCGATCCCCATCCTCATCCATATATTTGTGATAAGGGGATGGTGCTTCAGTTGATGATGATGATGCTATTGTTGCTGTAGGCAGCCATCCGGATATAATCCCAGGAAGTTGTTGAATTTAACTTTAAAATTGTCTTTGATTTTAGCATACATACATATATAATATTGTATAAGAATTTATGTATATATTAGAACACCTCATATTTTCGAACAATTTGATTTGCGTTCAAAAATGCTAAACCAAGCATATTTTGAAATAGAATCCGATGAAAACGTCACTTCAATTTCTGTTAAATTAAACTTTGAATTAACCATATACATACATATATAGATATAAGAATTTTATAATTAGAGTCAACAAACTAAAAAGCATAATTATGTAATAATTTAAAGAGCAACAGTACACATTTTCAAAATTACCTTGAAACAAAGCTAACAAAATATGAATTTCATATTTAAATAAGTAAAAGCAATAGCCAGTGCAATTCATAGTATTGTTCACTAAAGTAATCGGTCAATTTGTTTGTATAAAAATTTAAGATTTTGTGTGTAAATCTAATACTATGTTCACACAGGCGCCTTAATTGTCAATTTATAATATTATCGCAATTAAAGGCCTTATTGAGCTCAATTTACCATACTAAAAATTATTTTTAAATTGAGCAATATATACTTAATTGTTTCACTTATTGTCTTAAACTCGAAATACAACTCTTGAGAAGTATGTTCAGTGAGAAGAAAATTCTATAGGCATTAGGCATTTCTAATGTCAAACAAATAAATATACAAAAAATAAAAATTAAGAAAATTAAAAATTTTTGAAGAAAATGTTAAAAAAATGTTCGAATAAATTCAAATACATACATATAAGTATATATACGTTGCCCAATAAAGTCTACATACAACACGAATAACTCAATTTTTTTCATTAAAAAAAGGTTTTGTAAAGTTTAGTTAAACAAATAATTTTATTTTTAAGATAAAAAAGAAAATAAAGCAAAAATTCATTTATATATTGCTTTTAAGATAAAGTTATTAAAAAAAACATAATTTAGTCTCAGACATAGCACAAAAAAGTGTACATACAGATTATATCACACGTAGGTTTTTAAACTATTTACGAAAGAAACTTAAAACTAATATTTGGTTGTGCCACCTTTAGCATCTAGTAGCTCTTGTATGCGTCTTGGCATTAAAGAAACCAATTTTTCGGTTATATCTAAACTTTTTTACTCCATTCGGCGATTAAGGCATTCTTTAGGTCTTCCCTGTTGGATATTTTATTTTTTCGTACACGTCTGTCCAATTCATCCCATAAATTTTCAATGGGATTCATGTCCGGTGATCGAGGAGGAGAATTCAATTGTTTGGGGACATTGTAAAGAAGCCACTATTTTACAATGTGAGATGTGTGTTTTGAATCGTTGTCCTGCTGGAAGATCCATTTGCCTGAAGGACCCATTTTTATAGCGGAAGTCTTCAAATTAGCTTTCAATAAATTCAGATAAACATGACGATCCATTGCAGTATCGATGAACACCAGATTTCCTACTCCAGCAGCGGACATACAGCCCAAAAGCATTACAGATCCTGCCCTATGTTTCACAGTTGATAGTAAATTTTGGATTTCCATCGCCGTATTAGGTTTTCTCCATACTTTTTGTTTACCATCGTATCCAAATATATTAAATTTAAATTTGTCACTAAAGATTACATTTTTCCAAAAATCAAATCCGTCATTTGAATGTAGTTTTGCAAATTCAAAATGTTTTTTAAATTGGTTTTGCTAATTAACGGTTTTTTTTCTTGGAATACGAGTGTGAAAACCATTAGCCCTCAAAACATTGCGCACAGTTTCGGGATGAATACTTATCTGCTTAGAAAGCTCAAGGCCTTTTGCGATATTCACAGCATTTATTCTTGTATTATTTGTTACGAGTCTGACAACATTTCGCTTTTCGCGTTGTTGTATTTTTAATATTAAAATTTTTTATAATAGTTTGAACTGTAGAGCGCATAATTCCAACAATATTTGCAATTTCTCCATATTATTTTTCTTCATTTTTCAATTTAACCACTAATTTTTTTATTTTCGTGCGAAATTTCTTTGCGTTTTTGTAAATTCTGCGACATTCTAAGGATAAAAAACTACAAACTCACTTCAGCTGCGAAATTATTTTCTTTTCTTTTATTACGAAACGAAATACCGTTTTTAGAGACGTGTTTTCTTCTTACTTTTAGAGATGTGTTTTTGCTGTATGTACACTTTTTTGGGCACTAAATTACAAGTACTTCCATTTTGGTACAATAAATGTGCACAATTATAAATGTTTTAAATCTCATTTTTAAATTTAACTACTTAATAGGACTTAACATAAAAAAATTTGTTAAATCATCAGTAAATTTCGTTAAAATCATATATAATATCATATGGTGCTGTATGTAGACTTTATTGGGCAACTGTATGTATAAATATAATTGTAAATATATTTTATCAACAGGAAAAACACTGAAAAGAAGGCATTATTTGATTTGGTATAAATACATCGTATTTTACAGCTATCAAATGCTAATGGAGTAAGATAAATGAGTATTTTTTAATTGCTCAATCAGCACTAAATTGAAACAATTAAAAATATCTGTCTGAACAGGGTATAAAGCAAATAATATAAATTGTAATTTAAAATTAAGTTAACCAATTGTTAAACTTTTTCAAATAAAATAAGAAAAACTTAAATAAAATGGCTTTTGTGTGCTATGAATGTAAAACAATTTTTAGTGATATCGAAAGTCTTAAAATGCATGAGAGGACTCATGCATCTTGTTCAAAAGGAGTGATTTCTAAAAAATCTCCATTAGATGCTGAAGTGAAGATAATTAAAAGTGCCTTTAAATCTAGATTGTTAACTCTAACGTATGACAATAAAAAAGAAGAATGCCTCTTACCAGAGCTATTTATGAAAGAGGCTTGCGCACCAATTAAGCAGGAGGTTAATCAATTTTTAAAAATACATAATGCCCTGAAATTTAATATGGAGTTTTATGCCTTGTACGCCAAGCCTAACATGGATACCTTAGAAGACACTCCATTGGAAGTGAAAACCTTCCAAACAAAAATGAAGGAAATTTTTAACATGGAGGAGTTTGATGAACTATTTGAGAGAAAAACTCAAAATATTTTACAGAAGATGGAGGAATTTCAGGAAAAGGACAGTGGTTGTACTCTTATACAACTCATTAAAATTGAAGTCAACTTAAATAAACATCAACATCATAAATTCCGTTACCAAAAAAATTAGCATTAAAAAAGGCCTCCATAAATGTGCAAAATAATGATGAATTTTGTTTCAAATGGTGCATAATATCAGCCATAGCAGATTTAAAAACACATTCAGAGCGCACTTTTAATTATAAAGTAAATATCAGTTTTAATATTATAAATATAAATGGGTATAGTTTAAATTTCAATGGATTATGCTTCCCACTAAAAGTTAAAGATATAAAAATATTTGAAAGCAACAATCAAAATATTAGTATAAATGTTTTTGGCTATGATGAAAAAGCAGACTTAGTATTGGGTCCCTATTATAAAAAAAAGCGAAAAAAATGAAGCACATCAACATTCTATTTCTTCAAAAATGTATTGGAGAGGATGTTGTTTCACATTATGTGTGGATTAAAAATATTTCAAGGTTAATAAAAGAGCATGAAATTACTTGAAATTGGTATTTTTATCTTGTACTACATTTCTTTCTATTAAGTTTATATGTTAAACTTATATATTTATATTCTAATTTTTCGCAGACTTATTAAATCTCAACAAACAAGACATCGTGAAAGTATTTTTGTATGTGATGATTGTTTACAGTATTTTCATCAAAAAGTGAAACTCCAGAAACACCAGAAGAATTGTACAAAAAGAGTATCATACGTCCCCAGCCCAGATAAGTCTGTTTTAAAATTTAACAATTTCAGCAATAAGTTAGACTTACCGTTTGTAATACATATATGCAGATTCGGAGTGCATGTTTGAAAATATCCAAACATGCATACCGAAAGGGGATATTTCAACGACTTTAGTTGATATACATATTCCATATGCATTTGCTTATTATATAAAATGTAGTTTTAGTAATAGTTTAAACAAATTTTGTAGTTTTAAGGGTTTAGATTCACCCAAATTATTTCTGGTGAATAATGTAAAATATTTATATTTAAATTTCATCTCAAAAAGTAAAACAATGACACCCTAGAAAAACTAGATTTCGATATAAATGACGTTTGTCATATTTGCTCTAAAATTATTGTAAATGAAGTTAAAGTAAGAGATCACTGTCATTTCAGTGGAAAATATAGGGGGCCAGCACATGACTCATGTAATATCACTTATAAAACTCCAAAGTTTTTCCCTGTTATTTTCCATAACTTTTCATCTTATGATTGTCATTTATTTGTTAAGGAGTTGAACAAAATTGACGATGGTTCAATTATTATTGTCCCCTTAAATAAAGAACTCTATATATCTTTATCAAAAACAGTAAAAATTGAAGATAATAACATTGAAATAAGATTTCTTGACTCATATAGATTCATGCCATCCAGTTTAGACAATCTTGTGAAAAATTTAGAAAAAAGAGATTTAAAGACTGTTAAATCTATGTATAATGATGAAAATAAATTAAATTGGTTGGAATAGTACAATGTACAAAAAGACATTCAATTGCAAATAATAAATATTTATCAGACTATAATAATGAATTACCTTATAAATACTTAATGTATTTAGATGCAAACAATTTATATGGTTGGGCAATGTCAGAAGCTTTGCCTGAGGGTAATTTTGAGTGGATACAAGATATTGATAATTTTTCTTTGAACTCAATTCCCATTGATTCAAGTGTTGGATATATATTAGAAGTTGATCTGATATATCCAATTGAAATCCATGACATTCATAATAATCTACCATTCTGTTGTGAAAATAAAAAACCTCCCGAGTCAAAAGAAACAAAATTGATTATTGATCTACATAATAAATATGAATATATAATTCATTATAAAAATTTGCAGCAAAGTTTAAAACATGGTTTAAAATTAGCCAAAATTCATAGAATATTAAAGTTTCGACAAACCAAATGGGTTAAGAAATATATTTCCTTGAATAACTTTCATAGAACTAATGCGAAAAACTCATTTGAATTTTTTTTTTTTTAATTATTAAACTATGCTGTTTACGGTAAAACAATGGAAAACGTTGACAAACGTAAAGATATTAAAATTGTGAATAAATGGGAAAGTATATTTAGGTAAAAAACTTAGAGCACGTGTCCTAATTGCTAAGCCAGAATTTAATTCTTGTAATATATTTGAAGAAAATATGATCGCAGTTGAATTAAATAGAACTTACTCATACTATAATAAGCCAATTTATTTAGGTTTTACAATTTAGAACTTTCAAAATGGAAGATGTATGATTTCCATTATGAATATATGATGCCTAAATATAAAACTAAAGTTGAACTTAATTATATGGATACAGATTCATTTATATACACAATAGAAACGGATGACTTTTATGAAGACATTAAAACAGATATTGAAGATAGGTTTGACACATCTGAATATGAGGCTAATAATCAATTTGATATTCCACAAAAATACAAAAAGGTTTTAGGTATGATGAAAGATGAAAATTTTGGGAGAATAATGAAAGAGTTTGTCGGATTGAGAGCGAAAATGTATTCGCTTAAAACAGAAAATATGGAAGAAGTTAAAAAAGCTAAGGGTGTCAAAGTGAACGTAACAAAAAAACCAAGTCTCTCTGACTACAAAAATTGCTTATATAATAAAAAATTTACTATAAAAAAATATGTATATTTTTAAATCAAAACTGCACACTGTATATACATCCCTTATTAACAAGATATCTTTAAGCTATTTACATGGTACGCAAAAAATTATGTTTGTGAATACAATTTCATTTTTTTCGCTTGTTTTTTGGATTATGCTCTGAATTGAAAAAGATAAAAGTTGTGAGTCAAATTCTATTTAGTATTTTTATTTTTTTTCATTCTTTTCGCAAATAATATAAAAATATTTTTATTGATTTCGTTTGCAATACAATTTTTATTTTTAAAATTCGTCGTGTTTCATTCTTCTCACAAATTTAATATATTTCATTTTAAGCAAAATGAATCAAAAACGAATAATTTGTTTTAAAAATTTCCTCTTTTTATTTGTTGTTGTTTGTGGTATGAAAAAAATCTTAACATTAAATAATGTACAGTAGCAGCCATAATAATTTAACCAACACACAATGCGTTCTTAACAGATTAAATTTTGCTTATATGTATATAAATAGCTGTATCGTGTATAAATATTATATTTTATATATCCATACATACATTTATAATATTTTTACCCTCATAAATTTAATTATAATTGATTTAAAGATGCGGGCAAGAAAAACAACTTTATAGGTCTAATAAAATAATAAGGCATTTATATAACAAGTAAGAGCACTATATAATCTTTTATACCCACCACCAATTTTGTGTACATTTGAAGCACATTATTTATTATTTTGTTAATCATTATGGAGTAATAATACTTTCTTTGTAGTTAAATTTTAAGGGCCCATGTTGAAGGTGAACTACACCTAGTCTTTTTATTTATTTTCTGCATCTCATTTGACATTTCTCAATCTCAAACTTACTCAATTTGATCCGTGGAAAGATACGCAAGTAAGCAACGCTTTAAAGTTTTTCAGGTTTTTTTATAAAAATGGGCGTTCAAATCAAAATGCATTTTGTGCACTTCGTAATTCTTTTGATCAACATAATCGTTCAAATTCGTTCACAATCGGGAGAATTGTAAAAAATATTTAAATTTCTGCAAAACAGTTCTGTATAAAATGTTAGAAAATCTGTGAATGCCTTCTTAGTTCGTTGAATGGGAACCACCGCTGGTTTTGGGATAGTGTGGCAAAAGAGCAGTCAACCTCGCCTCATTATCATGCCCAACAATTGAGCATCAACATTGTCATTGAAAATTTGGCCCATCAGATAGAGGAGTGGCGCCAAGGATGGGAGGGGCCTTTGGCCGATATTTTGTTAAGTACATAATTTAACCATACAAATTACAAAAAGAAATAATAATTATATCCTAAATAATTTGTATTTTATTTAAATTCAACATCGGTCCTTAAAATTAAACCACCCTTTATAACTTCGATATGCTATTAAAATGCTTTTCTAAATGTAGTCTTTCAATGAAAGTGGGCGTTAAAGTAGGCGTGTCAATATAGTTTCTGCTAAGAAACACAACTAAGATATTTAAATATAGTCTTTTATTTTCCCAAAAACTTTGTCAATAGAGAAATTACATGAATTTAAGATAAACCCTTATATAGGAGGTAGGCGTTAAAGTGGGCGTGTCACCTAAACTTTTTGGCACAACAATAACATTGATTAGAAGGATATACGTAACAAATTTGATCATCATACCTCTAATTTTGGCGGTTTTATGAGCTCTTAAATTTCATTAACGGTATATAATGTGAAAAGTGGGCGTTAAAGTAGGCGTGTCAAAGTTGTTTTTGCGAATGAGTACAACTAAGGTGTTTCAATATAGCCTTTTGTTATTCCAAAATCCTTATTAATAGAGAAATTATATGAATTTTAGGTAAAACGTTATATGGGAGGTGGGCGTAAAAGTGGGCGTGGCACATTGATTTTCTAGCACAGTAATGAAATTACCTAGGGGGATATACGTAGCAAATTTGATCATCATAACTCTAATTTTGGCGGTTGAATGAGCTTTTAAATTTCATTAACGGTAGATAACGTGAAAAGTGGGCGTTATAGTAGGCGTGTCAAAGTTGTTTTTGCGAATGAGTACAACTTAGGTGTTTCAATATAGCCTTTTGTTATTCCAAAATCCTTATTAATAGAGAAATTATATGAATTTTAGGTAAAACGTTATATGGGAGGTGGGCGTAAAAGTGGGCGTGGCACATTGATTTTCCGTTACAAGAAAGCGTCTCACCAAAAAGCAAAGTGTGCAAAATTTCAGAGTCGTACATCCAATTTTGTTGTTTTATGACGTTTTTGTTTTTAAATATACCGAAAAATACACTGTGCGGTATAAATTTTCGTACATTTTGATCGATAACTCCTCTCCTAATGCATAGATTTAAATAATTTTCGGGGAGAAACGTTAATGCGTTTGGACACAATTCCATTTTATTCGATGTTCGAAGGACACGGTTTTTTCGACCTACTCTTGCTTTTCGAGCTATAACTCTCTTCCTAATATTCCGATTTAGCCCATTTTCAATACCAAACAAACCTTGTCTATAAGAAAGATTCTGGCAAAATTTGAACCCCCCTTGCTTTTTCGGTGCGACCTCTATCGTGCTTTCAACAGACGGACAGACGGACGGACATAGCTAGATCGTCATCAAATCAAACCCTGATTCAGAATATATATACTTTATGGGGTCTAAAATGGATATTTCGATGTGTTACAAACGGAATGACAAAATGAATATACCCCCACCATTTTTTTGGTGGCGGGTATAAAAACGTAAAGTCTTAAAAGGATATGCGTATTAGCAAAATACATATATAAACATATATACCTGAAAATGTAAACAGAAAATTCATTATATTCCTAATTTTTTTTACTCAGTAAAGTAAAAATCCTTGTTTGTCTTCAATTGAAACTCGGTATAAAAGCTACTTTATATATAAGCATATGTCAAGCGCCTATAGGTAAAAAGTTGTGTGTCACACTGTACCCAATGCCTCTTTTAACAACAACAATACCTAAAAAACAAACGACATTAATAAAAAGGTATATGTGAAAATCATCCCTTGCAAGGAATACAACACAAAAATTTTTTTTGGCGCCACATAAAAAAATGTGTGTATAGAAAAATATGTAATACAGTCGAATTCGGTTAAGCTTTTGCCGTTTAATTGAAGAAATCACTTAACTACAATTAAATATTTTTACTATATTTTAAAGAAAATGAGTTCGCTTAAGGGAAAATCAGTTTTACAGCTTTTATGTTTTTAAAGCTACAAACTTCAATAAAGCAAACACTGCTTAGTAGAAAAAAATTCTCATTAATTTACGACGAAATACAATGCTACAGCTAATTTGTTGCACTGTTGTGCAACATTTTCTCTTATTTTGTTTAAAACTATATAAAAAGTAGAAAATCTATTTAACCAAAATGGTTTCAATTTGTCCAAAGTTTTTTATTAATGAAAATCTTGCATAAGCCAAAGAAATAAATCCTTCAATTATCAATTTCCCTTACCCGAATCCGACTGTATACGTGTAATGTTTGTAAATATGATGTTTGTGTACCGCTTAAGGCCATGACTGACTATCATATTTAGTCGTTCGATATGTCAAAAATTGTATGTGTGTTCAGAAAGTGTGATAGTGTGGACACAAAGTGCACATGTGTGACAGATTTTTTGACATGTGTGTCCGATTTGATAATCTTTTGAAAATTTTCATAAAATAATAGAGTCTGTGCGATCAGAGTTGCTTTTTCTAAGCAAGTATGACAGTGTGGCATCCAATAACACATTTTGTTGCGATTTTTTCATGTAGGACAGAAAACTATCAGATTTTTATTTGACATAATCGCACGACTTTGTAGGATAGTCAGTCATGGCCTTTAAGGCCATGACTGACTATCAGATTTAGTCGTTCGATATGTCAAAAATTTTATGTGTGTTCAGAAAGTGTGATAGTGTGGACACAAAGTGCACATGTGTGACAGATTTTTTGACAAGTGTGTCCGATTTGATAATCTTTTGAAAATTTTCATAAAATAATAGTTTCTGTGCGATCAGAGTTGCTTTTTCTAAGCAATTATGACAGTGTGGCATCCAATAACACATTTTGTTGCGATTTTTTCATGTAGGACAGAAAACTATCAGATTTTTATTTGACATAATCGCACGACTTTGTATGATAGTCAGTCATGGCCTTTAGCAGTTTAAAAAACCAACTCAAATACTCAAGAAATACAAAAACAAAAACATACCTATGAAACATTGTTCTTCCGGCGCCTAACATCTTCTATATATATAAAAGTGAAACTATGTGTGTGTGTGTTAGCTATAGACTCCGAAACTGTAAAACCGATCGGACTCAAACTTTGGCAAGTTGTTGTACACATACCAGGGAGTGTTTATGGGTGGAAAAAAGTGGGCGGGCCACGCCCATAAAAATTAGTTACCAGTTTTAGCTACTTGGACTTGACCGATTTTTCTGAAACTTTGCACACATATCGAGCTATCATGACTAAATAATTTAGTGATAAGAAAATTGGTTTTATTTTGAGGTACTTGCACTGGACCGATTTTTCTGAAACTTTGCACACATATCGAGCTGTCATGACTAAATAATTTCGTGGTTAGAAAAGTGGGCAGTGCCACGCCCTTAAAAAATAGGTATCGTTTTGAGGTCTTTGCACTGGACCGAATATTCTGAAACTTTGCACACATATTAAGCTGTTATGACTTTACAATTTCTTGATTAGAAAAGTGGGCAGGGCCACGCCCATAAAAACAATTATTATTTTGAGGTACTTGCACTGGTCCGATTCTTTTGAAACTTTGCACACATATTGAGCTGTTATGACTTTACAATTTCGTGATTAGAAAAGTGGGCAATGCCACGCCCATAAAAAAAATTATAATTTTTAGGTTTTTGTACTTGATATTCAATTAAAATTCAGACTGCATTTTGATTCATTAAGGGGCGTAGCAACGCGCGCCGGGTTTGGCTAGTTCTTAATAAAATTGTGTATGAATTCACGTCCCAAAAAATTAAAAAACAAGTTGTCACAAGTATTAACCTAAGATTCTTTACAAAAATTCTCATAATAAAATTTTAACAAATTTATTGATTTGTATTAGTTTAATTTTTATTTATTCATCGGACAGTAATTCAAAAAAAAATATATATATATATGAGTCTAAATAAAAAACAAAATATATAAAAATAAATATTATATCATATGTAATTGTTCCGTGGTTTCGTTTTTTATTGTTACATATTCAATTAAATTCTTATTAAGTTTTACTAAGAGCAAATTGTTTATAGTATCTGTTGATAGCTTTGATCTCATTTTTGTTAATATTATTGAGAGAGCACTAAAAGCTCTTTCGACGGAAACTTGTGTTGCCGGGACAATAAACTGAAGGAATTTTTCATGGCTGATATATTGTGAAGATACGATCAAACTACTTGTCAAACCTTTCGTAGTATTTGCAAAAATGTGTTTGTATGTATTATACTGTCGCATTGTTGTGTGTCTCTTTTTATATCAATCATTATCGGTGTAACACATACAATCACATTTTTTACAAAGCCTATCACAATGCTTTCTAAGTTGCTTGAAGCATTAAACAACAGCAGGCTGGCGACTTAAATCTGTCCAAATTGAAATACATACGATGTTTGACGCCATCATAGCTGTACAATGGCAACGCTGCTTTCTTTCAAGGAAAATAAAAATTCTATTTGTGAATCGATTTTTTTTAATTTTTCGATTATGTTCTTTGAATGAATGATTCTTGTGAGGAATTTTATATTTAAATTGTGGTGAGAAATTTATTTTCAATTTTTTTAAAATATAAAGAAAAATTTATTTATAATGATAGTAATGATTATTATTTAATGGATAAATGATAATGAAGTAGAATTTGTAGATCAAAATTATATTATAGAGAGCTTTAAAAATGATGATAGTTTAGATAAATTTCTAATGGATATACAAATTTCCATAAAATTTGTTGTATATTAATTTGAAATACATTAAACTTTTATGTAAACAAAATATAACTATTGTAATTATTTATTTTTATAAATTATAGTTTCTTTTTTATCAATAACTAGCCAAACGCGGCGCGCGTTGCTACGCCCCTTAATGAATCAAAATGCATTCTGAATTTTAATTGAATATCAAGTACAAAAACCTAAAAATTATAATTTTTTTTATGGGCGTGGCATTGCCCACTTTTCTAATCACAAAATTGTAAAGTCATAATAGCTCAATATGTGTGCAAAGTTTCAGAAGAATCGGACCAGTGCAAGTACCTCAAAATTATAATTGTTTTTATGGGCGTGGCCCTGCCCACTTTTCTAATCACGAAATTGTAAAGTCATAACAGCTCAATATGTGTGCAAAGTTTCAGAATATTCGGTCCAGTGCAAGTACCTCAAAATGATACCTATTTTTTATGGGCGTGGCACTGCCCACTTTTCTAATCACGAAATTATTTAGTCATGACAGCTCGATATGTGTGCAAAGTTTCAGAAAAATCGGTCTGGTGCAAGTACCTCAAAATCATAAATTCTTTTTTTAAGGGCGTAGCCCCGCCCACTTTTCTAATCACGAAATTATATGGTTGTGACAGCTTAGTATGTGTGCAAAGTTTCATAAAAATAGGTCCAGTGCAAGTACCTCAAAATTAAAACTTTTTAGGGGCGTGGCCCCGCCCACTTCTCTCATCACGAAATTATTTAGTCGTGATAGCTCGATATGTGTGCAAAGTTTCAGAAAAATCGGTCAAGTGCAAGTAGCTAAAACTGATAACTAATTTCTATGGGCGTGGCCCCGCCCACTTTTTTCCACACATAAACACTCCCTGGTATGTGTACAACAACTTGCCAAAGTTTGAGTCCGATCGGTTTTACAGTTTCGGAGTCTATAGCTAACACACTCACACACAGAGTTTCACTTTTATATATATAGATAAACACATGAATGAAATTACTGAGGCTGCTATCGGCAAGATTAAAACAATGCAAAGAGGCAGAGGGAAGCGTATAAAACTACATATATGGAAACATTGTTAAATTATGGAAACGATGCAACATCTATACATCTTGAATCTTGTGGTTAGGCAGTTGATACAAATAAAATTAATTCATTAATTGAGAAAGAAACCCCGGATTAGATAAAAGAAGAAAATAATTTAAAGTTGGAAAACAGGAGAGCTTTTTGGAAAACTTCATGTAGATGTGTTTAATCAACAAAAATACTTGTTAAATAATGTTGATATTAAGGTAACGCTAAATTTGGAGAAACCCGAATTCTATATTTTAGAAGGTGGAGATAAAAATGAATGTAATTTAAAAATACATGAAGCTAATTTATACATAAATCATCTCGCTATCAATAATAATATTTTAATGGCACATCACAACGTGTTGCAATCAAAAAATGCAATTTACGCATATAAGAGAGTAGAAATAAAAACATTTACTATACATCCTGGAAATCACTCGTTATCTTTAGATAATGTTATACTTGGACAGCTACCAAATTTTGTAATTTTTGGTATGGTAACTAATAAAGCTTATACAGGAGATAGAAAAGAAAATCCATTTAACTTTCAACATTTTAACCTACAAAGATTCAATTTGGTTGTTAATGGAGTGCAATTTCCAGCACAACCAATTGTAAAGGTTTTAGTTTTTTAACAATAAAAAGACTTTCACCAGTTTAATGAATAAAGCATAATAATTATTTTTATTTAAATTTTTGGTTCTTATATACTAACATTGAGAATTGTACTTACAGTCTAGTATTGAGTGATTTCTAAATCACTCAATATAATTCTTATCATCTATTTGATATTTACATTTCATTCTTTATTCTACACATATCATCGTCAAAAATTACATTTGACACAATTGTATCACATATGTAGTTTTAGTCATAAGCGTCGGCATACATGATATTTGAAAATTTAGTACGCTACTAAATTCACGATGGTATTTATTGTTTCTTACATTGTATTAGGTGAGCAGTGTACACTTATAAGATACACTACACAATTGAATTTAACTATAATAACGGCACCCATGGTTATCAAACACTATTAAAAGGAACTGGAATTCATCATTTTGATAAAGGTCATCAAATAACGAATTAACTTTTTGATAACGAATATTTTATGCTAGCTTTTGATTTAACGCCAGATCATAATAACAACTCTAACTGTGGACATTTAATAAATCAAGGGACAAATCGCATTGAAGGACGTTTTGGAAAACCAATTACTGAAGCGATTACCTGTTTAGTGTATTGTGAATTTGATAGCATAATAGAAATTGATAAGTCTCGCAGTATTTTTCAAACGCTATGAATTCAATTACAATAAAACATACTTTGAATTCAAACAATATAACCAAGAGTAAATTAAAAGGTGTTTATGCATGCAATAAATTACCGACAAAATCAGTTAGAAAACCATGTTTTTATATTGCTGATCTATCACATAAACCTGGACAGCATTGGGTTGCATTTTATCGTCAAGTGAAGTGGAAGTGCTGCGAGCCTAGTAAAAAGAAATCTGTTCAGCCTTACATAAGTGTTGTGTTTAAAAGACAAACTTCCAACCCTTGGGTTTTGAAGTAGTTACAGCCCGATAAGGCAAAAGAAATGTTTTGTAAAGAACACCAATCATAGAGAAATTTTTGCTGTGAAGTGGTGGGCAAGTCATGTAGGACTTTCATACATACATACGTGTATTAAATACAAATTTAAAATACGAAAAAAAAGAGACAGTGTGAAAATTTAAAGAAACATCAAATGCGATCTTTCGTATAAACATAAAACTTTTAAAAATAAACTGTACAAAACTGAAAATACGATACAATTCTTAGTTATTGTAAGGGTATATAGAGTGAAAAAAAAACCGTTAAAACGGTACCAAGTACCAAATTATAACAAAGACGAACAACAAAAGCTTAAACAATAATTTAAGCAAACAACAACCGTGTACAAGATAATTAGCACAGACGTAGAAATTTTGGATGCTGCTGCTGTCTGAGTGACGCAGAATTTTTGGTACTGCTGCTGTCTGAGTGACGCAGAATTTTTGTTGCTGCTGCTGCCTGGGTGACGCAGAATTTTTGGTACTGCTGCTGTCTGAGTGACGCAGAATTTTTGATGCTGCTGCCGTCTGTGTGACGCAGGAATTTTAAGTGCTGCTGTTGTCTGAGTGTCGAAGGCGGTGAAGTATAATTAGTTGTATTTGAAAACACTAGAGAGTTAATAAATATGAGATGTAAATATTAACATAATTTTGGTGAGAATTCATGGAACAAGTATATACGAATTGAAGAAGTTTACATTTTGTTTCGTGAAGTGTTAAGTAAATGTTAAAATGTACTTTGTGAATGTACGAGGGTAGATATTAAAGTAACGTAAATTTATTGACAATAAGTCAATTTTAATAGCAAGTGTTAAATAAATTTCGATTGAATTCAGATCAGTGGAATAAGATTAAGCTAATGTTAGCAAATGAAAGGAGAATAAAATGTAAACGACTCTCTATTGAATTTACGAAATCAATAAAATAAAATTGAATAAATATTATTGAAAGTAAAAAATAACAGGATATTATTAATTTTTTATATTTGCCTAAAGTCGATTCTGAAATCATTTAGTGAATTAATTCGAAGGCTTTGTTAAAATATTTAATCATATTTTTAAATACTATATTAAATATTCCGTATTAATTCGTTTGTTTTATAAGACTTTATTAAATAGTGTCATTCTAAGATTATTATCTTTTATACTACTGCTTTATTTAAACTTATTTAAGTAATACTTAATTTCATACATATTGAATTTTATTTCTTAATAATCGATTAATTTAATAATATTCTATATATGACCCAATTTTGTGACATTTGACTTTGAGGACGACATGGAACTACTCGAAATTTTAGGACTGACAACGGAGGACTTGAAGACGAAGTGCGGGGAATTAGGGCTGGACGCAGATGGACCGAAACTCATTTTGCAGGAACGGGTGATCAGATATTTTGGTTTGGGACAGCGGACAAAAGATGCTGGTTCGGAATGTGAAGAGGCCGCATCTAGTGTTCGACAACCAGTGGTGACAGAACGTCATAGACATTCTACATTCACTCGGAAGGATATAGAGGATACACTATCCAAGTTCTCAGGAGAGGGTCAACCGGAGATAAGGATGTGGCTAGATGATTTTGAAGACTGTGCTTTGACTGTAGGATGGAACGACCTTCAAAAGTATGTGTACGCTCGACAACTTCTTTCGGGAGCGGCTAAAATTTTTTGCCGAGCCCGAGCTAACATTCAAGATTGGTCATCACTAAAAACAGAGCTGGAGAAAAAAATTTGGAACAAAGCATTCTGCAAGCGAAATTCACCGAATGCTGAGAAATAGAAAGAAGCGGCCACATGAAAGTTTTAGAGAATACCTGTACTGTTTGATGGAGCTTGGCTCACCGATTGCCTTGGACGATGATAGCATAATAAAATACTTCATTGAGGGAATACCGGATAGTAGGATCAATGAAACCGTTCTCTACGAAGCAGTTGATATAGAAGACTTAAAAATAAAGCTAAAGGTGTACGAGAAGGTCGCTAAACCAACACCGTCACCTCACTTTAACAAGTCGAGTCCAAAACAAGAAACCCCAATGGATAAGAGAAAAGACGAACGACTCATACTTTGTT
Organism: Phyto melanocephala; assembly: GCA_941918925.1. Lineage (NCBI taxonomy): Eukaryota > Metazoa > Arthropoda > Insecta > Diptera > Rhinophoridae > Phyto > Phyto melanocephala. The sequence goes on from OW799235.1 coordinate 59,705,077, forward strand.
ACAATTGCGGTGCAAAAGGACATGTGGGTAAGAACTATACCGAGAAGCAACCGAAGTGTTTTAAGTGCCACGAGATCGGCCACAAATCGTTCAACTGCCGGAAAAGCACGAACGTCAAGGAAGAAACAAGAAATGCTAGAACCAGTGGCAATATAAACACCCTATCGTCACGATTGCAGACAAATAGAGTTTTCAAAGAAATAAAAGTGCTGGGTACGGAAATATCAGCCTTAGTTGACACCGGTAGCGACATCAGCTGTGTGCGGTACGACGCCCTTATGATGATGCAAGCGTGAGCGCCGAGAGAAAGAAGATGGTGGGAATAGGTGAAAGGGAGATTGAAACGATTGGTGCCTTTGAAACTGAAATCGTGCTAGATGGTATATCAGTGCCGGTAAAGTTCCATGTAGCGCGAGAACGAGACATTTTATATTCAGCTGTATTAGGTAACGATCTTTTCGCGTATGTTGATGTTTTAATAAATTCAGGAGGATCGAAGTTCTTACCAAAAGCCTTGGACCACGAAAACCAGTCGGAGGAAATAAAAGAGAAGGATTCAAGCGAAAATCAGTATGACGAAACTCTAAGAGAGCTAGGCAAGATCTGTGTCACCTCAAAAGCGTATGATGTTGATGTAGGCCATTTAGAGCATAGTGTTCAGCAGTGTATTTCAAAAATGATAGATGAATACAACCCAGTTAAACCAAAGATTTTTCCAGTGAAGATGAAAATCCTGCTAAAAGACGAAATTCCAGTTAGTCATACTCCGCGACGGATGTCGTATGCGGACCAACGAACTATTGACCAACAAGTCACAGAATGGTTGAAAGATGGCATTGTGAGACCTAGTTGTTCGGAGTACTCATTCCCTGTGGTCTTAGTATCAAAGAAAGATGGCACTAAAAGGCTATGTTGCGATTACCGACGTTTAAACGACAAAATTGTAAGAGACAATTTCCCGATGGCCATTATTGATGACGTGCTGCAGCGTTTGCAGAGCGCCAAGGTGTACACGACGTTGGACCTAAAGAATGGATTTCTTCACGTGCCCATTGATAGCGAAAGCCAGCGATATACCTCTTTCGTGACACATCGAGGACAGTTTGAATTTCTCTACGTACCGTTCGGCATATCGAACTCACCAGCGGTGTTTTGTCGGTATATTACGGCAGTTTTCCATGACTTAATAATGGACGGGACAATTGTGATTTATATGGATGATATGGTAATCCCATCAAAAAGCGAAGAACAAGGCATTCGGAATTTGAGAAAGGTTTTAGAAGTCGCGGCATCAAACGGACTTCAAATCAAGTGGAGCAAATGCCAATTTTTAAAGAGAAATTACATTTTTGGGTTATGAGTTAGAGAATTCCACTATTCTACCTTCAAGAGAGAAAACTAGGGCAATCGAGACCTTTCCCCTTCCGAAATATAAAAAAGCGTTGCAGAGGTTTCTAGGTTTAACCTTCTACTTCCGACGTTTCATTTCCCGATATGCATTAGTAGCAAGGCCCTTATCTGACCTTTTAAAGAAAAATAACCACTTTAAAATAGGTGACAATGAAGTCTTGGCCTTTCACTGCTTTAGTTTGCGCTAACGTATTGAGGTTGTTCAATCCTAGTGCAGAAACGGAGATCCATACGGATGCCAGTAAATACGGTTATGGCGCCGTACTACTGCAAAGGGATTCGGAAGATCGATAGCTACATCCCATTGAGTATATGAGTCGGAAGACTACGCCAACTGAAGAAAAATACCACTCATATGAATTGGAAGTACTCGCCATTATAGAGTCTTTAAAGAAGTGGCGCGTCTTCGTAATGGGGCTAAAAATAAAAATCTTCACTCACTGCAATGCGTTCGCCATGACAATGAAGAAATGGGACGTACCGTTGCGCGTGTCGAGGTGGGCCTTCTTTCTTTAACAGTTTGAGTATGTAATCGAGCACAGGTCAGGGTCGAAGATGCGACATGTGAATGCTTTAAGCCGAGTTTCTTGTTTGATGATGGAGGACTCGTTGCGACACCAAATAAGAACGGCCCAATTGGAAGATGACTGGGTTAGAGCAATAAATAAAGTTTTGGAAAATCAAAGCTATGAAGACTTCTATGTTTAGTATGGAATTGTCCACAAAGATCCAGCCAAGGAACTTGTCGTCATTCCATCGAGTATGGAACGAGAGGTTATAGAATTGGCCCACAAGCAAGGACACTTTGCCTCGAAAAAGACGGCCGAGTTGGTAGAGAAAACCTTCTACATACGAAATTTGTGCACAAAAGCCGAAAGAGTTGTCCAGAGTTGCGTTGAGTGCGTTATGGCTGAAGCGAAGAGAGGCAAAAGGGAGGGAATGTTGAGTTCAATTGATAAAGCAGACAAGCCATTGATGACTTACCATTTGGATCACGTTGGCCCTATGGAGACTACAAAGAAACAATATAACCATATCTTGGTCATAGTGGATGCATTCTCCAAGTTCGTTTGGCTTTATCCTACAAAGAGCACAGGTACAAGTGAGGTGATAGACTGTCTGAGGAAACAAACAGCCGTGTTCGGGAACCCTTTAAGAATAATTACAGTCAGAGGCACAGCGTTTACCTCTAACGAGTTTGGCAACTACTGCAAGGACGAAGACATTCAGCATCTACTAATTGCGACTGGGGTACCACGAGGAAATGGACAACTGGAAAGAATAAACCGCATAGTCATCCCAATGCTAACTAAACTATGTTTAGAAGACCCCAAGAATTGGTATCGGCATGTTGAGAAAGTACAAATTTTCATCAATAATACGCCCTCCAGAAGCATAGGCTGCACGCCGTTCGAAGTTATGACGGGTCTGAAAATGAGAGTTAAACAAGATGTGAATTTGCAAGCCTCGCTAGAGGCATTAGCGATAAGTGAGCTGAATCAAGAGCGTGATGCCCTTCGGGAACGGGCACGAGAAAATATCCTCAAAATACAGCAAGAAAATAAACAAAGTTTTGATAAAAATCGAGTGCCTGAAAGAGACTACAAAGTTAACGACCTTGTCGCCATTAAGCGTACACAATTTGGGGCGGGACTCAAGTTAAAGCCCAAGTTCCTGCGACCTTATAAGGTTACTAAGAAGCTCAACCATGGGCGATATGAGGTGGAAAAGGTCGGTGAGTGTGAAGGTTCCATAAGATGTACCACTGTCGCCGAACATATGAAGTTGTGGAACCCTACATTCGGGTTGAATGCAGCATCAGGAGGGCCGACTGTGGGAACGGTACACAATGGGTTAAGACGGTCGATTAGACATAAAGAGGTAGAGAAATAATAAGTGAACGACATACGAAATAAGGACAGAGGTTAAAGGGGAAAGATAGAAAAGAGTTTGAGTTAACTATGAAGTCAGTTAGATCGCAGATAGAGAGAACGACACAACAATACGCGGACAATAATTCAAATGAAATAATGTTAAACAGAATTAATAAACTTAAATAAATATATTAAATATTAAAGCGTGTGTTTTCTTTCGTGGTGATCATATAAATAGGGTTGTATGGATAGTCAAATTCTTCCTCGACCCTACATACATATGTACGTTAAAGGAAATTTCATTTAGTGTTGAACACCAAGCAACATGAAATTTTAAAGAATTATTATATGTCTGTCTGATAAGTGATAAAAAACATAAGTATAAACGGGTTTCAAACAAGCAATTCGGATTAAATATAATTATATCTGTGGTTTTCATGGGCATGGTATGTCTTAAAATCAAAATTTTCAGGAGAGCCAAAAACCGTTTTATATAAAACAACGGGTTAGGTATTGAACTTTTAAACTTTTTTTTACCATTCATGCCAATAAAGATCTTAAATTTTTCTTATAAAAAATTCAGACAAATATCCTTTTAAAATTATATCATAGCGAATACGAAAATAAACTATGTGGTACGAAAACTTAAAGTGTGTGCAGATAAACATAGGTAGGTAGTACACACTTCTAGTAAACTGTCCGAAAATGACTTTTAAATGTGTTCAGAAATAACAGCGTATGTGGTTGAGTGTTTTATAAAAAATTAAACAATTTGCCATTAAGCACATAAGTCAACATACTGCGTTAGTGCTGAACGCTTTTTGAATATACATATATATAGAAGTTACGTTGTTATGCAATTAAAAAAATCGGAATGGCTCCATCTTATTTCAGACATTTTTAAAACCAAGTAAAGGGCGTTTAAAACCAAACAGTATGGCATTATTAACTCAAAATCATAAAAAATTAACACACGCGGTTGCCCATTAAAACCACAGATATCACCTTTTAGGATTTTATGATAATAATCCTATTTGGATTTATTATAAAAAATTTTATAACAGATATTTTTCCATTTGGAGATTTTTTCTAAAACTCTTTCTAAATTTAGTTAAATACTTGTGGCAACTTGTTTTTTAATTTTTTGCGACATACCTAAATGCATACACAATTTTATAACACCCCTTTCGCACTAGGCAAGTCACTTGCGCAAGTCTTGTGTTTATAGACAAAAGGGGTAAGGTCGGGTTAAGAGGAAGAAACTTGCTCATATTTGAGTACACACTTGCCTGTTCTCGGCAAGTACGAGCAAGTTTTTGTTGAGAAACCAAAAACAAAAAAGAAATAAAAACAAACAAGAGTGCTATATTCGGCCATGCCGAATCTTATATACTCTTCACAACGTGTAGTCATGCAAAAACAATTGTTTATATCACCATTTATCTCATATGAAATACGTACATACATATAAAAAACATACATAAATAAAAACATCCAATTGTAATATTATAAATTTAGTTTACTTATGTGTTTAAAATAAATAAATTAAAAGAAAAATTAAAAGTAAAACAACAAAAATTTGAATAATATATAAAATAAAAAAAAAAATTTTTTGGCTCACTCTAACCAGTATACCACGTTTGTATGTATATGTACATAATTGATAACACTGTGCTAGTTGAAAAAACAGACAAGCCGGGCACCTAGCGTTTTAACATAATTCGGGTACGCTAAATCCAGTGGTGCCCTCGGTTTTTTAAGATTGGCTCTGGTTTTCGAGATATACCGTTATTTCGAAAATGGAGGAGGTTCCACCACATATGTTCGCGTAACTCAAAAACGCTTTAGCTTATTCCAAAAACTTAAAAAATCGAAATTCCGCAATAAAATTTCCTTTAAGAAAAGTAAAATTTCTTTCTAATATCCGTAGTCGTTTTAGAAAAATAATTTTTTTTTTGAAAAAAAAAATTAATTTTTTTATCAAAATTTCGAAATTTTTGTTCTTTAAAAATTCATAAAAAATTAAAAAATGCAGCTAGGCTTCTAATTTTTTGCAAACATATAAAAAACAAAGCTGCTAACAAAACAAGCCATAAATGATTAAAATCTGTTAGCAACTTTTGATTTTATTCACAAAAGTCGACAAATTTTAATTAATTTAAGAATTTCATAAAACGCAATATTTGTATGGGAGCCCCCCTAAGGGATGGTGATAAAGGGAAAGTATAATTTAAGAAAATGTTAAGAACAAAAAACAATGAAGGTCGGTCATACATTTTATCCCCCTAGGAGTGAATCCTAGGCCTTAGAAACAAATGTTGGGAATGAAAAATAAAGTTGCGCTGGTCATACATTTGGCCCGTTTAGGGGTATCTCAGGCGCTGCAGGTGCAAAATTTAAGGCTAGGGTTCTACGCGTATAAAAAAATTTTAAATTAGTGACATGTAGCAAAACTGCTTTTAAGCTACTTTTGGAAGAATCAATAAATAAGCGCCAATCTCCAGGATTACATTCATTTTGCATTGTACAACTGTATTTGGCATGGTTCTTGGAATTAAAAATTAAAACATAGTATTTTTGAATTACCTGTGATTTCAAGTTATTGGCAATAAAATCTACACCTGGAAACGGTAGAAATATTATTCGTCCTTGCTTTTTTTTTACAAAACATGCGACTAGTACTTTGATTAAAACAATTACAGTATAAATAAGAGTTCCTCAACCCCTTCACTGTCATATGGAAAGTGCTTGCGAAAGTGATTAGTGAATTTTAAAGCCTCTGACAGTCTTGTATCTAAACAGTTATATTGAAATATCTAAGATGGGGCCGTGTAAAAAGTTTAATTACTTTTGTTATGTGTGTGGGAAATATAAAAATATACCAAGTCGCCGTAAAATCACTACTGAAACAAGTACCTTGTATGAATCACATTTTTCTTTAAGTGTTATATATGGTAAGAGTTGGACATCATCAAAAGTGTGTACACACTGCATTTACCATTTAAATAAGTAGGGAAAAAATGGAGACACCATGCCATTTGGTGTTCCAATGATTTCGAGAGATCCCATAGTTCATGTTGAAGATGAGTGTTATGCGTGCATAAATTATACAGCGGGTATGAACAGAAGAAAAATTACTTATATATCTTATACATTCTGATGAAATTCCTGTTCCGGATAGCCATATACCAACAGAATATATTTCCTCAATACTTCATTCTGTTGAAGCGGGTGGACCAGCTACTTCAATGTATCAACCGTCATGCATCACGGTTCCATGCAGTCACAATGAAATCACGCAAGATCGTCTGGATAAAATGGTACGGCGTCTAAAATTATCTCAAATTCAGAGCATTCTCTTGGCAAAAGAGTTAAAACGAGCTAATATTTTAGCACCAGGTGTACAAACATACGGGGCTATCAATCGCCATAGACGATTTACGACTTTTTTTAAATCTATTGAGAATAATTCTATTGCGTATTGTACTGACATCCGCGGATTGGTTTTAACAATGCAAAATGAATATAATCCTGGAGATTGGCGCTTATTTATTGATTCTTCCAAAAGTAGCTTAAAAGCAGTTTTGCTACATGTCACTAATTTAAAATTTTTTTATACGCGTAGAACCCTAGCCTTAAATTTTGCACCTGCAGCGCCTGAGATACCCCTAAACGGGCCAAATGTATGACCAGCGCAACTTTATTTTTCATTCCCAACATTTGTTTCTAAGGCCTAGGATTCACTCCTAGGGGGATAAAATGTATGACCGACCTTCATTGTTTTTTGTTCTTAACATTTTCTTAAATTATACTTTCCCTTTATCACCATCCCTTAGGGGGGCTCCCATACAAATATTGCGTTTTATGAAATTCTTAAATTAATTAAAATTTGTCGACTTTTGTGAATAAAATCAAAAGTTGCTAACAGATTTTAATCATTTATGGCTTGTTTTGTTAGCAGCTTTGTTTTTTATATGTTTGCAAAAAATTTGAAGCCTAGCTGCATTTTTTAATTTTTTATGAATTTTTAAAGAACAAAAATTTCGAAATTTTGATAAAAAAAATTAATTTTTTTTTTCAAAAAAAAATTATTTTTCTAAAACGACTACGGATATTAGAAAGAAGTTTTACTTTTCTTAAAGGAAATTTTATTGCGGAATTTCGATTTTTTAAGTTTTTGGAATAAGCTAAAGCGTTTTTGAGTTACGCGAACATATGTGGTGCAACCTCCTCCATTTTCGAAATAACGGTATATCTCGAAAACCAGAGCCAATCTTAAAAAACCGAGGGCACCACTGGATTTAGCGTACCCGAATTATGTTCAAACGCTAGGTGCCCAGCTTGTCACGAAAAAAAAGTGTCAATTTCATGCACAGTGTAATTGTAGAAATTTCAAACGGAATGACAAACCTATATATACCCTTTTTCACTGTGTGAAGAGTATAAGAGTATAATAATTAAAACAGAACGAAACTTGGGCAAGTCAATTGCTGAGTCTGAATGTGAAAGCAAGTTCAAAGAAAAATAAAAAAGTAACTTGAGCAAGTGACTTGTCTAGTGAGAAAGGAGTGTAAGCGGTACACAAACATCATACCAAAGACAATAGACTATAAAGATGTTGCACTTAGTATATTTGAAAAAATCAAAAATGTTATGCTGCTATAGATGCGGGCGGTAGAGGAAGTATCAGAAGAAGAAAAGACTTCATTCTCACATGTTGAGAGAATTAAAAAGAGCAAATTACAACATACATACATACATACGTACATACATACATATGTATGTAAATATGTAGATGAAACCAGTTCTGTGAATTGTTATTGGCAAATTTGTTTGTTTTTTACTAGCTTAAGGGCCATTATTATAACTTACCGATAACTAAAGTTAGGACATTATCGACAGATAACTAGTTTTTCGTTATAACAACTTTACTTTAACCTAAAAGTGTCCGATAAGTTAAAGGGAAGATCACTGTACCTTTAACTTTTAACGTGAGGTTTCAAATTAAAAGTTGCCATATTTTATACCGTATAAGGGAATTGTTTACTATTTGATTGTCGTTGCCACTTTGTTTTTAAATAACTAATTAATTTGGTCGGCATTTGCTTTGGTGCTGCCATATTTAAAAAAAATACAATTTATTTTAGAGGCAGGTTGTAATAACGAAAAATACTTAATGGTCAGTTTATTGCTCACGTTAACAAAAGTTACCTTTTATTAACATTAACTTTGTCGGGAAGTTGTAATAATGGCCCTAAGAGTTTGTGTGTTTTCCCGTTGAAAACAATTGCCATTAAAAAATGTTATAAAGAACAGAAATAATGTTTTCATGCGATCTATGCGTAAATAGCAAACGTAAAACCAAATGTTACCTATTGAGTAATTGTAGGGTATGGATATGTGTTTTATTGTTGTAAAAGTAAAACTACATTGATTTGCACCGAATTTTAAGTCCATTTTTAAAGTAGGTATTTCATTACTACTTACAATATTTGGCAAGAAATCCAATAAAATTAAAGACATAAAACTTTTTGGCTGACTTCCAAAACATCAATTGCTTTGTGTTTGAACAAAACATCATATTTCATAACGCCGCAGTATAATAATTATACAATGTATACCATTTCAAAACTCAGCCGCCAAGTATTTTTAACGCATTAAGCAAGCAAACAATGCATCGGTTTTATAATTGATGCATTGTTTCGGAGCTTTGCATATGTATGTGATTTAAATACAGTAGCAATACTGTATACAAACTTTGTATACGAACGTTTTGGAAGTCAGCCCTTTTTGTATGGTATTTATGTTGTTTTTTTATACGATGGTACATACCTACTTGTGTTTTAAAATTTTGAACTTTTCAGCATTCGATTGTTTGTACTTATAAGCATAGTACGCAAATCAATCGAATAGATATTAATCATGAATGATATTAATTTGAATGAATTAAATTTTCCACATTGTGACGAATAATTTGTTTTGTTTTCCGAATTTTAAAAATAAAAGTTGCGAGACAAATGATATTTTAAAAAAATTGAAAATAAATTTCTCACCACAATTTAAATATAAAATTTCTTACATGAATCATTCATTCAAAGAACATAATCGAAAAATTAAAAAAAAATCGATTCACAAATAGAATTTTTATTTTCCTTGAAGAAAAGTTAGCAGCGTTGCCATTGTAGTTTATCATTTTCGTTGTGTTAATGGGAAAAATTTTACCATTTTAGGAATTAAAGAATATATTAAAAAAATTATAATGTTTAGTTAATATATTTTATGCATGCATGTATGTACGTATGAATCTATGCATGTAAAATATTAAGTGATCAACTAAAAATACAAATAAGGCTTAGGTATAATAAAACAAAAACTATGAATCTGATTTATCTGATTTTTTCTATTATATTTGTGGAATTTTTACTTGAATCGTAAATTAGTTTTATAAATAAATGTACATACAATTTTCGTTCTTTTTTATCCCTAAAAGTTTTTGTTATAAAAACATGTATATTCAAAATTATATAGGCGCCACCGCCAAATGTAGGCGTGCAGCTATGATGGCGTCAAACATCGTATGTATTTCAATTTGGACAGATTTAAGTTGCCAGCCTGCTGTTATTTAATGCTTCAAGCAACTTAGAAAGCATTGTGATAGGCTTTGTAAAAAATGTGATTGTATGTGTTACACCGATAATGATTGATATAAAAAGAGACACACAACAATGCGACGGTATAATACATACAAACACATTTTTACAAATACTACGAAAGGCTTGACAAGTAGTTTGATCGTACCTTCACAATATATCAGCCATGAAAAATTATTTCAGTTTATTGTCCCGGCAACACAAGTTTCCGTCGAAAGAGCTTTTAGTGCTCTCTCAATAATATTAACAAAAATGAGATCAAAGCTATCAAAAGATACTATAAACAATTTGCTTTTAGTAAAACTTAATAAGAATTTAATTGAATATGTAACAATAAAAAACGAAACCACGGAACAATTACATATGATATAATATTTATTTTTATATATTTTGTTTTTATTTAGACTCATATTGTATATATCTTTTTTGAATTACTGTCCGATGAATAAATAAAAATTAAACTAATACAAATCAATAAATTTGTTAAAATTTTATTATGAGAATTTTTGTAAAGAATCTTAGGTTAATGCTTGTGGCAACTTGTTTTTTAATTTTTTGGGACATGAATTCATACACAATTTTATTAAGAATGTTAGGCGCCGGAAGAACAATGTTTCATAGGTATGTTTTTGTTTTTGTATTTCTTGCATTCATAAAAGCAATACTTCTAATTGTGAGTTGGTTTTTTAAACTGCTAAGCGGTACACAAACATCATACTTACAAACATTACACGTATACAGTTGGATTCGGGTAAGGGAAATTGATAATTAAAGGATTTATTTTTTTGGCTTATGCAAGATTTTCATTAATAAAAAACTTTAAACAAATTGAAACCATTTTGGTTAAATAGATTTTCTACTTTTTATATTGTTTTAAACAAAATAAGAGAAAATGTTGCACTACAGTGCAACAAATTAGCTGTAGCATTGTATTTCGCCGTATATTAATAAGAAATTTTTTCTACTAAGCAATGTTTCCTTTATTGAAGTTTGTAGCTTTAAAAACATAAAAGCTGTAAAACTGATTTTCCCTTAAACGAACTCATTTTCTTTAAAATATAGTAAATATATTTAATTGTAGTTAAGTGATTTCTTCAATTAAACGGCGGCAGCTTAACCGAATTCGACTGTATTACATTTTTTTCTATACACACATTTTTTTTATGTGGCGCCAAAAAAAATGTATGTGTTGTATTCCTTGCAAGGGATGATTTTCACATATACCTTTTTATTGATGTCGTTTGTTTTTTAGGTATTGTTGTTGTTAAAAGAGGCATTGGGTACAGTGTGACACACAACTTTTTACCTATAGGCGCTTGACATATGCTTATATATAAAGTAGCTTTTATACCGAGTTTCAATTTAAGACAAACAAGGATTTTTACTTTACTGAGTAAAAAAAATTAGGAATATAATGAATTTTCTGTTTACATTTTCAGGTATATATGTTTATATATGTGTTTTGCTAATACGCATATCCTTTTAAGACTTTACCTTTTTATATAAATGCCTAATTATTTTATTAGACCTATAAAGTTGTTTTCTTGCCCGCATCTTTAAATCAATTATAATTAAATTTATGAGGATAAAAATATTATATATGTATGTATGGATATATAAAATATAATATTTATACACGATACAGCTATTTATATACATATAAGCAAAATCCAATCTGTTAAGAACGCATTGTGTTGTTTAAATTATTATGATTGCTACTGTACATTATTTAATGTTAAGATTTTTTTCATACCACAAACAACAACAAATAAAAAGAGGAAATTTGTAAAACAAATTATTCGTTTTTGATTCATTTTGCTTAGAATGAAATATATTAAATTTGTGAGAGGAATGAAACACGACGAATTTTAAAAATAAAAATTGTATTGCAAACGAAATCAATAAAAAAAAATATTTTTATATTATTTGCGAAAAGAATGAAAAGAAATAAAAATACTAAATAGAATTTGACTCACAACTTTTATCTTTTTCAATTCAGAGCATAATGAAATTGTATTCACAAACATAATTTTTTGCGTACTATGCTTATAAGTCTCCCAACAGGAATGCTTTCTAAGTAATATAATTACAAGCAGATTAAGTATTTCCATTCTATGTTTGTGACACGAATTTTTCTCGTCGAACCAAAACGAATATTTTGTATCATTAGTACACCCTACGCATTGCTCCATAACTTCCTTTTTTATATTTTTAATTGCTTTGTTCTTCAAAAATAGTTTTTCGAATACTTTAATATGAATTTTACATATTTCGAAGAACAAGTCAGAGGGTAAACATAAACTTCCAAAATCTGTTTTTTTCATAGTTTTTCGTATGGATAAACATTTCTGATGGATATGTTAAAATTTGGGAAAGTTTGTTTATATCTATTCGGCATTTAATGCAAAATATCCGTTGCGCTATGTAGCCTATGAAATATCGACTTGAGGTAAGTTCAATTGGCACATTCTTAGAGATAAAACTGTCGACGCTTTCATAAAAATATTCTTTATTTTCCTGGTATATGTAAGTGATATCTGTCACGATGGTAGAATTGTTAGGTGCTACACTGTCATTATCTTTTAAACTGCTTCGAAAGTCCAGTGGCAAAAATATTGCGTAGTCTTCAGCACAATTCGTTGAGGTAAAAATAACAGCTTAGCCATTGCGATATTGAATTCATAAACAGAAGGGTTCTTACAATGTCCACCTTTAGCACGTACATACGAAAAAACGTTTTCTAATGGGTCTTGATTAAATCGGCTGGTTAACAAAATATGTAAATTAGAGCTCTCCCAAAGCATTTCCTCACATAACGACAATATACCCCGGTGGTTTGGATAAGTCCGCTGATGGAAAATATTTTAAAACCGTTATATTCAATTTGTTGTATGTATGTAATAAGCTCTTGCAGTACTTGCCAAGTCTTATTATTAATCTTCAAGCCACGTTTCAGATGGTTGGGATCATTTAAATTTTTACTATTTAAACAGTCAAAATAACCATCGATTTTTTATAAATGAGCAAATAGAAGATGCTATTTCCGCTGAACTTCTTGTAAATTGGCGGTTTTCATTACAGGATTGAATTGCAGCTGCAACAGAATGGCTTAAAGTTTCAACAGCTAGGCCCACGCGCATCTTTTGAAAATTCGTTGGCTTTATATGACATATTGTAAATTTTGTCATTTTTGTTGCTTTTCCATGCTCTAATTCAAAAACATCTTTAATAACATCAAATCGTGCTATTCCATCAGGTGTGTTAAAATCGCCTTTTATAAAATTATTTCGAATCGATTTCGAAATATGGGGTATATCATATAACAAGTAAATTTTAAAGGTGTTATGAATAAAATATGGCTTTTCTAGGGACGCTCCTAAAAGTCCGTAACATTTTCTGTTGTTAGCACCTTGGTCGCATGTTATTGCACGTGCCTTTAATCCTATTTGAGTAAGCATATCTAAATTTGATAATTAAAATGTTTTCAAAATTTCTCCTTTTACAGAAGTAGCAGTAAGAAAGTAATTCAATACAAATTTCCAATTTTCTACAATTCCTCTTATCATAAAAACGAAAATGTGAGAACCCATTTCATCCATTCGCTCGTAACCAAGATCAACAACTCCATCTATAACATCCGCACAATCATTGTAGCTCAAATTTTTTCTAATACATATTTCATCAAATATTAAAACACACTCCCTTTCAAGAGGTTTCATCTTATGAACTGTCGAAAAAAGTGCATTATATATGCATGCATTATTTCCTGGCTGTAAATTTTTAATATCGCTCCATCGACTTAAAGATGAAGGGCTAGGAAGGTTTAATTTCAAAATGTTACGTTAAAACAAGTACGTGGAGGTTGATCTGTAATATATACTTTGAACGAATTTTTTTTCACAATCATCCCAACGAGCGTTTGTTCCTCTATTTTGTTTCGCTAGTATTTTGCAAAAGGTTTTTTCGTTTGGATTTATATTAAGTTTGTCAACTTCGCTTTCAAAAGATACTGATAATTTAACCATTTTATTTAATTGTTTTAGCCTTTTCTTCAAACTTGTTTTCAAAGCACGGTTTGGTTGTGTTGAAATTTTAAATTTTTTAAACATATTAATATATTGTTTTCTATAAAATTCTTCATTTTTCAAATTTTTCAAGAAATTCGTGCATAAAGGCTGTGGTGATTGTGACCTCCTACCCTTACTTGATGGAGTTCTTAGAACATAAATATCGCTATCCTCATTTCCAGAACATTTTTGCTGTTCAATGTTTCTGGACTCATCACTCTCAGTTAAATATAAGCTTGGCACGGCTCCACTTTTTAAAATTTTTTTTCCAATACAGTCTGGCAAAAAGTGCCTATCACACAAAAATAATACAGAAGTTCTTTCCACAAACTCCTTTTCAAAGCCACACTTTTTTAACCATTCCTCAAATAATGGCGTATTTGACTTTGGAAAACGAAATAGCTTCATAGTAGGTAAGCTTCTTTTAGATTTGCCACAATGACTCAAAGAGCATTTGTTGCCTGATTTACGACCGTCTTTTTTCTTGACACCACTGCTTAATTTGTCTTTTTTTTAATTCGTATAACTCATTTTTAATATACTTAAGAAAACACTATATTACTTATTACTTTGATACAAAAATGTTTAATGAAAAGCTTCACAAGTAAGAAAAATATAAAAAACAAGTTCTTATGTAAAATAACGGTAATTCAAACATATTGCCAATTACTTTTTTTCGCTTATTTCCAATTTATACCCGTAATCTACAAAAATCCCAAAAATAGGAATATATAACATAAAATGTTTTTATGGACATAGGTAGGTATGTACCTATTACAGTGATCGACTCGGTTTTACAATCGGTGGAAAATCCGGTTTTTTACTCTTTCAGCTGGCAGTTTTTTCCAAAGGTTAAATTTTTTGAATGTCAATACACCGGTTTTTTTTACTCACAGAAGCCGGTTTTTTTAATTTTTGGTTTTATGTTCATTTATCTTTGTAACAAAACGTACCATAAAATATTTATCACTCAAAAAATTTCCAAAAATCAGAAAATTTATTAAATATTCTTCCGTAATATTGTAAGAAATTCATTTGTTGTTTCAAAAAAAAAATTAAAATAAGAAAAATAATTAGGCTTAAATATTATGGGCAGTATTCGTAAAAAATATTTTAGGTTTATTGAAGGCTTATTTGACAAATTTCTCTACAACATCTGTTAAATAAGCCTTTAATAAACCTAAAATATTTTTTATGAATATGACCCTATTTGTTTTAAATGCAGACCAGGTATTTTATACGTTTATATTAACATTTTATATTAATATGTTCATATAATAATATATTAAATTTTATTATGGCATTTAAAATTCAACCAAATTTCATGCAATTTTTGTTTTTACAATAACAAAATATGTATGCGTTTATGGGAAATTATGTTTATGGTTTTTTGTTTGGGAATTCCGTTTTCCACATGGAGCGCACAACATGCCAACTGGGCATAGGTGTATACCTGTCATGGGTTTGGGCTTTTATACCCCTCCTTTTCAACCTAACCTAACCTATGTATGCGTTCGCTACGGCAGCACATGCGATCATTTTAGTTCCGTATAAAACATTTTTTTATATCAATATATTGAATTGCATAATCCAGCAAACATGACGTTATGTCTTTAAATTCAGGTGGTTATAGTTTACTTTATATCAAACATATTTTTTGCTAACTTAGACTAAAGTTTAAATAAAATGTGACTTTTTTACTGATAAAGCAGTTACATTCAAATAATTAACAAATGTTAATCGTCCAGGAGAGAGCTTAATTGCATAATATACTTAATTGGTATTAATATGAAATCAAGCCTACGTGTTTGCTGGGATGCACGTTTGGTAATATTTACACACATACAAAAACAGTACATCACATATAATTTGTTTTTGTTGAGAACTTGTTCTCTTGTTGTTTTCTTACACCCCTTTCTCATTAGGCAAGTCACTTGCGCAAGTGTTGTGTTTATAGTCAAAAGGGGTAAGGTCGGGTTAAGAGGAAGAAACTTGCTCATATTTGAGTACACACTTGCCTGTACTCGGCAAGTACGAGCAAGTTTTTGTTGAGAAATGCAACATCTTTATAGTCTATTATCTTTGATCATCAGTGATGCCAGAACTTGATAAGCAAAACTGGTTAAAATTCTACAAAAAAATGGCTTGAAAGTAGCTAAAAAATGGCTAAATGTTTTATATAGAAAGTTTTCAACATTTGAATAAAAAAAAAAATAAATTATTTTAAAAGAAAAATAATAAATTTTAAGACCGTTTGTAATATACTCAATATATCTTTGACTAGTTTTAAAGTACAAATTTTGTTAGAACAGTGTTAAAAGGACCAATTATCATCAGCATTTAGATCGCTATTGTCAGCTCGTCATTGTCATCTTAACTTTCTTTAGATCCTATCAATTTAAGATAATTATGTGGTACTTCATGTCAATCCTTTTGAAGCCGTATCGTAAAGAATATAAAAAAATAAAATATTGGTCTTTCGAAATAAACCAAACTTTCTTCAATCTTTATAAGTCAATATTGAACATGCCATACATGAAATACGACTTGAGTAAAAGGAAAAAATGCTTGAAAATTGCGTTCATCGAATTCGTTCCTGCAGAAGAAGTCGCGGAGGCCATTTGAGTGAGGTTTTATTAAGAACTTAAGTGTATCGATTGTACTTAACATTAAATAAAAAAGTTTTGAATTTCCGTAGCAGTAAGTGTGTTTTTTTTAAGAAGTCATATCAGTCTAATTGAAAACCGTTTTACATAGCTAATGTATCCTCCTTCTGTTGTAGCTTAAAATTCACTGGGTTAAAAGGTAAAGGCTTGGTCTTGATAATATGTATATCCGATACCATTTATGTGTGTCAGAGTGAACAGTTAAATCATAAAATTTTGCATTAATTTCACATTTACAATATTTACAAAAACTTTTTAACTTCTGTAATCCATTCTTTTAATTTTGGGTGGAATTACCATTCCTTCATAAACTTCTGCGAAAATTTTGTTTATTTTTCTTAAATTTCTTTTTTATTTATTTATTATGTTTATGTAATATTTAAAGAGGTTCCCATCGATGCAATTTTTAGTAGTTAAAAAAACATTGTTTTATAAGAGCGTTTTTCACTATTTAGGAAACGAAACAACAACAACACTTAAAAGCTAGAAACAAAAAATGGCTAGAAAAGGCTAAAAAATATCTAGGAATGGCTAAAAAAATGGCTTATAGCTAAAAGCAGATTTTCCTAGCTAAGCGTGTTCAAAACTAGCTAAATCTAGCCATAAAATAGCTAAATTGGCAACACTGTCGATCATACCAAAGGCAATAGACTATATAGCATAGTACGCAAAAAATTATGTTTGCGAATGCAATTTCATTTTTTTCTCTCGTTTTTTGAATTATGCTCCGAATTAAAAAAGATAAAAGTTGCGAGACAAATTCTATTTAGGATTTTTATGTTTTTTCTTTCTTTTCGCAAATAAAATAAATATTTTTTTCTTTATTTAATTCGTTTGCAATACGAATTTTATTTTTAAAATTCGCCGTTTTTCATTCCTCTCACAAATTAAATATATTTCATTCCAAGCAAAATAGAATTAAAAACGATTAATTTTTTTCAAAAATTTCGTCTTTTTATTTGTTGTTGTTTGTGGTATGAAAAAAAATCGTAACATTCAATAATGTACAGTAGCAGCCATAATAATTTAACCAACACACAATGCGTTCTTAACAGATTGGATTTTGCTTATATGTATATAAGTAGCTGTATCGTATATAAATATTATATTTTATATATGTATATGTACATAGGTATATAATATTTGTATGCTCACAACTTTATTGGTCTAATGAAATAATTAGGCATGTATATGTGTAATGTTTGTAACATGGTACAATTATCAGGTAGCCTCACTAAAATAGCTGATTATTTTTTTCTCTACCTTAAAGTTTAACTTAGATGTCAAATTTTGTTTATGTATGTGTATATATACACACATTTGCTTTTTGACATTTAAGTCGTCGTTTTCCAGCAACAAAATACATTTAGGATTTTGTTGTTGCAGAACTGAGGCTACCTGATGATTGTACCATGGTTTGTAAGATACCGCAATAAGCCAAAAATTATAGACTTCTTAGTAAGCAAAATACTTTTGTGAGCATGTAATTCATAAGTTATTAAAACAATAAACAAAATCACAAGCGACCTGCAAATATTTGTTGTTTTCTATAATAATATCATCAAATAGGGTATGAATTGTCTTGTGCGTGAAATGTTTTGTAAACCATTAAAAATGGGCATGAAAATTCTTGGAAAAACAATGTGTGAATGTCTATTGATTGTGTTGTGGTTTTCCCACCCTTCGTATGTGCGCATTTGATAGTGATGCTACCTGTCTACAGCGTTACATTTTGCGACTAAAGTGGCATTTTGACAATTTTTTCTCAGAAATCCCCTTCTTTTGCCACTTTAAGTTTGAAAATGCCCTTTTTGTGTCCCTTTTTAAAAATTACTTATATTTACTAAAATTGTTTAATTATTAAAATTTTTCAGAACTTTAGATGCTTGTTATTTTATTATTTTATGTACATTAATCAATTTTAAATTAACAACTTTATTATAAAAGTTCACAAATATTATTTATAATGTCTATTTTGGACTTAATAAACCAATTTTAAACTCAAACTACTTCAAATAACCAACCTTTGGCCTCTCGTACTAAAAATTTTACGGGGAGGAAAGGTTGGCACTTTCTCACAAAATTTAAGTTTTTAATAAGTATAACTTGCAAATTTGACTTAAAATATAGGACTTTGTACAAAACGAACGTTTTTATCAAGCTTTAATACTTCACCTTTTTACCATGAATCAGCTAAAACTTAAAATGCATTTTAAACCAATCATAACTATTTTTCGAACCGGTCGATTTTTAAGTTTTATGTCTTAAACCTAAAGCTATTAGTCTCAACTAGTAAACAAAAAAAAACTGTGTTTGAAAATTCCAATCCAGTCAAAAGTTACAGATTTTAGACCGCCTTCTTGCGGAATGGTCCACTGTGTGGCGGTCGAAATGTCAAAAACAGTAGTTGTTTCTAAGCAAACATATGTATACACTCAGGTCTTTTTTATGCGGTAGATGCGTTCCGCATAAAACCGCATAAAAAAAGACTCTAGCTCCATACAAAAACTAGGGATGCGTTCCGGAATTTAAAAAAATCGCATAAATTGAAATTAAAGTATTAAAAATGTACCAAATTCGCATAAAAAAAGGAAATTTAATTTTTTTTGATGGCTCTGATTGATGATTCGCCTAGTTTAAAGTGGTCTGCCAGAGCCTTATTTTTAGCACCATTTGCTAAGCGGTCCAAAATTTTGATTTTGGTCTCTAAAGAAATCGTTTGTCGTTTTTTCTTATTTTTCTCCATATCAATTTCTTAAAATCGAATCCAAAATTTTTTTTTACTAAACTGCAAACGTACGTTAGAACATTTGTTCGTCGCCTGCTTACAAAATTTTTAGGGGAAATCCCAAATTTCAAATAATCGCTGCTGGTCTTCGCATGAAACGCATTAATTAACAGAATGTACAAACCTTAACAGAAATCTACAAACTTTACAGAAAGCACAAACCTTAACAGAAATATCAAAGCCCAGTGTTATCGATTATCTAAATATTATTTTTATATAAAAAAAATTTGAATATTTAAGAACCGCATAAATTCAAATTCTCATAAAAAAATACCGCATAAAAAAGACCTGAGTGTATAAACACCCAAGGTACATTAACTCCAGGTAGACTTAAGTCCAGAGCTGATCATTGTTTTGTTAATGCATTTCTCTTCCCAAATGTCAAAATTTGTTTGCTTGTTTTTGTTGGTTTGTATACATTGTTTTATACTAGACGTGTTTGTATCATAAATATTTTTTATTTACTAACATTTTGTTACTTTTTTATCAGCTGTTTAGGTGTTTGTTATGATACAAGGTACATTTATAGCAGGTAACCGCAAGATTACAACAATTGAACAATAAAACAAACAACAGGCCTTTTTATTGTTGTAATGTAATAAGAACTGTCAAACAGCAAAGGGGTTGATAAAAGACAAATGAAAAACAAACAAACAAAAAACGCCATTAAACGAAAAAAGATTCATTTTCTGCCTGTTCAACGATGTCGAAAGAAAACCCAAGCGAAATTTCATTCGTACAAATATATTGAAAACAACAACAAAAACTAAAAATTTGTTTTGGTTTTCAACGTATTTGTACGAATGAAATTTCGCTTGGGTTTTCTTTCGACATCGTTGAACAGGCAGTTTGTTTAACATTTAATAAACTTACTTTTAAAGTTCGTAAGAAAAATTTGTGATGTGTGTTAATTTTGTAACAAAATATGTTTCGTATTTAATATTTATATGAACATCAAACATAAAACACCTTGTGAAACAGAGAAAAAAGTTCCATTTCCATTTTTTTGTTTTTTTTTTGGCATACACTACACTTTCTCATTTTTATACCCTTCACCTGTGGTGCACAAGGGTATATACAGCTTTGTCATTCCGTTTGTAATTTCTACAATTTTCATTTCCGACCCCATAAAGTATATATTTTCTGAAAGCTTATGAATAGAGGAGTCGATTAAGCCCTGACCGTCTGTCCGTGTGTTGGTTGAAATCAACTTTTAGAAGCAACTATATGTTCCTCAGATCTGTATATGGTATCAATCTCTTGGAAATATCCAGGAATGAATCGCTATTGAAATTCAGCACAATCGCCCCATAACTTTCTGAGATATGAGCAAAAAACCACGACCACCTCGTTTTTTTACACAATTACAACAACAACATACATACATACATGCAAAAAACATGCCAAAAAAAAAAAATTACAAAAAAAAATATATTAAAAATAAAAAAAAATAATAAAAAAAATTACAAAAAAAAAATTAAAAAAAAATTTAAAAACAAAAATTTTAAAAAATTTTTGTAAAAAAATTGTTTTAAAAAATTTAAAAAAAATAATAAAATATAAATAATATCTAAAATAAAATAAGATAAAATTTTTTTGGCTCAGCTGGGATTCGATGCCACATTTAGTCTAACCAGTACATGCATATCTACGTATTTTATATGAGATGAATGGTTATACAAACAATTGTTATTGCATGACTACACGTTGTGAAGGGTATATAAGATTCGGCACGGCCGAATATAGCACTGTTACTTGTTTTTCTTTAAATTAGTCTTTTTTTCTAATTATATATTTAAGTCTATCCAAAATTGTTATTTATTATAAATACTTTGATTTTCTTTTGAAATTTATCACTTTTTACTTTGATTAAAAAAACTTGTTTACTTTTAAGCTAGAAATTTAACACCTGTTGAAAAAAAACATAAACAACATTTGACAAGTCGATGACAAAAAAATTTTTGCGTAGCAACACCTTCGAGCAAGCGTCGGTAGAAGGCCAAATCGACCTAATGCCTTCTATCCCTCATTTTTATTAAGAAGGGTGGCCTTTCAGGATTTTGAGGAACCACTCTCCAGCCCAATTCCCGGTTCTTATTGATAAAACAATGGTCCACCTTGTACATGCGGATGACCAGCCGCAGTGGAACCATGTAGTGGTCGTATTGAAGCTGGTAGTGAGTAGGGTTTGGGATTTCCCGGTCTTTTTACTTTCCCGGGAAACGGGAATTAAAAAATCGTCTTCCCGGGAATTCCCAGGATTCCCGAAAATAATATTTCTTTTAAAATAAATAATGTTTGTTAACTTTAACATCACGATTTGGTTAATAACTCATTGTTTTAGTAGTAGTTTATTTTCCATTAGAGTCCTTATTGTGTCAGCATTACATCTTCCGGAAATATAAACTTAACCCAAATTATAAAAATAATTATTGCCATGTAAACAGATACTTTTTTGGGCAACACTACTCCACTCGTTTAATACAAGAGCAAACCACAAATTGTCACAAATTTGACTCGATATTGTTTTCACCATCGTATTTTTAA
This sequence comes from Phyto melanocephala, assembly GCA_941918925.1. Taxonomy (NCBI): domain Eukaryota; kingdom Metazoa; phylum Arthropoda; class Insecta; order Diptera; family Rhinophoridae; genus Phyto; species Phyto melanocephala. Next base: position 59,727,079 of record OW799235.1, read on the forward strand.
CGGCGTTGTAATATTTTATTACAATGTTTTTAACAACAGTTTCATTTTGGTAGCGTCATATTTTTACTGAAAAACTGAAAAATAAAAGAACTTTGTGTAATTGTTCGAATAGATGATATTCCATCGACTGCTGCCAATTTTGAAACAATTTCTGGTAATGTTTGGGTGTTTAAAAACTTTTAATAGTGGAGTTATTTTTTTACTTGGTGCAGGTGTTGAAGAATCGTTTTAAAATTTTATTTTATGAAACAAAAGAAGGTGCCGTATGAGACCACTAGTACTACCGCCCTTGGACATTAACATTTTCGGGAAAATATTACATTGTGCTGCGTTGTCTACTTTTTGAAAATAGTTCCAGACTTCAGACATTTTGCTTCTAAGCAAAGTGAATTTAAAAAAAAAGTATTATTAGAAAAATTCAATCCTAAATAAAAAAAATTATACTTACAAATTTTGTGACCACTTTTAAAAACAATTTGTGATTATATTTATAAAAATTAACCACGGAAACTACTGCTGGTTTTACGGTTGTTATAAAAAATATTTATATACAAGAAAACATTTAATTATGTATGTATGTATATAATTAATTCATTTGAAATTTATAAGCACTTATTAAAAATAATTCCAGAAAGTCGCTAACTTTGGCGTGAAATATTTTTGACCGACGATGTTTGTTTTTATTTTACATAGTCGTATTTGAAAAAAGTTGTAAATACTTAACAAACAAAAAAATGCTAACAAATTAAAAACCTTACTTTTTATTCAAATCTTCTCTAAATTTACCAAAACGGATAAGAAATTAAATATATTTCCTAATATACTACATATTTTTTATTTCCCACTTTCCCGGGAATAAGAGCAAAAGTTTTCCGGGAATAGTAAGTGGTTCATTCCCGGGAATTCCCGCCTGGGAGTCATCCAAGTGCCTCTGAGGTCTCATAACAGTAAATGGCGCCTAATTAAAATAATTAATGAAGAGTAAGTTGTGTACGAAACCAAAACACACTACAATAGACCACTAAATGTATGAAATAAACCAAAGTACGAATTACTATAGCGTTTGTCATTGCCCATGTCTTTCGTAGCCGTTTCAGAAACTTTCTGAAAGTCTGTTGTATGAAAGTTCTTGAGATGATATTTAATGCATATGAATTACTTTTAGTTCAATAGAGTTTAGAGGAAAAGTTCTTAGAATTGCTAGTAGGCTAATCTAATCGTACGTCCTATTATTCTCTATTTTTTTGTAATAAAGTAGATTACAAGGGGTTTTGATTGTGGAGCGGTTAAAAGTCTATCCAAAAGCCGTACTAGTCGACAACTGGTATTTGAGAATTTGAAAAGAATATTTTACCGGCCTCCAGTATAACCATTGGTGGGAAAATATGGTATAAGGAGCACGATCGAATCCATCAGGAGCAATAGTTTTTTTTTCTATTTTTTTGTTTTTTTTGTTTTGCACGGCACATTAGCTCTTAGTGAAAGAGAGTCAGTGAAAATAACTAATAAAATAAATGAAACACACATTCACACACCACCGTAAAAGCCAAGAAATCCATAAAATAGAACTAGAATAATTAATTTGAAAGAATTGTTGAGAGTAAATTTTTGTTTAGTAAAATTTGTTTGTCTACAGATATTTTGTTATGAATTTTTTTTATAATTAATAGATCGTAATACGTGCTTATACAGGCAATAGTTTTGCTTTATTTATTTATATTGGTTAAAATATTTAATTTATTACTTAAGTATCTATTTAATAGTACATATAATTTATTCTTTATTTAATTTTATTTATATACTAGCTAATACCCGGTGTGCTTCGCCACCCCAAATTTTAGTATTTAATTTATATGACAGGTGCCACGGCCACTATTGTTAATGCACCCATTTTTTCCATTAATGCTTATTCGAATATCAAAGTTGCTTTTGCAAAATTTTAGTACTCTAATCGATATCGTTTTTCAGATATAAGACTTTCAGTATTTAATTCATATGGCAGGTGCCACGCCCACTATTGTTAATGCACCCATTTTTTTCATAAATGTTTATTTGAATATCAAAGTTGCTTTTGCAAAATTTTACTACTCTAATCGATATCGTTTTTCAAATATACGAATTTTAGTATTTAATTCATATGGTAGGTGCCACGCCCACTATTGATAATGCACCCATTTCTTGCCTAAATGTTCATTTGGATGTCAAAGTTGCTCTTGCAAAATTTTACTACTCTAATCGATATCGTTTTCCAAATATACGAATCTTAGTATTTAATTCATGTGGCCACGCCTACTATTGCAAGTCCGCCCATTTTTTATCCAAATGTTTGTGTGGATGTCAAAGTTGAACGTACTTAATTTGAAGACTCTAGCTGCATTAACTTTCGTGATATATAATATTTAATACTTATTCTTTAATAGGGCGTGGCACCCCGCCCACTTACAATTTCAAACCTAAGTGTAGCCTATAGTTCCTTCCAGACATACAGGAAGATTCTGTGAAAATTTCAAGGAAATCGGTCCAGCCGTTTAATCGTCTATAAAGCACAAACAAACATACAAACATATAAACATACAAACACACATTGATTTTTATATATATAGATATATTTTTTTTAGTGTTTTATTTAGTAAATTATTTTTATAATTGCGGATTCCTACATATTTTTCTTTTAGCCGTAAATTATAAACAGTTTTTTTTTTATATTATATTTTCTTATTTTATTTTTTTTTTATATATTTTTTTTAATTAACACATTGTTTTTGTACAATTTTTAATTTTTTGTTTGTTATTTATTAGCTTTTATTACATATATAAATTTTTTTTTATTTTTGTTGTGAGAAAAAGTGTTCGTTTTTATACCCTTCACACAGTGAAAAAGGGTATATATAGGTTTGTCATTCCGTGTGAAATTTCTACAATTTTCTTTTCCGACCCCATAAAGTATATATTTTCTGAAAGCTTATGAATAGGGGAGTCGATTAAGCCCTGTCAGTCTGTCCGTCTGTCCGTGTGTATGTTGAAATCAACTTTTTGAAGCCCCCCGACATAGGTTGGACCCGGGTAAGGTATTAAAATATCAGAAATATTCGGGAGTAGATCGGTATTGAAAATATCGGTACATAAACAACTGAGATATGAGCAAAAACCCACGACCACCTCGATTTTTTTTTCACAAAAACAACATTACAACAACAACATACATACATACAAACGTGTATACTGGTTAGAGAAAACGTGGCATCGAATCCCAACTGAGCCAAAAAAAAAATTTTTTTTTAATTTTTTTAAAAATTTTTTTTAAATTTTTTTTTATTTTTTATTTAATATATTATTTATATTTTTTTTATTTTTTTTTTAATTTTTTTTTTATTTTTTTTTTATTTTTTTTTTGTTTTATATATGTATATTATATATATAATAATTTTTTTTTAATTTTTTTTTTTAATTTTTTTTTTAATTTTTTTTTTTTTCGTTTTTTTAACACACATACAAGCAACTGTTATTGCATGACTACACGTTGTGAAGGGTATATAAGATTCGGCATGGCCGAATATAGCACTCTTACTTGTTTTTTTTTTGTTTTATTTGTGCATTTTTAAATAAGCGCTATCGTTCTGGGAGCAATTTAAAATCGATTTCTTCTCTGTGTCCGATTTCCTTTTTTTTTATAATAGAATTATTTAGGAAGTTTTTATTTATTTTTTTTTTTTGTGATAGTTTTGACGTTAAGGAAGACAATCTTGCTAGGCGACGTTTTAAAGTAATGAAAAGAGTCACTAGGTCAGAATCAGTAAGCAGATAACGGGAAAGACAACCACAAACTAATTCTAGTATCTTGTATGATATTCCATCCAAACAGAGAAATACTAAAATATCCGAAATGGCTTGTAATAACAACGAGTCAAATATCGTTGATAAGTCAGGTACGATAAATGTAAGATCAACACAGTCGGTGGCAAGGCCATCGGAAAATGTAACAGGCATAGGTCAGACTCGAGGTTTAGGTGCTACCAGTGTTGCTGCAGGTGCAGACACAGAACTAAGAAATCTGGTGGCAGAAGAGACCTTAAGCGTTAGAGGAGAGAATGAGGAAAATGATTTATGATGAGATGATAGGAATAAAACAAGTGATAGGAGAATTATCAACTACGGTAAAGGAATTGGCAAGCACCAAGTCTCAAAGCAGTAGGCCAAGAGATCTCCACCAGGAATTCATTAGCAATGGTAATTTAGGTAGAAGTATTAATCCTAAAGGCAGTGATGTTTTGAATATTGCCGCCACGATGGGGCCACGAAATACAAACGATAATACACGAACATTAGAACCTCCACTTATATTTGAAAATAATGTCTTACCTAATAATGGGATAAATGTAACTTCAGCTGGTTCTACAGAGCCCGTAGTGGTGAACGTCGGTACGCCCACTATTAGAAATGTGGATACGCCATCGCTTCTAAGCCCAAATAATGGTAGTCATAATAGGCGACCTGTAGAGAAAACGAACGTAAGAGTGGATAAATGGGGGGTAATATTTAATGGTAATAATGCTTACCTAAGTGTAGAGGATTTTATATTCCGTCTGGAGCATTTACAAGCCCATTACGATGTCCTTTGGGATGAGATCCTCCGAGATTTTCATTTGTTGGTTACCAGTCCTGCAAGAGATTGGTATTGGTTGATGATCGCACCCATGGGGTTATGAAATGGCCAACATTGTGGAACGAGATGTTGAGTCAATACCTTACCAATATTTCTAATTTTGAAATTATGCATGACCTAGTTGAGAGAAAACAACAAAGTAATGAAACCATAGATAATTTTTTTTTTCAATATGAATAAATTGCGGTCAAGATTACCCGAATACGACATGATTAAGATAATGAAGCGAAATGTTAAAGAAAGTATAGCTAGAATTGTGTATCCGATAGCAGTGTCTTCTGTGGAGCAACTGCGTTTGGAGTGTATAGAGGCAGAGCGTAATTTCCCGAGACGAGATAATAGAAACAATTTTGTAGCACAACGGCCAATAAGGGCAGTCAATGAAGTATATTTTGATAGCACAGAAGATCAAGAACTAGAGGAGATTGAAGAACCGTGTGGAGAAATTGCTGAAGTCTCTAATGGTCCAGTTAAAAGGACAATGATATGCTGGAATTGCCAACGCCCGGGTCACAGTTTTAGGGATTGTGAATCTTTAGACAGAAAACTTTTTTGTTATCGCTGTGGCAAACCTTATGTCGTGGCGCCAAAATGCCCGGATTGCCATCAGGAAAACGGCAAAAGAGGCGTGTGGCTTACAGGGGGCCCACGTCCGTCACAAAATATGTATGAATGTAGAATATATGCCTAATTTGAGACATTATTTGCCAATAGAAGTAAGAAAACTAAATTATGATAAAGTAAAATCTCGCATTTTCAATAACCCTGATTAAAGAAAGCCACTTTCAAAACGCATAATGAAAATTAGGGAAAAATTTGCACGTAAACGCAAAATTGGAAAATTGATAATAGAATCTATTAATAGAGCAAATAATAAAGAATGTGATCCTAGAGTTTTTATGGAAGTAGACATAGAAGGCAGAAAACTGACAGACTTATTAGATACGGGAGCATCAGTGAGCGTATTAGGAAGAAATTGCAGGGAGTTTATTTTAAACCTGAATATTGAAATAATTCCTATGTGGACTGGCGTAAAAACTGCTAGCGGTCAATATTTTGGAATAATAGGTAAAATTAATACATCTTTGAAGTTCAAAAATAAAGAACATAACATGGTGTTGTATCTTTGTCCTGATCTAGAGCAAGAATTATATCTGGGAGTCGATTTTTTTTTAATTATTTGAACTGGCACCTGAAGTTATGGAACTAGCCGAGATAAATATGGAACGACTACAGAAAGAGTTTAAAATTCATAATAAAGATCATCGTTTGAAACCACATATATTGCATGCAGTACAACGACAACAACTAGATGAAGTAATTGGATATTTTGATACCTTTGACGAAAAAGGTTTGGGGTGTACAAAAATCGAAAAACCTTCCATAAAACTAATTAAAGATGCAGTCCCAGTAAAAGACAAATGTTATCCGATTTCTCCAGCCGTGCAAGAAATAACATATAAGGAAATAGACAATATGTTGAGACTTAAAGTTATCGAAGAAAGTGAAAGGCCCTGGAGCAACCGGACGACAGTAGTCAGAAAGTCAGGCAAAAATAGGTTCTGCCTAGATGCGCGCAAATTAAACGATTTGACAATAAAAGATGCCTATCCACTACAAAATATTGATGGCATATTAAGCCGAATTGATGAAACTTTTTATATCAGTAGTGTAGACCTAAAATATGCCTTCTGGCAAACCGAGCTCGAAGATGAATGTAAGGAATATACTGCGTTTACAGTTTCCGGCCGGCCCTTATACCAGTTTCGCGTAATGCCTTTCGGTCTTTTTTACATACAGTGTGATGCGTCAAATTATGGTATCGGTGCGGTATTATTTCAATATAATGACTAAAAAGAAGAACACCCTATAGCCTTTCAAGCCTTCAATTTCGAAATTGAACACCGAAAAGGAGTAGATAACGTTGTAGCTGATATGCTTTTAAGGTCGCCAGTAGATATTACTATGGAGAAGTTAGAAATAGCGCAAATATTAAATAGCGATGCGGAAGAATTCAAAAGCGACGAGTATGCTATGTTAATAAACCAAATTATTAAAAGTGCTGATAAATAACCCGATTTAAAAGTAGAGGATAGATTAGTTTTCAAGAAGATTCATTTTGATAATGATAACGAGGAACAATTAAAATGGAAGTTATGGGTACCATCACCGTTAACAACCAAGCTGATAAGAAAAGCTCATTGTGATAATATTTCTGTGGGGTTGCGAAAACCTTCGAGAAATTAAAAAGATTTTATTATTGGCTTAGAATGACCATACAGGTAAAGAAATTTATAAAATCTTGTGATGTCTGCAAGGAAACAAAGCCTGCTAATCAGAATCTTATGCCTAGTATTGGTCAGGAAGTGGTGACGGAGAGGCCATTCCAAAAACTGTATATCGATTTTTTAGGTAAATACCCGAGATCGAAAAATGGTAATTGCTATATTTTTATAGTAGTCGATCACTTTACGAAATTTACTTTTTTAAAGACAATGCGAGATGCAACTGCTAACAATGTCATTCGGTTTTTGGTACAACAGGTATTCCATAAATTCGGAGTACCGGAAATTATTCACAGTGACAACGGCTCGCAATTTGTGGCAAAGAGTTTTATCAATATGATGGAAACTTATAAAATTAAGCACCTGAAAACGGCGGTTTACTCTCCACAGGCAAATGCCTCTGAAAGGCGTACTTGGAGGAAGATCATAGGGATTGGGACCTCTATATTTCTGAAATAGAGTGTGCCCTTAGAAATTCGGTGCATTCTGCAACGGGTGTCACCCCATTCTTCGCCTTGTTTGGCCATAACATATATACTAGTGGTGATGATTACAAGTTAGCTAGAAAACTGCAGTCACTTTGTGATCATGAAATAAATAGCCTACAAAATAGCGACAAAATGGCTTTAATTAGGGACAAAATTAGGAAAAATTTGGATGATGCGTATACTCGCTCGGCTGAACGATATAATAAAAGAGCGAGGAATGTGAGACTTGTACCCGGCCAGGAAGTATTTAGGTGAAATATGATCACAAGCGATTTTGTCAAAAATCGAAATGCTAAGTTTTGCAGGAAATTTTTAAAATGTCGAATTCTTAGACCGGTAGGAAATAACATGTATGAACTAGAGGACTTGAAAGGGAAAACTATAGCTATTTTTCATACTAAGGATATTAAAATGTTACAAGTGCAATGTAAAATGTTTAAACCTGGGATAGATCTGAAACTGAGTGCAATATTAGGATAAGAAACACTGACTATAATAAGTATCATTAATTTGATAATAAGTTATTGTGTGTATTGTCCTAATTAGGCAATTATTATCTGATTTTTGTACGTTTTTACGATTATACATTGTGCAATATTATGAACCTATAGTGTACCTGCTTATATTTATGCATATTTTTTTGTTAACTAGAACAGTCATATGTGTGGAAATTACTTGAAATAAGTAAATGCGAATCTATTTTAATAACCGAATGATGTTTATTCTAATCGTATAGTTTCGAAGGTAGATTATTGGAACTTACCATGCATGCCCGGCGTATATCTCAGGGTGTGGGAGTTCCCCATCGTATATCAAGTTTCTTTCATCAGAACTTAAAAATTTTGACATGAAAAAATTGGTTAATTTTCATGTTTTTAAGCTACATGAAATTTTTATTTATATAAAAAGGCGAGCCAAAGGGGCGAAAATCTTAAAAATCTTGTGGTACAATTTTTACTTAAAAAGAGGTTTTATTGTATTTCCCCATCGTATCTGTCAAGTTTCTATCATAAGAACTTAAAAATTTTGACATGAAAAAATTGGTTAATTTTCATGTTTTTAAGCTACATGAAATTTTTATTTATATAAAAAGGCGAGCCAAAGGGGCAAAAATCTTAAAAATCTTGTGGTAAAATTTAAGCCTAAAAAGTGGTTTTATTGTATTTCTCCATTGTATCTATCAAGTTTCTTTCATAAGAACTTAAAAATTTTGACATGAAAAAATTGGTTAATTTTCATGTTTTTAAGTGTGTATGAGCTGGTTGACATTGATGTCATAACCGGTGCTTTGTTGCGGTGGGTAGGTATGCAAAAATCTTCCAAGTCGATGACGAAAAAAATTTTTGCGTAGCAAAACCTTAGAGTAAGCTTCGGGAGAAGGCCACATCGACCTAATGCCTTCTATCCCTCATTTTTATTAAGAAGGGGGGCCTTTCACCTTGGTCCACCTTGTACATGCGGATGACCAGCCGCAGTGGAACCATGTAGTCGTCGTATTGAAGCTGGTGGTGTGTCATCCAAGTGCCTCTGAGGTCTCGTAACATTCGTATCACAAATTAAGCAAATAGGAAGTTCAGTCGTATTGCAGCTCTGGTCGGGTCAAGAGCTCGCGCGTCATTGCCATTATCTCTTAAGGGCAATCAGGCCGTCCTTTTCATCCGTCTTCGAGAGTTTCACGTCTCACTCTCGCATTGGTTAATTGCGTGGCGTCGGTTAACTGTACTGAGGTACAGTCACCCGGAGTCTCAATTAACCTTTGCAAAACTTTTAAAGAAAAGAATATTCGCGTTCAGCTCCGACTTCCTATATGAAGGTATAGGTCGACTTACGGATACTGAACCTGTGTGGGATACCCTGGCTCTATGGTTTCAAAACCTTGACATTAAAATTAAAAACTAATAATAATAATAATAAGTTTCACCTTAACTGTTTAAAACCGATTCGATTGGCAAACGAACGGTGTTTATAACATATCTGAATATAACATTATACTTAAGTATGTATATCTAATATAGTGATAATATGTACAGACTACCTATTCTGGGCCGGAATTGTTGGTCCCAACATAGGTAAATGTATAATATATCAGTCTAGTAAAAAACCTATTAGAAACGCATACTTGTCTTAAGACATGTGTATGGCATACTTTGGGTTTAGCTATCACTGTCGAACGCTGACGGCATACTTCATTACACAGAAATTTTTGAAGCGAAAACATGGCAATGAAGCGGAAAGTTGTCAATAGTTGCATTTTTTTCTATTTCACTTAATTTTTCTTTTAATGCATTGCATTAATTTTCAATTGTTTGTTGTGGTACAGATCTGATTTTATTTGCCACAATTGTGGGAAGCTTTTATATTTCTCAATAAACTCTTTCCAGAAAATAATATTAAAGAGAAATTTTTTTAAATTTGCGATATGCACACAGCAGCGGCAAAAATTAGAATGAATTTTTGTATGAAGTATGACAGACACGCTATTAGACAAGTATGTTGGTATGCGACAACCAACATACATGTCTAACATACTCGACATACATGCTATTACACAGTGAGATTTGGTATGTCATCGTACATGTCTTAAGACAAGTATGCGTGTCTAATAGGCCTTTAACAGTTTCATGGTACAATCATCAATTTTACCATGAACAGTTTGATTCGAAGCAATAGTAAAAATTTTAAGTAGAAACTCTTACGGTTAATTAGATCATACGTTACCAACAAACGCTCCAAAGATTTATATACTACTAGCTGACCCGGCAAACGTTGTTTTGCCATTAAAATTATTTCTAGGAAATATTTTTTACATTAAAAAAAAAATGTAAACCATGTGTTCCACCGTACGCAGATCTATCATAGTTTACACTTTCATCAAAGTCGTTACGTTATTTAGGTGAGGCATAAATTGTGCCTTGGGGTGTGTCACCTTTATTATTTAGGAGTATGGAAAATAGATGTTTACCGATTTTCAAACGTTAATTTCTGCATTGGCTGGACTATAAATTGAGTACAATTTGAAGAAAAATACTATTTATATCGATGCAAGTACATAATTAAAAAAGTGGGCGTTAAAGTAGGCGTAGTAAAAAAAGTATTCTATTAATGATAGTTATATTATGTCAAAATTTTAAGATCTGTCTAGCAGTCTGGCTTACCTGAGGGGGCGTGAAAAAAGGAGTGGCGTTAAGGGGTATAAAAATAGATGTTTACCGATTCTCAGATCTACCCGATATGCACACAAAATTTTATGAAAATCGGTTGAGCCATTTCGGAGGTGTTTAATTACAAATACCACGACGCGAGAATTGTATATATTAGATATAGCTAAGATTCTTTATAGTTCAGTTATAGGTAAAAACTCCAAATGTGTTTAATTTTTATTATTTTTTGTGAATAAATATAAGTTAGAATAATTTGCACACAATTTAATTTTAATCTAAGGGATGTATTTATACATTTCGTTTTTTTATTTTACTTTAAAAATACCAGATATTTAAATAATAGTTAAACGATCTAGTAAATACTGCTATGATTTCATATGTATAAATATGTTTTATGCGAAGATGCAAGACAAATTATATAATGATGTGTTGCTGTATATACATATATATATTTAATATGGAAAGCGATTAATTTGTTTTCAACATTATTACCAGCAGCAATAATTTATTTTAATCCACAAACACACAAACAAATATAACGGATATATGTGCAATCTTTTTTATTTACTAATTGTTATTTGTAGTTTACATGAGCATAGTAATCACGTTAAACATTCAAGATGAATTTTAAGATTACGTAAACACTATACACGCAGATGAAAATTGTGTCCATTTACTACGCTTGACTTTCCCGGCAGACTGTATGTTGGCAAAGGTGAATAAACAAACTGTGTGAAAAACAGAAAAAAAAGAGAAGAAATTTATGTACACATAAGGAACTACAACAAACTTGACAAACGAGAAAAATAAACGATTGACACAAACTTTTGGTGTTTTTTGTTGTGTTGACATGTAACCCACGCAAAACGACTTTGTAGTGTGGCTCCACAGTACTTCTCCGCAATTTGTCTTTGGATAGTAGAGCAGGGACAAGGCCCCACCATAGAGGCCTTGATCGGCCGGAAGAAAAGGCGATTCCAAGAATTTACTTTTGAATGTTTTATGTAGGCTGGTTACAGCACAGTCCGCAGTAAAGAGATCAGCACATATTTCCTTTGCCAGAAAAGTTTTCATTAGATATTCCCCGTTACCAGTAGTGCAAGTAGCAACCGAGAGGTCGTCTGTGTCAGTCGCCCAACAGCCTGCACCATATGTGGCCGCTTGTCCGACACGGCCAGGAACCTTTAAAATTAAGCCACCCGAACTGCAGCCCGCAGCTGAATTTCCTATACTGTCTACGCATACCGCTCCCACCGTATCTAGGGCGCTAACCTCTGTCTCTTGAGATTTAGAATCATTGGTAAAATTCTTTACTTTAGTGCTGGAGGCTTTTGCCAAATCACCTACTTTTGATTTGTAATGATTATACGTAAATTTAGCTTTAGAAGAAATGAGACCACTGGCTTCTATCATTGCGCAGCCCAGTTCTTCGGCATATCTCTCAGCACCGGGTCCAGCCAATACCATTGGAGGTATGCGCTCCATGGAAAGCATTCGTTCTTGACCGTCACATAAAAGGCGTGCCAGTTGTATGGGATTCTTGATAGTTGAAACATTTGTACATGCACCAAAATGCAAATTAGAACCATTCATAATAGATGCATCACATTGCACATATCCATCCCAGCAAAGATTTGAGCCAAGTCCAGCATTCGTATTACCACAATTTTCTAAACGTATGATGGCTGCTTCACAAGCATCCAAGGCTGACCCTCCATTCTTTAATATATCTGTTGCTTTAACGCAAGCTTCTTTTATAACGCGTTGGTATTTTGTTTCATCAACTATATTTCCAGCACCTACAATGACAACCGAAAACAATTTCAGTCCATGACATAGCACCATTATCAATAGTAGGCAATCATTGACATACCAGTGTGTACAGCTATAAATCCAGACATTTTTGTAGAATATTTTTTAATATTTGTTAAATTATTAAAGACAAAACAACGCTTTACAAGATCAATTCATAATATTATTACATTAGCAATTCCTCGCCTAAACTAAAAACATAAACACTTAAAAAAATTAAATAAACAACAGAGATGGGTCCTTAGCGGTTTTTTATTAAAATAAAAAGTTAAAAGTGAATAGCGGTTAAATAATAATATGGCCATTACCGAGTATTCTAGCGATTTTTTGTTTTTTTAAATTTAAATAAAATAATATGATTGTGAATTTTTATATCGTTCCCGTTAGTCATACCGTTAATTTCAACTTTTAATGTGATGTATAGAAGAGCTGAGCCAAATCATTCCTTTTAATGATCACTCATTTTCGTTCACTTTGCAAAAATTGACATGTTCGTGCAATCGTTGATTTTTGAACGACAGTACAGAAACATGCTCTTTGTTTAGAAATTTATGAAAAAATCGTTAGTAAATATTTAAATAATGCAAATAAATTGAATTAGTTTTTTAATTAATTTAGTTCATTAATTAATTTATTACATATTTTAGTAAGCAAATATTTAAATTAATTATAAACAATTTGTTATTTTAACTAAAATATTGTATACTAGCATATTACCAGCTACTTAGATAGCGCAGCTCGAACTATTTACTTACTCTTTTGTAAATTACTATATGTTTTCTGGCTAAAATTATTAAAATTTGTTTCTCTTATATAACCACCACCAATTTGATGTACTTTAAAAGCTCAAAATTTATTATTTGTTATTAACAGTAATCGCTATGGAATAATATCCTATATTATAATATGTATCACTTTCTTTGTATAACTTCGTAATGATAGTAAAATGTTTTCGTAAATTTAGTCATAAAAATTCAAAAAGTAGTACCTTTTTGGTCGACCATAACATTTTCAGTCTCACCTTAAATCAATAGTCATTAATTTCAAAATTCTAGCTTCGCAAACGTTGAAAATACAAAAAGTACCATAAAAATTCAAAAAAGTCCCTTTTTTTTGCCCATAACATTTTTAGTCTCAACTGGAATCAATAGTCAATAATTTCAAAATTCTATCTTTGCAAACGTTGAAAATACAAAAAGTACCATAAAATCTCAAAAAAGTACCTTTGTGGTCGCCCATAACATTTTTAGTCTCACCTGGAATCAAAAGTCCTTGATTGTACAATCCTACCTTCATAATATGTAGAATATTCTACATATGGGATGGATTGTTTATGTGTGTGTGTAAGTATTACAAAGCGTGCTGCCCAGCAAACACGCAGGTTTGATTTCAAATTAATAATAATTAAGTATATTATGCAATTAAGCTCTCTCCTAGACGATTAACATTTGGAAATCATTTGAATGTAACTGCTTTATCAGTAAAACAGTCATATTTTATTTTAACTTTAGTCTTAGTTAGCAAAAAAAATGTTTGATATATAGTAATTAGGGTTTGGGATTTCCCGGTCTTTTTATTTTCCCGGGAAACGGGAATTAAAGAATCGTCTTCCCGGGATTCCCGAAAATAATATTTCTTTTAAAATAAATAATATTTGTTAACTTTAAAATCACGATTTGGTTAATAATTCATTGTTTTAGTTTGCTATGTTAACAGATATTTAAATATCTTTTTTGGGCAACACTACTCTACTCGTCTAATACAAGAGCAAACCTCAAATTGTCGCAAATTTGACTCGATATTGTTTTCACCATCGTATTTTTAACGGCGTTGTAATATTTTATTACAATGTTTTTAGCATCAGTTTCATATTTTGGTAACGTCATATTTTTACTGAAAAAACTTTGACGAATAAAGGAACTTTGTGTAATTGTTCGAATAGATATTCCATCGACTGTTTCTAATTTTGAAACAAACAATTTCTGGTAATGTTTGGGTGTCTTTTAATGGTGGAATTATTTTTTTATTTGGTGCAGGTGTTGAGAAATCGTTTTCAAATTTTATTTTGTGAACCAAAAGAAGGTGCCGTATGAGACCACTAGTACTACCCCCCTTGAACATTAACCTTTTCGGGCAAGTATTACATTGTGCTGCGTTGTCAACTTTTTTAAAATAGTTCCAAACTTCAGACATTTTGCTTCTAAACAAAGTGAATTTTAAAAAAAGGATTATTAGAAAAATTCAATCAGAAATAAAAAAAAATATACTTACAAATTATATGAACACTTTTAAAAACAATTTGCACATACGATTATATATATAAAAGTGAACCACGGAAACTACTGCTGGTTTTACGGTTGTTATAAAACACATTCATATACAAGAAAACATTTAATTATGTATGTATATAATTAATTCACTTGAAATTTATAAGCACTTATTAAAAATAATTCCAGAAAGTCGTTAACTTCGGCGTGAAATATTTTTGACCGATGATGTTTGCTTTTTTTACATAGTCGTATCTGAGAAAAGTTGTAAATACTTAACAAACAAAAAACGCTAACAAATTAATAACCTTACCTTTTATTCAAATATTCTTTAAATTTACCAAAACAGATTAGAAATTAAAAATAAATTTAAATATATTTCCTAATATACTACATATTTTTTATTTTCCGTTTTCCCGGGAATAAGAGCAAAATTTTACCAGGAATACTAAGTGGCTCATTCCCGGGAATTCCCGGTTCCCAAACCCTAATAGTAATATATAACCACCGGAATTTAAAGACTTAACGTCATGTTTGCTGGGATATGCAATTCAATATATTGATCAAGGCATATTTATTCATCAGGTACTCTTGATTCGCCAGCTGATTATTTTTTTCAGCACATATTTTAAATTTCAGCTGTCAAAATGCATAAATAAATAATAATTTTCTATCTTTTCTAATTTATTTCAAATGTCATACTTCATATATAAAAAAATATAAACAAAAAATTCTCTCCGAACTGCAAATACCTGATGAATAAATATGCCTTGATATTGATATGAACAAATGTTGTAAAAGCAACTGAAATGATCGCCTGTGCTGCCATAGCGAACGCATACATATTTTGTTATTGTAAAAATTAAACTGCATTAAATTTAGTTGAATTCAAAATGGCCTAATGAGAAGAATTTTTGTATTAACCCAGCCTGCAAAATTGTCCGACATCTGTAAGATGTCTGTAAGAAATGTCAGCAAACAAGTAAGAGTTCTGTAAGAATTCTGTCAGACTTCTGACCGCCAAATATATGAAGTGGTTGACACGAATTCTGACAGACATGTCGTGGGAAATTCTGAGTTTTTTACCGACGTGTCTGATAGAAATCTGATAGAAAAAGCACGGGAAATTCTGATTTATTATACGACATTCGTATGGATTTCTGACAGAATTCTGAAAGTTTATCATATGTAATTCTAACCGATTAATCGTACAGATTTCTTAAAGAAATCTGAAATATTTAATAAAATAAAACTCAGTTTTATGTAATATTTTTTATATTTATTTGATTTATTACTTAATTACATATATTCATATACATTGTTTTTAAATATTTTAAGCAAACTTGAAAATCCAAAAACGCATCTTTTTTTAACCTTTTTTTCGAAAAGCCTGCCGTGACACTTTTTATATATATTGTTCATTAATCACAAAACAATCACTTACTATTTTACTTTTAAACTCTTTTAACAAACCAATAAGTTAATTTTTTTAATATCACCTATTTTGTTGCACTTTATGACTTAAATAAACAATTTGTAAAACAAACAAAAACAGATTACAAAATTGGTAAAAGCAAAAAATTCCATTTTAATTTGTGAAGAAAAAAAAACAAAAAATCCTAAACAAAAGGAATAAAAACAACTTAGATATTTCTGTACGAAATCAGTCAGATATCTATCAGACATGTCGGTAAACAAAAAAGAATAAAATCCCTTCGACATATCGGTACGAAATCAGTCAGAAATCTATCAGAATCAAATCTATCAAATCTACATTAAATTTCCCAGACATGTCTTACAGAAATCTGTACGAAATGTCTGTAGAAAAAGTCATATATTTGTAAGACTTGTCTGATTCAGACATTGTCGTACTTTTGTACACGCTGAGAATATTAACTATATGTATACATATATTAATTACAATAAAATTTAATATTAAATTATGTACATATAAAATTAAAATATTAATGACCTTTTCAGTTATTGCATAGGTACATACCTACATACATATGTCCATAAAAACATTTTATGCGGCGTTGTCAACTTTGAAATATTAAAAAGCACCAAAACCCAGAAAAAAATGCGTATTTTATATAGTTTTCAGTAGACTGAACAGGTACTATAAATATTTGTAAATTTAAATATCAAATATATAATCTATTATTTCCTCATTATCACTTTCCTCTGGCCATAATACTGTTTTAATTTCAAATTCTGATGTTTTATAAACATCATTACTATTAATAAGAATATTTACTTCATCAGGTATTTGATATAATTCGCAACAAGAATTTTCACTTTTTATACCCTTCACACAGTGAAAAAGGGTATATATAGGTTTGTCATTCCGTGTGAGAGTTCTAAAATTTTCATTTCCGACCCCATAAAGTATATATTTTCTGAAAGCTTATGAATAGGGGAGTCGATTAAGCTCTGTCAGTCTGTCCGTGTGTATGTTAAAATCAACTTTTTGAAGCCCCCCGATATCGCTTGGACCCAGGTGAGGTATTAAAATATCAGAAATATTCGGGAGTAGAACGGTATTGAAAATCAGAAACAGGGGTACATAAACAACTGAGATATGAGCAAAAACCCACGACCACCTCGATTTTTTAATCACAAAAACATCATTACAACAACAACATACATACATACAAATGTGTATACTGGTTACAGAGAAAACGTGGCATCGAATCCCAGCTCAGCCAAAAAAAAATCAAAAAAAAATTTATTTAAAATTTTTTTATTTTTTATTTAATATATTATTTATATTTTTATTATTATTTAAAAAAATTTTTTTTTTTATTTGTTTTTTGTTGTTTTATATTTATTATATATATTTTAATTTTTTTTTAAACTTTTTTTTAATTTTTTTTTAAATTTTTTTGTTTGTTTTTTTAACATACATACGTGAATTTATAATTTTACAATGGGATGTTTTAATATATGTTTGTTTTTTATATGTATGTACGTATTTCATATGGGATGAATGGTGATACAAACTACTGTTATTGCATGACTACACGTTGTGAAGGGTATATAAGATTCGGCACGGCCGAATATAGCGCTCTTACTTGTTAATCCACACTTTATATGCAGTAAAGCACTAATGGATTGTAATGACATTCGATTACGTATTTTCGACTTAATGAGGTTCATGTCAAAAATTTATTTTGTAATGAATGATTTGGTGGCACTGAATTAAAAAAAAGCACTTAAAAAGAGCACTAGGCACTATCTCGAAAATTTTATGCGTCGAAGAGCCAAAAAAAGCACTAATAACAGTGCATTATGCACTAAGTTGACAACGCTGATTTTATTATTATTATTATTATCCTTTATTAAAAACTTATTCATTTTATCAATATCATTAACAGAGTTATGAGAATTTACATATAGTATTACAACAATTAACATCTTATTAATAAAATAAAGAAACTACTAATATCCAAGATTTAAGGAAAAGTTGTTCATAAAAAACCTCGCATCAACTTAGAAGTTATAAGAGATTTTAAAACAATCACTGAAATGTGTCTTTTAAACAAAAGACCCTCAGTGGTTGTTCAGCAAATTTCTTATTATTTCAAAATTTGACCTTCTGCATTTTTCATTAAATGACAGCGTCAGTTCCCCTGTCAATAAATTAAACATTTTGAAGTCAAAGTTTCAGTGTAGAAGATAAGTTGGATATCTAAAAGGTAGATTGTGTATTATTTTCAAGTTTTTATTTTGAATGATCTGCAATTTTTTTGTATGCGTTTCAGCAGCCTTTTGGGACCAGATTTGACAACCATAGGTCATTATCGGTCGAATACACATTTTGTAAATAAAAACTTTGTTCTCTATATTAAGATTAGATCTTCGGCCAATTAAGGGGTATAAGGCACGACTACACTTAATTGCCTTCTCGCAAATGTAATTAACATGCTGTCTGAATAAAAGTTTTCTGTCAAGGATTACTCCTAGACATTTAAGTTCGTGCTTCAATGGGATAATTGTTCCCCTAGACGATAAATATCTAGTAGGAAAGCGTTTTCGCGATTTGTTGAATGGAAATATAATTGCTTGAGTTTTATCGTCATTGACTTTTATTTTCCATTTGCCATAGTATTTACGAATTAATTTAAGATTATTTTCCATTCTCCTAATTATCGCATTCGACACTTTACCGCAACAAATAAAGGCGCTATCATCCGCGTAAAAAGCCGCATCATGGTCTCTTCTTAGTGTAACATCGGATGTATATATCGAGTAAAGTGTAGGGGATAATACTGATCCTTGTGGCAAGCCCGCAGGTATTTGCCTTTCACTAGAAAATTTGTTATTGACAGATACAACAAACGTACGTTTATCTAAAAAGCTTTTGATAAGTTTATGAAGGTAAATTGGAAAATTTAACGTATTTAATTTATATTTACACTAGTCCATCATGCCAGATTGAGTCAAAAGCTTTTTCGATATCAAGAAAAACGACTCCAGTACTTTTTCGATCACTTTTATTACATTCAAGAAAGTTAACAACTCTCTTAAGTTGATGTACAGTGGAGTGCTCTTTTCGAAAACCAAATTGTTCTTTATTTATGATATTATTGCAATCTGAAAAATCTAAAACTCTGGAGCGAATAATTTTCTCGAACACCTTATCCAATAGGCTTAGAATACTTTTTGGCCTATAGCTGGAGGGCAATTTAGGATCCTTTCCAGGTTTGTGGATTGGAATTACCTTAGCCATTTTAAAAACGTTTGGGAAGTGCCCATTGCTCAGGCAGAAGTTAAATAATTTACTTAAGGTTTCAAAAAAGTAGTCGGGCATATTTTTAAGTATTATACTGTTAATCGCATCTAAGCCAGGAGCTTTATTATTTTTCAGCAAATGGACAAATGATTTGACTTCAGCCAAATTTGTAAGTTTAATACTTGTATTGTCGGTAAGAGTTTGATTAAGGTCATTAATGTAGCTGGATACAACCGAGTCCATGGGTGATGGATTGTTAATAGTAATGGTATGTGAATTAGCAAATACGTCAGCTATTACATTTGACTTTTCGACGTCAGAATTCAGAATTGATCCATCTACATGAAGTTTAGAATATGTAGGATTCTTGCCTTTTCAAGTTTTAGTTAATTTCCAAAACTTTTTGGAACCGGTAGGCAGATTTGAAATAAATTTCGACCAAGACTCATTCCTGTCTTTATTCAGGTGAAAGTGAATAAGCCTATTTAGCTGTTTCAAGACACAACATAAATGCATTTTATAATTTAAATCCCTACATATTTGGAATTTACGTCTATATTTGTTTCTCTGAGCAATTAGCATTTTGCTAATTTCTGAAATTTGCCGTTGCCAGGGGTTTCTATGACCAACTGGTATTATATTAGTAGCTTCTTTTACAATATATATTAAATTACTTAATGATACATCTAGATTACCTGTGTTTGTAATATTTTGATTTTTATCTTGTAATAGTATTTCATTCTCCACCCAGTTTTTTATTGATAACCAATCGGCTCGATTATATAGGGGTACCAACAAAATGCTATTATGTACCTCTCCATAAATGACGCAAGATATTGGTGCATGGTCCGACTGCAGAATATTTGGATGTGTTTCCAAGGTTGAAAAAGGAAGACAAGAGTTAGTTAAAAGGATGTCTACTGTAGACGGTTGTACTGAATTAATATTTTGTCCACAACGAGTAAATGCATTTGGGTAATAAATATAGTAGTTTAATTGAAGGCAATGGCTATAAAGCTCATTACCAGCAATATTGTTTGAAAAGCAATTCCAGTGAGTATGTTGAGCGTTTAAATCACCGAATAAAAAGAAGTCATTTGAACGATTAGTTAAGGCATCCATATCAGTTTTAAAATGTATAGTGTGAACCGGATTGTACGCAGATGTAAAAATCACAGGGCGCCTATTTATTATTACTCGTACCGAAATATTTTCCGCCACACGCGTATTTATAGTTGGTAGTATTTCGTGTTCAACATTATATTTTATCGCGATGTGTACACCTCCGCCATGTGTTGGTCTATCCTCTCTATAAATTTTGTAGCCCCCAAGTTTAAACTTATGGTGGGGTTTCAAAAAAGTCTCATTGACAAGGAGAATATCAACTTCCTTGTCGTATAAAAATGTTTCCAGCTGTGAAGCTGCTGACTCAGTCGTTATGCCTTGAGCATTCCAGTGCATAACATGAACATTGTGACTTACTGTTGATTTATATGGCATGTTGAAGCATCATTCCCAGCACTCGTAGCTTGTCGTACTTATTTTGGCATCTTTGAAGTGCATCGACAGCATCAAAAAATATTTCCATTAATTTTTCATTGGAAATATTATCTTCATTTCTGTTCACAAGATTTTTACTTCTTGTTACATCAGAGTACAGTATATTATTTTTAGCACCAGAGTCACGTGGATAATTTTGATGCTCCTTACCGGGCAGTTGTGGAAAATTAACTTTATTGACGTTGAAGTTCATCATATTATTTCTTTGTGGCACCTTCATTCTGGCTGTTGTACGTTGTCAAGATATTCCTGACGACATGGGCATTTAGGGTCGTCAGCTCTGTGCTTCACATTTCTAAAATTCTTTTTTGTGCAGTTGCGACATTTATAAACGATGTTATCACTATTTGCAGCTTTGTTCAATGGGCAATCTGCAAACTCATGATTACCAGCACAGGCTGCACACACTACTACTCTGTTACAGTTTCTAGCACCATGACCATACATAGAGCATTTGGTGCATTGTGTAGGACCTTTACTGCCCTTGAGTGGTCTTCTCCAGTAAACGGCAATATTACTAAAATACCTAATTTTTAATATATCCCTCTTCGACACTTGCTGGCGGTCAAGCTCAATTAGATATAGTGTATCATCGGCGGTAGACCTTTTGGTAGTGATTTCTTTAACACTTACTGGATTTATGTTATGTGATTTGTTAAATTCATCACTGATTATCTTAGTGTCCATTTAAATAAGACCAAACAACACTAATTTAAAGGTTTTTGCATCTTTTATTTCATGCGTGTAAAACTGGTCCTTTTTGGTTTTTAGTAGATTTAAGGCCTCTTTATAAAGAGTTCTTGAACTAGATAATATTTTTGTTCCAATTGACATTCGTTTAAACATATACCTTTCTCCAATTAGCCAAAAAACTGACGAAAAACTATGAACTGAGTCCACTACAATAGGTGGTATTTTCTCCTTGTGAGTACTGTCTTCTTCTTCTTCATTTGCAAGTAGATGAAATCTATTTGCACTGCTGCTAGGTACGTCGGATATTTTTGGCACTTTAAATTTTGGGTTATTACCCCAAAGTTTCTTTCTTTTTTGCGACAACATTGTCAGAAATACACAATCACTTAAAATTTTATTTTTATTGACCTTTTAATATATAAAATTGGTTTAACAACTTAGAGTAAAAAAATAAACACGATGTTCACGGTTTGAGGCAGAGATGCCAGATGAAGTATATATTTTCTGAAAGCTTATGAATAGAGGAGTCGATTAAGCCCTGACAGTCTGTCCGTGTGCTGGTTGAAATCAACTTTTAGAAGCAACTTTATGTTCCTCAGATCTCTATATGGTATCAATCTCTGGAAATATCCAGGAATGAATCGCTATTGAAATTCAGCACAATCGCCCCATAACTTTCTGAGATATGAGTAAAAAACCACGACCACCTCGTTTTTTTTCACAATTACAACAACAACCTACATACATACATACTAGTTAAAGTAAAAGTGGCATCGAATTCCAGCTGAGCCAAAAATATTTTATTTTATTTAATCTATTATTTATATTTTATTATTTTTTTTATATATTTTTTTTAATTTTTTAAAAAAATTTTTAAACATTTTTTAAATTTTTTTTATTATTTTTATTTTTAATATATTTTTTTTCTATTTTTTTTTTTTTTTGTATTTTTTTTACATGTATGTATGTATTTTATATGAGATGAATGGTGATACAAACAATTGTTATTGCATGACTACACGTTGTGAAGGATATATAAGATTCGGCACGGCCGAATATAGCATCTCACTTGTTATATGTCTTATTATAATTTATTGTTAAGAATTTTTTTCTTTTGTTTTCTAGAATATTATACAGTGTTTTAACCTTTTTAAATAAATCATATTTATCTAATCAAAATTTTTTCTGAACTCTTCAATTGGGACAGAGCGTTCGGCAAAGTGAGGTGACCTAGCAAGGCAGATTGCCCGAGAAACGAGTGTCCATAAAGGTTTCTATAGATTAAGGATAGCTGTTCTGCATGACATATGCATCTTCCGAAGGCGATTCGTCTCAGAGGAACTCTCCATGACACTGCAGAATGAACACTACGACTTGCGATTCGCGTTTCAGATAAAATCCTTGAACTTGTTGACTGAGGCTTTATAGAGTAATCAGTCGTTTCGAATCATTAGAGAGTCTGTCGCACTCTACTATAATTTTAATTTGCTATCCGTATAGCTTTAAGCCATGATTATGGTGCTAGTGCTGGTTTTCAGGTAAAACGCTGAAATTAGATAAGAAAGAACTCTTAGGTTACTGAACTAGGATTAGCTCACTCTCCTTAGATGATATGCTGAGGAGTAATGCTGCAGACGCAGCCTTTGGGTCATGAAGATTAATTTGAATGATATTTATCATCTCTAGTCATAGGGATGATTGAGACGTTCTATGATTAGGACGTATGTCTGCTCAAAAAGTTCATCCAACATGTTTGTGAAAGAGTTATATGTTCTTGTTTGCAGCATCTTAGTAAACTTGCAGGAAAATCAACTTAAACCAACCTAGTATGGGTTTCATACTAGACGTTTTGACGTTTTTTTTTTTGGGGGGGGAATTTGAACCTACTGCGAGATAAAGAGTGTCTTGCCAGTCACCCATTGTGGAAACAAATGCTGGCAAAGACAGGATAAGGTCGCATGACCAAGAGCGGACTTCTCTCCAGAAAACTCAGTTCGGATATCACAGACGGGAAAACAATCCAGGAGAAAGGAATCTTTTAGCCACCCCTTAATATAGGGGTTTGACAGACTTAGGAAGGTAGTCCTTTGTCATGCTCACCTTACTAGAATGATTGCACTTAAGCCCCGCATCTCTACAAGATAACTACCTAGCACGGGGAGGTATTGTATATATATATTGTTTTGTTTTTTATGCTTTTCACCTGTGGTGCAAAAGGTATACATATATATAGCTTTGTCATATCTTTTGTACTTTCTACAATTCTTAAAATATATAAATATTTTCAAAAAGCTTATGACTAGGGAAGTCGATTAAGCAATGACCTTTTTTAAAAACAGGTTTTAGAAGCCTCCACATTTTGAACAGAACTGTATGTGGTAAATTTTTTTTTTGCAAATATGCAGAAATGAATCGCTATTGAAATCCAGTACAATCGACCCATAACTTTTTACGATATGAGGAAAAATACGACAGGCTCTCTTTTTTTCACATTTTTACCAAAAAAATTAAAATTTTTCAACTCTTAAACATTTCTGATATGCCTTTAGGCATATCATTCGGACATTAGTCAGGTTCTTCAAGCTTTTAAATATTTTTTTTTATTTTGGATACACTTAAGACATTAAATTACAAGCCGTAGCCTCTCGGCAATTATTTCTGAGAGAACTAACAGATCGGTTTGAAATTAATTGAAATATAATCACAAAAATATAACTACTTTGGTGTTTTTTTAAAAATTCACAATCTAATAAAATCCATGGTAACCGCCACAACAAAATTGCGTACAATAAATTCTTATATATGTAGGTTAAATCTAGCAATTAAAAATGTGCCCACTTCAACTCCCTTAATATTTGTATCGAATTAAAGGGCGATTAAAATACAGTATATTATGAAAAATTTAAAATGACGGATATATGAAGCAACTATATTAATTACGGGTTTATCCTCTTCAATCCACGCAATATTGGTATTAAATGAAAAAGCTTGGCCTGTAAAATACAATAAATTGACCTGCAGCATAGTAAAATAAAAGTCAAATTTGACTTTAGCGGCGATATTGTTGAAATTATTCATAGTAAATCCTATCGAGGCTTAAACGAAACTGAAATTCTCATTTAAAAGTAAACCTGACAATGTTCCAAGTTGCTTTCTAATCAACTGTACTGAAGCTTTAGTTGTACCTTTAACTCTTATCTTTAATATTGTTACGTTTATACCTTTTATAAATGTTGTCTTACTTCCCTTAAATACACCTTGAGTTTTTTTCGTATTGCACTTATTTCACTTATGGTTATACACTTTTATTACCAAACTCACTCTGATATGCATTTTACAAGCTATACTGTAATACTTCAGGTCAAATTATGCGAATTCTGATCCAGTTAGAAAGATATGCAATGAATTTAATAAGCTATAAGATTTATTGATTTTTTTTAGCTCGAATATTGTTAATTGTAAAACTGTTCTGTTTCTATATAAACAATAATATTGTTATTGTATGTTGATTTGTTGTTCTTAAATTGTCTATAAGGATAAAAAATTAATTTGTTTTACGGGGATTGAGTTCGTAAGTATTGGAAAATAGTTTTCTATTTTAAGAACACTGCAAAGGAACTTTTATTCTAAAATTAAAAAAAATAATAATGTTTTAATTTCTTACTTCCATTCCAATGCGTGTGTTGTTGACCATCGTAATCGGTTGCAAGCTAAAGCAATACATTTTTTAATTTTATGCAAAAATATTAGGATTAAACTAATACAGACGATGCGTATGCATATTTCATATTTTTACATTTTCACATTTATTTACTTATGTTTGTTTTTGTTTAATAAATTAATTTTTTGCTTTTTATTTTTCTGAGATACTCATATGTAATTTCAAACTACTATTTATGTTACAATTTAATGAAATTAGAATTAGAGATGCATGGCATTCATTTCTAAATTTGCCTTTTGATTATCAAAATGTATTAAGAATATGAATATGATAAGAAAAGAAAAAGACAAAATTAGAAATAATAATTCTAATTTCATTAAATTGTAACATATGTAAATAGTAGTTTAAAATTACAAATGAGTATACCGATAAATAGTGCTGATGATGGTTTCGAAAATACAATCAATTAATTAATTTCAAAAATGTTTTAGGAAGTTTAATAAGACAAAAATTAACTTAAGCCAGAACAAAAGATAACCAAAAGGTTTAAGAATAACCGAATCCGAATCTGATAACACCCTTTACCATCATGTATGTACATAGGTAAAATCCAACATCGTAGCTTAACCTATACATATATCATGTTATACGCCATTTTTCTTTATTATTTCCGACGCCATCCTCGATTTTGAATTTTTATGTAGTTATCTGTATTCTACTAGTCAAGCCCTTTCATTTGATACCAATATTGAGGGGTTTCAAGAAGTTACATTTTAAAATACCAGACTCATCGGCTGTCTAGAAGCTGAAAAAAATTGATTTTCGTTTGAAAATTTTTGGAATATAAGTATATATAAAAAAATGTTTGCCTATAACTTTACCGATTAGAGCCCGCTATATTGTAACGATTTTGTTTTTATTGAACACCGGTTTTTATAATTTGGAGACATGACTACCTTTTAAAACCGTTCGTGCTCGTCGGTGGGAGTGTTACTGTTGTTGACCATTGATTATAACTTATTCATCAGAGATTTTAAATTTAAGGTAGTTGTTAAAACGCAAACCATAACAAAACTAAACATAAAATAGTACAAAATTTTGCTAGTTGATGATTAAAGTGTAGCATGAGGTGTTATTTGCAACACTGGTCTACGCCCACCAGCCAATCTGACAATGAAAAGATGTGTTTGTCAGCCCATCACTAACAATTAAACAAAATTAGTTAACCATCCTTTAACCTATGACTTCACCTTTCGTACTTATGAACTCACCATTCAAATTTTAATTTTAACAAAAATAATTTAAGATTTCAATTTTTATTTTAGAATAACAATAGATCAACAAATTTCGGCCTTAATTAAATTTATTACATTTCTTTCAAATTTAAAATAACTACTTATATTTTAAAATGACAATTGTTCGCTAAGGTATAAAAAAAAAAAACAAGTGTTGTATTTCTATGCAACTTGAATTATGTTATATAATATATAAAAAGATTGTATTTCAATTTACACCACAAAATTAAGACGTATTACAGTTTCTATTAAGCATGTGCAACTTGCGTAATTCAAAATTTCAAGTTTCCTTTATCTCAACATTTCGAAGTAACAAGAAATCGATATAATAAAATAAATTTAATTTAAATTTTGATCATTCCAACGAAGTCAGGGGCGCCTCTTGACAGTTGAAAGTTCTTCGACGTTTATTATAATAACCTCATTATTCGATCACTTAATTATTTAGAAATAAATGAAATATTTACGTGTATATATATATATGTGACAGCGCATAGAGAAAGAGACCTAAGGGTAAAAAAAAAAACAATTATCACTTTATTTTTTTTTTGATGTGGACAACATCTGAGCATCAAATGAGACCTATCCCATGCCCCAAAAGTGTTCTCTCCCAGAGATATGCGCGTTTTATAAAAGTGAAGTCGACGATTCTAAGCGCAAATAGAAGGGGACCTAACGGTAAAATTTATTTATTTTCATTTTTCCCCCTACTAAATTAACAAAATAACAGTAACGCTTACTGCATTAACAGCATATTTTGCAAGATTTCGACACAATTCGCACAAATCGTATGCCGGCTTCATAGTGACGATGTGGGGACAATATTTCTTCCACAGCGTTCGGAAAGTGCGAAGTTTAACGACTTTACCACCCGGTTTGACGCTATTAGTGTATCTAGTGTAAACAGAAGTTAGAAGTTTCAATAAACGATAATTATGATGATTTGGTTGACATCCAGGTAAAGTGATAGCAACAGTTTCAGCAAAACGGCAGATAAATGAAACAATTTCTTTTTTTTTTCCAAAGTAGTTAAAGCACCTGTACGATTAATTTTGTTCGCGTGAATAAACACCTGCCAGATGTGCAAGAATAATTAAATCTTGGGATTCCTTATCTAAATTCATGAAAGACGTACGAAAATCCACAGCCATCTTCTTAGGGATCACTTCATTGCATTGATTTGAACAACACGGAGGTATTTTTGAACCATACAGTCGAGCAACTACCTTTTTTTCGCGTAAATCAAGATCAGATTTATCAAGGTACATATAATCGGTATCATCTTCAGAGTCACTATCAGATAATTCTGAGAAGTGATCGTCATCATCCTCGTCATCAGGGAAGCGATAAAGTAAATCTACTTCTTCGAATTCGTCCACCATTTCATCCTAAAACAAACAGTAAGAATGTTATCAGTTTTACATTATTTTCGCGAATAACATAATAAGGTTATGTGAAAAAATGTTCGTACTAACAGAGTGATATTCACGATTTAAAAGAATTATGAATGAGTATTTTTTATAATTCACAATTAATAATTTCAGAAAATAAAGCTGGATTCGAAAAAACGCGAGCAAAATTGATATCAAACTCATGGAAACAGCGCGCTAGGTGGAAAACAGTAAAAACCAACTACACAAAACAAGAAGTAGGGACGACCTACGCGGGTTTTCAAGGTTGACCAACACGTTCCTGACATCATGAGATGTGTCGCTTTCAACTGAGACCAATACCAACACGCTCAGTGATGGTACACCAAAGATACACGTATTTAAGTCTTTAAAATGGCTCTCCTGAACAAAACCTGTTTTTACCCTTAGGTCCCTTTCTCTATGCGCTGTCATATATATATATAAATTTTATATATATGTAAATATATATGTATATGTTTTGAATTTAAATTTTGTGTAATTAGTGTAAATTGACTTTTGTGTAAAGTTAAAAAAAAATGTCATTAAAAGAAAAGGTATAATTTTTGTTTTCGTCGTACTAAATCACCAGAAAGCTCTTTTAATAAGGTGAATTTAATAAAAATTTGGTACTGGCAGTTTTGTTTGTTCGATTGCAGGTTATTATAATTTGAAGGTAAATATTTGCATTGAAATTATATTTATATTTTACTATTTCTCCTTTCTGCTTCAAATGCAAAATTTGTTTCAGTACATTAAAGGGATTCACAAAATGTATCTTTTTCTCTCAGTTATTTTTTCCTTTCGCTTTATTGCTAATTTCCTTTCCAAATAAACTGGATGACTCCACTAATCACCTTTGGTTTCTAAGAAATCCTGCATACATATATATAACTGTGTTAACACACACCTCACCTTTATTCTCTAAATGCTTCCAAATTAATCCGTCCTACGATTTAGACTTTAGTTTGCGAAGACTTATAAGAAAAAAAACAACACTATTTCACCTTTATTTGGTTTAAATAATTTTTCCAAATTTCCTTCTGTCTATTTTGGTTAAAAATTTTCACATAATACAAATTTTTACAATAGCAAAAATATCAAAACTCCTAGATTAAAAAAAAAAAATATTCTATTATAAATTTTAAAACAGTAATATTTTAAAACACAAAAAAAAATAATCATATTAAACCCTGAATTTAGAACCTATTGTTATCACAATATCTCTAGAGGCATATTATATCTACAAATAGTAGCAAAGTTACTTGAAAATTATTCTATGGCTGAACAATTTTAATTTTGGTGGTAAAAAAATGGGAAAAAGCAGAGACAGTCGTGTTTATTTACTTATATCTCAGAATTTCAATAGCGATTCATTCCCGGATATTTTTAAACGGTTGATATCATACACAGCTCTGAGGAACACGGTCACGGCTCAATCGACTCCTCTTTTCATAAGCTTTCAGAAAATATATGTATGTATACTTGATGGGGTCGGAAATGAAAACTGTAGAAAGTACAAACGGAATGATAAAGCTATATACATATACCCTTGTGCACCACAGGTGAAGGGTATAAAAAGTTAGGAATAAATAATAATTTATAATTATAGAAAACAATAATCACATTTGGGGTCTGCCACGCAAAAAATTTTTTTTCTTTCCGTTTGCCACGGTATCCCATTATGGTTCAGGTTCCTTTAGTCAACTTATTTTTTCTTAAAATAAGTTGGTGACACCTACCATATGATGTAAAACACATTTTTTAATTTCATTGTTTTATAAAACGAATATGAACATCCAGAGGTCAAAGATGGTGATTTACAGTATAAATGTAGTTTTATTTAAACTTTTTTTTAAATAAACTTAAAATTAAACTAAACCATATAAAAAAGAATTGATATACATATTTTGTGTTTCTAAATATGTACATAAAGTACATATTAATTAAATATTAAGTTGTACTGAATAATTTACATTTCTCTCGACAGCAGAATTTAATAACAAGAGTCCTCATGGAATGTATTAGCAATAGGCAATCAGTAAAATTATTTTCCGGCATCATTCATACTCTTAGGTATACTAAGAAGTGAATTAATTAATTCTGAGTTTCGTTTTGGCATTGGAGCAGATAAAGTGTTGCCAGCGTAATATCGGCAAGGATTATTCAACGACTGAACATAATGGATAGATGTAAGCCAATTTATTAAGTCACGATTAAACTGAAATAATTGCAATAAATTGTTTATAAACTGCACACATAATTTTTATTTTAATGTTTTTACCTCTTTGTCGAAATAGCGTTCTTCGTCTGGTGCTGGCAAGCTTGTAACTGTAACGAGTACTGATGCAAAGACTAAAGCCATCATAAAATAAAATATTTTAAACATTTTTCAAAAAAAGATTTAATATACTAACACGCAGAAAATACAGATATTAACTACTTGAATTCTTTCAGGTAACTGATGATGATTTCAATAATCTCAGTTCAATTTATATCCTGTATTTTGGTTGTGTCATCACGGTCGGAAGCCATAACTCAGCAGGACCAGTGTCAGTTACAAATCAAATACATCATTTGCAAGCAATAAAATTTGTGTGCTAATATTTTTTTAGAATAAACAATGTACACAATTTATTGCTATTACTATTCACCTTATGTACATACTTACATAAGTGTGTATGTGTACATATATAGTAAAAAGATTTCCACAGTTGTTATCAACTGCAAATTACTACAACAGGGGCTCAATTCTCAACCCAGGTATCCCAGGGTATCAATTCTCGTTCTATGAAACTATGAAATGAAAAGTTTTTGTGTGTAATATCATATGGTGCCACCATACCCTTTGCTATACAAAAACTTTTTCATTTCACAGTTTCACAGAACGAGAATTGAGACCCAGTACTTGTTAAAGCATTTACACACATACATACATATATTTTTAAATGCGTATTTGTATATATTAACATACTCACATACAGACATACATACATACTTACAAAAATGCACTGTCAAAAATTAGGTGCATAATAGTAACTAAATCGTCACTATTTTCTATCTACTATTTACAATGTTCCTTTACTCTAATACTTTACAAAAATAATTTACTTTGTTGTTGGATTTTGATTAAAAATAACATTTACGCGATTGTACCTATACCATCTTAAAACTCGGTTAATTTGACATGATCGATAATACTTTTAATTTTAATTAAATCGGAAATATTTTTTTTAAGTTATGAAATAAATATGCGCAGTAAAATAAAGCATGAGATAAACGTGATTTTGCAGGGGTGAAGGGTGATGGTGAAGTGAGTCAAAAATAACTACGATGAAAATACTGGTGATTTTAACATCGGCGTGAAATTGGATAGCATGTATTTATATGAATATATAATTCAACTGGGGCTCAATCCTTGTTCTGTGATAATGAGAAATGAAAAATAAAAAAATATTTTCATTTTCAATTGCATTTTGCATTTTATCATTTCACAAATACGTATTTAGCGATTCTCGTACGTTTTATGAAAACAGTGTTCTATTCCAACTGTAGTGATGAAATTTTTGTAACTATGTTATTAAAATTCTAGCAAAATTATTTTAAGAAATTGTTAATACCTAATATATGAATAATAGGAATCATTAGAAGCTAAGATGAGATGACAACTGACGACCATTTATATATTTAAAAAATTTCAAAAGAACAAATCTCTCATGTGTGACGCCACACTGGCAAACAATTGATTAATATTACAAGTAAAAATGTTAAAAAGTGCGTAAAATGTTAAAATAAATAACTAATGATAGAAATAAAAAAAAAAAATATAAATAAAAAACAAAAAAGGTGATATTTTAATTAACTTAAAAACGGTAAATTATCATATAAGCCGCAATATTTATTATCATCAACAGTTTGCTTTTAAATAAACTATAATGCTTTTATTCTCATTTAATTTATATAAATCTAAGTCCTAATGCGTAATCTTATTTCTATTATTCTTGCTTTTGCTTTACTAATATGTGTGTGTGTAAAATATTTTATCAAATGAAACATTTTGTCAGTTATTTGCACTGTTGCACAAAAAGAGAATCGACCGGCTGTGTAACTATGAAACATTTTGTTTCGTTCCGCTCTTTTTTTTTCTTCTTATATGTAAACAATTTGACATTTGCTATTCATTTTAATCAAACGCTAATCAGAAACTTCATGATAATGTGTAAAAACCTTTTCATTTCAACGTTTCATAGAACAAGCCCATATTATTAGGTGATAAGTAAGTTAATGATGCTTGTTTATGTATACGAATTGTTTAAGATATTTTGCATTAGTTTTGAAGAACATTTTAAAATTGTTTTACAACATTTTATTTATTTATCTTTAAGTTCTAAAATGTTTTTCACTTTGCGCTACTTTTTTTTTTTTTGCTGTGCACATTCTCGAACCATATAACAAATTGTGTTTTTTTTTAATTTAAAATTTAGCAAAAGTGAATTGAATATTTATTTAGATCTATTAATTAATGTTCCAATTTTAAAACACTTTCCCAGCATTTCTCCCAGTATCTCACCAATGCCAGATGTAGTGTTGTCTTCCAAGTCTGAAATTGTTACTGGTCCTCACAAAAAATAGTCTGGTGGGTATAAAATCGCATAATCGCAGCCAATAGATTACAATGGCTAGTTAACGTTTTCAAATAATTTACGTTATAATTTCAATTTCACAAACACCCCAATTCTAAATAACAATTCCCTGGGAATTATTTCCCTATTCCCTGTTCCCCTATTCTAAATAACTTCTCCCGGGGAAATTTGTTCCCTTTCCCTTTTCCCTTATTCTAAATGAACTTCGAAATTGGGAAATTGTTCCCTGGGAAAAAAGTAGGTATTATGAAAGGTAATTAAAGGGAGAATGTAATAACAATTTTTGGGAAAAAATCCGCCAACAAATTCAAAGGGAGTTGTGACAAAAATGTAAGTATTTAATATATTTTTTAAAAAATTGTAATAAATATTGTAATTTATTGTTACTTTTAGGATAAAAACAACAAACA
This sequence comes from Phyto melanocephala, assembly GCA_941918925.1. NCBI lineage: Eukaryota > Metazoa > Arthropoda > Insecta > Diptera > Rhinophoridae > Phyto > Phyto melanocephala. The sequence goes on from OW799235.1 coordinate 59,760,161, forward strand.
GGAAGCAGAATAATGAATTGTTTTTTAGTTTTAAAATAATTTTAATTTTTATTTATCTTTTTTTTAATTTTTGAAGTTTTTACATTTTTTTAATAAAATGTTATATTTATTTAAAAAATGTATATACATAAATAAGAAATGGCTTTATTACAGAAATTTATTAGAGATTATTCGCAATATTTTTTCTAATATTTTTCTATTATATTTTCTAATATTTTAGGCAATGGATTAATATTGTGGTGAGTCTAAGGATACCACATCATTATCCTAAACGTTCTAACAATCTAAATTTTCTACATCGTTATTTGTTATTTTAGCAGCTTTTTTTGGAGCGTAGTGAAGCTGTCTAGCACCAAGAATGCACCTCCATCAATTTTTAAAACACCATTAGTGCGTTCAACCACATTTCGACACTTGGAGTGAATTTCATTAAATTTAATTTCAACATACGTCTTATAGATGTCCACAGGATATCTATAAGACGTTAAAAGTCACGGTTCAAGCGAATATCCTGCGTCTGCTAAAAAAATGCAGTTTTAATTTATGAATTGTCTGTTATCATTCAAAACTTTACCAAGAAGCCAATAATTGCTGCCACCTCTAAGTTATTCTTGCTCAAGGTGAGTACGCAATTCGCCAGAATTCCAAATAAAGGAATCGTGACACGCTCCAGGATGTAAGGCATCAACGTACTGAATCCTCAGCTCATGATCACAGACCTGTAATTTTTTTATTAAAAATTAGTTATTGATAATTTAAAACAAAAGAAATACTTTACCAGCATTACATTCAAATTATAGTATTCCTTCGTGTTGTAGTAAAGATGCTTGTTCTTAGGAGGAGAAATAATGCGGTCATGCGATCCGTCAACACATCCTATAATGCTTGGAATACCATACTTTACATAAAAAGCTAACGCAATTTGCCGTTTTTGCACTTCAGTTCTACAAAAAGTTATCTACATTGGGCGTAAATGCTCCTCAAATATATTAATAACTTCTGCCAGAACTTTGCTAAGACTACACTGATCCACAGACACACCGCAATCTTTACCTATACCCGTTTGGTACCAACCTTCAGCAAAGAAGCGTAAAATCTCACTTAATTTCACGATTGGAGAAATTGCAAACGACTTACCTTTGGGCTGAACACGTCCAACAGATATTTGAACGCCGATTTATTTACTACAAAAGTAAAATTTACTTACAAAATGTGCGACAACTCAAGTGGGTTGCTGGCGTTACGTAGCATGCTCCTTTCTACCCTTTGCTTATTCTTGTCAGATTGATATGCTTCTGAGTTTTTTGCTTCAGCTATTATTATCAACGCTACACTAAACATTTTTATTCACTTTTAACAATTTCTTTTTTATTATTTACGAGTATTCACTTTTTACGCTTAATATTTCTAAAAATTATTAGCAAATATTTTGTCAAAACAAAACAGCAAAAGCAAACAGCTGACTTCGAAAATGTAAAATTCTCTCTCCCTTGTTATTCCCTTCCCCGACTGTTTAGAATAGGGGAATTTTATTCGCGGGAAAAATGAATTCCCGGGGAATTCAATTCCCTGGGAATATTTAGAATTGGGGTGAAAATCTATATAAATTTTTTTGTTTGTTATGAACCATGAGACGTTGAGAATAGATCTAGTTTAAACACTGCCTTATTTAAAATTATTTTATTTTTAAGACTGAGTTTTGATCTTAGTGTAATAATGATAAAGGAAAAAATGTCTTTGTATTCATAGAAAAACTAGGCGTGGTTAAAATTGATTAATTTACAATGTTATATATATATGTTCAATAAACCATTTTTTTAAGCTAACGAAATTAGAAAAGAAATTTAATAGCTTCAATATTATAATTTTATCCCAATTTTAAGAAAAAAATATTTTAATAGCCTAAAAATTTACAATAAATTCCATTGTATATCAAAGATTCATTGTATAAATATTAAATGAGAAATTCGTCTAAAAACCATGACTATGAATACGATCATATATGTATATATACTTTGTACTATGGTGGGGCAAAAAATATCGCTTTATTTTTTATTACATTATTTTACTAAACATACATTTATCGTCGATATATTTTTTTTGAAACCCATATTTTTTTACTTATTAAATGCATATGTGACAGCGCATAGAGAAAGGGACCTAAGGGTAAAAAAAAAAATAATTATCACTTTATTTTTTTGATGTGGACAACATCTGAGCATCGAATGAGACCGATCCCATTCCCCAAAAGTGTTCCCTCCCAGAGATATGCGCGTTTTATAAAAGTGAAGTCGACGATTCTAAGCGCAAATAGAAAGGGACCTAATGGTAAAATTTATTTTATTTTTATTTTTTCCCCTACTAAATTAACAAAATAACTTGGTTTTACGAAACTACAAAAAATTTATTTTTTCCTTTTGAACAATTTAAAAAAAAAATTATTTTAATCGACGGTTCTTGCGAATTGGTGCCTTAGTACTTGACGGTACCGGTCCTTCTTAACGTCTGCTGCCTCCACTTCTTGAAGATTATCCACTTCCTCCGAATACTCCTCTTCGTTTCCATTTCCAGAGACCAAAGGAAGAGGAGCAACCGAATCTTTTTTCAAAACATATACCCCGGATCTCTTTATACAAGTACCATTGACGCTTCATCGATAACCCTGGTGACGGAATTATAATTGGTTTGTCATCGAAACTGGTATTGTTACTCAGATGTATGTTTTCATTTATGCTGGCTGAATTCGCAAACAGTTTACATTGCACTGGTGACTGAGCAATAAATACAAAGTGATGATACTTCGATATTCCAACTAAAGTTTTATATTAAGTGGAGAAGTGTTCGTCCCATTTTCTCCACTCAACAACAGGCTCACTTGAGTTTGGAAGTCGAATAGGTACAGGAACATTAAATCAATTACGAGATGATTTTCTAACACAATCAACTACATCCATGAAGAAGTCGACATTTGTTTGGGCCTATTTTGACTTGAAAACTCCGAATAAACGATCAGGTAAAAACTTTGTATGTCCGGTTAACAACAAGTTCAATTCAACTGACTCATATCTGGAAGTATCGACAAGGTGTTGTAAATATCGTATCATCGCATTGTTTTTATTTTGTGAAACACAGTTATCAGCGAATATCACTAATTTTTTAGTTGAATGCACTTCTCGTAGGTAGCAATCAAGGATTGATATTACTGATTCGATTCGATTTTTGTAGCGTTTAATTCCAATTGTACACAGGAAGAAGTACATATCACGGCATATCGGCAAACTTCGAAAATAATATATCTGATTGTACCGTTTCTTCATAGCTCGCGATCGATCACCAACTTTTGACCTAAGCATTGCATCGTCACGGTGAGCTGCCAGATGTGCAAGAATAATTAAATCTTGGGATTCCTTATCTAAATTCATGAAAGACGTACAAAAATCCACAGCCATCTTCTTAGGGATCACTTCATTGCATTGATTTGAACAACACGGAGGTATTTTTGAACCATACAGTCGAGCAACTACCTTTTTTTTCGCGTAAATCAAGATCAGATTTATCAAGGTACATATAATCGGTATCATCTTCAGAGTCACTATCAGATAATTCTGAGAAGTGATCGTCATCATCCTCGTCATCAGGGAAGCGATAAAGAAAATCTACTTCTTCGAATTCGTCCACCATTTCATCCTAAAACAAACAGTAAGAATGTTATCAGTTTTACATTATTTTCGCGAATAACATAATAAGGTTATGTGAAAAAATGTTCGTACTAACAGAGTGATATTCACGATTTAAAAGAATTATGAATGAGTATTTTTTATAATTCACAATTAATAATTCAGAAAATAAAGCTGGATTCGAAAAAACGCGAGCAAAATTGATATCAAACTCATGGAAACAGCGCGCTAGGTGGAAAACAGTAAAAACCAACTACACAAAACAAGAAGTAGGGACGACCTACGGGGGTTTTCAAGGTTGACCAACACGTTCCTGACATCATGAGATGTGTCGCTTTCAAATGAGACCAATACCAACACGCTCAGTGATGGTACACCAAAGATACACGTATTTAAGTCTTTAAAATGGCTCTCCTGAACATAACCTGTTTCTACCCTTAGGTTCCTTTTTATTTTCCGCGTCACATATATTAAAAGACCTTGTTCATATTTTGGCATATAAATATAATAATCCGCAGTACAGATAAGTGTTGCTTATTAAATGAGTTCCAGTGTATCCATTCAGGTTGAGATTTTTATTTAGTAAGTATTAAAAAGTATTCAGCCATCCACGAAAAAGATGGTTGTAAGTTTCACTCAGAAGTCGCCTGTAATTTAATTTGCTAGTCTTCGTTAGTATCTTCCGAATAGTTAAATCTGTTAATATATACATATGCATAATATATATTGACTTCGTAACTCAACCTATCTACTGACGTAGTGCACGTTGCAAGCGAACCAGTACTGTAACTTTTTTATTATTTATTTTTATGAAAAAAAATATTAAAATAATATTAATATTTAATTATATTTATTTGGTTGTTGGGTTTAAGCTGGTTTATATGCATTTCACTGGTGCTTATGCCAGATCATCAGTAAACCTTTAAGCCTTCGTTAGCCGAGCGCTGATGCAACCGTACTGTAATGGAACGTACTGTAAGCACGTTTGTGCAGTTATAGAACATTAAAAACGTAACATATGTTTTTGACATTCATAAACAAAACAGCATTAGTATAGGTAAATAAAGCAATTAAAAAAAAATATTTTTCAAACAAGCCTGTGCTTTTTTCAATGGATATAGAAGAATTGTTTATTGATTTAAACCTTTGCCTGAACAAGTAAAATTAGATGTTCATCATCCATTTTATTAAAAATTACCAAGGAAACTTTAATTTCTTAAATTGAAAAACTTATTTTGTTTATTTTTTTTAATTTTGGTATAAAAATAAACAGCTGATTATAAAACAGTGATGGGTATTACAATTTTACAAATGGTTTTTTATTACGAAGAAAAAGTACCTAATGATATCAGAAAATATTTTGTATATTTATTTATGTATATTAATATGTTATATTTATTCTCTAGCATTTATAAATAAAATATAATAAACAAATTATAGTTTATTTGATATATGTGTTTATGTATGTATACAAATCAATTAATATTAATTAATAGATTTGAATACAATTTTAATGTTTACATATTTCACATTTATTATACACAATGTATATACAAAGCGTATGTGCGAGACGCTTAAAAGTCTCCAGTTTTGCAATTTTAAGGCGGAAATATTTATTATAGTGGTAATTGCGTTTCTAGCAAGTATAGCAAAAAAAAAAACAACAGTAATCAGAATAAAACATAGTATAAGTTTAAAATAGACACAATAGTTCGCAAAACTGTATTTAAAAAATTCGTGAAGAAAAATAAATTAACACGCAAAGTACTAAAAGTTGTTTTATTTTTCTTTTGCGTATTAAAATATATATAAAAAAAGTACCATTAAAAAAGCAAAAATACCCTGAAATCATAAAACAAACAAGCAGACCATCACTGGCTTACAAATGTCACGTAAGAATGTAAGGAAATTCTATTTTATACAGAATGGTACGTTCCGGTTACAGTACGTTAAATTTCGCTAAGCTTTTGCATTGTTTCTCATAAGCCAAAAACGAACAGCTGATACATTACAGTACGGATGCGCTCGGCTAACTGAGGCTTTACCCAAATTCTTGAAAAAGTTTAAAATTTTTATAAGTTATATTTTTAAATTCTCATTAACAAAATGAGAATTCAAAAATAAAACAAAAAACCATAAAAAACTTTTTCAAAAACCCAACCAACAATTTTTTTAATTTTGAATTTATTTTATTTTTCTAATCCCTTTTAACATTTGGCTAACCGTTGGTTAACACTAAATGCTTATAAGGGCAAACGAAAAATAAAATCTTTTATTAGTTAATTTACTAAATTTAGTGCATTTACTAAATTTAAGCATTTAGTGTTAACCAACGGTTAGCCAAATGTTAAAGGGATTAGAAAAATAAAATAAATTAAAAATTAAAAAAATTGTTGGTTGGGTTTTTGAAAAAGTTTTTTATGGTTTTTTGTTTTATTTTTGAATTCTCATTTTGTTAATGAGAATTTAAAAATATAACTTATAAAAATTTTAAACTTTTTCAAGAATTTGGGTAATGCTATAAACACATAGACGACAGCAGACAGCAAGCAGCAATATGTCAAAAATAAAATCCATGTGTTTAAATGAAAACGATTATTTTGACGGCAGCACAGCAGCACGACTGCACAACAGCATTTGCTGCTGCTGCCAACTTAGGCTATTTTCTATTTTGACGGGCAGCAAGAAACAAATATAGTGTTGCCATTATACACATTAAATTGGAAAAATAAGAACAAAAACTTATTTTTAATACTAAACAGAAAAGAACATTACAAAAACACAATAAAGAAATAAATTTATGTGTTTTTGTAGTTTTTCGTGATATTTTTACATTTTTTTATCAATAACTTTAGTTTAATTCATTATAAAATATACATGCGGCATCCCTGAAATTTGTATTGCTAAACTACACATCAGCTGATTATTATGTTGTTGCTGTCTTCAAAATAATTATGAAGCTGACTTCAGAGCAGCATTTGAAGTTGGCAGCATTTGAAGCCGTGAAGTTGTGAAGTCTGCTGGCGTCTATGTGTTTAGAGCTTAAAGGTTTACTGATGATCTGGCATAAGCACCAGTGAAATGCATATAAACCAGCTTAAACCCAACAACCAAATAAATATAATTGAAAAATTATGGGAGCATATCCCAAAAAATTTAGTAAATTAACTAATAAAAGATTTTATTTTTCGTTTGCCCTTATAAGCATTTAGTGTTAACCAACGGTTAGCCAAATGTTAAAGGGATTAGAAAAATGAAATAAATTCAAAATTAAAAAAATTGTTGGTTGGGTTTTTGAAAAAGTTTTTTATGGTTTTTTGTTTTATTTTTGAATTCTCATTTTGTTAATGAGAATTTAAAAATATAACTTATAAAAATTTTAAACTTTTTCAAGAATTTGGGTAAAGGTTTACTGATGATCTGGCATAAGCACCAGTGAAATGCATATAAACCAGCTTAAACCCAACAACCAAATAAATATAATTGAAAAATTATGGGAGCATATCCCAAAAAATTTAGTAAATTAATTAATATTTAATATTAAAATAATATTAAAAAATTAATATTATTATGTATGTATTTTGTTGTTGTAATTGTGTAAAAAAACGAGGTGGTCGTGGTTTTTTGCTCATATCTCAGAAAGTTATTGGGCGATTGTGCTGAATTTCAATAGCGATTCATACCCGGATATTTCCAAAAGATTGATACTATACACAGATCTCAGGAACATATGGTTGCTTCTAAAAGTTGATTTCAACCAACACTTGGACAGACGGGCAGACGGTCAGGGCTTAGTCGACTCCTCTATTCATAAGCTTTCAAAAAATATATACTTTATGGGGTCGGAAATGAAAATTGTAGAAACTACAAACGGAATGACAAAGCTATATATACCTTTGTGCACCACAGGTGAAGGGTATAACAAGTAGGAGCACTATATTTGGCTGTGCCGAATCTTTTATACCTACCACTAATTTTGTGTACTTTTAAAGCACAATATTTATTATTTTGTTAATTACTATGGAATAATCTCTTTATACTAAAATATGTATCACTTTCTTTGTAGAGGATGGTTAAATTTTAAGGGCCGATGTTGAATTTGAACCACACCTAAGCGTCAAGTTTCTTTCTGCATTTCATTTGACATTTCTTAATCTCAGACTAACTCAATTTGAACCATGGAAAGATACGCAATCGAGCAACGCGTTAAAGTTATTCAGGTTTTTTCTGAAAATGTGCGTTCAAATCAAAATGCATTTCGTGTGATTCTTTTGGTCAACATAATTGTTTAAATTCGTCCACAATCGGAAGAATTGGGAAAATATTTAAATTTCAGAAAAACAGGTCTGTATGAAATGTGAAAACATCTGTGAATGCCTTCTTAGTTCGTTGAACGGAAAATATTGCTGTTTTGGCGATAGTGTGGCAAAAGAGCAGTCAATCTGACTCATCATTGTGCCCAACTATTGAACATCAACATTGTCATTGAAAATTTGGACCATCAAATGGAGGTGTGCCGCCGAAGTCGCGGAGGCCATTTGGCCGATATTTTGTTCCATAAACAATTTAACCATACCAAAATTATTATAATAAAAAGAAAGGACAATAATTTCCTAAATAAATTGCGTTTTATTCAAAATCAACATCGGATCTTAACCACGCTGTTTTTGTAAATTTAGTCTTTCAATGAAAGTGGACGTTAAAGTAGGCCTGTTAGTATATTTCTGCTAATAAATAAAATTGAGATATTTCAACATAGTCCTTTATTCGTCCAAAAACTTTGCCAATAGAGAAATTATATGAATTTAAGATAAACCGTTATATGGGAGGTGGGCGTGTCACCTAAATTTTGTAGCATAACAATTAGGCTGATTAAAAGAATATATGTAGCAAATTTCATCATCATACCTTTAATTTTGTCGGGTTTTTGAGCTTTTAAATTTCATTAACAGTAGATAACATGAAAAGTTTGCGTAATAGTAGGCGTGTCGAAGTTATTTCTGCTAACGAATGCAACTACGATATTTCCATATAATCTTTTATTATTCCAAAATCTTTATTCATAGAGAAATTATATGAATTTTAGGTAAAACGTTATATGGGAGGTGGGCGTAAAAGTAGGCGTTTCACATTAATTTTCCGTTAGAACAAAGCCTTTGACCAAAAATCAATGTTTGCAAAGTTTCAGAATTGTACATCCTATTTTGTCAGTTTTATTAGCTTTAAATTTTCAAATATACCGAAAAATATACTGTGCGGTATAAATTTTTGTAAATCTAATTCATAGATTTAAGCAATTTTCAGGGGAACATATTGCTTTTACTCTGAAAATATATATTCGAAGTTTCTCTACGTTAATGTGTTTAAACACAATTCCATTTTGTTCGATGTTGTAAGAACACGATTTTTTTACCTACTCTACGATTTAGCCCATTTTTATACCTTGTGCATAATAAATATTCTTCATCTACTAATAATTTATTTCAAATCGAAAGAAAATTTTATACTCTAAAATCAAAGTTATTTTGATTAAAATATTTTAAAAATACAACGTTTTTCTACGTTTTTGTTTCATAAGAAATATTAAATAATATAATGAAGATACTTTTATGTTTTGTCACCTTTAGCATGCAAAAAAGTATACAATATGGAACAATTAATTAATTACAGTATTTATCGGTTATATGCATTTCTAAAAATGCACAGCTTTCTGAGCATAGAAGCGCGAAATGCAAATATAAAAACACGTTTATATGCATTTACGGTGCTTATAAAAAAAACTCGTTAATATGCATAAGCAGTGCATATATAAAAACTTCGATATTTGCATAAAGGGTGCATATAAAAAAGTAGACAAAATCTATCCAAATTTGTATACATATACATACATATATATGTATGCATCAGTTTTTATTAAAAATTCATTTTTGCAAAAAAAAAAAAACTAAAAATATTAAATTAAATAAAGAATATTATTGTACATTGAGATCAGTCAACTAGGTTGAAAACATAAAAAACTAGAAATTCATTCCTTACTAGAATTACCCCAGCAGTTCCAATACTTGCGAAGTGAGAAGTGATTTTGTCACGTCCTTATCATTGCTAATAAATTCACAAGCAATGGAAACTTGAATTTGGAATTGCTGAGGTAAATTTAAGTACTTAGTCTAATACATACTAATTTTTAAAAAAATCTGTTATTTTTCAATTCATTTCTTGCTTGAAGAAAACACCGTAAACTACTTAAATAATCCACTGCATTACTTACAAATGGAATTGGTACATACTCATTTTTATCATCCTCGTTAGCTTGATTGAAGCTCAGAAACGATTTCCTCCTCGTTAGGTGGTGCATGACAAGGTAAATTTTCGTCCTGAGTTACAAAATTTTCAAATTCAGCTCCAAATTCTAAACCAGAGTCAGCAGTTATAATTATTTCATCTTCGCGATCTTCCATCGCTGGCAGCTCGTGAGATTCCGAAACAAACTTACACCGAAATATATAAAAAGTCATATAAATTGGATAAAAATAAGTCTTTATCTTTTAAAATCAACTTTTTAAAGCAGTTAAAAATGGTACTAGGAGCTACAGTCCAATATGCTCGCTTGGCTATATATAATGCTGCTAACATATCAAGGCTTTTCTTAAATTCTCTAAAAAGCATATTTGCTTGCGTATTATATTTCGTCGATGGTATTCCTTGAAAGCATAAATGATCCCCTGATCTAAAGGCTCTAAAACTGAGGTGCTATATGCTGGTAAATATCGAACGTCAACGTTCTTTAAATAATAAGATTACTTTTCTATTTTGTTGAATCATTTCTTCATCAAAAGCTAGCATTATTTCAGTCCAAATGTCCTGTATCATCTATGCCTTGTTTTGCGAAAGATACTTAATTTTTTTATTTTTAAAACATCAAGGCTGTTTTGGTTTACCTATGGCAAACATAGTTACCAGTTGCATTGCACAAAAGGAGTAAAGTTTCACGTTCTTTTGATGACGTCATTCCAGAAATTTTAAACTCCTATTGAGTGTTGATGAGGGCAATGCTTTTAAAAGTAGTCCCGTTTCAGCGGTAAAATTTGGGAGAATTTCTTGAATATTATCAACTGCTTATCAGCAAATCTTGCCGCACCATGAATCTTTTTTAAACTAATCCCCTCTCTTCGTTGCCATTGGTATAGCCAGCCAGGTGTATGATATAAATTTTCGTTCAGGGCAATGTCAAATTTTTTGGCCTTTTTCATTAGCATATTGTTTGACACAACAGCGCCAGATAATGCCTTATCCTTTTTTTTTTTTTTTTTTCGACTCGATCTTTTCTTTGCGACATATATTGCATGTTTTGCTGCTTTGAATAATAGAACTTTTGTCTCTTAGAATACGATTGTTTAGTAGAATCTTTAATTTCATTTATAATTGAAAGCTTTTGTGTTATAGACAAGCATATTCTTTTGTTAGCACTCATTTATTCATGATGCATGTACAAGACAATTTCTTTTGTAATTTATTAAAATTATGGTGCATAAAAGCGATAAGTACGTATAAGCTTAATGTATATAGACGAAATTTTTATGTATATTTTAAATTACAAGCTGAAATTGCACAGGCTTGGATGCATAAAAGCGAGAAATGCTTATAACCGACGTGCATATAAGCGATAAATACTGTATTTCATTTTCATCATTTAATTATGATACTTCATTTTCACTTGCACTACTAAAAACATTGTAAGAACATACAATCCATGCCCAAATATATTTGCTGCTTAGGTACAATAATTACTCCGATTTTCAGTATTGAAGAAGTTCCGTCTTTTTCTCTAAAAGTTGAATGAAAATCACTGTCAGGATAAAAAGTTTTATATCAATTATTATATAAATAACTCATATTTAGAAAAAAAATCGGAATTTTCGGGATCGGGAGTTTTAATGTAGACTTGTCCGCCCATGTGGAGCTCTGTGCGGGTGGACATCTTTTCTCCAATACTCGTGGGATCTTTTATGAAAGGGAACATAGAAAATTATAAAATTGATAACCGTGAGCTTTTAACAGGGTCGGACAATGAAGCCTTTCAAAAGTTGGAGAGGTTAGACTATGTAGATACTCTGGTTAGTTTTGTCCAGTGGAGAGGTCAGAAAGAAATGGACAATGAAGCCTCGCAAGAGGTTGAAGGGTTAATTTCCGATCACACCCCAATAGAAAGGGCAACTGCAGATGGCATGGATTTCTCTACCCCGATAGGAGCAAAAAGGCTTATTTCGAATGCAGGAGCAATATACTTCGGTGCGAATTCGAAATCTCAAGCATCTAATTTGTACGCGTGTATCACTTTCTATGTTTTTATCCAATTTTATCTAAGTTCCAACTTTTTGAATTTGAGCAATACTTTTAATATGTTAAAATAAAAGAAAACATTTAAAAAAATAAAAATTAATTAAAAAAAAACCGGTTAACCGAACAAAAATACAATACAATACAAAAATACTCTAACTTTTGTCATTTATGAACCTTTTTTTTAGAATTCAGTGGAACATATACATAATAGATTTTCCTCATACAAATTAAGTAGAAATCCTTTAGTGAATTTTTGCATATACATTATTTGTGGGGTAGGTATAAATAAGAATGATATAATTGTTTTGTATGTTTGTGTGTATCTATGAATGTATGTATGTGTGTAAGATATTTTGTTTATCATCAGGAGTCGGAAGTTTATGCAAATGCATCTTTCCTTTTAAGTCTAAGAACAGGGTTAAAAATTTTTGTGTATTTTGGATCTGATGAAATTTTTAAAAACGTACATTCATACAAAAACTTCGTGCCGAATCTTATATACCCTCCACAACGTGTAGTCATGCAATAACCATTGTTTGTATCACCATTCATCTCATATGAAATACGTACATACATATATAAAAACATCCCATTGCAGAATTATAAATTGAGTTTACGTATGTATGTTTCCAAAAAAAAATTACAAAAAAATAAAAAAAATGTATTAAATTCGGATTCGATGTCACGTTTACTCTAACCAGTATATACATATGTATGTTGTTGTTGTAATTGTGAAAAAAACGAGGTGGTTGTGGTTTTTTGCTCATATCCCAGAAAGTTATAGGGCGATTGTGCTGAATTTAAATAGCAATTCATTCCCGGATATTTCCAAGAGATTGATACTATACACAGATCTGAGGAACATATAGTTGCTTCTAAAAGTTGATTTCAACCAACACACGGACAGACGGTCAGGGCTTAATCGACTCCTGTATTCATAAGCTTTCAGAAAATATATACTTTATGGGGTCGGAAATGAAAATTGTAGAAATTACAAACAGAATGACAAAGCTATATATACCCTTGTGCACCATAGGTGAAGGGTATACAAATTTTATTTAAGCTTATTTTGTACAAGCTGAACTCCATTCGAATTATTGAATTTTAATTTTGTTCTATTTTTCTTGTTGTTGCAAAAGAAATTAGCATTGTGTGGCCAAACGTAACGTATTATCAAAAATAATACAGAAGTTTTTGGTTAAAGCCAGTTCTGAAAGTCAGACAGACAGATACGTTTTTTGTAAGTATAGACTAGGGTGATCGATTATTCGACTTTTTTAAGAAACCGGGTTGCAAATAGTTTGAAATTTAGAATTTAAAAAAACCGGTTGATATTTTAAAAATTGAGAAAAAACCGGTTAACCGGTTCGAATATATAAAATATAATTCCTTAAAGAAAAAATTAAAAAATATTGTAAAAAAGATTAAAATAAAAATTTTATATATATATATGAAATTTTTACAGTTTATATACGTTTGGCTGCACAATTACGCAATAACTGACATGAATGCAGTTGACTTATTTGGTTTTAATTAGTTGAATTTAAAGATAAATGATACTCTTTGCAAGTTAAATAAATAAATAAATACAATAAATTAATACATATATAAATAAGACCTTTTATTAAGGCTGTCATAAAATTTGTATCTCCTAGTGTACATTTTTTAAATGTTAAATAGATCTTTTTAACTAATATGCACTAACGTATTTTGTTTGAAATGATTTCTGCTATTTAAAATACATTTTAAAGGCTAGAGAGAAAATCTTTAAAATTTTATTTTATTGTATATCATTTTATTGTAACTACACTTTTTACCTAAAAGTGATCGATCAGCTAAGTTTATTCTTCAATTACCTTTAACTTTTAACGTTAGGTTTATATCCTATAAAAAAACAATATTTAAGCTTAATTATTTTTCTTATTTTTGTTTTGTTTTTTAAACAACAAATAAATTTCTTACAATATTATAGAAGAATATTATGGAGGAGTTTTTATTTTCTGATTTTTGGAAACTTTTCGCGTACTAAATATACTGCTATGGTACGATTGGTTACAAAGTTATATGAAAATAAACTAAACAAACAAACAAAACCCCGGCTTTTCAGATAAAAAAACTGGTGTATTCGATATTCGAAAAATCAACATTTAGAAAAAACTGCCAGCTGAAAGAGGAAAAAACCGGGTTTTCCACCCGTTGTAAACCCGAGTCGATCACCCTAGCATAGACACTAAGTTCAATCTTTGTATTAATTTTTTAGGCAGGGACCGTAATATATATAAGTTTTTTAATAAAAATATTTTTTTTTTTTTTAGCAAAATAAAATTGATAAAAACGCTAAAAACCGCTTATAAGTAAATGTTTTTTTTTATATTAAACTGCAATTTGATAATTTTAATAAAATTTTTTTATAATTTTTAAAGTAGTATATTATGTATATCATTTCGTATTGCTTATCTGGAGTCATATATTAAGTTCTGCACGAGCACAGCTTGTAAAGGATAAATAATCAAAATTGCTTGAAATAAATTAAATATATACCTATGGTTTTTCAAAAATATAGTTAAAACCATTAAATTGTAAGATTAACTTGTTTCTCAAATTTTTTCTTTGAAAATCAGTATTATAATATTAATTTAATTCAGACCCTGGTTTTAGGGCTTTCTTTGGAATAAAAGTAAAATAATACAAATTTTTTGTTGCTTATTATAGGCGCATAAAACACACTGTTTTTGTGCATGATTTTCCGATCCCTGGTTATTTAGTTAAGGACAAATACAAACAAAAGTTTATTGCGCGAATGTTTACATCTACATAAAATACATTTGGATACTCAAAAACTGACATTTGTTAGATGTCCTTTCGATAGTAATAAACAAAACTTTGATGCTTTGAAACAACAAAAGATAAAATTAACAAATAGGTTAAATAAAAAGAGAAATATGTAAGAATGTATGCGTGTATGTATAAGTAGGTGTAATATTTGTAAAAATTAATATTAATATTGTATTTCTAAAATAACAATTTATGACACGACGAAAACATTAATTTAATATTTTTTAAACGATATGTTATTTTTTACGCTTAAGATCAGTTTTTTATATAAATTATTTTATTTTGATCTAACATTTCGCTACCACATTGGGTAGCTTCTTCAGGGAAAATGTTTTAATTTATACGATAAAAATTATAAGTTGTAAAAGCTTTCCCTGAAGAAGCTAAATGATTTTTAAACGCTTAAAAAAAGACAACATATTGATAAGGAAAGATTGAAGACATTTACATAATATCTTTTTAAATGTATTTAATAAAGAATTGTAGTTCAGCAAAAACTTTATTGTATTCCAATTAAGTACTTTTCTCAATATTAAGGCGAATTGAAATTGATATTTTTTAATTATTGAAAACGAAGTACAATTTGCCTTAACAACAAAAAAAAATTCAGGTGGCAAATTACGGCATTTGCGTTTGTTCGAAGCTTTAAAATTTTTCTTAGAATACAGTCAAACATCCCTATAGTGAATCTTCACGGGGGCAAACAAATTTTTCACTATATAGAAATTTCATTATACAGAAATATTTTTTTTGGTTTTTTTAATAATCAGGTATTTTTGTGTGAATCATTATCAATAAAAGCTTGACATTAAGACATTTAAATACATTTGTCGGAACATTGCTCTACATCTCCAAAAAAGTTCGCAGTACATCAACTAAAGAGGAAACGTGTTCTAATGAAGGTGACGTTTTATCAATATTTGCCATTACTTCACCACCTAGTTTCTCTCCATCTTCATCTAATATAATCTGCTGTACTCCACGACTTTCTAAAACACTGCTTCATCGGACGGAATATATATTTTTTCTTTGATATTCCTTCTTCAACTTTATTAGTTACTAATACCTTTTTTATAAGAGAAATACTACTCCGGTGCATAATTTTCGTTCACTGAACTCGGTCAACTGATGTTAAAAGGCAAATCATTAACTTTTTTGTTTTTATTTTCATATTTTGGGAATCCCAAAAATATTACATACTTTTTTTCTTTATAAATAGTGTAAAATAAAGCTGCTAAAAATAGTTCATTATATGGAGACAAAAACACACGTAAAATTTATTTTTGTTTTCAAAATTTTGTTCATAGTAAAGAAAGATTCACTGTATGGAAATTCATTATACGGAGATCGAAATACATTGAAAGTGGAACGAAAAAGCTGTGTTCTTGATTTAAGTTTATAATAAGGAGAACTTCATTATATAGAAGTTCACCATAGGAAAGTTCGACTGTATCTATACCAAGCACAGCAAACTCGGTTGTTCCATTAAAATTTTGATCGTGATTGAATGCCGTAATTTGCCCATAGTTAACAAAGAAGTACAGGTAACCCTCCTACAACACGGTAGATAGGTTCCTAGAAAACGCCGTGTTGTAGGAAAACGTGTTATATGAGGCTAGGAGACAGTGTAAAATATAAATTTTTTTTAATTAAAAATTTTCTTTAAATTCATTGTTTTATTAGAAATATGTACATACATACATACATCCAAAAAAATACATAGACAAAAATACACAAGAGTTACATTTTTATTCAGTTTAAACTCATTAAATTTAATTTATTCCTCGTCACTGCTCACCAGAATTAGTCGGGAGTATTTTTTTCGGCCAAACGATATCGCTTTCTGAATCTATTTCTCCGCTACGACTTTCAGTGCATGTTCTCTTCAGAAAATCTGTTATTTTAGTATGTTTACTGGTCCTTAGGAGGTCGTTGTAAATTTCACTATAGGGAGAAAGACAATTTTGTAGCTTTCGTTTAAATTTTAGGCTTCTTTCAGAACAAGGATCTTCAGTCAAGAAGTATATTTCAAAATTTTTGGCTAAAGTTAATCCTTCTTGCAACTTTTTTATGGACAAACTTTTTATTTCACAATCCTCATTAGTGCTATTGTCTTCAGAATCGATTTGTCTGATATCCCCGGATGTAAGTTCCACTAAATCTTCTTTTCCAATTTCTTGTTCTATTAATATCTCTATTTGTGTTTCAATCGAAGCTCGATGTAAGATACTTTGGGTATTCCCCAATTTTACTTTCGGTGGATGCGAAAATTGTGTAGACACACATACACTTTGCTGAATCACAAAAATCTATCTACATCGTAACAGGGATGCAAAAATTAGTACTTTTGTCCTATTTTGGTACAATTTTAACTAACAACTCAATCATGATAAAGTTGCAATTCAATTTTATCGTGTTAGAATGAAAGCGTGTTGTAGATGAGGAAATTTCCGCAAATTTTTTTTTTCGTGTAAGATCAAAATCGTTTTGTAGAAGGGTTACTGGTAATTGTAAATTCTTTTAATTAATGTTTTGACTGTTTTTTTTTTCATTATTTTTCAGACAAATTAGAAAATGAGACTCGCTTCTGGCCCGAGAAAAAAACTCATGAAAAAGTGATTATGCAGGATTTGATTTGATTTGATATAGGTTGTACATTTTTTTTATTCTGCGTATTTAGTTTTTCAACATGTTTATTTATAAAATAAAGGTACAAAAATTTAATGTTTTAAAACAATTTCTCCCTAGATTATTGTTTCAAATGTTTGTATATTTGGTTAAGATATATGTAGAGGATTTTGTATAGTATCACATTTTTAGCAGTGGTAAGCGTAACTTATTTTCTGTCATGCCCACTAGTTTTATTGGTTTCTTAACTAAAGAACTTTTTCTGAGTAATTTATAAAAAAGGTTCAACAATTTGCTTTTTTTTTGGTTCTCTTTTTTTGAATGGAGCAATTGTGTATTACAATTAATTACATCTTGTCCATTTTACGAGTCAAAATGGAAAACAAAATATTTTAAATCTATCGGAAAAAACTATAATCGATGTTTACCGTCTTAAAGGGTATTCTTACCGCGCAATAGCTAAAAAATTGAACAAAGCCCAACATTTGTCGACAATTATATCAAGGATCCCGAGGGGTATAGAAAAAATTTTATCCTTGTCAAAAATAAGAGCTCAAGCTGGAGTGTAAGCGAGCAAATCATCAGTACGCAGAGTGATTAAAAGCTGTGAGTATCTTAAACACCGGAAATTACAAGAAACCGCCTCTTAATGCTCCTCGTAAGGAAAAGCGGCTTCAATTACCAAAAGGCTACATGGTATGGGATGAAGAGTTCATGCAAATGACTGGATAACCTTAATATTTACGGATGAGAAGAAGTTTAATTTGGATGGTTCTTACGGCTACAACTATTATTTCGATGATTTGCGCAAATAAAATCGATTTCTGAACCGACATCACAGCCGAGAGGAAGGCGTTTTGGTATCGGGTGCTATTACTTACTATGGCACCATCGATCTTGAATTTTAAAGTGCATTGGAATTAGCTTTTTCGAAGTTTAATGAACTATTTGGTCCCATATCGTGGATATTTAAACAGAATAATGCCCCTATACACAACGCCAGAGTAGTAAAGTTCATTGCAAGCCAAAATGTTCATATTCTTGACTGGCCACCCTATTCGCCAGATCTAAACATTATCGAAAATGTCTGGGGTTGGTTATCTCGTAAGATCTATGAAGGAGGTAGACGAATCGACGACAAGCGGGCACAAATTTAGGCAATTAAGGATGATTAGGGCAAAATTTCGTGGGATTACAAAAATTTTCTTTAATAATTATTGAAAACCCGTTATTAAAAACAGAGGGTTGTACAAAGGTTGTACCCGTTACTAATCGTAAGTAAATAAAGCAATAATAAAGTAAAATGAATTAAAAAACAAGAAAAACTGTTTTTCATTAAAATTACTTAAAGTGGATGTATTCAAATGAACCAAAAAAATTACCACGTTTTTTGACTTTCTTAATAAATTGCTCAGAAAAAGTTATTTAGTTAAGAAACCACTATAGGCATAAATTTTTTATACGTCAAGATGTCCAGCTTCCATTTTTATTTTAAAATTCTGCAATCTGTCAAAGATACAGGCTTCTGAATATGGAATTTTTAATGCCTTTAAATCAGTGAACCAGAGTGTATCTATCTCTTCCTCACACATCTTACAGTAACACAACTATTATTATACACTTCACCTGTGGTGCACAAGGGTATATATAGCTTTATTATTCCGTTTGTAATTTCTATAATTTTCATTTCCGACCCCATAAAATATATATATTTCTGAGAGCTTATGGTTGAAATCAATTTTAAGAAGCAACCATATGTTCCTTAGATCTGTGTTTGGTATCAATCTTTGGAAATATCCGGCAATAAATCGCTATTGAAATTCAGCACAATCGCCCTATAACTTTCTGAGATATAATAAATAATATTTATTTGGTTGTTAAAGGGATTAGAAAAAAAAATAAATTAAAATTGAAAAATTGTTGGTTGGATTTTTGAAAAAGTTTTTTATAGTTTTTTGTTTTATTTTTGAATTCTCATTTTGTTAATGAGAATTTAAAAATATAACTTATAAAAATTTGAAACTTTTTCAAGAATTTGGGTAAAGGTTTACTGATGATCTGGCATAAGCACCAGTGAAATGCATATAAACCAGCTTAAACCCAACACCCAAATAAATATTATTGATAAATTATAATCCCATAATTATGGGAGCATATCCCAATTAATTTAGTAAATTTATTATTTATTTTTTTATTATTTTTTTTATATATCTTTTTTTAATTTTTTAACAAATTTTTTAAATTTAATTTTAAAAATGTGTTCCAAAATTGTTCTTATTTCAGTTCAATAGAATTTTTCTCTATCTCTTATCGTTTTGGAGTTATTTAGAAATTAATGGAGAACAAAAATTTTTCGTGCAAAATTCGTAATATTTTTCAATTTAAAAATAGAAATAAAAAAAATATAAGGCAAATATTCAACATTTTAAACTTTTTTCTGAGAGCTACTTATCTTGAAAATAAAAAAAGCCATAAACCATAAAAATCGGTTAAAAAATGTAGATTTTATTATCAATTTACCGCAGGTATCCAATATTGACCAAATATGTGTAATGCAGCAAACAACGTCAGAGTGGGCGCACTAAAGCGACTTGTAGCAACAATGAATGACAACTTTTTACTTCTATCTATTTTCGTACAACAAAAACAAATACAATCAAAAAAATTTGTCAGATTGTAATTTTGTAGCATCGCCTCGCTTAAAGCACCCACCCTGTCGTCACCCGTAGATAACTTCAAATTACAATAAAAAATTAAAATATTTACAGACTATTTTATTTAAAATAATACAAAAATTTTGTTTATAATTATTAATTTTTATTTAGGAAACATTGTTAAAATAAAAAAGTAGCTTAAGCTGACCATGCCCTTTTGTCCACATCATTCAATTTCGTTCTGAAGACCTCGTCCTTCAGAAGCTGTCGTATTTGTGGACCTACAAATATGCCTTCTTTTACTTTAGCATCTCTGGTTCTAGGAAATTTGCTCTTAATGTCTAGAAAGGCTTCGCCATCCTTGTTCATTGCTTTGACAAAATTTGTCATTAGGCCTAGCTTTATATGAAGAGAAGAGTTTGTTCGTTTTGTTTTAAAGGCTCTTCTGCTGAATTTTTTTCTCCTGGAATAAAATTTATTTTTTTCGGCTAAATTTTAACATTGTAGTGTTTTTCTTTTGCGCGGCTATCCCATTCACATAAGAAGCAATAAAACTTAGTATATTCCCCTTGCAATCCATTTAACATTGCTAAGCCTTAAAATCTGCACATACATTCCATGAGTAATGTGAATATTTAATTTTTTTTAGTATCATCTTCATGCTACAATAGTTTTCTTTCATATTTCTTGCATACGCGAGTGGGACCAATGTTGCCATTGTGAAGTAAAACGGCTTTCAAACTTGTCTTGGATGAATTAATAACAAGCCGCCGATCCTGAGATTTATGACTGAAACACAGTTGTCGCAAAAGTCCATCAGCATTATCGCAAAATATCAAACCTTCCTCTTTGCTGAAATATATTAAAAAAGGTTGTTTTTTATTTCGAAAGTAAGAGACGTTAACGTCCGTTTGCATCAAACTCCATTCCTTTCATTGGGATGCAAGAAGCTCAGACTTGGTTTTTTTAAAGCCTTGATTTACAAACTAACGGCCTTATTCATAACAAAAAGTTAGCCACAGTTTATACACTACGTACAACGAGCTGCTAACTAGAATGCCGATTAAGCTTGGCAGCTCGTTAGCACAGAGTTTATTCATAAGAAACTTTTATCCGTCTGCCAACTTTTCATAAATCAACTCTGAAATTGCATGATACCCCTAAAATATGCTACCATTTTTTGTATATAATCCCTAATTTTGACATTTTTGTTTTTCCATCGATATTAACAATTTTTAAAATTGAAAAATAAATTAAAAAACAAACGAACAATATAATTTTTATTAAAATGGAAAAGCAACACAAACGATCTGTAAATTGGGAACAGGATGAAAAGGTAGGTAAAAAAATATTGGTAATGTAAAACAACAACACATAAAAGCTGTCTTTCACAAGTTGGCAAACGTTTGGCAGCTCGTTAACAAGAGTTTGGCCATAGTTTGGCATGAGTGTTATGAATAAACTTAATGTTAACTTTATGCCAACTTTTTGTTATGAATAAGGCCGTAAGTTATTCATATTAATTTAATTCGGAAAATAAGGTTTACTCGTTGGCCTTCAAAATGAATGCGAAGAAATGCTGGCGTAAGTGGAGTCAGTTTCTGCAGAAAGCCCATCTTCTTCATCGTCTGTATTAGGCAATGGAGGTAAAAATTTACTTGTAAACTGGAAAACTGGTCATTTGACGCATGAAGTATTTGGATAAGTAACTTTATTTTTTGGTTTTTTTCGTAAACCAACCCACGTGTTTTAGTATGGCAAAAGTAGCAATAATTTTGATGATTTTGTTGTTCACTCCAAATCGCTGGCTTCATTAACGGCTTCATAAAGACTTATGACTTCCTTTTATCCAACCTCTTAAAGACTTACCACAGCTACTACAACATATTTTCGGCAGCCAATTTTTATCTCTATTATCGATAGGAAACCCAAAATAACGGCAATAAGATTCTTTAAGCTTGGAAGATATTGTCTCCTGTTGAGAACTTAAAGTTAGATCGCCACATACGTAACAAAATAAATTTAGAGATTTGTTACAAATCCTTGACATTTTGTAATATGAAATCGTTTGTGGATTCTTTAATTGCTTTATTTCTTTACACAATAACAAAGTACACTATAAGTTCTATTGACTGTTGCTGATTTTAACCGCACGATATTCAAATTAAAAGTGACTCACTTATTGCCCATTAGCTTCTATATATACAATAAATACTAGAATCTACCCTAATGTTCTTAATTTGAAATCACAGGTAATTGAAAAATACTGTTATAAATAAATATTAATTCCAATAACTATGTAAAACACCGTTGTACTTTAGTTCCACTACCTGCTCACATAACGAAATGTTACATATATCATATGTAAGGCTGGTTGCATTAGAATATTGGGTATCTGCGGTAAATTGACAATAAAATCCACATTTCTTAACCGACTTTTATATTTTATGGCTTTTTTTATTTCCAAGATAAGTAGCTCTTAGAAAAAAGTTTAAAATGATGAATATTTTTCTTATATTTTTTTTAATTGAAAAATATTACGAATTTGCACAAAAAATCTTTTTTTTCTCCACTAATTTCTAAATAACTCCAAAACGATAAGAGATAGAGAAAAATTGTATTCCACTAAAATAAAAACAATTTTATTACACATTTTTTTGTGTTTTACTTTTAAAAATCGGATGACTGGTTCTCGAGCTAGGATTAAATATGTGTCCGTACCTGACTAATTTAGGGGGAAAAATTTGCCACGCCCATAAAAAAAATCCCGATCTGATGGAAAAAAACCGACAACGGATTTGAGTTCAGCGCATCAAAATCCATATAGTGCACATATTTTTATTAAATGGAGGATTTTGCTGCAGAGCAGTGTTATTATTTGTATATACATACATAAATACTTGCGTGTATAAATATGTGAATACAAACTTACATAATGGTTTTAGAAAATGTATGTAGAAAATTTGTTTTAAGTAAAAATGTATGTGCAAAATTGTTTAAATAAGAATGTTAAGAGATGAATTTTCACAGATAAATAATTTAAGAGAAAATAATTTTTATTGAATGTAATTATAGTTTTCCATAAAGATGAATTTTATTTTTTAAAGATGAATAATAGTTTTCCGTAAAGATGAATTTTATTTTTTTAGAGATGTATAATTAAAGAGAAAATTATTGTTTGAGTGATTTTTATAAAAATACTAAAGAGGGATAGAATGAAAAAATATATGAGGATCAACTCAAGTTGCATTAAAAAATCTTCTTAATGTGTAATGGACTAATAGATAAATAGATAATAGATAAAAGGATGATAATTATTATTATTTATTTAATAGATATAATAAAAATATATTACAATCTCAATGATTTAATATTCTTATTATCTATGTTTGGCATAACTAAATAGTTGAGAGCCAGATTGGCATTTTAAGCTGATTTAGATTGTATCCTTAATTTAGATTTTTTTTTTAAATTTATGTAAGTATAAATTTCATTCAATTCATTTGTTTTTAACTATTTTACCTAAACATTTATATGTTTACGTTTAACTTAAGTTTTAAAAATTCAATTAAATAATTACTAGTACACATGTGTATCACATTGGATGCTGTATAACAAAATATTAAGCAAATTCATCAATTATAAATTTTCTATATGTTAAACCAATTCCCAAATTTTTATACCCGCCACCAAAAAAATGGTGGGGGTATATTCATTTTGTCATTCCGTTTGTAACACATCGAAATATCCATTTTAGACCCCATAAAGTATATATGTTTTGAATCGGGGTTTGATTTTATGACGATCTAGCTATATCCGTCCGTCTGTTGAAAGCACGATAGAGGTCGCACCGAATTTTGCCAGAATCCTTCTTATAGACAAGGTTTGTTTGGTATTGAAAATGGGCTAAATCGGAATATTAGGAAGAGAGTTATAGCTCGTAAAGCAAGAGTGGGTCGAAAAAACCGTGTCCTTCGCACATCGAATAAAATTGAATTGTGTCCAGACGCATAAACGTAGAGTCATGAAACTTCGAATATATATTTATCGAGTCAAAAGAATATTTTTCCCTGAAAATCGCTTAAATCTATGAATTAGGAAACGAGTTATAGATCAAAATGTACGAAAATTTATACCGCACAGTGTATATTTCAAATTTAAAACGTGATAAAACTGACAAAACTATATGTACGATTCTAACTATTTTCAAACATGGCTTTTTGGTCAAAGTCTTCGTTATAACGGAAAATAGATGTGCCACGCCCACTTTTTTCTTAAAATTTTTATAAAAATATATTAGTCATATTCATTGGCATTTATTTATCTTACACTGCGCCATTTATTGCACTGCATGTAAATACAAGATAAAACAGTAGATGACTCTACTAACCTCTACCAGATGGCATGCTAACAACCTTTTTCATCCCACAAGAGATTTTTAATGAGGGTTCGTGAAAACGAAAATGACCGAGGTTGTTGACAAAAAATTAGCAAGAGTAACAATTTGTGCCCAACTCTAAACATACATATTTGTTCTCACAGTTTTATTAGGTTATAGATTCAACAAGTAAGAGCACTATATTCGGCTGTGCCGAATCTTTTATACCCACCACCAATTTTGTGTACATTTAAAGCACAATATTTATTATTTTGTTAATCATTATGGATAATCTCTTTATAATAAAATATGTATCACTTTCTTTGTAGAGGGTGGTTAAATTTTAAGGGCCCATGTTGAAGATGAGCCACACAAACAACAAGTTTTTTTTGCATTTCATTTGACATTTCTCAATCTCAGACCAACTTAAAAGTGGAAAGATACGCAAATGAGCAACGCGTTAAAGTAATTATGGTTTTTTATAAAAATGGGCGTTCAAGTCAAAATACGTTTTGTGCACTTCGTAATTCTTTTGATCAACATAATCGTTCAAATTCGACCACAATTGTAAAAAATATTGGAGAATTGTAAAAAATATTTAAATTTCTGCAAAACAGGTCTGTATAAAATGTTAGAAAATCTGTGAATGCCTTCTTAGTTCGTTGAATGGGAACCATTGCTGTTTTTTGCGATAGTTTGGCAAAAGAGCAGTCAACATCGACTTATCATCATGCCCAACAATTGACCATCAACATTGTCATTGAAAATTTGGACCACCAGATAGAGGAGTGGCGCCATCGACCATTTGGCCGATATTTTGTTAAATACATAATTGAACCATACAAATATTATCATTACAAAAAGAAATAATAATAATTTCATAAATAATTTGTGTTTTATTTAAATTCAACATCGGCCCTTAAAATTTAACCACCCTTTATAACTTCGATATGCTACTAAAATGCTTTTGTTAATGTAGTCTTTCAATGAAAGTGGGCGTTAAAGTACGCGTGTCAATAAAGTTTCTGCTAATAAATACAACTTAGAAATTTTAATATAGTCCTTTATTATTCCAAAAACTTTGTCAATAGAGAAATTACATGCATTTAAGATAAACCGTTATATGGGAGGTAGGCGTTAAAGTGGGCGTGTCACCTAGAAGGATATATGTAGCAAATTTCATCATCATACCTCTAATTTCGTCGGTTTTATGAGCTTTTAAATTTCATTAACGGTAGATAACGTGAAAAGTGGGCGATATAGTAGGCGTGTCAAAGTTGTTTTTGCGAATGAGTACAACTTAGGTGTTTCAATATAGCCCTTTATTATTCCAAAATCTTTATTAATAGAGAAATTATATGAATTTTAGGTAAAACGTTATATGGGAGGTGGGCGTGGCACCTTAATTTTCTGGCACAGTAATGAAATTGCCTAGGGGGATACACATAGCAAATTTGATCATCATACTTCTAATTTTGGCGGTTTTATGAGCTTTTAAATTTCAATAACGGTAGATAACGTGAAAAGTGGGCGTTATAGTAGGCGTCTCAAAATTGTTTTTTCTAATGAGCACAACCTAGATGTTTCAATATAGCCCTTTATTATTCCAAAATCTATATTAATAGAGAAATTATATGAATTTTGGGTAAAACGTTATTGGGAGGTGGGCGTAAAAGTGGGCGTGGCACATTGATTTTCCGTTACAAAAAAGGGCTTCACCAAAAAACAAAGTGTGCAAAATTTCAGAGTCGTACATCCAATTTTGTTGCTTTTATAACGTTTTTGTTTTTAAATATACCGAAAAATACACTGTGCGGTAAAAATTTTCGTACATTTTGATCGATAACTCCTCTCCTAATGCATAGATGTAGATAATTTTCTGGGGGAAAATAGTTTTTACTCAGGAAATATATATTCGAAGTTTCATGAGTCTACGTTAATGCGTTTGGACACAATTCAATTTTATTCGATGTGCGAAGGACACGGTTTTTTCGACCTACTCTTGCTTTACGAGCTATAACTCTCTTCCTAATATTCCGATTTAGCCCATTTTCAATACCAAACAAACCTTGTCTATAAGAAAGATTCTGGCAAAATTTGAGCCCCCTAGCTTTTTCGGTGCGACCTCTATCGCGCTTTCAACAGACGGACAGACGGACGGACATAGCTAGATCGTCATCAAATCAAACCCTGATTCAGAATATATATACTTTATGGGGTCTAAAATGGATATTTCGATGTGTTACAAACGGAAAGACGGAATGGCATCATTAGATTTAAAATATGTATTTGAATGTTTAAAATACATTTTTTAGTCAAATTATATTTTTATCTATCTATTCTTTTGTAAAGGGTGGTTAATTAAGGACCGATGATGATTTTGAATAAAACACAAATTATTTAGGAAATTATTATCATATCTTTTTATAATGACAATCTATATATATAAAAGAGTAACGTGACTGACTGACTGACTGACTGATTCATCATCGCACAGCCCAAACGGTAAGAGCTAGAGACATGAAATTTGGACAATCGGTTCCTCTTTCGATGTATAGCTCCACTAAGAAGGGATTTTTGGAAATTCGTACTCTAAGGGGGTAAAAAAGGGTAAAAACGGGTAAAATCGGTAATCTTATATCTGCTAAACTAAAAATGATACAAATTAAATTGAAAAAGTATTGTAATTCGCACAAAAAATAAGCTGACAGGTGTCTGGCCTTTTTTGGAATTTTCAACCCCTAAGGGGAAAAAACGGGTAAAAACTATAATTTGGTACTTTTTTGGTACCTTATGTAACTTCCAAACGCATAAAGCTAGGAAAAACATTTAAACTGTATTAAGTAATCCGCGAAAAAATATTAATAAGAATTCGGCACTTTTTTCAAATTCATATGTATAAGGGGTAAAAATTGTCCCTTTTTTTGGTACTTTTTTTAAAAGAAACTTCTTATATTATTCAATGGGACAACATTTGACAATTATTATTTCCTAATAGAATATGGACAACTATTTAGGTGAAATTTTCGGAAACTTTTCGGGGGACAAAAAAGGTACCAAAAAGGGAAAAATTCCGGAAAATGTAAGTAATTCCTAATTAGACGGCCAATTTTCACAAAATTTTTAATTGGGATTTCACTAGACATAAAAAATTATGTAATTTAGTAAAAATTGAAACACATTCATAGCACGGTAGAAAAGGGAAAAATCGGGAAGAGTTTGGTACTTTTTAGAACATAATTACTTTTATGCAAAAAAGAGTAGATTTACTGACTTTAAATCATGTCTATTAAAATATTTTGTTACATAAATATTTGAACATTTTAAACTTGGAATTTGGAACTTGGACCAAAAATGTACTTTTTCGCTTTTCTATGGTACTTTTTGTATTTTCTACGTTTATAAAGGTAGAATTATAAAATAAAGGACTATTGATTCCAGGTAACACTAAAAATGTTATGGGTGACCTAAAAGGTACTTTTTTGAATTTTTATGGTACTTTTTATATATTCTACGTTTGCGAAGCTAGAATTTTAAAATAAGTGGCTATTGATACAAGGTGAGACCGAAAATGTTATGTCCGAGCAAAAAGGTACTTTTTTGAATTTTTGTGGTACTTTTGGTATTTTCTACGTTTATGAAGGTAGGATTGTACAATCAAGGACTATTGATTCCAGGTGAGACTAAAAATCTTATGGGCGACCAAAAAGGTACTTTTTTGAATTTGTATGGTACTTTTTGTATTTTCACCGTTTATAAATATAGGATTATACAATCAAGGACTAATGATTCTAGGTGAGACAAAAAATGTTATGGGCGACGAAAAAGGTACTTTTTTGAATATTTATGGTTTTTTTTGTATTTTCAACGCTTGCGAAGCTAGAATTTTAAAATTAGTGACAATTGATACAAGGTGAGACTAAAAATGTTATGGGCGACCAAAAAGGTACTTTTTTGTATTTGTATGGTACTTTTTGTATTTGCAACGTTTATAAATATAAGATTATACAATCAAGGACTATTGATTCTAGGTGAGACAAAAAATGTTATGGTCGACGAAAAAGGTACTTTTTTGAATTTTTATGGTACTTTTTGTATTTTCAACGTTTGCGAAGCTAGAATTTTTAAATTAGTGACAATTGATACAAGGTGAGACTAAAAATGTTATGGGCGACCAAAAAGGTACTTTTTTGAATTTTTGTGGTACCTTTTGTATTTTCAACGTTTTGATTGTACAATCAAGGACTATTGATTCCAGGTAAGACAAAAAATGTTATGTGTGACCAAAAAGGTACTTTTTTGCATTTTTATGGTACTTTTTGCATTTTCAACGTTTGCGAAGCTAGAATTTTGAAATTAGTGACTATTGATACAAGGTGAGACTGAAAATGTCATGGGCAACCAAAAAAGTACTTTTTTGATTTTTAAGATACTTTTGGTATTTTATTCAATAAATAGTAAGAACTGCGCTAACGAAGTAGCGGGTTAAATGCTAGTATTTGTATAAAATAAAATATCGGCCAAATGATCGCCGCACACTGGACCATTATACGAGAAGGCGGCCAAAAACTAATTTTTTTTGTGGTCATCGATTGAAAAACGTTAAAGTTCATTCGAATGTAGACACTAGTGTACCTCGTGAGACAAAAATTAAAACTTTATTTCACATATATTACAGAGAACAGGGTGATTCAAAATATACATTCTTAGCATTTAGCTAAAACGGGAAATTTATTAGATAGATTTTGTTGTTTAAACTTCTATAACCTTTTGCTTTTAAAAGATTTTCAAACGAAATAAATTTTGTATAATTTTAAAATATGTTAGCCATTAGTACATGAAAATAAATTGTTTATAATGTTTAGAGATAATTTTTCTTTTTTTTAGGTCAAAATTTTCCTAAATTCCCATTTTTAATAGAGCATAACTTCTAGAGAACATAATATAACAAAAAGAAATTAGCACCATTTAGTAGATAAAACCCTCCTCTATACCCCACTATATACCCGGCACGATCCGGCCGTGAGCACCAGACCAATTTTTGTGACACAAGGTCAAATATTTTTTGCAAAGTTTTAGTAAAAGAGCTAAACAAAAAATTTTTTGTAATGTGTTTTTTTATGTATTTTAGTTTTTATACCCGCCACCAAAAAAATTTTATATATATTCTGAATCGGGGTTTTATTTGATGACGATGTAGCTATGTCCTTACTTCTGTCCGTCTGTTGAAAGCTCGATAGAGGTCCCACCGAAAAAGCTAGAGGGCTTAAATTTTGCCAGAATATGTTTTATACACAATAAAATGCAATTGTGTCCAAACGCATTAACATACGGTCATGAAACAATAAATTTTTAAGGCCACAAAATATCGGCCAAATGGCCCCCCAACCTAGGCGGCACACCCCGATCCGATAGTCCAAATTTTCAATAACACTGTTGATGCTCAATTGTTGGGCACGATGATGAGTCGAGGTTGCTTGCTCTTTTGCCACTTTATCGTGAAAAACAGCAATGTTTCCCATTCAACAAACTAAGATGGCATTCACAGATGTTTTCACATTTCATACAGACCTGCTTTGCAGACATTTAAATATTTTTTACAATTCTCACTATTGTGGACGAATTTGAACGATTATGTTGACCAAAAGAATCACGAAGTGCACAAAATGCATTTTGATTTGAACGCCCATTTTTATAAAAATCTTTAATATTTAAAAGCGTTGCTCGAGTGCGTCTTTCCACGTTTCAAATTCAGTTAGTCTGAGATTGAGAAATGCAAGAAAAAAGTTTAGGTGTGGTTCACCTTCAACATGGACCCTTACAATTAAACCACCCTCTACAAAGAAAGTGATACATATTTTATTATAAAGAGATTATTCCATAGCGATTGACAAAATAATAAATATTGTGCTTTAAATGAACACAAAATTGGTGGTGGGTATAGTGCTCTTACTTGTTATATAACATATTATAATAATCCGTACCATTTAATATATTTACAACCTCATTTAAAGTTAGTGTGGTTTTACCAAAGTATTTTATCCTAAACTCATTATAAACCGGACAGATTCCAACGAAGTGAAAAGTATTTTCAGTTGAATCTAGGTTATATAATTTACATATGCCTACTGAAGAGTTTCTGAAGCACCTAGCATTTAGATCTAATAATCTACCTCTAGCTTTTATTAACAAACTTGAAGCTCGAGACGAAAAATTTGAATCTGAAATGGGTATCAAACAATAATCTAACTCAGAGTATAGATCGTGGAATTGTGAGCTTTTTGCATCAGCAACTAAGTCTTTTATTTCCTTTGTTTTAATAATTCTAAAATTGATGTTGAGTATAAACATAAAGGATTTAGCGCGTTTTCGGGGACAAAATTAATTTTTTCACATATATTTGACAATTCTTCAGCCCAATCAGTCTTTTTAGCAATAATATTTTCAGCAATAATGCGGGGTAATCTGTTTCTCGGTAAACGCAAGAGCTCTACTAACGTAGACAAAGTGGAGCTTTAAAGTTTCCAAGTGTAATGAGCTTAAACCAGTTCCTAAGTAGAGCATGTAGTTAGGTGTGTTTTTTGGTGGAAGGAGCATTTTTTTAATAAAAAATATAAAAAGTTTTTCGACTTCATCGTATTTCACAAAACCCCAGATTTGTGCCCTATAAAACATGATCGATCTTGATGCCGCATTGAAAATTTTTAGTTTGTTTTTGTTTGATATTTTGGGTGATTTTATGATGCAATTGCCATTTTAGAAGAATTCAATTTTTTGTAGTGTGGTTTTTAAACGATAAGTTGTAGTTGAGATCCATTCCTAGGTATCTGTAGCTATTTACAATCTGTATGTCATCTGTTCCGTAATTCCATTTAAGATTTTTAGATATTCTAGTGCCAGAACGAAAGGCTAAAATTTTTACTTAACCAGATTTACCTTAAGACACCATTGTTTACAGTACTTATAAAGTGCATCAATCATATTTTGTAGTTCAGTTGGTGAATCAGATAAGATTACAATGTCGTCTGCGTAGAGGAGAATTTTTACTGGCAAATCCAAGACAGTTACACCACCAGGTAGTACATCAACTAAGTCGTTCAGGTATAAGGAAAGCAAAATTGGACTTAAAATACAACCTTGTTTAACACCACGTCCACGCAGAAGGGTTCAGAGTAAGCGTTACCATATCGGATTTGGCTAGTATTATTTTCATAATATAATTGTAGTATGCGAATGAATTTTGATGATAGTCCCATCGACGACAGTTTATAGAAGAGCGAATTCCTTGGCATCATATCAAAGGCACATGAAAAATCAACAAAAAAATGCGTATGTACTATTTCCAATTAATTTGTTCAAATGAATTATATTTACAAGATTAAAAACGTTGTCAACTGTCGAGTACTGCTTCCTAAAACCTGCCTGGTATTCATTTAATATATTGTTGTTATCAATCCAGTATGTTAGGCGATTTGAGAGTATATTAATAAAAATTTTGCAGAAAGTGTCAATTAACGATAGACCACGATAATTTGCTGGGCAGTTAGGATCACCTTTCTTCAAAAGTGGTAGCAAAATGGATTTTCTAAAACTTGTCGGTATCTTTTCCTTAATGAAAATGTTGTTTAAAACTGAAAGAATCTCTCTTACGAAACAAATGGGAGCATTTTTATAAAATTCATAGCTGATGCCATCAAGACCAGGAGCCTTATTTTGTTTTAAAGATTTTAGTACCGAAACGAGTTCACATAGCTCAATTGGAGAATCAAGAACAACATCTGTGTTACACGGTAAACACCAATGAAGTAAAATTGAGTGCTCTATATTTTGCAATAATGAAGTAAAGTGTATGCGGAAGACTTCAGAGTTTAGATCTCCTCTCATTATATGATTTGGCGTTTTTAAGTCGTTTGATAAAGACCACCATTCTTTACTGGATCTAACAGAGTTAAGTCTATTAAAATTTTCGTTATAAAATTCAAGTTTTGTGTGTAAAAGGATGATAATGATAATATTTTTCCTCATTAGTCTAATCGATTCTTAAAAGTATGTTTAATAAAATGGTAAGGAATCGCATCATATTTTGGAAGTTTTTACTAATTTTATTTTAAATATTTTAGATGTATGATCAAATAATAAATATTGCCCAAGGTTTAATACCTCAGTATACAAGAATTGATGATATTCCCCTACATCAACAATATAATGTCTTAAAGTTTGAGTGGAAGGAATCACAATATGGATCAAATGACATAGCATATTTGGATAATAATAAATGGTTTTATCTTCCTCAAAAAATTACAAAATTTTTTAATAAAGCGGATCCATACTTATCTGAAATGAATGATAAAGTGTGGACAATTATTTATAAAAGGTCGACAATCAGCAAATGATCTAGCAGTATTTGAATTCAACTACAATTAAGAATTTAAATTATAAAAAACCTATTTACCATAAAGTAAATAAATAAAAATACATTTTTTAATCTAAAAATATTAAATCATTAGTTTTATTTCTTTGTTTCTTAAAAATCTAAACTTAAGGCTAATAAGATTTGGTCACCATCCTCATCCATATATTGCTCATATGTTGATGGCACTGCAGTTGATGAAGTTGTTGCTGAATCAAGTTTTACGGCTAATTTAATTTGATCGCCATCCTCATCAAAACATTCAACGTGGTTTGATGGTGGTGCAGCTGATAATGTTGTTGATTGTTCTGCTGTTGATGTTGTTGAAATTTTTGGTAGCCATCCCGATATATCTGTTATATATGAGGATGGTTTTAGTTTTTTATAACTTTTAGCCTTTTTAAATGCAAAATTGTGAAGTCTTAAAAAATTTCTCTTTTTATTGGCGACATTCAAGAAAGAAACATAGGGACAAAACTCGCACTTCAACTTTAAGTCCATTTTCCAAATTAAAAATTATTTTCAAAATATTTATTGAGAAAACCTTATAATTTAACCAATTCGATTTACGTTCAAAAGTACTAAACCAAGCATATTTTGAAATAGGATCCCAGGAAGTCGTTGAATTTAACCTTGAAATCGCCTTTTATTTTAGCATACATAATATTGTATAAGAATTTTTATACCCGCCACCAAAAAAATGGTGGGGGTATATTAATTTTGTCATTCCGCTTGTAACACATCGAAGTATCCATTTTAGACCCCATAAAGTATATATATTCTGAATCGTGGTTTGATTTTATGACTATCTAGCTATGTTCGTCCGTCTGTTGAAAGCACGATAGAGGTCGCACCGAGAAAGCTAGGGGGCTCAAATTTTGCCAAAATCTTTCTTATAGACAAGGTTTGTTTGGTATTGAAAATGGGCTAAATCGGAATATTAGGAAGAGAGTTATAGCTCGTAAAGCAAAAGTAGGTCGAAAAAACCGTGTCCTTCGCACTACGAATAAAATTGAATTGTGTCTAGACGCATAAACGTAGAGTCATGAAACTTCGAATTTATATTTATCGAGTCAAAAGAATATTTTTCCCTGAAAATCGCTTAAATCTATGAATTAGGAAAAGAGTTATAGATAAAAATGTACGAAAATTTATACCGCACAGTGTATATTTCAAATTTAAAACGTAATAAAACTGACAAAACTATATGTACGATTCTGAAATTTTGCAAACATGGCTTTTTGGTCAAAGTCTTCGTTATAACGGAAAATAGATGTGCCATGCACACTTATTTCTTTAAATTTTTATAAAAATATATTAGTCATATATATTAGCATTTATTCATCTTACACTGCGCCATTTATTGTACTGTAGCTAAATATAAGATAAAGATGATAAGATAGATGACTCTACTAGCAACTACTAGATGGCATGCTAATAACCTTTTTCATCCCACAAGAGATTTTTAATGAGGGTTCGTGAAAACGAAAATGACCGAGGTTGTTGACAAAAAATTAGCTAGAGTAACAATTTGTGCCCAACTCTAAACATACATATTTGTTCCCATAATTTTATGAGGTTATAGATTTGAAAACATAAAAAAATGTGCATCAGTAGATTTAAAATATGTATTTGAATATTTAAAATACATTTTTTAGTCAAATTATATTTTTATCTATCTATTCTTTTGTAAAGGGTGGTTAAATTTTAAGGGCCACAGGGTGATTCAAAATATACATTCTCAGCATTTTGCTAAAACGGGAAATTTATTAGTAAGATTTTGATTTTTAAACTTCTATAACATTTAAAAGATTTTCAAACGAAATAAGTTTTGTATAATTTTAAAATTTGTTAGCCATTAGTAAATGAAAATAAATTGTTTATAATGTTTAGAGATAATTTTTTTTTACTTAGGTCAAAATTTTCCTAAATTCCCATTTTTAATAGAGCATAACTTCAGGAGAACATAAGATAACAAAAATAAATTAGCACTATTTCGTAGATAAAACTTTCCTCTTAAATTCATGTAATTTCTCTATGAATAAAGATTTTGGAATACTAAAGGACTATATTGAAATATCTAAGTTATGTTTATTAGCAGAAACTTTATTGACACGCGTATTTTAACGGCCACTTTCATTGAAAGACTAAATTTACGAAAACATTTTACTAGCATACCGAAGTTATAATGGGTGGTTTAATTTTAAGGTACTATGTTGATTTTGAATAAAATTACTATGATTTTATTATCATTTATTTTTATAATGATAATATTTGTATGCTTCAATTATGTATGGAACAAAACATTGGCCAAATGCCCCCCCAACCTAGGCGGCACACCTCGATCCGATAGTCCATATTATCAATGACACTGTTGATGCTCAATTGTTGGGCACGATGATGAGTCGAGGTTGCTTGCTTTTTTGCCACGTTATCGTGAAAAACAGCAATGTTTCCCATTCAACGAACTAAGATGGCATTCACAGATGTTTTCACATTTCATACAGACCTGCTTTGCAGACATTTAAATATTTTTTACATTCCTCACGATTGTGGACGAATTCGAACGATTATGTTGACCAAAAGAATCACGAATCACACAAAATGCGTTTTGATTTGAACGCCCATTTTTATAAAAATCTTTAATATTTAAAAGCGTTGCTCGATTGCGTATCTTTCCACATTTCAAATTGAGTTAGTCTGAGATTGAGAAATGTCAAATAAAATGCAAGAAAAAAGTTGAAGTTAGGTGTGGTTCACCTTCAACATGGGCCCTTAAAATTTAACCACCCTCTACAAAAAAAGTGATACATATTTTATTATAAAGAGATTATTCTATAGCGATTAACAAAATAATAAATATTGTGCTTTAAATGTACACAAAATTGGTGGTGGGTATAAAAGATTCGGCACAGCCGAATATAGTGTTCTTACTTGTTCATATTCATATTTTTGTACAATTTGATTTGCGTTCAAAAAATGCTAAATCCAGCATATTTTGAAATAGAATCCGATGAAAACGCCACTTAATTTCCGTTGAATTAAACTTTGAATTTAATATTCATACATATATGTATATATATACCAGAGATCTGCAACGAATACTAATGAAGTAAGTCAACTTGAATCTTTATTTCATTATTTCGTTGATTTATACGCATTCAAACTTATTGAAAAGTCTTCACTACTTATACGCACTTTTAAATGAAATGTACTTACAGTATTCATATTCATCAACATGACGACCAAAAGCACGTATAACTCGCGTAGTCATTATGAATTTGTGTGTTTTAACTAGGCTTGCCAGATAACAATTTGGCATTCATCATAATAATTGCGGATTGTTAAAAAAACTAGACAATTTAAATTTAACAAAATAATACAAAAACAACAAGCAAAAATAAAGTGCTTGCTTTGAGGACTGTTCAAGGGATTTTGTTTTTTCGTATTATCTTTCAAATTTAAGTGAGCATCTAAGAACGCAGTTTTTTAATTTGCTACAAAAAATTTAAACATAAAAATAAAAAAAAAATAGTGATACTTGCAAAATTTGTAACTTGTCCGCCAAATAACCTTTTTTTTGGAAATGCTATAAAAAAAGTGTAACTTCGGCTGTGTGGCACTTAGCGCCGTCCTATTGAAACCAAATGTTGCCAATATCCTCCTCTTGAATTTTTATGAACAAAAATTCGTTCAACATGGCCCGATAACGATCGCCATTGTCTGTAACGGCCACTCCTTGCTCATTTTCAAAAAAAAAAAAAAAAATGGACCAATTATGCCTCTGGATCAAAATCCGCACCAAACACTGACTCGTTTTGGGTGTATCGGCTTTTCAATGTATGCGTGCGAGATTTCTGTGCCCCAAATGCGACAATTTTGCTTGTTTACATACCCACCAAGATCAAAATGAGCTTCATCTGAAAAGATGATTTTTTTTGGCAAAATCGGCCAAAGTAATGTCGCAATATTTCCCAGCGTTGTTTAAGCGCATACACAGCCATATTCGTGCAGCAAAAGGATATAACTAATTATCTGTCAAATCAGACATGAGCTAAGTGTTACCATTCACGAAATAAGCACTAGTTGAAAAAAAAAACGTTAGATGGCAGATCCTTTATATTACACATTGTAAAATTGCAAATTTTCTGGCGGCCAAAAAATATCTTGCACTCTCCGACCTGGCAACATTGTTTATTCTTCATACAAATGAGAGCTGTTAATGTGTTTGTTGTTGAATCAATTTGCTTCATTCTATGAAGATAAGTATGTAGTTTCTTAGAAATATGAATCAACGTGAGTAGTCTTGCAAATCATATAAATATGGGAAGCTATAAATATAAGTACGACGTAGTACTTATGTTCATTGTAAGTTGTTCTTATAAATCAACGTTGTTGTGGGCATGCGTACGTCAGCTCAGTTAAATTTCAATGATTTATACGCACTTATACTCAAATTTTATGACTCACTATGAATATTGAAAAAACGACTCAAAGCCGATCACTGATATATACTTATGTGGCACCCTGTCTAAGGTTTATACAATTTCGTTAACTTCTTTTGTATCATTGTTATTCTTTTTAACCTTGAAGTAACTTTTATTAATTTTTGGCATTCATTCATTTTTCGTTTCTTAAATCGTGCACACGAAGTTTAACGCGCGCTAGAAAATATTTTTTATATTTTAGAGATAAGAAATAAATTCGTTTAAATAAAAAACTTAAAAAAGGCTACACACCACGGGACTTTTTTTATAATATATTGGTGTCATAAAAACACCAAAACTGGTGACCCCGACGTGATCCCGTGGTATCACAATAAAAAAACAGAAAACGTGTTAAGCCCTTAGGGTCTACCTACAACGGGTTTTATAACGGTACCCTTCCACATTCCTGGAATTTTTGCGCTGTTCACAAAATGACTGATTTAAACGACAGTGGACATCCATCAACAGTCGTACTATCGGAATCGTCCAACGAAGCAACGCAACCTCGGGCTGCATCACCAATCGCAGCGAATGTTGCTGTGGTTTATGCACGTCTCCCATTACCGCAAATGGCCAGTTCAAACGTTGAATCATGGTTCACAACTATGGATTTTTGGTTTACTGCGTCAGGGATTTCGAGCGATAAACAAAAAACAGCAACAGTTATGGCGGCTTTGGACCCGAGCGTCATTTCACAATTGTCAGAAGTCATCGCGGAGATGCCTCAAGGTGATCGATATGATTACATTCGAAGAAAAATAATCTATCATTTTGCAGACAGTGAGCAACGCAGGCTCAATCGCCTCCTGTCCGAACTACCTCTCGGTGACAAAAAACCATCGGAGTTATATTACGAGATGAAACGCGTATCCGGATCCACTCTGGGAGACGCCGCTCTGAAAGGTCTTTGGATCAAACGACTTCCTGATATTGTACAACCTGTAGTCGCAGCATCGAGTGGTACCGCCGCTGAGTTTACAAGAATTGCGGATTCTATTGTAGACGTCATGTCAGCTAACCATGTTAACACAATCGTAAAACATGGTTCTAGCAAAATCGACGAGTTAAGTGCTGCTGTATATAATCTCACGAAACAGTTTGAAAAATTTACAACGCATTCACGATCTCGTAGTCGCCATATGCCGCGCAATCCATCACGCAGTCGCCCTCGATATTCACCGCCAAATGATTCAGTTAATAGTGCCAATCCTACCGCAACCACCGACGAATGCTGGTACCACAAAAAATATGGTCGAAATGCACAAAAGTGCAGAGCTCCGTGTCGTCACAACCGAGGTTTGGTTAGCACTGTAACCTCCAGTACCATCAACCAACCAGCCTTAGGCCAAGTGCTCGTGGCAGATGGCAACGGAGACATTACCACGAAATGCACACTTTTCCGACTACAGGTAAGGGACCAAATAACAAAACAAAAGTTTTTAATCGATGCAGGTGCCGATGTGTCCGTCCTACCCCTTACGACAAATTCTGCCGATGTTAGCCCTACCGTCACGAAGCTGTATACTGCAAATGGTTTGCCAATAAAAGTCCTTGGCCAGAAGCGGATTGCTTTAAATCTTTGCCTGAAAAGGACATTCGAGTGGCCTTTTTTGGTAGCAGATGTCACAAGTCCAATACTTGGCGTAGATTTTTTAAGATTTTACGACCTTTTAATCGACCTACGCCGCAATCGTCTAATCGATACAGCGACCAACGACTGTCCGACCACGATAGCATTTTCTCAGTTGAGGTCTGCAGAGATTAAAGCTGCTAATCCTTTTCATGATATTCTGCGTGATTTTGCCGACATTACAAAGAGAGCTCCGTACGGTACCACTACGATGTCCACAATCTTTCATCGAATTGACACGACAGGCCAGCCAGTGCACTCCCGAGCACGCCGTTTACATATGTAAATACATATGACGACATAAGAATTTTATAATTAGAGTCAACAAACTAAGAAAAAATAATTTCAAAATGATCTTGAACAAAGCTAACAAAATATGAATTTAATATTTAAATTAGTAAGGGTACTCACGATTGAACCTGTGCAAATTTGCACAGAACAAGTTTGCTGTGCATATTACGGCAGATCGTGAGCGTCCTTTTTGAGTCCGAAATACATATTTATTTCAGCCGGTGTTGGCAGAGTTACCGACTGAAAAAATCTGGCAACTTCTTACTGAACTGTCAAAAACATTTCTTACATATTTTTGAAAAAAATAAAATATTACGAATAAAAATGCCTAAATTCAGCGAAAAAGGAAAAATAATTGATTCTTTAATAAAAAATTCAATTAACGATATTGAGTTTGCCGAACTTCAAGGTAAGTTTAAAGTAAATATTAAGTACAAAGTTTACAAAACTTTATTTTTGCAGATATGAGTGATAAGACTATTGGCAAAATTTTAGACGAGGTAATAAATAAAATCTTAATAGTTTTATCTTATCGCCGTGGTGTTTTTAATTCTGTTCCAAAATCTATCCACCTTCATTAGATAATACCAGGTTTCTTCTAATGATGAAAGTAACGAGACCTGAATTTGACAAACTTGTTATACTTATATCTGATGATCTTGTATTCAATAATATACATGTGTCAAAACAGTTTCCAGTTTCCTTTCAATTGGCCTTAATTCTTTACAGAATGGGATCTTCGGGAGAAGGTGCAACATTGAAAAAAATTGGTGCACTGTTTGGAATTGGGGATGGAGGTACAATAGATAAAATAACGAGGCGTGTATTTAAAGTATTTTTAAATCTACAATCGCAGTATATATTCTGGCCCAGGGACCGTAATAATTATTCCTTTTTTCATAAAAGTTAGATGATAACAGTTATTTTTTGATTTTTATTTTTTTGAGCAAAAATAAAAGTTATTTTTTGATTTTTATTTTTTCGAGCAAAAATAAAAGTTATTTTTTGATTTTTATTTTTTTGAGCAAAAATAAAAGTTACTTTTTGATTTTTATTTTTTTGACCAAAAATAAAAGTAATTTTTTGATTTTTATTTTTTCGAGCAAAAATAAAAGTAATTTTTTGATTTTTATTTTTTCGATCAAAAATAAAAGTTATTTTTTGATTTTGATTTTTTCGGGCAAAAACAAAAGTTACTTTTTGATTTTGATTTTGTGTGTGTGTGTGTAAATTTTTTTTTATTCAAAATTTATATTTATATTAAAACTTACATTTTAAATGAATATTTATATTTTTTCTTAATATTCTTCATATAAATATATACATATTTATTAAAAAAACTAGCTGAATTATTTACCACAACTGTATGATATATTAGTGAGTTAACAAAACACTCAGTATTAGACAACACTGTTTTTCGGCTTGTCACTTTACTTGCCGTAACTGTAAAAATTTTACTTGCTTAAAAATTTCTTCGCATGCCATGACAACGGTAGGTTAGTGTGCGTGGTAGAAATACTTATAAACACATACGCATTCAAGTTAACACAACTAAGAATATTTAAATACAACCAATGAGAAACTCTGACACAATTCATTATTTATCTTTTATATAAAAAACTCTGAAAAGTTCATTAAGCAAAATCATACTGTAATACTTTTTAAATTTAATGCTAAAGGCTATAATACACCACATGTTTTTTACATCTGACTTTAACATTTGTGAGACATGTGTAAATTTACATGTCTGTCAAAATTGTACTTTTACGCTGACTGCTTTGCAGCAGCAGAGATTTCTGCCAATGGCTGATGTCACATGTTTTGACAGAAGAAAATAGAGCTCGTTCTAATTAAAATTTTGTCAAATGTCTCAACACATGTTTTTTTACAGAAGTAATGTTTTAAAGGTATCACACGACATGTTCGTATTAGCAGTGGAGAATTTGACAAGTCAGAGGTAAAAAACATGTCGTGTATTAGCTCCTTAAGTAAACAAAAAGAATAGGAAGTAAATGATAATATTATTATAAACAGAAAAATAAAAACAATTTGTAACACTTTTTAAATTTAATGCTAAGTAAACGAAAAGAGTAGGAAATAAATGATATTGTTATTATTTCGCAATAATAAAACAATTTGTTATACTTTTCATAAATAAGCATATTTTTTGTAATTAATATTTTTTTTTTTTGATTTTTATGTAAAATAAGCAATAATTAAGTATATAAATCAGAATGTTAAATAAAGAAACCACTCTTGGTAATTGCAACAAACACTTAATATGTGTTGTTTAACTGGCACCCCAGCATAAGTGGTAGTGTAAAAAAAGTTTTAATTGTTAATTTCTTAAAACAAAAGTACCGTTTAAAATAAGTATAAAAAAAGCGCGAAAATGACAGAAAAACATTAAAAATTTTAACTACCAGAAAAAAAGGATAAAAAATCCGTGTAAATCCCGAGCAAAAGTGATAGCGTAAAAACAAGTTTTTATTGTTAATTTCTTAAAACAACAGTACCGTTTGAAAGAAGTATAAAAAAAGCGGGAAAAAGACAGAAAAACATTAAAAATTGAAACTATCAGGAAAGAAAGGATAAAAATCCATGCAAAATCCCGAACAAAAGTAGTTCTTATTGGAAAATTTTTTCAAAACAAAGTACCGTCTTAAAAAGTGTAAAAAAGCGGGAAAAGAACATAAATTTTTTTTTCACAAAAACAATTATATTAAAAAAAAAAAGAAAAAAAACTACAAAAAAAAAAAGAGATAAAAAATCTATGCGAAACCCCGAGTGAAAGTTTAAGCAAGGAAACTTTGAGGTATATAAAATCTACAAAGGATTAGAAGTTCTGAAGCTGAACGAACCGGGAAACCAGTGTCAAGGTGAATCAGTAGTCGGTGACAAGCAGTACCCTAGTAGAAGAGCGAAAAGGAAAAATACTATTGTCCCAGAAGAAATGCTGATAATATTGTAAGTCATTCAAATTAAGAAATTTTGTTATATTCAATTAAGTGGAAAGAATAAAAATTTTTTTAAGAAATTCAAAACAAAAAGTAATCGAAAAATAAAAATTGGAATAAAAAAGTAACGAAAAATAATTAATCCAAGAATAAACAAGTAAGAGCGCTATATTCGGCCGTGCCGAATCTTATATACACTTCACAACGTGTAGTCATGCAATAACAGTAGTTTGTATCACCATTCATCCCATATGAAATACGTATATACATAAAACAACCCATTTTAAAATTATAAGTTTACGTATGTATGTTAAAAGAAAAGAAAAAAATAAAAAAAAAATTAAAATATATATAATAAATATAAAACAAAAAAAAAATGTAAAAAAAATTAATAAAAATATAAATAATATCTATATATATAAAAGTGAAACTCTGTGTGTGTGTGTGTGTGTGTGTGTGTTAGCTATAGACTCTGAAACTGTAAAACCGATCGGGCTCAAACTTTGGTAAGTTGTTGTACACATACCGGGGAGTGTTTATGGATGAAAAAAAGTGGGCGGGGCCACGCCCATAAAAAATTAGTTATCAGTTTTAGCTACTTGCACTTGACCGATTTTTCTGAAACTTTGCACACATATCGAGCTGTCATGACTAAATAATGTCGTGATAAGAAAAGTGGGCGGGGCCACGCCCCTATAAAAGTTTTAACTTTGAGGTACTTGCACTGGACCGATTTTTCTGAAACTTTGCACACATATTAAGCTGTTGTGACTTTATAACTTCGTGATTAAAAAAGTGGGCGGGGCCACGCCCATAAAAAAAGGCTATAATTTTGAGGTACTTGCATCAGACCGATTTTCCTGAAACTTTGCACACATATTGAGCTATCATGACTAAATAATTTCAAGATTGGAAAAGTGGGCAGTGCCACGCCCATAAAAAAAAGGTATCATTTTGAGGTACTTGCACTGGACCGATTATTCTGAAACTTTGCACACATATTGAGCTATTATGACTTTACAATTTCGTGATTAGAAAAGTGGGCAAGGCCACGCCCATAAAAAAAATTTTAATTTTGGGATACTTGCACTGGTCCGATTCTTCTGAAACTTTGGACACATATTGAGCTGTTATGACTTTACAATTTTGTGACTAGAAAAGTGGGAAATGCCACGCCCATAAAAAAATTATAATTTTTAGGTTTTTGCACTTGATATTCAATTAAAATTCAGAATGCATTTCGATTCATTAAGGGGCGTAGCAACGCGCGCCGGGTTTGGCTAGTACTAAATAAAAAATAATAAAAAAAATAAAAATAAAAAATTTTAAAAAAATTAAAAAAAAATTTTTGGCTCAGCTGGGATTCGATGCCACGTTTTCTCTAACCAGTATACATGTTAGCAGAGCTGTAAAATTTGGATTACGATTAGTAATCAATTAGATTAAATTTTAAAAAGAATGGTATTGATTACATAATTCTCTTTTTAACAATTCTTGATTATTAATTAATTATGATTACAAATAATCCAAAAATAATTAAGATTAGTTAGGATTACGAGAAAATAATCGAAAATAGTCAAAAATAATCAAAAAAAATAATTGACTACTTTCAAGGATTATTTTTGATTATATTCGATTTTTTTTTAAATGCAGTATGCGCATCATTTTATACAAACATTTTATTTTGAAAAATTTGCATTTAAAACGTTAAAAAAATTCTGTACAAATAAAACTAAATTAGATAGTTTTTGTATACAAAATATAGATTTATTCACTTCAATAACAAAACAACCGATAACAATTTAAGTACTTACTTAATCAACAAAAAAGGGAAAAATACGTGGAAAACTAATAAAGAAAACAAATACATACATTCAAAATACATTCAATTCACAAAAAAAAAGTTTTAATTATATATTTATATTTATTCGAACTTTTTTCTATATATATTGAATTTTAATGTGAACCATTTTTTATTTTGGCTTAAGTTCATTTGTTTATTTATTTAATTTTATAATTCAAATTAAATTAAATTGTAACCATTTTAGGAATATTCTTTCTAAAAATTATTTCCGATATTAGCCGAGTGGAATGCATTTTCGAAATCAGCTACGATTTCATCATCAGCACTCTTTATCGGTATACTACTATGTAACTTAAAATTCCTATTTATGTTACAATTGAATGAAATTTGA
This sequence comes from Phyto melanocephala, assembly GCA_941918925.1. Taxonomy (NCBI): domain Eukaryota; kingdom Metazoa; phylum Arthropoda; class Insecta; order Diptera; family Rhinophoridae; genus Phyto; species Phyto melanocephala. The sequence continues at coordinate 59,804,643 of OW799235.1, forward strand.
ATTAGTGAATCTTAGTATCATTTTTCATATATTTGTTGAATATTTAATTTCACCTATCAAATGACAATTCATAATTCAACATGTTCATATTCTTCTATATTCGTAATACATTTTCGTTATGCTTTCAATATCCATCCTTTGGCTGGAATTATTGAAAACAAGGTTGTATTTACATTTTCATTTATATAAGTCCATCTAGGTGATAGACACTGAACAATGAATTCTTGAATGTCATTAACACCGTGCCATGTGTGTTATAATTATATATTTATATTTATTCGAACTTTTTTCTATATATATTGAATTTTAATGTGAACCATTTTTTATTTTGGCTTAAGTTCATTTGTTTATTTATTTAATTTTATAATTCAAATTAAATTAAATTGTAACCATTTTAGGAATATTCTTTCTAAAAATTATTTCCGATATTAGCCGAGTGGAATGCATTTTCGAAATCAGCTACGATTTCATCATCAGCACTCTTTATCGGTATACTACTATGTAACTTAAAATTCCTATTTATGTTACAATTGAATGAAATTTGAATTAGTGAATCTTAGTATCATTTTTCATATATTTGTTGAATATTTAATTTCACCTATCAAATGACAATTCATAATTCAACATGTTCATATTCTTCTATATTCGTAATACATTTTCGTTATGCTTTCAATATCCATCCTTTGGCTGGAATTATTGAAAACAAGGTTGTATTTACATTTTCATTTATATAAGTCCATCTAGTCCATCCACTCGGCTAATATCGGAAATAATTTTTAGAAAGAATATTCCTAAAATGGTTACAATTTAATTTAATTTGAATTATAAAATTAAATAAATAAACAAATGAACTTAAGCCAAAATAAAAAATGGTTCACATTAAAATTCAATATATATAGAAAAAAGTTCGAATAAATATAAATATATAATTATAACACACATGGCACGGTGTTAATGACATTCAAGAATTCATTGTTCAGTGTCTATCACCTAGATGGACTTATATAAATGAAAATGTAAATACAACCTTGTTTTCAATAATTCCAGACAAAGGATGGATATTGAAAGCATAACGAAAATGTATTACGAATATAGAAGAATATGAACATGTTGAATTATGAATTGTCATTTGATAGGTGAAATTAAATATTCAACAAATATATGAAAAATGATACTAAGATTCACTAATTCAAATTTCATTCAATTGTAACATAAATAGGAATTTTAAGTTACATAGTAGTATACCGATAAAGAGTGCTGATGATGAAATCGTAGCTGATTTCGAAAATGCATTCCACTCGGCTAATATCGGAAATAATTTTTAGAAAGAATATTCCTAAAATGGTTACAATTTAATTTAATTTGAATTATAAAATTAAATAAATAAACAAATGAACTTAAGCCAAAATAAAAAATGGTTCACATTAAAATTCAATAAAAAAAAGTTTTATAATTTACATATGTATATTTACAATTGGCCTTCATTACAACTAATTTTTCAAAAGAAAAATCAGACAATGATTGCCGCCTTGGACTGTTGACGATCCTGAAGACGTTAAGGGCGTGTTAAAAAAAATAAATGCATCCCTTAGGAAATCATATTTTTGGTAAATCTCGTCAGCACTTGCATTATCATTTAAATAGCTGAAGAACTGATGTTTTATTGCGGACCGTTGGTCAACTTTAATATTTTCCGTGGTGTGTGCTCCACAAATTCTTCTACATGCCAAAGCTGCCGATTTGCGTTCGAAATTATCTGTAAGCCAATTATACGTATATTCAAGAAAGCTTCTGTGATTTCCAGACCAAACATCTGCTGTGGTACCAAAATATCTATAACAAACCATGTTTGCTTTTACATTTTTCTTCATGATGGTATATTTTGTTTCCAATTTCTTAGCCGCTGTTTGCCTACACATCACCTTCATATCTGTACTTTGAAAAATATCTATAAAGGATTTCTTTTCCAGAATGGAAAGGGGCAATGAACAATCAATCATTGCATGTTACAGTTGACCATCGAACTCAGATTGCGTGATACCGCCAAAAGGGCTACCTGTTTTATAACTTTTGTATGTATTAAAAAGTTCACTATGCTTGACTTGCAAATGTTTGATGAAATTTGAAGTCACTTCACCGCTTCCTCTTATCACTCGATGACATGCAACGCACTTAGCACAAGTTGTCTTATCGTAAATCTAACAATAAAAAATATAAATACATACCTAGTATGCTTTAATTTAAAAACTTTAAAACTAACTTTTTCTACTTCTGTATAAAATTCGTCTTTGAAAATTATTTTTTTGTAAATTCACACAGACTTTTTTAAGGGCCAGTCCTGATTCACAAATAATGTTTTCCTTTTGCTATTTAAACAATTTGTTTTTAAAATATTTCAAAGCTCACTACAATTTATACACAAATATACACTTAAAGAAATGTTTGAAAAGTTCTTCAAACTGTATGTAAATATGCAAAAAAGGAATTCAGCAAAAAAAAGTATGACATACATATTATCATAGAATCTATTAAGTTTTCAATAACGGTAAAGAATATACATATATATACAAATAGTCACCTAAAATCGAAAAGGTCGTAAAATACAACCCAAAATAAATTTTTTTGATTGATTATGTTGTAATTAACCAATATATATTATATACCTATACGAAAGAAAGAAATACCTATACGAAAGATTTTTAAATACAAGCTAAAAAAAATTATACATAAACACAGCTTCATCTCAACACAATTAATATTTTACCAGTGTACCACAACAAAACAAACAACTAACATTAAACAGTATTGCCATAATTTCGCAAAATAAATAAAAATAATCAAAAACAATCAAAAGTAATCTTCGAAAGTAGTCGAATTATTTATTATTTTTGATTATTTTTTCGTAATTTTTATTAATCTTGATTATTTTTCGATTATCTGTAATCGTAATCAATTAGTAATCGTGCGAATCTGAAAATAATCGTAATATAATCATTACTTCACCTTAAAAAAAAAAATCTAATTTCTAATTATGATTAGTAATCATTACTTAACAGCTATGCATGTTAGTATGTATGTATGTTGTTGTTGTAATGTTATTTTTGTGAAAAAAAATCGATGTGGTCGTGGGTTTTTGCTCATATCTCAGTTGTTTATGTACCGATGTTTCTGAGGATCTACTCCCGAATATTTCGACTCCCCTATTCATAAGCTTTCAGAAAATATATACTTTATGGGGTCGGAAATGAAAATTGTAGAAATTTTACACGGAATGACAAACCTATATGTACCCTTTTTCACTGTGTGAAGGGTATAAAAATTGAAAATAATGAAATCAATTTACAAATCAATAACAAAAACATATTAATTTAAGAATAAAAAATTGAAATAAAAAAGTAAAATAATTATTTCAAGGAAAAGATTTAAATTCGAATTAAATAAAAATATTTCTAAAAGTAACACTATTTTAAACACACAACAGGGATGGACCAATTACAAAACGCCATCACTCAACTTACTGGTGCACTTAATGCCCAGATTGAGTTAACCAAAACTCTTGCTACTAGAATAGCTAGTTTGGAAGCAAATTCCCGAAGCCCCCAACAACGGGAAGTTTCACTATCAGTTCCAAGATCAGAAGACAATAAGCAAACTCCCGGACAGTGTCAGGGACTTGCAGGTATTTGACGGCAATCCCGTCCAATACATATCATGGGTCCACAGTGTGGAGTCCATTCTTAGGGATTATGAAATTGTCAGGACAAAACCTATTTACAGGGCAATACTCCAACATATCAGGTACAAGGTTAGGGGTGCTGCAGACACAGCACTAATATCTTATAACATTTTTGATGAGAATTGGGAGAAAATTAAAAACTGTCTTTCCTTGCATTACGCGGACACGTCCAAACACTGGAATACGAACTAAGTGTCATGAGACAGGGCTATAACACAGTAGATGAATATTACGCTAAAGTAAACCACCAACTTTCCCTAATAATAAACAAAATTAAGACAGATACTTATACGGGCGAGACAGTTGAAGTACTAATATCTAGTTTTAGAAATAGGGCCTTAGATATTTTTGTCCGTGGATTGAATGGAGACGTTTCTAGGATGCTCGCAATCCAGAAGCCAAAAACTCTACCTGAAGCATACACTTCATGCCTCGAATTTCAGAATTTAAATTTCAAAAACAATTCTTTTCACCCTCGCTATCCCAACACAATAACTACCCCAATGAACCAAATGTACAGAACAGGAAATTCAAACAGACCACAATTACCACCAAGGAAACTCAGTACAAACGAAAAGATACGTATTTTTAACTTACCTGTACCAACACCAATAAAAGTCAACCCGTACCAGGCCTCGCCACTACCTAGGCCAACTCAACCAAAACCACCCGTGCCAATGGAAGTTGACACCACTATAAAATCACATCGTGTGAACTACATGAACAGGGCGGAAAAATCACCCTTACCCAACTCGGCATACTCGTCCAATATCCCTAAGAAACAACAACGATTGTTCCACACCAACACAATGGAAGAGGCAGAAGAACCAACAGGCTACGATGAAATCAACAACGAACAGTACGAAGACAACACGGAAGACGAAGAGTTACAAGAACCCGAAGGAAACGAGCTAAAAATTTAAGACGGAAGCCTACCTAGCCTTCCATACCTAGAGCTTACCTCTAAAGAAGGACGAACTTTAGAATTCTTAATAGATACTGGTGCAAATAAAAATTTCGTCTCAGAAAAAATTGCATACAATTCAAACCCCGTAGAGTCTAGATTTATAATACAATCAGCAACAGGCCAAGCTCTAATTACTCAAAAAGTTGTCGGTAAATTTTTTAAGAGTCTTGGCATAAATAAAGATATTACATTTTTTGTCCTACCAGGCCTTCAATCATTTTACGGAATTATAGGTGATGATTCTCTCAGACAACTGGAAGCAATAATTGATAGGAAAGAGAATACACTCAGATTAGGTAATGGCACGACTATTTCACTTAAATCCAGAGAATCAGTACAAGTAAACCATTCATAAACCATACCCCATAGCGATGACTGTATTCAAGCACTCACAAACGAGTACAAGGAACTATTCTATATCGAAACTAACGTACATGCAGAAATCAGGACTACGACAGCAGAACCTATTTATACAAAGTCATACCCTTACCCAAGCCATCTCAGAGGGGAAGTTGAAAAACAGATAAACCAAATGCTTAGCGATGGTATAATAAGACGTTCGAAGAGCCCATACAACACCGCTCTGAGTAGTTGCCAAAAAACGCAAGCCTAATGGAGAAAAATAATATAGGGTCGTGATAGATTTTAAACGACTTAACGCCGTCACAAAACACATTAACAATACACTTTCTAATTTGGGTCAAAGTGAATACTTTACCACTCTCGATTTGACCTCTGGGTTCCACCAAATTAGGATGAAGGAGTGCGATATTGAGAAAACCGCATTTTCCACTAATAATGGGAAATTCAAGTTTTTACGATTACCCTTTGGACTCAAGAACGCACCGTCAATATTCCAGCGCATGATGAATGACGTTTTTTTGCCACTGCTTGGAAGAGCATGTTACGTCTATATCGACGATATCATTGTATTCGGAAAAAATAAGATTGATCATATCGAAAACTTACGCAAAGTTTTCCTTCTATTAAAAAAAAACTAACCTAAAAGTAAACTTTAAAAAATTTAAGTTTCTGAAAAAAGTGTAGAGTTTCTAAGACATACAGTCTCCCAAGAAGGCATTAGACCATATTCTGGTAAAGTCGTCGCAATTCAACGAATTCCGATTCCAAAGAATCTAAAGGAACTCAAAAGTTTCCTCGGGCTAGCATCGTACTATCAAAGATTTATTAAAGATTAGCAGCCGTAGCGAAACCACTTACGAACCTCACCAGAGGCCCTAACGCACAAATTAAGGCGAATAGATCAAAAACTATTGCCATACATCTGGACGAAAAATCAGTTAAGTCTTTTAGAGACCTAAAAGAACTATTAACGTCATTAGAGATTCTAGCTTTTCCAGATTTCGAAAAACCGTTTATTCTAACGACAGATGCATCTAACTTTGCGCTAGGAGCTGTTCTGTCACAAGGAGAAATTGGTAAAGATCGTCTAATTGTGTACCTATCTAGATCTCTAAATAAAACAGAGGAAAACTACTCCACTATAGAAAAGGAAATGCTTTCTATAGTATGGTCGCACGACAAGCTCCGCAATTATTTATATGGCGCTAGGGAGATCAAAATTTTTACAGATCACCAACCATTACCATTCGCATTAAGCAATGCGAACAATAATGCTAAGCTGAAACGCTGGAAGTCCAGAGTAGAAGAATACAACTACAAATTAGTTTATAAACCTGGAAAAACCAACACCGTCGCCGACGCACTTTCACGAATACCGACTCACGTTAACGTATTAACCATATCAGACTGTTCTCAACATAGTGCCGAAGAAGACATTACAGATCTAATACACCATTGCGAAGGCCCAATAAACGTTTTCAGAAACCAAATAATATTTTCAGCAGATGTAAAATCCAATTACTTTGAAGAACCACATCAGAATTTTCAGCGACATTATGTAAAAACAAGCAGACTAAACCTTAGTTAAAATATTAAGGGATAGACTAAACCCTAACGTAATCAATGGAATAAAAATACAGGAGGGTAAAATCACGCTACTACAACAAGTCTTTAGGAAATATTTTTCAAAATTCAAAATACGAATTACACAAAAATTAGTCGAAGATGTAATAGATAAGGAAAATCAATTTTGGATTATTAAATACGAACATAAGATATCTCACAGGAATGCAAAGGAAAATAAAGAGCAAATCTTGGAAAAATATTACTTCCCAAATATGACAAAACTCATTAAGGATATAACCGGAACATGTGAAGTATGCAGCAGAAACAAATATGATAGACACCTACCTCAACCAGAATTACAACCTACCCAAATTCCATCCTATCCAACCGAAATTCTTCACATTGATATAATGGAAATAAAAAATGAAAAATTCATAACGTGTGTTGATAAGTTTTCAAAATTCGCGAAATTCTTCCACATCAAGAATAAATCGGTCTTACACATACGAGACAAAATGATTAAATTGCTTCATTTCTTTTCTACCCCGAAAGTTATTGTAATGGATAACGAAGGCAATTTCATTAGCCCAATTGTTCTAAATTATATAGAAGGTTTAGGAATTAAAACTTACTTCGCGCCACCTCAGAAAAGCGAGGTAAACGGCACAATTGAGAGGGTACACTCCACAATAGTCGAAATGCTAAGATTCCTTAGGGAAGAGTACCCAGAGTACTCACTTAAAGAACTAATAAACATAACAGTAGACAGGTATAACAATACAATTCATTCCGTAATGAAAAGGAAGCCTGCCGACATATTTTTTGGACGAACCGAAAGAATTAACTACCAAAAACTGACAGACTTTAGGGAAATCGTTAACAAAGACCTACGAAACGAAATAGCCAGAAACCAAAGAATTCAACTATACAGACAGAATACAAAACGCAATAAACCAAAAAATACGAACCAGGGGACACAGTATTAAGGAGAAACAAACAAATAAAGGGAAAGGACAAACCTTTATATACCAAACAGACTATCGCTAGAAATAATAATGTGACAGTAACTACAAGCGACAATAGGAAAATTCATAAATCACATCTAGAAAGTTAAAATTCAGTCTTTTCTCTCATTCCAGACTTTTGTTACACACGACGAACGCGTCACTAGACATATACAAGTACAATAGCCCTATAGTGACCTTTAAACAGGGCATAGGGAAAATAAGCAATGGAAATTATAAAATCATACATACAATAGATTTACAACAATATGAACAAGCAACAGATAGAATAAGAATGGGTATACGTGATCGGACAAATAATATCGGAACACTAGAACCACAAATACAACATCAACTTGACAAAATAGACGATATGCTTCACCAGCTTCATATCCGTAATCCAAGAACGAAAAAGTCTGTAGACTGGATCGGGTCCGCCTGGAAATGCATAGCTGGAAATCCGGACGCTACTGACTGGGATCACATACTGAGCAGGGCAAATAAACTAGAGGACAATAATAATAGACAATACAGAATTAACGAATTCCTAATAAACACGACTAGCAGCATACTAGAAGAATACAATCAAATTATTACGGAGAAGAATGTTAATAACATTGCACAGATACTTTTTAATAAACTAGGGTTAATAAAAGACGAGATAACACAAATTGTAATGGCATGTCAGCTAGCGAAAAGGGGAATAGTTTATTCTCAAATTCTGAATAAAGGGGGCATAGAAAACATAATTGCCCAAACTGAGACACTACCATACAAAAATGAACTTCAAGCACTGCAATATGCAGAACCTTCAGTGGTGATAAAAGGTTGCCTCCTTCTATACATTATCTCCTTACCATAGACAGATCAAACCACATTCCACAATGTCATTGTACGTTCAACGATAGCGGATAACAAAAGAATATACGTTAAGTTTACAAATTTATTCATATCACAGACAAGAAATTATGGAATCAAATGTAAATGCATTGAAATCGAAGATATCTCAATTTGTAAATCTAATTGTTTAGAAAAATTAAACTCAGACCACTGCATTACTAATATCTTTGCCGCTAGAAAGACAGCTTGCGAGTACCAGATATACGAACAGACAGTTATTGAGGAGATATCCCCAGGTACCGTTTTCTTGACAAACTATCAAGGAAACATTACAAGCATTAACTCCACCAAATACCTTAATGGCACCTTTATAGTAAATTTCTTTAACGAAACAATCATTATAAATAACACTACCTACTCAAATTGGCAAACAACTTCAGTACAAGCGATGCCACCAATATTTCAGAGCGACTTATCGCAAAAGAGTATTAAGCTAGACTTACAATAACTCCATCATCTTCACCTTCAAAATATAGAAAACATAGATAACCTCTCCCATAAGGGACTAATCTCAGTTGGCTCTAATTTCACACTACTCCTCTGTGTTTTTCTCATAATAATATGAACTCAATTACACCCTAAATGTAAGAAGAAACATCAGACGTTGGAAATCCCTCCAATGACAAATTTACCTGAGATTAAAATTAATTACCCATGAAATATATATCATCGGGACGATGATGCTTAAGAAAGGGGGAGTTAACACAACTAAGAATATTAAAATACAACCAATGAGAAACTCTGACACAATTCATTATTTACCTTTTATATAAAAAACTCTGAAAAGTTCATTAAGCAAAATCATACTGTAATACTTTTTAAATTTAATGCTAAGTAAACGAAAAGAGTAGGAAATAAATGATATTGTTATTATTTCGCAATAATAAAACAATTTGTAATACTTTTCACAATCAGTACTAAATAAGCATATTTTTTGTAATTAATATTTTTTTTATTGATTTTTATGTAAAATAAGCAATAATTAAGTATATAAATCAGAATGTTAAATAAAGAAACCACTCTTGGTAATTGCAACAAACACTTAATACGTGTTGTTTAACTTTCATACGTATTGTTAATACTTAAAAAGTATTTGTTTTTTATTTTTATTCACCTCATACAGATTGCAATTATCTCTGTTTAAGTTACGAAATAATTCATAGGTTTGTAGTATAGTGGGTGCACCACTAAACTATAAAACTGGAGGTTCGCTGTTCTCGATACCACTGAATTTTTTTATTTTTTATTTTTGTTTAAACATTTCAATGTACCATGGTCAATATGAGTAGTATATGAATTATCATGACTAGCAAAATACGATGCACTATGAAAAAAAACTAAACTAAATAAATATCAATTTTTATGTATTTTTCCCATTGAGTACCTAGTATTTTTTAATTAAACTACATACGTAAATTTATTATTTTACAATGGAATGTTTTTATATATGTATGTTTTTTTTAAGTATGTACGTATTTCATATGGGATGAATGGTGATACAAACTATTGTTATTGCATGACTACACGTTGTGAAGGGTATATAAGATTCGGCACGGCCGAATATAGCACTCTTACTTGTTTTTATTTGTTCCTTTTATCCATGACATTTTACGTTATATTAAAAAAACAAGTAATATAAACGAAAAACCAAAACAGTATCATTCTCGCTTTAAAATTGGCCGTTATATTAATGACAATTTACGCAATATTGATAAAAAAAAAATAGTAATATAAACGTAAACGTTAAAAATCATTATAGAATTTAATTGTTCATTGTACTAATGACCTATTACGTAACATTAATGAAGAAAAAAGTAATGTTAGCTACAATAACACGCACAATATACACAATCTTTTTTAGAGTTCCGTTATTTTTTGTTTTTGTTCTTCATATTATCAATGACAGATTACGTTATATTAATGACAAAATAGTAAAATAAAAGTATAAGTAAAAAATAATTCTCTCATTACAATTTTTCGTATTATCAAAGACAGTTTACGTTATACTAATGAAAAATAGCAATATTAGCAGCAAGAACAAAGTCAATATACTTTCCTTTTGTTAATGTCCCTTTATTTTTCTTTTGCTTTTTATAATGTTTCGTTTTATTAAGGATTAATTACGTCATATAAATGACTGTGTAGTTATACAAACGTAAATTTGAGAAAAAATCCTTCGTTTTATCAATGTAAAATGACAAAAATGAAAAAAAATTTCATTCAAATAACGTAAAAATTAAATTTTTCAAAAAACATAAAATAATCAATAAAATTAATTAAAAATAGTTTAATCGCATTAATTTTTTTAATATATTTATATTTCATTCTACTTTTGATTCACATTTTTTACTATTTTGCATGTAAAGCAAACTTTGTAAAATAACGTTACTTTTTCATTGAATTTTATAGATAGCTGAAAATTAAAAAATAATCAATTGAAAAGGAAAAAAAAACTGTTTTACAACATTACTTGAGGTTATATAATAATAAAAAAGTTAAATTAAGAATTTGTTTAAAACATTTTTTGCACTGATGAAACCACGAAATGCTAAAAAATACGTTTTATATCAAATTAGTAATATTGATGAAACTTTCGTTTTTAAGGACAATTTCACAGCATTAACGAAACTTTTCATTAAAATTACGAACAAATTTTAACGTAACGATTTCATTATATTGATGACACTTTTTTCTTTCAGTGCATCAACCAAAGCTTTTGAATTTTCGGGATATACTTGACGAGCCAAATGTTCAAACTGTAACTTATCCCTAGGAAATATCTCTTGAATAAGCACCTTTATGAAAAATGTTTTGTGTTACTAAAATTACACCCAAATTTCTATGATGTGAAACTTTAGTAAAAAGTTCACAAACTTTTTTATTTGACGATGAAGAAACAACTTTAATAATATTGGATATTAAATCATACAATATTATTAAAGTTGTTTCTTCTTCGTTAGTATCAAAAGTTTCTCGAATTCCTTCAATAAACTGAACATTTTTTATTAATGGTAGTGAATTTTTTCAGAAAAACACCATACAGTTCGATCAATGCCTTAAGATATTAAGTGTTGATTTTCAATCAAATTTTTAATAAATGTAGATTTCCCACAACCTGAGGGACCACACACTATCATTGTAAATGGATATATAAACTGTTGAAACATGTTTACACATTCACACACAACACGTAAATGAATTGAAGCTTTACATTCCTTCCATAAATATGAGTAAACAAACTCTTGTTAATGAAATTCATCGTCAAGCAAGAAAAAACTTTAAGCGTTGACGATTTATTCAGAAGGGTATTCTAGATACATGGAAAATAGATTTAGTGGAGATGATTCTATATGCAAAATTTAATAAAGTTTTCAAGTATATGCTTACTGTAATAGATGTATTCTCAAAGTATGCGTATGCTGTACCACTGAAATCTAAAACAGGAACAATGATTTCAAAAGCATTTAAAAATATTGTTACGTTTATACCTTTTATAAACGTTGGATTATTTCCTTTAAATAAACCTCTTGAGTTCTTTTATTGCAATTAAAAACATTTTAAATTCGTTATAAAATTAAGAGCACTTTATTTATTTAAATACACTCAAATGTTGTTCTTATATCACTTTACTTATTACACTTATAGTTATACACTTTTATTATCAAACTCACTTTGATACGCACTTTACAAGCTCTATTGTAATACTGATTACGTTAGCTGTGTTGTTCGGCTATTTATAGTAACATAGTGGTGTTCGGTAACATTCGACAAAGTTCTCGTAAGTACATTCTAGTACATTCGAAAAACCGTTAAATTTAAATTAAGACGTTAAGTAATATGCACGAATAATAGAAGTGCCTAAAAGTATGCTACACATAATAACAAACATCATTTTCGTACAACCAGCAAAATAAACTAATACAAATACAACTACAGTAACTTTAACTGCTACAACTAAAATAAATTATAATGTTAATTAAGCTATTTAAAAATAAATCTGTAACACTACCGCCCGCTTAAGCCTGTTCGTCCCGAATAGGCACAAATTCACTTTTTCCGTACTTAGCGAGGCGCTCGAGATAAACCACTTTCATCTTTGCTCTTGGGCTATTGTACTTCTGTATTCTATACACGACATCATTTGTTTTTTTTATCACCTTATACGGCCCATCCCAATGAGTTTGAAGTTTATGAGACAGTCCTTTTTTTCGTTGTGGGTTATATAGTAGAACTAGCTGACCCTCCTTAAAGCCTTCACAATTCGCTGCTCTGTCATATCTGGCCTTCATCTTGTCGCTGGTCATTTTTATTCGGCCACGAACGAATTCATGAATTTCGTCTAAATCTTTTTGTTTCCTTGAAGTGTCTTCTTCGTGCTCATCTATTGTCGAGGGATTAATACCGAATTCTAGATCACCTGGCAGTTTCAGCTCGGTTCCAAACATAATTTTTGCAGGTGTTCGGGAGGTAGAGTCATGAACGGCTGACCTGTATGCCAATAGAAATTTCGGTATGTGCTCATCCCAGTCCCTTTGGTGTGCACTGACCACTTTTCTCAAGTGTTCCTCCAACGTGCGGTTAAATCTCTCGACCATGCCATCAGATTGTGGATGCAGTAGCGTAGTCCTTGTTTTTCGGATACCGTATAGTTCGCACATTTCCTGGAATATCGCAGATTCAAAATTTCTTCCCTGATCAGAATGTAGCTCAAGCGGCACACCCAATTGTTCACAAATGCGTTTACGACAGTTTTAGCTTCTTGGTCTGGTATTGCGTATACCTCTGGCCATTTGCTAAAATAGTCGATTACAACTAGAACGTAACGGTTTCCAGCCTCACTGACAGGAAAAGGGCCTGCTATATCCATCGCTATTCGGTCAAACGGAGCACCTGAATTGTACTGCTGCAGCGCTCCTCGACTCCGTCTTACTGGGCCCTTGGCTGCGATACATTGTGCGCAATTTGCTATCCAATCAGCTACAGATTGTTGGCATCCAACCCAATAGAAACGTTGCTTTATCTTTTCTATGGTTTTTGTTACTTCGAGATGACCACCACTTGAACCAATATGAAACTCCTTCAATACCTCTTTGACTTTAGAGGATGGCACCACAATCAGATTTGTTGTCGATTTACCATCAGTACTTTCCCATTTGCGATAAAGGCACCCGTCAATAACCTGCAGACTATTCCATAGCGCCCAGTATGATTTCATCAGTGGACTTTCCGCTGATATTTGGTTACGGGTTGGCCTTTTGTCTCCCTCCTTTGCTGACATAATTTTTGCCAGTATGGGATCGTTTCTTTGCGCCGCTGACCAGTCACCACTTGTCTCTATATGTGTTAGTCGAACGTCAACTACACATTATTTTCCTTCAGCTTTCGCACAATGTTTGCACTCCAATCTGCACGGCCTTCGGGAGAGTGCATCTGCATTTCCATGTTTAGTGCCCTTTTTGTGCTCAATACTGAAATCGTAGCTCTGGAGACGTTCAATCCAACGGGCTAGCTGTCCTTCAGGTTGTTTGAATTGTAGCAACCATCTGAGTGCAGAGTGATCGGTTCTTAGTTCGAAGTGTTGTCCATACAGATATTTGTGGTAATGCTTTACACACTCCACAACTGCCAGAAGCTCTCGTCGTGTTACGCAATAATTTCAGGTTCGAGAGTGTCCGACTGTAGTAGCCTATGACTCTTTCTGTTCCATTGAGAACCTGCGAAAGAACACCACCTATCCCGTAGTCACTCGCATCGCTATCCAATACAAATTTCTCCCCAGCGATGGGATATGCCAAAACTGGTGCTACGCATAACAACTCCTTGAGCTTCTGGAATGCTTGTTCTTGGGCTTCAGCCCACAGAAATGGTCGTGACTTCTTGGTGAGCTCATGTAGACTGGCAGCGACACTGGCAAAATTCGGCACAAATCGCCTGTAGTAGGTACAGAGGCCTAGAAAACTACGTAACTTATGAAGATTTTTCGGGCGAGGCCAGTCCTTCACAGCTTGAACTTTATCTTCGGCAGTTGATATACCATCCTCTGCGACTCGATGCCCCAAGTACTTTCTCTTTCTGGAATAATGCACATTTCTTGGCGCTTAGTTTAGGTCCAGCCGCTGATATTCCTTTAAGAACTTCTTCTAGATTTTTCAGGTGATCGTCAAAACTTTTACCCATGACAATTATGTCGTCAAGATACACCAAGCATGTCTTCCAATGAAGTCCCCTTAATACGCGTTCCATTAATCGCTCGAATGTGGCTGGAGCGTTGCATAGCCCAAATGGCATCACGTTAAATTACCATAGCCCGTCACTTGCACTAAAAGCTGTTTTCTCCTTATCTCTATCAGATATTTCTACTTGCCAATAACCACTTTGCAGGTCTAATGTGGAGAACCATTTTGTTCCAGCTAGCGTGTCCAGAGTGTCTTCTATCCTTGGTAGTGGATAACTGTCCTTCTTAGTGACGTCATTTAGTTTTCTATAATCGACGCAAAATCTTGTGCTGCCATCTTTCTTTTTAACCAAATCTACCGGTGAGCTCCAAGGACTTGAAGAAGGTTCTATTACTCCATTCTGCTTCATTTCGTTGACAAGCTCTTTGACTTCATTACGTTTCGCTAGGGGAATACTTCTAGGAGCTTGTTTTATAGGCCTTGCATCGCCGGTATTTATCTGATGCTTCACAAGTGATGTTCTACCTTGATGTTGACCTTTCAGAGCGAAGATGGATGCATGTTTTCTGAGCAGCTGTTTTGCTTTATTCCTATCAGACGGCGATAACCCTTTAACCCACTTCTCTACGTATTCTGCTAGCATCTCCTGCTCTTTGTTCGACACACTGACAGGACCCGATTTCATTTCGCAATTAATTATTGCCTCAGCTTTAGCACATTCACCTAATTCGGATTTTGGCTTGACGACTTTTTCACAGGCGGAAAGGTTAAGCACTGTTACAGGGACTCTTCCGTCATTGGTGGTTTTGACAAGGGCTTTTGCTGTTATTAAGTCACTTTTTATATCTGTTTGTTCTACCACCCACAACCGGTTGTCCACACAATCTCCCTCTATACGCGCCCATACTACACTTTCTGACTGTGGTGGTATTTTCTCATACTCTGTAGCAACTAGTTTCCTTACATGCACCTTATTTTCATAACCAACATCTAGGGGTATTTCAACATTCCTCCAAATCATTACCTTCTGCCCCATGTGCAGACTAATGCCATGACTAATCATAAAATCTGCACCGATGATTACTTCGTCCACAATGTCGGCAACGATGAATACATGATTGACAGTTATGTTGGCATTAGTTACTTTTACGTTTATTTTGCCATAGACAGTAACTGGCTCCCCAGTAGCTGTTCGCAGACTTACGCCACATAACGGTTCGATTATTTTCTTTACTAAATCGGGCCTGATAATAGACTGCGATGCTCCGGTGTCTATGGTACAAGTATGCCTTCGACCATTGATATACCCACAAGCAGTAAGGTTGCTATTTTTCTGCTGCATAACTGATATGGAGATCGTGGGGCCCTCGGTTATGGGAGCTAGCTCTTGCCCCGCAGTGCTAGCTCGTTTTAGTTTAACGGTGACTCATTTGATGATTTCGTGTTCACCCGTTTGCTGTTTCCAGGTGGCGATACCGATCTAGCCCGCTTTCTAGGTGCTCTACAATTTCGTTGAAAATGTCCACTCTTACCACAATTATAACATTTGGCTCTGGCTTTGCTTTGTTTTTCCTCCAACGCCTGTATACGAGCCTTTAAATCGATTACTTCATCTCTTTCCATTTCGGTAGAAAATTCGAGATTTCTCACCTTACATATTTGTGGCCTAGAGAGTAATTTTGCGGTCTCCTGTGTCAGAGCGTATGATACGGTTTCTGCAAACGTTGATTTGTGTGTGCCAAACACCGCGTGCTTTATTTCTGGATCACGTATTCCATTTACAAATGTTTCAATTTTAAACTGATCCAAAAATGGGTGATTTTCACCTGGATATGTCAGCTGCACCAAACGCTCGATCTCCGTTGCGAAATCTTGTATATATCGGTATCGGTATATATCTCGTTTGTGCTCGCCGCCATACTTACGTTGTAGTGCAACCATTATGTCATCATAGTTTTCTCTGCAGCCAATGGGTATACTTTCTAGAACTTGTGCTGCGTTACCTTTTAATGCCAAAATCAACTCTAAAGCCTTTTCTTCATTGTTCCACATATTTCTATTGGCAACTGTCTCAAACTGAAATTTAAAAACATTAAATGGTGCACTACCATCAAAAGTAGGGGCTTTTATTCTACTCGATATTTCTGGAACTATCCCCACTGGTCCCTCGTGACATTGAATATCATTAATTTTTGTTTCTAAATTTTTCGTCAACATCTCTAGCCTATGCTCCGATGTCATTTTCAAGATCAGCCAGTTTTTTATCTATTTTACTGACATGCTTTTCAATGCACTCTACTCTGTTATTTACAGCCTCAGAAATTTCTTGAACTTTCTCGCTCGTAGCTTTAGCTGTTTCTTGAACTTCTCTAACTTCAGCTAATAATTTTTCATTATTAGCTCTAGAAGTTTCTTGAAATTTCAACTCCATTATTTTACTTTCTTCTTTTACTTCAGCTAATAATTTTTCATTATTAGCTCTAGAATTTTCTTGAACTTCGGCTAATAATTTTTCATTATTAGCTCTAGAATTTTCTTGAACATCGGCTAATAATTTCCCATTATTAGCTCTAGAAGTTTCTTGAACTTCAACGTTAACTTCTTGAACTTCAACTTTAACTTCAGCTAATAATTTTTCGTTATTAGCTCTAGAATTTTCTTGAACTTCCTGGAATTTAATTTCCATCTTTTCCATCATAGCAGCAAGCATTGTACTCAAATCCATGTTGTTTGTGGTTGCACGAGTGGAAACTTCCATTTCTTCTTTTTCGTCAAACTCGTAACCCTCAATGTCAATATTACGCCGCTTAAATTCATCTAGAAGTCTCTTTTGCAATTCTACTTTATTACCTGTTGTCAACAACGCCAGCTTACTCAATTCCTTTTTGAGTTGTTCTACTTTAAGTTCCTCAAATTTCATGTCTGCTTTTTATTATTTTTTTTAATGCAATTTCACTTCTGACAGCAGTTGTTACGTTTATACCTTTTATAAACGTTGGATTATTTCCTTTAAATAAACCTCTTGAGTTCTTTTATTGCAATTAAAAACACTTTAAATTCGTTATAAAATTAAGAGCACTTTATTTATTTAAATACACTCAAATATTGTTCTTATATCACTTTACTTATTACACTTATAGTTATACACTTTTATTATCAAACTCACTTTGATACGCACTTTACAAGCTCTATTGTAATACTGATTACGTTAGCTGTGTTGTTCGGCTATTTATAGTAACATAGTGGTGTTCGGTAACATTCGACAAAGTTCTCGTATGTACATTCTAGTACATTCGAAAAACCGTTAAATTTAAATTAAGACGTTAAGTAATATGCACGAATAATAGAAGTGCCTAAAAGTATGCTACACATAATAACAAACATCATTTTCGAACAACCAGCAAAATAAACTAATACAAATACAACTACAGTAACTTTAACTGCTACAACTAAAATAAATTATAATGTTAATTAAGCTATTTAAAAATAAATCTGTAACAATATTATAAAGTTGAACAAACAAAAATCTTCATTCTGATCAAGGAAAAGAATTTTATAATAAAGACTTTAAAAGTCTAATGAATAAACTTAATATTAATCATTATCACACTTTTTCAAAGATGAAGGCATCTGTAGTTGAACGTTTTAACAGAACTTTAAAAAATAAAATGTGGAAACAATTCAGTATGCAAGGAAATTATAAGTGGATAAATATATTAGATAATTTATTGCAAGAGTATAATTCGTCTTATCACCGTACTATTAAAATGAGACCCAACTCTGTTAACAAGAAAAATGAAAAAAGGCTTTTTAGAACCATATACAATAACTTAAAAATGTTTAAAAGAGGAAAATATAAGCCAAATGATTTTGTTTGCATAAACAAATATAAAATATTTTTGAGAAAGGATATACACCAAATTGGTCTTTAGAAGTTTTTCAAATAAATAAAATTTTTTTAACAAATCCTATAACATATCAACTTACATATCTTAAGGGAAATATTATAAAAGGTGGATTATATGAAGAAGCATTATTAAAAACTAAAGTTCCTAACGTTTATTTAGTAGAAAAAGTGTTGAAACGTCGTGAAAAAAGATGTTTGTAAAATGGCAAGGTTTCGGAAGGGAACATAATTCATGGACTCATCAAACCGATATAGGCGAATAACTTAATTTTAATCATATATGTATGTATAGCAGTCAACGACTAACTGTAATTATTTCTTTTGAAGAATGCTTCAAGTATGGAAGAAAGTGATCTTTATGTTACTTTATTAAGTAATGATTCAACAGATATTTATAAAAACTCTTCAAGTACTTTTACAAATTTGCTAAAGCAATCTTTATACCTTAACGATAAATGGGTAGTTGAATTATCAGATACATATTTCTTTTTCATAAATGAATAAAATAAAAAAAGAAGATAATGAAAATGGTTTAAGACGTAAAAACCGAAATGTGTTAAACCAACCTTTAGATTATGAAATATTAAAAACACCAAAGCCGGATGTTAATTTTAATCATGAAAGTATAAAATTGAAATTTAAAGAACTTATGAATAAAACAAACGAGCAAACAAAAACAAATTTAGAAATTGGTGATAAAATTTTAAACCGTTTAAAAAATGTTGATGATAATATTCTAAAAACTATAACACCATTCGAAGAAAATAAAGGTGAAAATAAAAGAAATCCAAATATAACAAGTAAAAGCGCTATATTCGGCCGTGCCGAATCTTATATACCCTTCACAACGTGTAGTCATGCAATAACAGTAGTTTGAATCATCATCCCATATGAAATACGTACATACATATAAAAAACATACATATATAAAAATATCCCATTGTAAAATTATAAATTTACGTATGTATGTTTAAAAAAAAATTTAAAAAAAAATTTAAAAAAAAAACAAGTAACAGTGCTATATTCGGCCGTGCCGAATCTTATATACCCTTCACAACGTGTAGTCATGCAATAACAATTGTTTGTATCACCATTCATCCCATATAAAATACGTGCATACGTACACGTTAGAATAAATGTGGCATTGAATCCCAGCTGAGCCAAAAAAATTTTATTTTATTTTATTTAATATATTATTTATATTTTATTATTTTTTTTTATATTTTTTTTAAATTTTTTTAAAAAATTTTTTTAGAAAAATTTAAAAAAAATTTTTTTAAATTTTTTTTTAAATTTTTTTAAAATTTTTTTTTTGTAGTTTTTTTTATTATTTTTTTCTTATTTTTAATATTTTTTTTTTTGTAATTTTTTTTGTTTGGTATGCTTTTTACATGTATCTATGTATGTATGTTGTTGTTGTAATTGTGAAAAAAAACGAGGTGGTCGTGGTTTTTTGCTCATATCTCAGAAAGTTATGAGGCGATTGTGCTGAATTTCAATAGCGATTCATACCTGGATATTTCCAAGAGATTGACACCATATACAGATCTGAGGAACATATAGTTGCTTCTAAAAGTTGATTTCAACCAACACACGGACAGACGGGCAGACGGACAGACGGATAGACGGACAGACGGTCAGGGCTTAATCGACTCCTCTATTCATAAGCTTTCAGAAAATATATACTTTATGGGGTCGGAAATGAAAATTGTAGAAATTACAAACGGAATGACAAAGCTATATATACCCTTGTGCACCACAGGTGAAGGGTATAAAAAGAAACGAAAATAAAGGTAGGTCAAACATTGAGCAAAACGCTCAAACTATTGATCAAGAGTTTGAAGCTAATAGAAAAGATTCTATTTTATCGTCAAAAAATATATTTTAGATAAATCTTTAAATAATTTGCCTACCAATGTAAACAACTTTATTAATAAAAATTAATCCACTGGAATAGATGAAATCGTATTTATTTACACTGATATAATTAAACCTCGATACGTAGGAAGTAAAAAAACGAAATGTTTAAAAATATTTTCAATATCAACATTAAAAAATTATATTCATTTCAGCCGTATTGAATATTTTCCTATCGAAACTTTTAATATTAATGATATTTCGATAATGATTCAAAATGATGAAGGGAAAGTAATGGACTTGTTAGAATACATATATTCCAGTTTATTGCACTTTACACTTTAAAAAGAAACGTATATAATGATTATGTAATAGAAATATACATCATTTTTATTACAACCATGGATGTGATGTATACAAATTATTATAATAATCAGTCTGGAAATAACTTACAAAATATTGGTGAAATATATCATACACCAAGAATTACACAGTATGGACGTGGTATTGGATCACTTTTTTCAGCATTATTCTCCCATCTAAAACCTTTATTAAAAACAGGTTTGCAAAGAGGTAAAGGGAAGCGTATAAAACTAAAACGTTTAAAACAGAGACCGCAGAATAAATTTAAACGTTGCAGAGGAAAGAACTTTAAAGATATTTTTGGAAATTTGGAATGTCTGGATTTATAGAATGTATGAAAAGTGAATTAGATTTATTTGAATCTCCTCCAATTCAGACCAGTGTCATTAAAACTGAAGAAATATCCTACAACCCAATAGATTCTTTGGATAATTCTAGTACTATTGAGTTTGTATCATTAGGAAATGGAGAAACTTATAGAGATCTCAATAGTATTTATCTTAGACTAGTCGTTGAATTTAAAGGAAGCGGAAGTGTTGTTAATAACCTTTTACACTCATTACTTAGAAACTGTATAGTTCATCTAAATAATAAAAATGTATCTCAACCTGACAATAACTATCACTATAGAGCAAATATGGAAACATTGTTAAATTATGGAACGATGCAACATCTACACATCTTGAATCTTGTGGTTGGGCAGTTGATACAAATAAAATTAATTCATTAATTGAGAAAGAAACCCCCGGATTAGATAAAAGAAGAAAATTATTTAAAGTTGGAAAAAAGTAGAGCTTTTTGGAAAACTTCATGTAGATGTGTTTAATCAACAAAAATACTTGCTAAATAATGTTGATATTAAAGTAACGCTAAACTTGGAGGAACGAAAATTCTATATTTTAGAAGGTGGAGATAAAAATGAATGTAATTTTAAAATACACGAAGCTAATTTATACATAAATCATCTCGCTATCAATAATAATATTTTAATGGCACATCACAACGTGTTGCAATCAAAAAATGCAAATTACCCATATAAGAGAGTAGAAATACAGTAAAATACGCATATAAGAAACTCGGTTATAAGAAAAACTCGATTATAAGAATGACATCTTCAGACGCCATGCACATTTGTATATACATATCTGCGTGCTAAATAATCCTCATATAAGAAACTCGCTTATAAGAAAAACTCTTCTATAAGAAACAAATTCTGAAGAAAAATTATGCTCATTCCATAGAAAATGTTACGTGTATAAGAAAGTAGTATATATTCTCACAATTGAATTCTTTTTTAAATTAAAATAGATTTTTTTGTGTATAATTTACAATTTACATCTGGGAACACTGATCGTGATGCCAAATGGCCAAAAAGAGATGATGTTATTAAAGCCTTCTTTATTCTTAAAGAATATTTAGACGTTGACGAAGACAACGATTCTATTTGTAAATTAGAAGATATTCTCTTTAGAACCCATGAAAAGAAATTCGTCCAAAAGAAAATTCAAGATTTTTTCAGTGTTACTTCATAGTATTTTTTAAGTAAACACATGTTTTAAAACTATGTATTCATTCTTCGTACTGATATTTTATCAAATCTAATTTTAAAACTATAAAATATTATTTTCTTTACCAAATTACTTTTTTTTTTCAAATGTGATTTTTAGTGAAGTGCAATCACCTGTTTTGTTTTTGTTATGTTTCTACCTTTAGTTGTGTACTTATATACATATTAATATTTTTACGATAAATAAATGAAATTTAGTACAAAATGATGTGTAAAATGTATTAGTATTAAACAGTTTTATTTCAATTATATATTTCTATAAGAAAATATCTTTCTTATAGGCGTGTTACAGATATAAGAAAATATTTTTCTTATATGCGTATTTTCTTTATAAGAAAGCTCGTTGCATTTTTAGGCTTTCTTTTATGCGTATTGTACTGTAAAAACATTTACAAATATTATGTAAATTTCTTCGATCTTTTTATATTAATATATTGTTTTTATTTCTTCGAACTAAAGATCACTTTTTTTATAAAAATTATTATTTTATTCCGATATTTCGCTACCAGGGAAAGTTTTTACAATTTATAACAATTAACAATTAAAATATAAAAATTGTTCAAAAAGAAATTTCTTAAAAAGGCGGGAAAGTTTTTTGTTTACATTTAAAATAACAAACGAAAATTCAAATACATTCATATGTATATCACAAAAAATTTTTTGTCAACAATTTTACAATTTTTTTTTTTTTGTTTTTTTAAAAAAAATTAAAAAAAAAAATAAAAAAAAAAAATTATTAAATAAATAATAAATATAAAACAAAAAAAAATAAAAAAAACATTTAAAAAAAAATAATAAAAAAAATTAAAAAAAAATAATAAAAATATAAATAATATATTAAATAAAAAATAAAAAAAAATTAAAACAAGTAAGAGCGCTATATTCGGCCGTGCCGAATCTTATATACCCTTCACAACGTGTAGTCATGCAATAACAGTAGTTTGTATCACCATTCATCTCATATGAAATACGTACATACATATAAAAAATATACATATATAAAAAACATCCCATTGTAAAATTATATATTTACGTATGTATGTTAAAAAAAAAAATAAAAAAAAAATTTTTAAAAAAAAAATTTAAAAAAAAAATTTTAAAAAAAATTTAAAAAAAAAATTAAAAAAAAAAAATTTTAAAAAAGTAATTAAAATATATATAATTAATATAAAACAAAAAAAAAAAAATAAAAAAAAAAATTAAAAAAAAAAATAATAAAAATATAAATAATATATTAAATAAAAAATAAAAAAAAAATAAAAAAAAAATTAAAAAAAAAAATTAAAAAAAAAACTTTTTAAATATAAAAAATTTTTTTTTTTGGCTCAGCTGGGATTCGATCCCACGTTTACTTTAGCCAATATACAA
Source organism: Phyto melanocephala (assembly GCA_941918925.1). Taxonomy (NCBI): domain Eukaryota; kingdom Metazoa; phylum Arthropoda; class Insecta; order Diptera; family Rhinophoridae; genus Phyto; species Phyto melanocephala. Next base: position 59,828,417 of record OW799235.1, read on the forward strand.
GTTTGTATGTATGTATGTTGTTGTTGTAATGTTGTTTTTGTGAAAAAAAAATCGAGGTGGTCGTGGGTTTTTGCTCATATCTCAGTTGTTTATGTACCGATGTTTCTGATTTTCAATAGCGATATACTCCCGAATATTTCTGATATTTTAATACCTCACCCGGGTCCAAGTGATGTCGGGGGGCTTCAAAAAGTTGATTTCAACATACACACGGACAGACGGTCAGACGGACAGACTGACAGAGCTTAATCGACTTCCCTATTCATAAGCTTTCAGAAAATATATACTTTATGGGGTCGGAAATGAAAATTGTAGAAATTTCACACGGAATGACAAACCTATATATACCCTTTTTCACTGTGTGAAGGGTATAAAAAAAAAATTTTTTTAAAATTAAAAAAAAGTATAAAAAATTTTTTTTTTGGCTCAGCTGGGATTCAATGCCACGGTTACTCTAACCAGTATACACGTTTGTATGTATGTATGTTGTTGTTGTAATGTTGTTTTTGTGAAAAAAAAATCGAGGTGGTCGATGGTTTTTGCTCATATCTCAGGTGTTTATGTACCGATGTTTCTGATTTTCAATACCGATCTACTCCCAAATATTTCTGATATTTTAATACCTCACCCGGGTCCAAGCGATGTCTGGGGGCTTCAAAAAGTTGATTTCAACATACAGACGGTCAGACGGACAGAGCTTAATCGACTCCCCTATTCATAAGCTTTCAGAAAATATATACTTTATGTGGTCGGAAATGAAAATTGTAGAAATTTCACACGGAATGACAAACCTATATATACCCTTTTTCACTGTGTGAAAGGTAAAATTAACTGACTAAAAAACTAACATAGTTCTAGACCTTATTAACTAATAGCCTATAATTCGGTGCAACATTAGCTGTATCAGTTTTATAATTAATTCTTTGTGTATACGGTACTTTTATAATTTGCAACATGTCCAATATATATCTACGTCTATAGTTATTCTCTGTATTTAAAACTGTTGTGTTTTCAAAATCAGGATAATGATTGGAATTAGTGCAGTGTAATGATAATGCAGTTTTTTGCGCAGTTGTTGTGTTCCTGTTTTTTTGGTCTGACTTATGTCCAGCTAACCTAGTTTTAAGTTTATTTTTTGTTGTACCTACATATACCTTATCACAATTTTCATTATTATTACCACTACATGGTATTTTATAAACTTAATTAGACCTATCTAATTTATCTATTCTATCTTTCGTTTAACTAAATAATCTACCTAATGTGTTATACATTTTATGGGCCATTGTATATTTCTTACTGTCATAAATTTGAGTTTTTTCCAATCTTTCAGATAAAAGAGGAACATAAGTTACTGATTTATGAATTTTAGGTTTAATAATAGTTCTTGCATCTAAATTGCGCTGTTTTTCAAATTGACTTATCAATCTACAAATCAACTGGGTCGGATAATTATTATCAATTAAAATATTTTTAATATTCTCTATATTCTTTCTATGAAATACCTTACACTAATCTTCAAAATTCTCTCAATTAGATTTCTTGCTGTATTTATGATAATTCTTTTCGGGTGTTTTGAATAATAATTAATGATTCTTCCAGAAGGCGTGGGCTTCTGGTACCAATCTATTAATAATTGTTCACCCTTTCTTATTGCTAATGTATCTAAATAAGGAATTTTTGAGTTACATTCCTTTTAATAGTAAATTCTATATTATCATGAAAAGAATTGAAAGTTGTTAATAAATCATCAACAATTTGATTAGGAACAATCAAAAATAAATCATCAACATATTTCATATTTAATCTTTTTGAGGAAAATCCAATACCGGAAATTCAAGGATCAGTTTCAAAGCAGATACAATTTTTACAAAACAAGATTCTCAATTTGGCAATAAAACAAAAACATGAATTATTGAAGCAAGTTTCCAAGGAACTAGAATTAATAACTAATAATTTAAGATGCTTTTTAGAAAGAGATGCTTTCCACAATTTCATTGTACACCAAGATAGGTTAGCCAAGATTTTCAGTATGCAGATAAAAGAGGTACATAAGAGAAACTTTGTTTGTTTAATTGATTTACATCAAAAAGACCTAGGTATTAGACAAAATAGGAAATGGCTTGTAAACAAATCATTGTAAAATTATATATTCACGTATGTATGTTAAAAAAAAAAAAAAAAAATTTAAAAAAAAAATTATTATATATATAATATATATAAAACAAAAAAAAAATATTAAAAAAAATTAAAAAAAAAATAATAATAAAAATATAAATAATATATTAAATAAAAAATAAACAAGTAACAGTGCTATATTCGGAAGTGCCGAATCTTATATACCCTTCACAACGTGTAGTCATGCAATAACAATTGTTTGTATCAGCATTCATCTCATATAAAATACGTACATATGTCTATACTGGTTAGAATAAATGTGGCATCGAATCCCAGCTGAGCCAAAAAAATTTTATTTTTTTTTATTTTATATATTATTTATATTTTATTATTTTTTTTTTTAATTTTTTTAACAAATTTTTTTTTTGTATTTTTTTTATTATTTTTTTTTTTTTATTTTAATATATTTTTTTTGTAATTTTTTTTTTCTTTTGGTATGTTTTTTACATGTATGTATGTATGTTGTTGTAATTGTGAAAAAAAACGAGGTGGTCGTGGTTTTTTGTTCATATCTCAGAAAGCTATGGGGCGATTGTGCTAAATTTCAATAGTGATTCATTCCTGGATATTTCCAAGAGATTGATACCATATACAGATCTAAGGAACACACAGTTGTACAGATTTTTCTGATTTTCAATACCGATCTGCTCCCGAATATTTCTGATATTTCAATACCTCACGCGGGTCTTGGTGGTGTCGGAGGCCTCCAAAAAGTTGATTTCAACAGACACACGGACAGACTGACAGAGCTTAATCGACTCCCCTATTCATAAGCTTTCAGAAAATATATACTTTATGGGGTCGGAAATTAAAATTGTATAAATTACAAACGGAATGACAAAGCTATATATACCCTTGTGCACCACAGGTGAAGGGTATAAAAAAAACAAAAAAAAAATAAAAAAGAAATTAAAAAAAATTAAAAAAAAATTTGTTTGGCTCAGTTGGGATTCGATGCCACGTTTTCTCTAACCAGTATACACGTTTGTATGTACGTATGTTGTTGTTGTAATGTAGTTTTTGTGAAAAAAAAAATCGAGGTGGTCGTGGGTTGTGTGTTGCTCATATCTTAGTTGTTTATGTACCGATGTTTCTGATTTTCAATACCGATCTACTCCCGAATATTTCTGATATTTTAATACCTTACGCGGGTGCAGCCTATGTCGGGGGCCTTCAAAAAGTTGATTTCAACATACACACATAAGCATAAGCTTTCAGAAATATGTACTTTATGGGGTCGGAAATGAAAATTGTAGAAATTTCACACGGAATGACCTATACACTGTGTGAAGGGTATAAAAAGGGTATATATAGGTTTGTCAATCCGTGTGAAATTTCTCAATTTTCATTTCCGACCCCATAAAGTATATATATTCTGAAAGCTTATGAATAGGGGAGTTGATTAAGCTCTGTCAGTCTGTCCGTGTGTATGTTGAAATCAACTTTTTGGAGGCCACCGACACCACCAAGACCCGCGTGAGGTATTAAAATATCAGAAATATTCGGGAGCAGATCGGTATTGAAAATCAGAAAAATCTGTATATAAATAACTGAGATGTGAGCAAAAAACCACGACCACCTCGTTTTTTTTTTTACAACAACACACACTGGATGAACGTAGGTTCGAATCCCAGTTGAGACAAAAAAAAAATTTTTTTTTTATTTCCATTTAATTTTTTATTTATTTTTTGTTAATACATACATACATAAACTCAATTTATAATTTTACAATGGTACGTTTTTGAGCGGATAAAATCATTATAAAGAATAATGAACCATATAGAATGTATGTATGTACGCATTTATTTAAAGAAAACAAAATGTCACCGCGGTTTTCGCTGCTAGAGATAACAGCGTAACAATAGCTATAACTTTGATTCAACGTAGTGTGTGTGTAAAAAACCTATACACGCATATTCATTCATACGTATTGCTAATACTTAAATAGTATGTATGTATATGTTTTTTATTTTTTATGCACCTCATATAGATTGCAAGTACTTTTGCATATTTAAGTTGCAAAAATATTCATAGGATGGTAGTGTAGTGGGTACACCACTGAACTATGAAAATGGAGGTACGCTGTTCGATACCGTTAAAGTGTTTGCTGAATTTTTTGTTTTATTTTTTTTTGTTAAACATTTCAATGTTCCATTGTCAATATGAGTAGTATATGAAATATTATGACTAACAAAATACGATGCACTATGAAAACAAACTAAACTAAATACATATCTATTTTTATGTATTTTTCCCATTGAGTACCTAGTATACATTAATACATATTATATATTTTAAATTTCAATAATGTATGCTCTAAATATTACTCTTTACTTTTTCCTTTTTTTTAATTAAACTATATACGTAAATTTATTTTTTTACAATGGGATGTTTTTATATATGTATGTTTTTTAAGTATGTACGTATTTCATATGAGATGAATGGTGATACAAACTATTGTTATTGCATGACTACACCTTTACTTCTTCTTAATTTTTATACCTTTCACACAGTGAAAAAGGGTATATATATGTTTGCCATTCCGTGTGAAATTTCTACAATTTTCATTTCCGACCCCATAAAGTATATATTTTCTGAAAGCTTATGAATAGGGGAGTCGATTAAGCTCTGTCCGTCTGTCCGTGTGTATGTTGAAATCAACTTTTTGAAGCCCCCCGACATCGCCTGGACCCGGGTGAGGTATTAAAATATCAGAAATATTCGGGAGTAGATCGGGTGCCCCGATGGACTAGTCAGCAGTGTGCTGTTCTGCTAGTTTGGGGGTTGCGGGTTCGATTCCCGCCGGAGACTCTGGACTTGTCTGCTTCCTTTCTATTCTTTTCTTACTTTTCTATTCAGGTATCACAAAGGGATCAATATAATGGACCCAAGTGAGCTGCACAGCAGCTGCCTGTTCTACCTAACCTAGATCGGTATTGAAAATCAGGAACATCGGTACATAAACAACTGAGATATAAGCAAAAACCCACGACTAGCTCGATTTTTTTTCACAAAAACAACATTACAACAACAACATACATACATACAAACGTGTATACTGGTTAGAGAAAACGTGGCATCAAATCCCAGCTGAGCCAAAAAAAAATTTTTTTTTATTTTTTTTTAAATTTTTTTTTTTAATTTTTTTAAAATTTATTTTTTATTTTTTTTTTTATTTTTTATTTAATATATTATATATGATTTTATTATTATTTTTTTAATTTTTTTTTTTAATTTTTTTTTATTTTTTGTTTGTTTTATATTTATTATATATATTAATTTACTAAATTTTTTGGGATATTCTCCCATAATTTTTCAATTATATTTATTTAGTTGTTGGGTTTAAGCTGGTTTATATGCATTTCACTGGTGCTTATGCCAGATCATCAGTAAACCTTTACCCAAATTCTTGAAAAAGTTTAAAATTTTTATAAGTTATATTTTTAAATTCTCATTAACAAAATGAGAATTCAAAAATAAAACAAAAAACCATAAAAAACTTTTTCAAAAACCCAACCAACAATTTGTTTAATTTTGAATTTATTTTATTTTTCTTATCCCTTTAACATTTGGCTAACCGTTGGTTAACACGAAATGTTTATAAGGGCAAACGAAAAATAAAATCTTCTATAAGTTAATTTACTAAATTTTTTGGGATATTCTCCCATAATTTTTCAATTATATTTATTTGGTTGTTGGGTTTAAGCTGGTTTATATGCATTTCAGTGGTGCTTATGCCAGATCATCAGTAAACCTTTACCCAAATTCTTGAAAAAGTTTAAAATTTTTATAAGTTATATTTTTAAATTCTCATTAACAAAATGAGAATTCAAAAATAAAACAAAAAACCATAAAAAACTTTTTCAAAAACCCAACCAACAATTTGTCTAATTTTGAATTTATTTTATTTTTCTTATCCCTTTAACATTTGGCTAACCGTTGGTTAACACGAAATGTTTATAAGGGCAAACGAAAAATAAAATCTTCTATAAGTTAATTTACTAAATTTTTTGGGATATTCTCCCATAATTTTTCAATTATATTTATTTGGTTGTTGGGTTTAAGCTGGTTTATATGCATTTCAGTGGTGCTTATGCCAGATCATCAGTAAACCTTTACCCAAATTCTTGAAAAAGTTTAAAATTTTTATAAGTTATATTTTTAAATTCTCATTAACAAAATGAGAATTCAAAAATAAAACAAAAAACCATAAAAAACTTTTTCAAAAACCCAACCAACAATTTGTTTAATTTTGAATTTATTTTATTTTTCTTATCCCTTTAACATTTGGCTAACCGTTGGTTAAATATAATTGAAAAATTATGGGAGAATATCCCAAAAAATTTAGTAAATTAACTTATAGAAGATTTTATTTTTCGTTTGCCCTTATAAACATTTCGTGTTAACCAACGGTTAGCCAAATGTTAAAGGGATAAGAAAAATAAAATAAATTCAAAATTAAACAAATTGTTGGTTGGGTTTTTGAAAAAGTTTTTTATGGTTTTTTGTTTTATTTTTGAATTCTCATTTTGTTAATGAGAATTTAAAAATATAACTTATAAAAATTTTAAACTTTTTTTAAGAATTTGGGTAAAGGTTTACTGATGATCTGGCATAAGCACCAGTGAAATGCATATAAACCAGCTTAAACCCAACAACCAAATAAATATAATTGAAAAATTATGGGAGAATATCCCAAAAAATTTAGTAAATTAACTTATAGAAGATTTTATTTTTTGTTTGCCCTTATAAACATTTCGTGTTAACCAACGGTTAGCCAAATGTTAAAGGGATAAGAAAAATAAAATAAATTCAAAATTAAACAAATTGTTGGTTGGGTTTTTGAAAAAGTTTTTTATGGTTTTTTGTTTTATTTTTGAATTCTCATTTTGTTAATGAGAATTTAAAAATATAACTTATAAAAATTTTAAACTTTTTTCAAGAATTTGGGTAAAGGTTTACTGATGATTTGGCATAAGCACCAGTGAAATGCATATAAACCAGCTTAAACCCAACAACCAAATAAATATTATTATATATATTTTCATTATTTTTTTTTAATTTTTTTTTTAAATTTTTTTTTTAAGTTTTTTTTTTTATTATTTTGTTTTTTTAACATACATACGCGAATTTATAATTTTACAATGGGAAGTTTTATATATGTATGTTTTTATATGTAGGTACGTATTTCATATGGGATGAATGGTGTTACAAACTACTGTTATTGCACGACTACACGTTGTGAAGGGTATATAAGATTCGGCACGGCCAAATATAGCGCTCTTACTTGTTTTAATTAAACTTGCAAACAAATGCAAGAAATTACATGCCGTTGGGAGATTAGCGGTTACATCAATGAACTTCAAAATCGTTGTTATGTAAAAATTAAATTTTTTTTCACATAAATACTTAGATACATTCATACAAATGTCCATACAAATTACATTTATTTATTTGCACTAAGAAATAATTTTAAATGCAATACCTTATGCTATATGTAACAACTCTTAAGGAAAATAATAGCTTTTTTCAATCTTCCTCTGGTAACTCTGCTCACAATGTTTTTCAATCTTCCTCTGGTAACCCTGCTCACAATATTTAAAGAAAACAAAATGTCACCGCGGCTTTCGGCTTATAAGCACATATCCATTCATACGTATTGCTAATACTTAAATAGTATGTATGTAAGTACAGTAGACGCTCGGAAATTAGAACCACTTTGTTTTTAGGGCAATTCGAATTTTCGAATTATTCTAATTTCTGGACGGGTTTTTTTATGCAAAAATTTAGGTGAACTGGACCTTAAAAAGATAAAGAAAGCGGAGTTTGCATTTTATTTTAGTTTATTTAACATAAAAACTGTGAAAACTTAACAACAAAAAATAACAATTCAGTTCATTTACACCTTAGCATGACTTTAGTATAGTATACATACTAGCATACAAAAAACTCATTTCAAAAAGAACATGTTTTTAATAAGTCCAAATATAATTGTGAATTCTCACTCAGGTTTAGTTAATTTCATACTAAAAATTAAATTTTCTTAAACAGTCAAAATACATATTATGTATGTATGTACATATTGTGAAATCTCTGTCAGTCTTTGTTAATCATATAATCGGTAATGTTAGTTTTTCTTTTGGATTTTTGTAATTCCGACAAAACAATATCATTACGAAGATCTAAAAGATGCGTCAAGTACTTACTGGAAAATGATTCATGGCTTTTGCACCACTGTATTAAATTATTTACGCTTTTAGTAGCTTCGGAATACGAAATATTAGGTTGGACTTCCACGTCAATATCTTCATCCAAGTCAGATGATAGGCTTTCGTTATTAAATATATGAATAGGTTCAGTCTCCAATGCATCTTAATTCCATCTTTCGATACGTGTAGTCCGGAAGGCAGCGGAAAAATAGCTCAGTTTCGTCGACATTGTATATTTGGGACTCCACTAGACCCATTTGTGCGATCTTAGCACGAAGTCTATGAATAAAAGGAGTGACTGAATTAGTATCGCTGGATAGAATTTCTCCACTAAATTTAAGAAAGCGAATTCCATGGCGCTTTTTGAATTTGGTAAACCATCTATCGCTTGCCCGAAAATCGTTCTCATTTTTGTCGGGATATTATTGCCTGAATATAGCTTTAGCTTTCTCTTTTAATATAGCTTCCCTCAATGTCGCCTTTTTTTCTCGCTGATCAAGGAACCACTCAAAAAGACGACTTTCCATTTTTGGATATTCGGCAGTATGTAAAGTTTTATTGGATACGTGTTGATAGGTGTTGGCAACAGCATCCAAAATTGATGTTCTATTCGATTTAATATAGCTAATGGCAGAAGTACATAGTAAAATTAAAATCCAGTGCCAAACGCTTTTCTTAAACACCTTTGTAAATTTTCTCAAATATTTTTACTTTATCTCGTAAAGACAAAGTGTTTTTCTTATGCTTGTTTGGCATTTTTACAGTCCACTTCCTTAAAAAAACGTTTATCCTCATACACAAGTATGTAACAAGAAACCGAAGTTTAAATTTTCAAAACATCAACAAGATATGTTAAACATCTACTAAAATAAGATTTCCCTTTTTGTTTTCTATTTGGTTAAACTAATTGTTAACGTTTACAACGAAAAAGAAAAAAAGCTCGGATATTAGTATTTTGGATTCTAATTTTAGAGATTTCTAATTACTGAGAGTTCTAATTTCCGAGCGTCTACTGTATATGTTTTTTTATTTTTTATGCACCTCATATAGATTGCAAGTACTTTTGCATATTTAAGTTGCAAATATATTCATAGGATGGTAGTTCAGTGGGTACACCACTGAACTATGAAACTGGAGGTACGCTGTTCGATACCACTGAAGTGTTTGCTGAAATTTTTTTTTTATTTTTTTTAAACATTTCAATGTTCCATGGTCAATATGAGTAGTATATGAAATATCATGACTAGCAAAATACGATGCACTATGAAAAAAAAACTAAACTAAATACATATCTATTTTTATGTATTTTTCCCTTTGAGTACCTAGTATACATTAATACATATTATATATATTTTAAATTTCAATAATGTATGCTCTATTACTCTCTACTTTTTCTTTTTATACCCTTCACCTGTGGTGCACAAGGGTATATATAGCTTTGTCATTCCGTTTGTAATTTCTACAATTTTCATTTCCGACCCCATAAAGTATATATTTTCTGAAAGCTTATGAATAGAGGAGTCGATTAAGCCCTGACCGTCTGCCCGTCTGTCCGTGTGTTGGTTGAAATCAACTTTTAGAAGCAACTATATGTTCCTCAGATCTGTATATGGTATCAATCTCTTGTAAATATCCAGGAATGAATCGCTATTGAAATTCAGCACAATCGCCCCATAACTTTCTGAGATATGAGCAAAAAACCACGACCACCTCGTTTTTTTCACAATTACAACAACAACATACATACATACATACATGTAAAAAACATACCAAACAAAAAAAATTACAAAAAAAAAATATTAAAAATAAGAAAAAATAATAAAAAAATAATAAAAAAACTACCAAAAAAAAAATTTTAAAAAATTTATTAAAAATTTTTCTAAAAAAATTTTTTAAAAAAATTTAAAAAAAATAATAAAATATAAATAATATATTAAATAAAATAAAATAAAATAAAATTTTTTTGGCTCAGCTGGGATTCGATGCCACATTTATTCTAACGTGTACGTATGCACGTATTTTATATGGGATGAATGTGATACAAACAATTGTTATTGCATGACTACACGTTGTGAAGGGTATATAAGATTTGGCACGGCCGAATATAGCACTGTTACTTGTTTTAATTAAACTATATACTTAAATTTATTTTTTTACAATGGAATGTTTTTATACCCTTCACACATTGAAAAAGGGAATATATAGGATTATAATTCCGTGTGAGATTTCTACAACTTTCATTTCCGACCCTATAAAGTATATATTTTCTGAAAGCTTATGAATAGGGGAGTCGATTAAGCTCTATTAGTCTGTCCGTGTGTATGTTGAAATCAACTTTTTGAAGCCCCCCGACATAGGTTGGACCAGGGTAAGGTATTAAAATATCAGAAATATTTGGGAGTAGATCGGTATTGAAAATCAGAAACATCGGTACATAAACAACTGAGATATGAGCAAAAACCCACGACCACCTCGATTTTTTTCACATAAACTACATTACAACAACAACATATATACATACAAACGTGTATACTGGTTAGAGAAAACGTGGCATCGAATCCCAACTGAGCCAAAAAAAATTTTTTTAAAATTTTTTTTTTTATTTTTTATTTAATATATTATTTATATTTTTAATTTTTTTATATTTTTTTTTTGTTTTATATATATTATATATGTATATAATAATTTTTTTAATTTTTTTTTTATTTTAACATACATACGTGAATTTATAATTTTACAATGGGATGTTTTTATATACATATGTATGTTTTTATATGTATGTACGTATTTCTTATGGGATGAATGGTGACACAAACTACTGTTATTGCATGACTATACGTTGTGAAGGGTATATAAGATTCGTCACGGCCGAATATAGCGCTCTTACTTGTTTGATCCGCTATAGTCACCTAACTGCAAAAACCAGCATAATTTCAATTTCATTGTTTTTTTTTTAATTTTTTATAAAATTTGAGAATTTTGAAAAGGCGTACTAGATTTTGTTAAACAATCCGTCTCAAAACTTTAAATTTTACCGGCTTTAAGTTTTTCTAATATTATTTATCAAGGAAAAAGTCAAAAAAAAAAATTTTTTTTTTGTAAAATTTTGAAATTTTTGAAATTTAAAAATTTATAAAAAATAGAATGCAACAAATAGTTACCAGTTTTGGTACTTAATCTTAAAACAGCATTTATTAGAAACAAAATGAATTTAATTACATGAAAATCCATGGATAAATTCGTGTTTTATTCCCGATAAACTGAAAGTACCTAGTTTTGATATTTTTTTTTAAAATTACACTGTGGAAGAAATTCAGGTTAGCAAAAGTTAAATAGAGGTTAAATTAAAAGACCCGTATCGCGGCGTTTGTTTAGTTTAGTTCGAATTTTTTTTTATCGACCTTCAACCTTTGCAGTCAAATGCCGATTTTCAGCATATTGTTTATATGGTACAAGGGTTGTATCCACTCAAGACAAACAACACACAGATTATCCTTTGAATAGAACTGTACCTTTATTTTAAATATATGTATATTATAAACTTAAAATAATTCGGCAATTATCGCATACGGGCATTTCCATGTCATCGAACGTGACATTTTTACTCCTATAAAGTGGAGTAATTTTTGCAAAAGTAAGAGTAACTGAAACAAAATTAGATCTTTATGTTCCATTCAAATGGTACTTTATTTCTAAAAAAATAATTACATTCGAATTATTGCTGTCTTAAATATCCAGAAAAATAAGAATATATCGTACGTGACATAAAACAGAAGTGATTTTGAGGTACATATATATGGAAATATGAAAAAATCTGCAAATCTTGGGGGACATTTTTTCTTTTTTTAATTTCTTACACTAAACCAAATATTGTTCATTTAAAATCCATCATACTTAATTGAAAACAATATTTAAATAATTTTATAATAAACTCAATTTAGTATCGTCCATGACAGATGTTTCTCTAATAGTATTCTTAGGTAATAAAATTTATATTATGTTAAGAAAATTTATATTATGTTATCTGGCATCTCTGCCTAAAAACGTAAACATCGTGTTATTTTTTGCTCTAAATTATTAAATTAATTTTATTTACAAAGAAGTCGATAGTAATACTATTTTGTGTTTGTGAGAATTTCTGACAATGCTGTCGCAAAAAAAGAAAGAAACATTGGGGTAATTGCCCAAAAAAAAATATCAGAAGTACAAAGCAGTAATGCAAATAGATTTCATCTACTTGCAAATGAAGAAGAAGAAGAACATGATACTCACAAGGAGAAAATACCACCAATTGTTGTAGTGGACTCTGCCCATAGTTTTTCATCAGCTTTTGGACTAATTGGAGACAGGTATATGTTCAAAAGGATGTCCATTGGAACAAAAATAATATCAAACTCAAGGATACTGTATAACGAGGCCTTAAATGTACTAAGAACTAAGAAGTACCATGAAATAAAGGATACAAAAACGTTTAAATTAGTGTTGTTTGGTCTTATTGAAATGGATACTAAGATAATTTGTGATGAATTTAACAATTCACACAATATACATCCGGTAAGTGTAAAGGAAATCACCACGAAAAGATCAACCGCAGATGATAGTCAACAAGTGTCGAAGAGGGATATACTTAAAATAAGATATTTTAGTAATATTGCCGTTTACTGGAGAAGACCACTCAAGGGTAGCAAAGGCCCTACTCACGAATTTGCAGATTGTCAATTAAACAAAGACGCTAATAGTGAGAACATTATCTACAAATGTTACAACAGTGCTAAGAGGAATTTTAAAAATGTAAAGCACAGAGCTGACGACCCGAAATGTCCGTGTCGTCAGGAACACCTGGAGATTCGTCAACGCCCCACAGCCAGAAATAAAGTACCACATAGGTCTAATGTGCTGAACTTCAACTCCGATGAAGTTAATTTTCCCCAACTGCCTGGTAAGGAATACCAAAATTATACACGTGACTCTGGTGGTAAAAGCAATGTACTGTACTCTGATGTAACAAGAAGTAAGACACTTGTTAACAGAAATGAAGATGATATTTCTAATGAGAAATTGATGCAAATATTTTTTGATGCTGTCGATGCACTTCAAAGGTGCCAAAATAAGTACGACAAGCTACGAGTGCTGGGGATGATGCTTCAACATGCAACATAAATCAACAGTTAGTCACAATGTTCATGTTATGCACTGGAATGCTCAAGGCATAACGACTGAGTCAGCAGCTTCACAGCTGGAAAAATTTTTATTTGACAAGGAAGTTGATATTCTCCTTATCAATGAGACATTTTTGAAACCCCACCATAAATTTAAACTTGGAGGCTACAAAATTTATTGAGAGGATCGACCAACTCATGGTGGCGATGTACTCATCGCAGTAAAATACAATGTTGAACATGAAATATTACCAACTATAAATACGAGTGTGGCTGAAAATATTTCGGTTCGAGTAATAATAAATAGGCGCTCTGTGATTTTTACATCTGCGTACAATCCGGTTCATACTATAAATTTTAAAACTGATATGGATGCTTTAACTAGACGGTCAAATGACTTCTTTTTATTTGGTGATTTAAACGCTCAACATACGCACCGTAATTGTTTTTCAAACAATATTGCTGGTAATGAGCTTTATAGCCATAGCCTTCAATCAAACTACTACATTTATTACTCAAATGCATTTACTCGCTTTGGACAAAATATTAATCCAGTACAGCCGTCTACAGTAGACATTCTTTTAACTAACTCTTGTCTTCCTTTTTCAACCTTGGAAACACATTCAAATATGTTGCAGTCGGACCATGTACCACTATCTTGCGTCATTTATGGAGAAGTACAAAATAGCATTTTGAAGCTACCCTTGTATAATCGAGCCGATTGGTCATCAATAAAGAACTTCGTTGAAAGTGAAATAATATTACAAGAGATTGATCAAAATATTACAAACACAGGTAATCTAGATTTAGCATTAGGTAAACTAATATCCATTGTAAAAGAAGCTACTAATAAAATACCAGTTGGTCTTCCAACGTGAAATTTCAGAAATTAGTAAAATGCTAATTTCTCAGAGAAACAAGATACATTAATGACCTTAATCAAACTCTAACCGATGAAACAAGTATTGAACTTACAAATTTGTCTGAAGTCAAATCGTTTGTCCATTTGTTAAAAAATAATAAATCCCCTGGTTTAGATGGGATTAACAGCATAGTACTTAAAAATATGCCCGATTACTCTTTTGAAATCTTAAGTAAAATATTTAACTATTTAACTTTTGTTTAAGCACTCGTTTTTAAAATGGCTAAGGTAATTCCAATCCACAAATCTGGAAAAGATCCTAAATTACCCTCCAGCTATAGGCCAATTAGTATTCTAAGCCTATTGGATAAGGTGTTCGAGAAAATTATTCACACCAGAATTTTAGATTTTTCGAATTGCGATAATATCATAAACCAAGAAAAATTTGGTTTTCGAAAAGAGCACTCCACTGTACATCAACTTAAAAGAGTTGTAAACTTTTTTAAATGTAATAAAAGTAATCGAAAAATTTTGGAGTCGTTTTTCTTGATATCGAAAAAGCTTTTGACTCAATCTGGCATGATGGACTAGTGTATAAATTAAATACGATAAACGTACGTTTGTTGTATATGTCAATAACAAATTTTCTAGTGAAAGACAAATACCTGCGGGCTTGTCACAAGGATCAGTATTATCCCCTACACTATACTCGATATATATGTACATCCGATGTTACTTTAAGAAGAGACCATGATGCGGCTTTTTACGCGGATGACAGTGCCTTTATTTGTTGCGGTAAAGTGTCGAATGCGATAATCAGGAGAATGGAAAATAATCTTCATTTAATTCGTAAATACTATGACAAATGGAAAATGAAAGTCAATGACGATAAAACTCAAGCAATTATATTTCCATTCAACAAATCGCGAAAACGCTTTCCTATTAGATATTTATCGTCTAGGGGAACAATTATTCCATTGAGGGACGAAATTAAATATTTAGGAGTTATCCGGGACAAAAAACTTTTATTTAAACAGCATGTTAATTACATTTGTGAGAAGGCAATTAAGTGTAGCCGTGCCTTATACCCCTTAATTAGCCGAAGATCTAAACTTAATATAAAGAACAAGGTACTTATTTACAAAATGTGTATTCGACCGATTATGACCTATGGTTGTGAAATCTGGTCCAAAAAGGCTGCTAAAACGCAAACAAAAAAAATTGCAAATCATTCAAAATAAAAACTTGAAAATAATACAAAATCTACCTTTTAGATATCCAACTTATCTTCTACATAGAAACTTTAAAATGTTTAATTCATTGACAAGGGAACTGACGCTGTCATTTAATGAAAAATGCAGAAGATCAAATTTTGAAATAATAAGAAATTTGCTGAACAACCACTGAGGGTCTTTTGTTTAAAAGACACATTTCAGTGATTGTTCTAAAATCTCTTATGACTTCTAAGTTGATACGAGGTTTTTTATGAACAACAATTCCTTTAAACTGTGATATTAGTAGTTTCTTTATTTAATTAATCAGATGTTAATTGTTGTAATACTAATAATAATAATACTAATACATTAAAGTAACATCCAAGGAAAATAAAAAATACCGCTAATTGGACTCTCTATTTTCTTTTTTCTTATGGATCTTATTAATTGTTGTTACCTTAATTTTAAAGAATATAATTTACAATTTATTTTTACAATTTAGTCGCTAAAAAAATCGTTGATTGCAATTAAGATTAAACTCTTATTATTGCTCTTCAAATAATTTAATAAGCTCTTAATACCTGCGCATAGTAAAATTTTAGTGTTTTTTTTATCAATAAACTTATATTGAACAACTTTCAAAAGTTGTTATTTTTATAGTCGTGGTTGACATATTCATGGAAATGCCCATATTGAACTGGATGTCCAGTATTGGTCAATGTTGCCTACCTTTATTTTAAAATAATCTTCGTATTTTATTTGGTAAGAAATTGAGAAATGGCGTCGTTTATTTTTTGTCATAACTTTGCCGCACACATAACAAAATATGTATATCCGGCTTGTTTTTCTAAGTTTCTTGCCTATTTTTTTATTTTTATATCTTAAAGAAACACTTGTCTTGTCTACAATCACGTGTTGAGTAATACTAATTGTACAAAGTAGTCCCTTTATATGACTTTATAAATCACAAAATTTTTTTACAAAAGCGTTTGCGGTTTATATGCCCGCGGTAAACGCATCAGTATTAGTGCCATATAGATGTGAGCCAAAACTAGAGTTCACAATGAAGAAGAACTAAATTTCTTCAAACAACTATTTAAAAAATAATTCTTTTTCCTGGAATTTACTTATGCTAACAATATATTGCCTGAGATTGCAGAACACTGAATTCATGTTTAATGAGTTTTGTGATTGGTCGCACAAATTGAATTATTCTTTGAAGTATATTACCATCTGATATGCGTTAGAGGGAAATATGAAGGAAGACTAGAATCTTAGCCCAAATAAGAAACGACGAGAAGCGAAGCCACCATGACAAAGTTGGTGTATTTTATTTTATGTTTTCAATTAAATAGAAAAAAGTTTTTTTAAATATTATACAAAAAGCAGAAATAATAGAAGCGGACAGCTGTCTGGTACTTTTTAAATCGAAAGCCTAAGGTACAAAAACCGGTAAAAACTTTATCTTTGGTACTTTTTAAGATCTCATCTAAAATCTAGACTATTTAATGTCAAAAAGTAATTTAAAATTAATTTTTCATTAAAAAAAAACAAAAAAAATTTTTAGCTTTACACTAATCTATATACATAAATAC
This sequence comes from Phyto melanocephala, assembly GCA_941918925.1. NCBI lineage: Eukaryota > Metazoa > Arthropoda > Insecta > Diptera > Rhinophoridae > Phyto > Phyto melanocephala. The sequence continues at coordinate 59,845,634 of OW799235.1, forward strand.
ATATATAAAAGTAAAACTCTGTGTGTGTGTTAGCAATAGACTCCGAAACTGTAAAACCGATCGGACTTGTACACATTCCAGGGAGTGTTTATGGGTTGCAAAAAGTGGACGGGGTGACGCCCATAAAAAATGATTTATCATTTTTAGCTACTTGCACTTGATCGATTTTTCTGAAACTTTGCACACATATTGAGCTGTCATAACTTTATAATTTCGTGATAAAAAAAGTGGGCGGGGCCCATAAAAAAAATTTGTAAGTTTGAGGTACTTGCACTGGAACGATTTTTCTGAAACTTTGCACACACATATTGAGCTCTCATGATTATACAATTTCGTGATTAAAAAAGTGGGCAGTGCCACGCCTATAAGAAATAAGTTATCATTTTTAGAAAAGTGGGCGGTACCACGCCCATTAAAAAAAGTTATAATTCTGATCTTTTTGCACTTGATATTCAATTGAAATTCAGAATGCATTTTTATTCATTAAGGGGCGTAGCAACGCGCGCCGGGCTTTTCTAGTTTGTGATAAAAAATATCAAAACTAGGTACTTTTAGTTTATTCTATATCTATCTATCTATCTATATATATAAAAGTGAAACTCTGTGTGTGTGTTAGCTATAGACTCCGAAACTGTAAAACCGATCGGACTCAAACTTTGGCAAGTTGTTGTACATATTCCAGGGAGTGTTTTCGGGTGGAAAAAAGTGGGCGGGGCCACGCTCATAAAAAATTAGTTATCATTTTTAGCTACTTGCACTTGACCGATTTTTCTGAAACTTCGCACACATATTGAGGTGCCATGACTTTATGATTTCGTGATAAGAAAAGTGGGCGGGGTCACGCCCATAAAAAAATTATAATTTTGAGGTACTTGCACTGATTATTCTGAAACTTTGCACACATATTGAGCTGTCATGACTTTATAATTTCGTGATTAGAAAAATGGGCAGGGCCACGCCCATAAAAAGAAGTTATAAAAAAGTTATCAATTTCAGCTACTTCAACTTAACCGAATTTTCTGAAACTTTGCACACATATAGAGCTGTCATGACTATACAGTTTCGTGATTAGATTATTGTGATTAGTGATTAGAAAAAAAGCCATTTCGTTTCTAATAAATGCTGTTTTAATATTAAGTATCAAAACTGATACTTTCTTCAACTGAAGCCTCAGCGGCAACAATATTCTCGACACTACGGGCACTTCCTTGTCTCACTGGCACGGAAACATTTTGTTTTGTTTTATGCAAATTTTTCTTATTTCAGTTGCATTTTAATCTGTTACAACCTTTCCTTTGTAGTTTCATACAATTTTGTTTGCAGTATTACGTCAGGAATAATAGATTTCAAAACTTCCCTCCTCAATTAAAATTTAGTTTTTACCCATATATACCGATTATTAGTTAAAAACTAATTGACTTCATCACTTAATGATTAATCGTTAAATTAATATTAAAAATCTGTCAAAAGTCTTAAATTGCAGGGTAAACGTTTTTAAATAAATAGAATTTAAAGTATTAAAGAATTGAGCTAAATACACCGTTGCTAGTTCAATGAAATATTCCATCCGCTCATAACTCATAATAAAATTACAAAATATGACCTACTAATCATGCGGGTCTTAGAAACTGAACTGAATGTAGATTAAAAAACCTCTCACCTTATACTAAGTACCTCATAAACAGCATATAATGGTGGGTACGTATTATTATCTGTGTGACTGTACATCTAGATCAGTGATGGTATATGAGAATTTCAGTCTTGTGCCAAAATTTTAGCTAAAAAGTGCCAAAACATCTTAAAAAGTGCCATAACAAACATGTCATGTCTACATACATATTTAAAAAAATTAAATCCATTTATTGAGTTTTATTATTATATTATATAAATATTGTGTAAATTTCTTCGATCTTTTTATATTGATATATTGTTTTTATTTCTTCGAGCTAAAGATCACTTTTTTTATAAAAATTATTATTTTATTCCGATATTTCGCTACCACATTGGGTAGCTTCCTCAGGGAAAGTTTTTACAATTTATAACAATTAACAATTAAAATATAAAAATTGTTAAAAAAAAAATTTTTTAAAAAAGGCGGGAAAATTTTTTTGTTTACATTTAAAATAACAAACGAAAATTCAAATACATAAATATATCACAAAAAATATTCTTGTCAACAATTTTACAATTTTTTTTAAAAAGGCGGGAAAATTATTTTGTCAACATTTAAAATATTGTACAAACAAAAATTTAAATACATACATACATATAAAATATTACAAATGTAGCATATAACGTTCATTATTAAGCTAAAACGGTGTTAAAATCGACTACTTGTAGCGTTAGCATGCAAGTGTATCCGGCTTCTGTCTCGTCGGCAATCGGTGGAGTTCGGGGCTACGTAACGTCGATACATTAGCATATCTACACAGTAAATTATTTTAATTTTGCATGCATATATGTATATAGGGTATAAGGGAAAAAAAATTTAAAGAGACGAAGATAGTAACAGGAAACGGAAATTAAAAGACCCAAGAATGTTTTTGTTAGCTTAGTTTGCTGACTATGTATGTACGTGTGTAGCTGTATACACGTACTAATTCCCCACCCAACCATGATCATGCTATAAAGAGCTGAGAATTTGTGCATGATCCCATATTTTCTCTTGCTTTTCGACTACCAGTCAGGAGTCAATAAAAAATTTTAGAATTTCATTTCCGTTATGGAATTAATAAATATACAATTTTTATTAGAACAATTTTGCTTCATATAAATAAATGCATAAGTTCAAATAATTTAATAATATCAAAAAAAAAATAACAATTTAATATATTTAAATTTTTAAATTTAATAAAATTTCATGCTAAAAAAAATATTTACATATATAAATGAAAAAAAAAAAATGCAAAAATAAATATTTAAATTTCAATTTATGTAATTTTATTTAATAACATGTTTTAAAATGTAAAAAAAATAATATGTATAAATAAAAGATAAGAAAAAAAATTCTACCAACTACTGTGGCTTACACAGGGACCGAACCCGGGACGTTAGGTTTATTAGCACCCGACCCTAGCTTTACGCTACATCCAAGTTAATTACGCTTGGTAAAATTAGGCTATTATATGTTGTGGGTGTAATGCAAAAACAAATTATAATTTTAAATTTTTACGTTCTACATATATACATACATAATTACATATGAAAATATAAAAATAAGAGATGAGGAAAAAAATGTGTAAATATATATATGTAAATATGTAATTATGTATATATAGAAAAATAAATTTAAAACAAAACTGAGAAAGTAAATTAAAGCAAAAATTAATAAACAAAAAAACTTTATTTAAAATGAAATAATAAAAAAACTGAATGAAAATTTTAAAAAGTAATCAAAAAAAAAAAAAAAAATTACATATGTAACCAAAAGACTAACTAAAGAATTTCAAAAGAATTTTTAATTAAAGAAACATTTTTAAGAGAAATTAAAATTTACATATGTATTAAAAGACAAAAACGTTACGGCAAAACCGGGAATCGAACTCGCGACGTTGCAGTTGCTAGGCTCAATCGCTCGCTCTGTACCACCGACAACTTTACGAAAACTTGTAAAATAGGAAAGATCAGTAATCAAAGTACATGAAGTTCGAGTACCAATGAATAAGCATTTAATTATTCATGACTCCAAAAAATTTTAGGTTAGGTGTCTTAAAATGGTACACAACCTCATGGAATCAAACGACTGATCCACCCGTGATGCACTTTATTTTTACTTCTTATTGGTGATATACAATCATCAATTTTGGCTTTAAATATTAATTCTAGCAAACGTTTTGGAATTCATTACTATAGTTAGAACAAAAATTGTTGATGTTTTGCAACCAATAAGAAAATGTAAATATAATACAAAACTAAAAGACTTACATTTTGTCTGGAAATCCCTCGTCGAAAGATCTTTCGCTGGGCCTCCTCTTGTTGCTGGTGGTGTTGATGAGAAATTTACTTTTTTTTTTTGATGTTTAAATTAATTTATATTTAGAAAACTTATTAAATTGGTTTTTTCTTATGTTCTTATTTACACATGTAACTAAACGTATGTTTTTATTTCTTTTGTTTGTTTCTTTTTTTTTTTAATATTTATTTTTGCAATTTAACACTGTTTTTTTTTATTGTTTCTTATTTTTAAGTAAATTATTTAAAAATATAAAAAAAATGTGTATTTGACTACAACAAAAAAAAATGTAATTAATTACATATTAAGATTTAAACTTTTTTACTTTTGAACAACAAAAAACATTTTCTATTCTATTTAATAAATAGAATTTTTGTCTTTAAACAAAAACAAATTTTTGACTTTTAATTTGTGGACTATTTCTTTTTTTGTTAAACACAACACTATGATTTTTTTTTCTTTGTGTAGTTTATAAATTTTTGCAGCTAAGTGGTGATAAAATGATGTTTTTTTTTTCTTTCTTCACTATTTTTCCTCCAAAAAGAAACTCCTGTGACCAGGAAGAAAAGCGAGGTTTTTTTTCCAAATATTTTAAGACTATGACGAAACCTGTTACAATAAATAAAAATCCTAATAACAAAAAAAAATCAAATAAAAAAAAAATCTGCAAAAATCTTACCACTGACTTAAGCTCCTTGTAAAAATAAATTTCAACCATCAATATCCTTGTTCCTCTTTAAAATTTGGGCAGAAAATCCAGGATACAAAAAAAAATTAATTTTTCGAAGTATTTTTTCCTCTATTTTACAAAAAGAATGGCGACTACATAATGAAATTTCTGGAGAAATTCTACTATTTATAAGCCGAAAATTTTGGAAATTATACGCTATTTCAGCAAAAAGAATTTATTTTCTGTTATTTCTGTACATAAAAACCTCTATTTAGTACAAATGTAAATACATTTACCACACTTAAACATACGCAGATAAGCTGCGCTTCACTGCCTTATCTCAGTGTTGCATTTAAAACAAACATAAAAATTTGGTCGTTAGCAAAAATTTAAATAAAAAAAAAAAATCGTAAATAAAAGGTTGACACAAGCGCCCCTACAAAACCCCCCTGCCAAAATCAGGTTTTAGACTCTCAAAGTCTTAAAGCTGATACCGATTGTGGCAACATAAGGAAAAATTCAACTTCAAATCTATTGTCTTAAGTCTTTCGCATGGTACACACCGATATAGCGGCCATTTAAATCCTCTATTTCGTAATAAAAGTTTCCAGTTTTCTTTCGAATACGTGCCTTTAAAAAGGGTGGAGCCAATTTAGCATTAAAACCCTTTGCAAAATTGCTCTGGCAAAAATTACGTCTAAAAACCTCTTGTCCTACCGCATAACTGACTACACGAGATCGTAGATTGTATGATCTTTCATTCCTGGTGTGCTGTTTCTCAATGTTTCTTAAAGCCCTATTCCTTATGATATCAAAAGAATCTTCCCTATCAAATTTCACAGCTCTATCCTCCAGCATATCCAAATTACGTAGCAATGCGTATGTTCTGCCATTAGTAATCATATGTTGTCCAAAAGCCATGTAATAGGGTGAAGTGCCTGTGGAAGTATGAAGTGATGATCGTAATGAACAACTGATACTACTAAGGTACTCATCCCAATTACTTTGGTAAATTTTTATATACGCCCTGATTGCAGATAGTACCGAACGATTAACTCGTTCTGATGCATTTGCTTGTGGCGAATGTACAGCTGTATAAACGTGATTTATTCCATAATTTTGCAATAATTTGTTAAATTGTGTTGATCTAAATTGTGAGCCATTATCGGATACTATTACCTCCGGAGTACCAAATGTATGGAAAAGCTCCTCCTCAAGATATTTTATAACTAAGTCGGTTGTAAACTTTTTAACTGGCTTCAAAAAACAAAATTTAGAAAAATTATCCACAACTATAAATATGCCTATATTACCTGCCTTAGAACGAGGATATGGACCTAGAAAATCTATAAAAAGTTTTTGGAAAAACCTAAAAGTTTCGGAAGTTTTACCCATCGGTGGTCGCATGACAAAATTAGGGTGTTTTGTACTTTTGCATAACTCACAAGCATTTATATAATCTCTTACGTCATTTACTAAATTGGGCCAAAAATAAAATCGACGAATACGCTCTAATGTTTTATTAACTCCACTATGAGCAGATAGATGACAATCATGAGCCTTATGAAGAATATCTTTTATGAGTTCTTTGGGTATCCAAAGTTTCCATGCGAGATCGTCCTGCACTTTCTCTCCTGAGCAGTGCTCCGTTCTTCTGTACAAATAACCGTCAATGATTTTCAAGTCGGGAGTTTTATCTATGTTTTTCCTAACACGTTCCAAAAGTTCAGTATAGTCTGTCCCTTGAAAATGTGTCGAATTTAAATCTACGAAAACCCCTGTCTCTTCTAAAACGGACAATTCTAAATTAAGAATCTCGGATAAATCTTCAGTGTTAGCCCTTGAAAGAGTATCAGGAACTACATTTCGACTGCCTTTGCGGTGTTCTATTTTAAAGTTGAAGCCTTGTAGTTTTAAAGCCCATCTTGCCAACCGAGAGCTTAAATCCGTTTGAGACATGAGCCATTTCAACGAAGCGTGATCGGTGATTATCGTAAACTCATGTCCTTCAACGTATGCTCTGAACTTTTTAATGCTCAGCATTGCTGCTAAACACTCTTGTTCGGTTACAGAGTAATTACGTTGGGCTTGGTTGAGTTTCTTCGACATGAAGGCGATTGGAACCTCTTCACCCTCCGCATTTTTTTGAACCAATACACTTCCTATCCCCGTATTACTAGCATCACAGTGTATGTAAAAAGGCTGTGAAAAATCTGGACTATGCAATACTGGTGTGGTTGTCAAGATGTGCTTCAACTCATTAAAAGCTTGTTGAGCCATTTCACTCCAAACGAATTTACGATTACTTTTCAGCAAATCTGTTAAAGGCGCAGTAACAGAGGCGTAGTTCCTAATAAACTTTCGGTACCAACCGGACATCCCCAAAAATCTACGAAGTTGTTTAACAGATCTTGGTTCAGGAAAATCTACAATGGCCGAAATTTTATCAGGATCTGTACGAATTACACCGTCTCCAACTATATGGCCAAGATAACGGACCTCTCGTACACAAAATTTTGATTTTTCCACATTTAAGGTAAGTCCTGTGGCACGAAATTGTCGAGCCACTACTCGCAACACTTGCAAATGCCTCTCGAAGGTGTCAGACACAATCAGCAAATCATCCAGATAAACAAACACTTCCGATCTCAAATCTGCAGGTACCACTTTGTCCATTAACCTTGACATAGTCTGCGGTGCATTGCATAGGCCAAAAGGCATGACCTTGTAATGGTACAAAGGGCGTCCAGGAACGCTAAATGCTGTCTTATCTTTCGATGATTTGTCGAGAGGTATTTGCCAAAAGGCATCCTTCAAATCAAGACTCGTGATAAATTCTGCTTTAGGTAACCTTGAGAGTATACCATCAATAATAGGTAAAGGATACGCATCCTTGACAGTAACTAAATTAACTTTACGACTGTCTAAACACAATCTAATTTTTCCGGGCTTTCGAACTAAAACAATAGGTGACGACCAAGCGCTATCAGATTCCTCAATTACATCCATCTCTAGCATGCGATCTATTTCTGCGTAAATAAGTTTCTCAATTGCAGGAGATACAGGAAAATGACGCTGCTTGATAGGTGATGAATTACCTACGTTAATTATATGCGAAATCACATTTGTTCTGCCTGATCCTTCTTTAGAAAACGATGGAAAAGAATTAATTACAAGTTGTAATTGTTGTTGTTGTAAGGTGGAAAGATGTTTACGTTCAAGATTTTCCTGTATTGCGTCTAACGAAAAATTTGTACTAAGCGTAGATAATAAATTATCTGGTAAAAGATCAAAAAGCTTCCAGAAATCAATACCTAAATAAAGATTCTGTGCCAAATTAGGAATTATATACAAATTTATTTCCTTCGTAAGTCCTCGAAAGGTTATATTGGTTTTCACAACACCAAAAACATCCTGATTTCTACCATCAGCAGTTTTCACTATAGACCTAATTTTTTTATAACTATTTTCATCTAAAAATTGTTTGGCAGCCTGTGCACCTAAACAGCTAACCGAAGCACCTGTGTCTAACAAGCCACAAAAAGTTTTACCAAATAACTCTACATCTGCATAAGGTCTGATGTCATTCGGTTTGTCGTAAATAGTACTTAACAGACTACGTCGAGTATGGTTAACTTTTGACCAAAAATTTCGTATACGCTCAGTAGAACGTTTCTGTTTTACATTAGGAACTCGTTCATTAAAAATTTCTTTACGTTTAGCATTATATTCTGCCAGCCTTATGTGAAATGGTTTGTATAACGACTGTGACCTTGTTAGAATCGCATTCGTGTCTTCGAGACTTTTATTATTAGAGTCTGAGGACAAATTTAGAAATTCAAATTTAGAGGATTCATTATTAGACGTTGGTTTTTGTAGGATTCGAATTTTGTTGTCAAAAGATATTGTAGTAGTGTTTTCGTTAGAGTTTTCTAAGAAAAATTTAGAAGACTGATCTCCTAATCGGTATTGGTTGATTTGGTCTGTTTGTGTGCACTTTTCTGTGCACTCGGCTGGAAGTTTTTTGAAACAGTCTTGCAAACTGTACTACATTGCCTACAATTCGGTTTATAAACGTTGGCTAAGCCACAACCATAACAAAATACCTGCCTATCTTCCACGCAATCTTGGTATCGGTGACCAGTTCTACGACAATTCCAACAGACGAGTGAAATAGCTGAAATATCTTCTTCACTAGGCGGAGAATCTTCTTCTATCTCGTTTATTTGCTTCTTAGAAAATGACAAAGTCCTTGGTACAAAATTTTTCCTTCCGATGTCCTGTAAAAAGAACTCTCTACGACAACAAATATCATGAAGCTCAGAAATAGTAGTAATTTTCAAATTTAAAATCTCATGCTGTATTTCAGGTAATAAATTCCTACGCAAAATTTCGACTAAAATTCTTTCAGTTAGAGGTTCGGCTAATCTATCAGCAATTTCAATTACGGCTTCATAAAATGCATCAAAGCCTTCATTATGTTTCTGTCTCCGATCCCTAATCATTTCGCGCAAATCAATGTCAGTCCGAGAATCTTTATATTGTTTACGTAAAGCTGCGCACAACTGTGGCCATCTAATTGATTGTACAGATTGATGGTATCTCCAGAACCAGTCGTTTGCCTTTGCATCGAATAAAGTTGAAATAGGGTCACATAAAATCTCAAAATTTCCATTGAGAGTCTGGTTTGTCAAAGCTTCAACACGATATAGAAAACTGTCTACTGACATACCCCGCGAGTCGCCTGAAAATCTTATTTTCCAATTGTGTATAATATGACCTATTTTATCTGGTCTTATTGAGGACATATTCGAGTCGTTGTGGGCCTCGTGTGCTCTATTATTATTCAAATTTTCAGAAGCCGCTGGTAAACCGAGTAATCTATCAATGCTTTGCTCACCTAAAGACAAGGAGGGGTTAACAATTGCCGAAGCCTGTGCCTCTCGAGAAACGTTGTCAGCAGAAGATGAAGAATTTACTCGTAGCCTACGAAAACCTGCCTCAATATTTGTTTCGATCAGTTGCGTCAATGTCTGGCTTAAAGTTGTAAGCATTTCTGCTTGTTGCGCTCCCACAGCCGCTGTGACAAGATTCCGAATATGATCCCGCTGATCTTGTGGTGAACTTTCAGATATGGACATACGTTGATGGGGATTTTGAACACTAAGAGAATTACCTGGCGGAGATGGTATACTACCTGATCTGCTTATATTAAAATCTACTGTCCTTTGGGCTTGTGATCTAGTTATCATTGGTGGAGGTATATTTTTTTTCCCTGATGGAGTTGTTGATGAAAATGGATTACCACATATTGGACAATTAGATTTGGTTTTTAAATTTTTATGATAACATGATTTGTGAAGGGGGTGACCACATGGACTTTTATATAAATAAATTGAATCACTTATAACGTGGTTGCAAATGGCACAGCTTGGTAAGCTTATAGCTGCATCCACAGAAATTAAATCACTGTTTTGATTGGAAGCCATTATACTTATATATTTTTGTAACTAAAACCTAAAACAAATTATACGTGTTATCAACTATTTTGTAAAGAGCCTTCAAATTGTCTTACACTTTATTAAAATCCTGGTAAAATGGACAAAAAAAAAATTAATTAATTTGCAAAATCCTAAGTATCAAGCAGTCTTATCGGGTAGGTTCATTAATGAAAACAAACTCTATTTTTCTTTAAAATGTATAAATAGAATAAAATAAAAAACGCAAAAAAAAATTTTTTCTTTATAGAAAATATTATAAAAAAAATCAAAATCGCATACAGGACAAATTCTACATAATTCAAAATAAGTATCGATACAAGTTAATCAGGCAAGGCAATATCAAGAAATTACAAACTCTACAAATGCGATCTGAACTAACTTCTATTTGACTTCCCATGATCACGTTTAATAGATTGAATAAAAAACTATAATCCTCAATCTAAATAATAGTTAAAAGAAAAAAAATTTATCCACAAAAGAAAACAAACAAAAATTTTGATTTTGTTTAACAAAATAAATTAAAAAAAAAAAATGAAATTTCCAAGTAATTTAATTATATAATTATGTATAATATTAAATAATAAAAAAAATAACACTGATATCGGTAAAAGAAAATAGTAATTACATATCTGACTTCTGACAGGGTTGCCGAAAAGCAAAAAAAAACGTCAGCAAAATTAAGTAAAAAAACAAATCTTGAGAAAGTGAAAGAGAGAAATTAATACTAAAAAAAATAGGAGACAAATATTTTATGAAGATTAGTATTAACTGGTAGGTAGTTATTAGAACTACTCCAAAAACTCATTTCCATACCAATTATATATAACAAAAAAAAAAGAAGAATGAAACTAAATCTTGCATTAACGGTCTGATTCTAGTTAATTTTCCCAGAAATCAGCAATTCCAGAATAATGAAGAAATAGTAGAATTAAAATTTTAGATGTAAGATCAATATGAATGTTGGTTAATAACATTTACTTAAAAAAAATGTATTACAATTCCGAACATTATACCAAATCATACGAGAAAAAAAACTAACAGATAAATTGCGTTAAAAAAAGTATTCAAAGAGACAGAAAAGTTAAAGATATGGAAGAAGAAAAATGTTTGGGATCACACCGAAATTTGAATAAAATTATTCAAAGATGACTTTAAAATTAATAATGTTCACTGGTGTGCCCCATGTTGGGCACCAAAAATAATTCTCGGGCCCCACGTTGGGCGCCAAAAATAAGACTTATGTAGCATATAACGTTCATTATTAAGCTAAAACGGTGTTAAAATCGACTACTTGTAGCGTTAGCATGCAAGTGAATCCGGCTTCTGTCTCGTCGGCAATCGGTGGAGTTCGGGGCTACGTAACGTCGATACATTAGCATATCTACACAGTAAATTATTTTAATTTTGCATGCATATATGTATATAGGGTATAAGGGAAAAAAAAATTTAAAGAGACGAAGATAGTAACAGGAAACGGAAATTAAAAGACCCAAGAATGTTTTTGTTAGCTTAGTTTGCTGACTATGTATGTACGTGTGTAGCTGTATACACGTACTAATTCCCCACCCAACCATGATCATGCTATAAAGAGCTGAGAATTTGTGCATGATCCCATATTTTCTCTTGCTTTTCGACTACCAGTCAGGAGTCAATAAAAAATTTTAGAATTTCATTTCCGTTATGGAATTAATAAATATACAATTTTTATTAGAACAATTTTGCTTCATATAAATAAATGCATAAATTCAAATAATTTAATAATATCAAAAAAAATAACAATTTAATATATTTAAATTTTTAAATTTAATAAAATTTCATGCTAAAAAAAATATTTACATATATAAATGAAAAAAAAAATGCAAAAATAAATATTTAAATTTCAATTTATGTAATTTTATTTAATTACATGTTTTAAAATGTAAAAAAAAATAATATGTATAAATAAAAGATAAGAAAAAAAATTCTACCAACTACTGTGGCTTACACAGGGACCGAACCCGGGACGTTAGGTTTATTAGCACCCGACCCTAGCTTTACGCTACATCCAAGTTAATTACGCTTGGTAAAATTAGGCTATTATATGTTGTGGGTGTAATGCAAAAACAAATTATAATTTTAAATTTTTACGTTCTACATATATACATATACATAATATACATAATTACATATGAAAATATAAAAATAAGAGATGAGGAAAAAAATGTGTAAATATATATATGTAAATATGTAATTATGTATATATAGAAAAATAAATTTAAAACAAAACTGAGAAAGTAAATTAAAGCAAAAATTAATAAACAACAAAAACTTTATTTAAAACGAAATAATAAAAAAACTAAATGAAAATTTTAAAAAGTAATCCAAAAAAAAATTTACATATGTAACCAAAAGACTAAATAAAGAATTTCAAAAGAATTTTTAATTAAAGAAACATTTTTAAGAGAAATTAAAATTTACATATGTATTAAAAGACAAAAACGTTACGGCAAAACCGGGAATCGAACTCGCGACGTTGCAGTTGCTAGGCTCAATCGCTCGCTCTGTACCACCGACAACTTTACGAAAACTTGTAAAATAGGAAAGATCAGTAATCAAAGTACATGAAGTTCGAGTACCAATGAATAAGCATTTAATTATTCATGACTCCAAAAAATTTTAGGTTAGGTGTCTTAAAATGGTACACAACCTCATGGAATCAAACGACTGATCCACCCGTGATGCACTTTATTTTTACTTCTTATTGGTGATATACAATCATCAATTTTGGCTTTAAATATTAATTCTAGCAAACGTTTTGGAATTCATTACTATAGTTAGAACAAAAATTGATGATGTTTTGCAACCAATAAGAAAATGTAAATATAATACAAAACTAAAAGACTTACATTTTGTCTGGAAATCCCTCGTCGAAAGATCTTTCGCTGGGCCTCCTCTTGTTGCTGGTGGTGTTGATGAGAAATTTACTTTTTTTTTTGATGTTTAAATTAATTTATATTTAGAAAACTTATTAAATTGGTTTTTTCTTATGTTCTTATTTACACATGTAACTAAACGTATGTTTTTATTTCTTTTGTTTGTTTCTTTTTTTTTTTAATATTTATTTTTGCAATTTAACACTGTTTTTTTTATTGTTTCTTATTTTTAAGTAAATTATTTAAAAATATAAAAAAATGTGTATTTGACTACAACAAAAAAAAATGTAATTAATTACATATTAAGATTTAAACTTTTTTACTTTTAAACAACAAAGAACATTTTCTATTCTATTTAATAAATATAATTTTTGTCTTTAAACAAAAACAAATTTTTGACTTTTAATTTGTGGACTATTTCTTTTTTTGTTAAACACAACACTATGATTTTTTTTTCTTTGTGTAGTTTATAAATTTTTGCAGCTAAGTGGTGATAAAATTATGTTTTTTTTTTCTTTCTTCACTATTTTTCCTCCAAAAAGAAACTCCTGTGACCAGGAAGAAAAGCGAGGTTTTTTTTCCAAATATTTTAAGACTATGACGAAACCTGTTACAATAAATAAAAATCCTAATAACAAAAAAAAATCAAATAAAAAAAAAATCTGCAAAAATCTTACCACTGACTTAAGCTCCTTGTAAAAATAAATTTCAACCATCAATATCCTTGTTCCTCTTTAAAATTTGGGCAGAAAATCCAGGATACAAAAAAAAATTAATTTTTCGAAGTATTTTTTCCTCTATTTTACAAAAAGAATGGCGACTACATAATGAAATTTCTGGAGAAATTCTACTATTTATAAGCCGAAAATTTTGGAAATTATACGCTATTTCAGCAAAAAGAATTTATTTTCTGTTATTTCTGTACATAAAAACCTCTATTTAGTACAAATGTAAATACATTTACCACACTTAAACATACGCAGATAAGCTGCGCTTCACTGCCTTATCTCAGTGTTGCATTTAAAACAAACATAAAAATTTGGTCGTTAGCAAAAATTTAAATAAAAAAAAAAAATCGTAAATAAAAGGTTGACACAAGCGCCCCTACACAAATTACAAAAACTTTTTAAATATTATACAAACAAAAAATACAGATATTATACAAACAAAAAATACAGATATTATACAAACAAAAAATACAGATGCATATAATATATTATATTAAAACTAACTGACTGAAAAACTAACATAGTTCTATATAGTTAGTCATAGTTCAATATAAATACTAGCTTGTGCCCGCGACTTCGTCTGCGTAGTTATCGGGATAAAAGGTAGACTTAGTATTAACAACAACAACAAAAATATTTACAACACAAACAACCCGTTTAGGATGTGTTATGAGCTTGCCAACGACTTCGCGTTATTATCGCGATAAAAAGTAGCCTATGTGTTAATCTAGGTTGTTATCTATCTATGTGCCGAATTTCATTTAGTTCCGTTCAGCCGTTTTTGCGTGATTGAGTAACAAATATCCAAACATACAAACATTCACATTTTGTATATTATTATAGTAGGATTATTATTTATTAAATATACACATATGTATTTTATATGTAATGTTAAATAATTATTCCAAATAGGGATATATTAAATATATATTGTTAAATAACATTAAATATATCGATGCCTAACTTCCTCAACCTCGTATCTTAAAAAATAGAAATTTTCAGGAGAGAAAAAAAACTGTTCATCTTTTTATACTTCGGTGTTTGGTTAAAAGTATTTATGTATATTAGTAGTAATAATATACTAATCTTTTTTAGTTAAAGCATAAAACAATCGTTTGATATGAAAAAGACAAAACCGTATTTTTGAAGATACGAGGTTGAGGAAGTAAGGCATCGATATGTAGTTATAAAATTCTAGTAAAACCTCGTTTACAAAAATTGTATTTGTAACATTTGTTTAGATAATTATTTTTAAGAGATCACTGTCATAACAACATTTTGAGTTGGATTTTAATAAATCCTGGGTATCAATTCTCGTTATATGAAACTATGAAATGAAAAGTTTTTGTGTGTAATATCATATGGTGCCACCATACCCTCTGCTATGCAAAAACTTTTTTATTTCACAGTTTTACAGAACGAGAATTGAGCCCCTGAGATCAAATTAATGATGATAAAGTATTGAAGTATTGAAGTCAAACACTAAATTCAAATTGAACTTCTTTAAGCAGAACCTGCAAACAATTATTCTTTCCCATCATAACCGAACAATTATCCGATCATAAAAAATATTTTAGGTTTATTGAAGGCTTATTTGACAAATTTCTCTACAACATCTGTCAAATAAGCCTTTAATAAACCTAAAATATTTTTTATGAATACGGCCCTAAATTTTTATAGGAATTTCATTATCCTGTAAAACGTTCATAATGGCATTACAAATCGATTGATTGAAACCATCAGGTACTTGAACTAAGATCAAAAATCGATCAACAAATTTTCCAACATATAAACGTACTAAAATGGCCAAATTTTTGATACTGTGCAGTCCGTAGTTTCGAATTTTAGTATTTACAACAGGGAGAAAAATCATTTATTTCTTATTATTAAAAAAAAAAAAAAAATATATTTCTTAAAAACTAAGTAAAATTATATATTTTTAATTGTTTGAAAAAGTGCCAAAATTTTATTGAGCGTGCCATTAAAAATCAATAGTGCCAAAAATGGCACTGTTGGCACTTTTGCCAACAGTGATCTAGATAGTCTTATTTTTTACTTATAAAACTACGAGCCTATAAACAAACAAAAATATATCGCTTTATTAACCTTCTTAAAAAATAAATATTTAGACGGCAACTTAGCTGTCAAAATCTCGTCATATAATATATACACAGCTAAATTTTGAACTGAATATTCGTATTCTCGAATATTATTTGCTAAAATCCTCATTCGCGAATACTTAAGAATTGATATTCGTTACATCGCTATACTATATTACGAGGTTAACATCAATAACTAATAAATAAATTATCTGGTCTTATTTTAACTTTGTTTAATCATAAGTAATTTTATTGAGATAATAAGGAAAAAAAATTACCAAAGCGGATTTTGGTCGAAAAGAATAAGAAGTAAAAAGCAGATATTACATGATAAAAGAGTTACAAATAAATTTGTAAAATCATTGATTATATATGAATTAATCTGTTACCCTCCTAATCATATTTTTTTATGACATGAACCTGCGACCCACATGCTAATATTTAGTGTTGGTAGTGGAATTTGACAATAGCTACGTCAATAATTGATAAACTTATAGCGTGTTCACACGGACAGCAAATATCGAGGTTCGCTCTCTCATTCAAGGTTCGCGAACGAATCTTGATTAAATCTACAAGATTCGCCATACAAAATTTTGAGAGCGAATCTACCTGGTTCATATTGAATCTTGCTGCGAATTTCGAAGAATTTGCTATCATCTCTAATTTTGATAACAAAAAATTTATCTGTACTGGCTATCAAAAACAAAAATAAACAAAGGAAATCAGAAAAAATATTGTGTGCAAAAATTATAAAAAATATATGTTTAAACATACAAAAAAAAAATAAAAATGTTAAAGTGAAACAAGAACTATCGTCTGAACGGCAAGGTTCGCATTCGAGATTCAGAGAGCGAACCACGATATTCATATTGCCGTGTGAACATGGCATTATTGTTTGTGTGGTCAGGAGTTAGCGTAACTATCGGTAAAATGTCATTACTAATTTTCAGTACAATTGACGGCTAGGAATTTTTGGTCTTAACTTTTAGCACGTCACTAGTTGTATTTGTCAGTAAAGTAGAATTTTGTGAAAAAAAAAACGAATTTACGCCTTTGATATAGAAATATTTTATGTTTACTATGTGAACGGATAAAAAAAATCTTAAAAACGAAAGAATAATTACAAAAGAAAAAATAGAGTTGTAAATATATAATTTTCTTTGTTTAACTGTCAATGCAAATATTTTGTTTGTTGTTACTACATAAGTATAAAAAGTCCAATTCCGTTTTTACACTACGAAGAAAATACAAATGTTATTTTGTGCTTTATTTAATATTGTCATTGTTTAGCAATCAAATTAATTAATTAGTGTAAAGTGTTTTTCGTTTCATATACATATGTAAAATTAAATGGAAAAAACCACTTGTAAAGAATATGTATGTCTATATGCTATACAACCGGTATTGAACTTTTCATTCCACCCACTTTTTCTTATAGATGTCCAGTGAATATCAGTGCCTGTAATTTAAAATCGTTATGGAAAAGTTTCCTTTAAAAGGAGTTCGTGAAATTGTGGCTGAGGGAAATAATTATCTAACAGCGTACCAATCAGTATTGAAGAAGGTAAAACTATTGCTATTTATCACATTTCTATCCTTCACTAATTTTATGAAATTTTAAAGCCCATTTCGCTAAAGCACACGGGATTTATGTACATACATATGTATAAGCACTTTAACCACTTGTGCTTTAAACAAATAATGAAATTTTTTTGGTAAAAGTACTAAATGGGTGAATATAGAATAATTCTAGTTCGTAAATAGATAAAATTAAAAAAAAGGAAAAAAAATAGAATGTGATAAGCCTGATATAATGATATAAAGTCTCACTATGCCCAATGTACAATAAGTATAGTTTTTTTTGTAAAATTGAAAACCAATAGTGAAAAGGCATTCACTATAAATGACTTTAAATGTGAAATAATTGATTTGTTTCATAATAAATGTAATCTGCAAATATCTTAAACAACAATGACCAATCGACTCCCCTATTCAAAAAAAAAAAAATATTTCTATATAATATAGGATGTATGTAACGTATGGACTCCAAGATGGCTGGACCGATTTAGATGAAATTTTAGGGGAATCTTCAGAATATTTTGGCGGGTGATACTTTGAAGTCTGATTTTTGATTTTCGGTCCACGGGCGAAGGTGCGTGGCAAAATCCAATTTTTCATATTGCACCACCAATAACATATGTACATATGTAAATTTATTTTGTTTGTTTTTTTAAAGCCGTTGTCATGTTTTTCAAAACGAGATATCAAACTCTTAAATCGGTTGTGTAGTTCCGAAGCTATTTACAAACAACCTATGTTAATAATGATCCAATATCAAAATTTTAAAACTTTCGAAATGTTGTATTTAAAAATCCGAGTTTTCGGTTTATTTACAAAAAATATTTACAGCTCAATGAGCAAATTCAATTGAAACTGCCCTGCAAATAATTTGATTAATTGATCGACACAGTAATGGATGAAGAACAAGTCGTCAATTATCCCACTGAATTTTTGAATTCATTGCAACCACCCGGAATGCCACCGCATGTACTTACATTGAAGGTTCGATCACCGGTAATTCTTATTCGCAACTTAAATGCACCAAAGTTATGCAACGGAACCAGATTGACTATCAAAAAACTTTCACCAAATTTAATCGAGGCAACAATCATCGGTGACAGATTCAAAGGCGAAGACGTACTTATTCCACGAATTCCGATTATTTCCAACGATTTACCATTCCAATTCAAGCGGCTCCAATTCCCTTTGCATTTTGCCTTTGCTAATACCATCACACGGCCAGTTGTATTTGGTTTGCTCTCGAGTTGGCACGCCAAAAAATGTATACGTTTTTTACACCAAATAAAAAAACAAAAAACATTGTCTTTTCGCTGGCCTTAAGATGAAGTTGAAGTTGTTGAAATTAAAACTTCTTTCAAAACGAAATCTTTAAGAAAACTTTTTTATTTTGATCCTAATGCATTACCGTTTTTGTCAATACATATTAATTTTCGTTTAGAAAACATCTTAAAAATTTAAAGGTTGTATTTTGAAAGATGTATTCATTTTTTACTACATAACCGGAGAGTTAGGTGGTTTGGCAAGTGATTCCACGATAATTAAGTAATATCTGGGAGTGAAGAATATAATGGAATTCATCATGGGGGTCGGGTGGTTAGAATATAGACTAGACAATAAAGGCTTGATAGGAATGTCGAAAGCAAAATTTTGTTTGATAGAAAATTCGACTTACAATATAAATTTCAATAGCGTTCACAATACGTGTTTTTGATATTCTATGTTCGATAGTCAGCGAAGATAAAATGACTCATAATACCCTATATCTGTGGTGTCAGTTGTATATGTAGCTTTACTTGGTGCAATATTCGTTTTGGACCTTATAAAGTATATATTTTCTGAAAACTTATGAATTAGGGAGTCGATTGAGCAGTATCTGTGCTCTTTGAAATCAATTTTATAAGCCTTCATATGTTGCCCAGACCTGTATATGGTATAAATCTTTGAAAAATTTTCGGGATTTTATAAAAATAAAAAGAAATATGCAGAATTACAAAAAATTAAAAGAAAAAAACTTTCATCTTTATATATAAATAGTTTTAATATCGATCATCATGTTTTAGAATTGGAAATTTTTAAAATTCCGAGTTTCTATTTTCTTTCTTGATAAAGCCGAATTTGGAACTCTATCTTACCTTACAACGACAGACACTTTGCACACTCTTCTGGGAAATTTAAGAATAAAATAATGTCAAGTCTTTAATATTTCGATTTCTTTTGGTGAAAGTGGTACATAACTTTGTGTTTTTAGGAGAAACTGTTCATGTTCATGACAGATATATATGTATATATCTTATATACATAAATTTGAATTTTACATATAAGGTATATAATAATTATAGCATTAGAAATTAAAAGTGTCATTAATACTATAAGTATATATCATTGTAATCATTTTGGCCATTCATTTGGCTTACCAATTATTAATAAATAAATGAAATAAATAATTGCAAATAAATCGAATGTTTATAAATTGTTTGTATATTTTGTCATCTTCTCCGATTATATACACTAATCATGGCGAGGCTTTAAGATTCTTTACTCGTTCTGCTTCCAGTGCTGTCTCCGTTTTTCTTTATAGTGATTTTAACTGTCCTTCAATAGCTTGGAAAAATCTCCCTAACAATAAATATTTTATTCAAACGGGGCAGAACTCGAACTACGTTGAATTTTATAATATCTTTATGACAATTGGCTTTTCCAAATTAATGGCATTCCTAACGGTTATTCTAAAATTTTAGATTTAGTATTTGTTAACGATGTTGCTGATTGTTTTGTTAAACGCTCAATCCCCATTACAACGCCGGAAGATTGTTACCATCCTACAATTGAATTGGATTACACTTTATTTAAATCTGAAATTCATTTGATGGATAAAAATCAAAAGATATTTTCATTCAAGCACACCATATTCAGTAAATCATGTTGTTTTAACTATGGCTGACTTCATAAATGCAGTTGGCAATATAACCTTACAATGCATTGTGTTCATAAAAACATTAAAATTTGTTTTGACAATGCCTCATGTTCATTATTGCATGGTAATGCTTTTCAGTGCGCATTATTTGTCCATTTCTTGCATGGTTTTTATTTGTGATTCTTTGTAAACATTTAATACAACAATTTTCTTTACAATGTTACAATGCAAACTGCATTTGTGAAGTCAGTCTATATTTATAAAATGAAATATAAATGTAAACGTAATCCAAAATCATCTTTTAAATTTGTTGATTCTAGGAAAAAAAACTACTGGATTTCCTTCTTTTAGGATTAGATATTATAAGCAATCTATAATAAGCAATTTATTTGCTGGTTTTTTCTCAACAACTTATTCGGATTCAACTTATATTGATTCTAAAATTTACCGATATCGATTAATTGATATTTCTAAAATATCTATGAAGTTAAATAATCTTATATTTTCATTCAACTTCTGTCCTGATAAAATTCCTAGCAATATTTTAATAAACTGTGCTGTCGCTATTGCTATTCCCTTATCAATTATATGTAACACATCAATATAATCCGGTAATTTTCCTGACCTTTGGAAGAAATCTTTTATTATTCCTTTGTATAAATCAGGAAATAAATCTAATGTTGTAAATTATAGTTGTATATTAGGTATATACAAGAAATCATAATTGAACGCATAGCTTACCAAGTTTCATATCTGATATCACTTTATCAGCATGGATTTCAAAAACGATGTTCTACTATGACAAATCTTTTAGAACTTTAAACCACTATGCATCGAGGATTTCTTCAACAATAACCGACTGATTTTATTTATATTGATTTTAGTAAAGCTTTCGAAAAAGTCAACCATGTGCTACTTAAAACGAAGTTAGATTAAATGAGTTTTCAGATGTAAGTATAAAATAGATTTATTCATACATATTTAACTAATAGGAACTAAACCGTTCAATTTAAAAACATCCGTTCTAAAAATATTGATGTATTATCTGGTATACAGCAGGGTAGTCATTTATGACTTAAATGATGTGATTCAAAATTCCAATATTTTGATGTATGCAGATAATGTTAAAGTTTTTTTAAGTTCTTAAAGAGGACCTAAAATCGTTATACACATGGTGCATGTTAAATTTAATGGAGCTTAATTTCAATAAATGTAAATGCGATTTGTAAGAATGAATCCGATTCGTGCACAATATGTTATTAATGATTAGCAACTGGAATTGGAGAAAAAATTTATTGATCGTGGAATTATACTTGATTTCATTCCACACATAAAGCCAAAGGTGTACTTGGTTTTGCAAAACGTTCGACTAACAAATTTAATGATCCTTACGTCACTAACAAATTCTACTGTGCACTTGTATGACTTTTTTTAGAGTATGGATTTATAATGTAAGATGCTATTTATACGGTATATTCTGACACGTTAAAAGCAGTTTCTGCTTTTTTGTCTTCTTGCATTAAACTTAAAACCGATGATTTCAACTTCGTATTCAGCTAGACTCTCTCTTACTAAGGTGCCAACTTTGAAAAGCATAGAACTACACTTAAAATATCTATTTATTATTTGAAATAATAAATCAAAACGACGAAAAACATTAAATTTTAAACTAGGCTAAGCTGCGATGTGGTCCTATACTTATGTACATGATGGTGAACAGTTGTATTTTGGCACGGCTGAATATAGCATTTTTACTTATTTTCTTTTCTTGTGTTATATAATTTTTCTTAACCTCTCATTGCTGTTTTGGTTTTTTATACTTATAGACTAACGGTCAAACGTCTGGTAACGAAACAGATTATAAAAATCATCCTTTAGCGGTTTCTTCATCTAGTAGGACTGCGGCTACAGCTTTGTCAACTCCAGATGATGATGACATGATTGATATAACGCCACATTCGAGTCCCGGAGACGGTGCTCATCATTTTAATAAATATAATTGCGGTAGCACCGCGGATAATTCCGATATGGAAAGAGAGCGAGGAGATTATAACAATCAACATCCACATCACTCGAACAGTAATCAACAGCATCAACGTATACATCAACATGTGCCAACTCACAGTGCTTTTGGTGACTCAATGGAAGGTGAGAAATGCACATCGCTCATTTCTGATATACCTAATAATTTATTGATTAGGAATCAGAAACGCGAAAACTTTTTTTTTGTTTACTTTAAAAATAAATATACATATTTAAAGTTAAAAATATTTTTTTTTTAATTTTCAATTATCGATAAATTTCTATTTATTTATAAAGATAAATCCACCTGAAGTTAAACCCGAAAAAAATTATTGGTTATTTTACAAATATTTTTATAAATATTTTATAAAAAAGTTTTGCGAAAGCAATAAAATATTTTGTTTAAATAAATAATAACTTAATTTTTTTTTAGATACATATATACTAAAAATTTACAAACGAAAATCAAATTTTTCAGCTTCTTGACAACCGAGAGAGTCAATATTGGTATCATCTGAAATGACTTGACTAGCGCAATATAAGTACTATAAAAAAAATTAAATTTATGTTGCCCGCCACAACAAAATGGCGGACAACAAATTTATATATGGGTCAGATCTGGTATTTTAAAATGTAAACTCTTGAACCTCCTGAATATGGGTATCAAATTAAAGGGCTTGACCAGTAGAATACAGTAAAATATTAAAAAATGTAAAATCCAAGATTGCGTCTAAAACAAAATGGCGGTTCACATTTGTTTAACCCCAGCAATAGGGGCTTGACTAGTAGAATACAGTTAACTACGCAAAAATTCCAAATCAAGGATGGCGACGGAAATAATAAGGAAAAATGGCTTATAACATGAAATATAGGTTTAGCTAGGATGTGGGATTATAACTATGTACATGATGGTGAAGGGTATTATCAGATTCGGCACGGCCGAATATAGCCCTTTAATTTCATACCCATATTGATGAGGTTGAAAAAATTTTATCCGCCATCTTGGATTTCAAACTTTTTTTCAAGCTCTTTCATTTGATACCAATATTGAGGGGGATCAAGAAGTTACATTTTGAAATACCAGATTTGACCCATATATAAATTTATTGTCCAGTCCTTTCAGATGATACCAATATTAACTCTCTCGGTTATCAAGAAGCTGAAAAAATTGATTTTCGTTTGTAAACTTTTGGAATTTATATTAAAAAAAATTTGTGCCTATAACTTTACAGATTAGAGCCCGCTTTATCTAAAATTTTTCACGAAAATTTCTAGAGGCATATATCTACGAATAGTAGCAAAGGTAAAATATAATAAAATATTCTATGGCTGGAAAATTTTAATTTTGGTGGTAAAAATATGGGAAAAAGCAGGGACAGTCTAGTTTTTTTTTACTCATATCTCAGAATTTCAATAGCGATTCATTTCCGGATATTTCCAAAAGATTGATACCACACACAAATCTGAGGAACATATAGTTGCTTCTAAAAGTTGATTTCAACCAACACACGGACAGACGGGCAGACGGCCAGGGCTTAATTGACTCCTCTATTCATAAGCTTTCAAAAAATATATACTTTATGGGGTCGGAAATGAAAATTGCAGAAATTACAAACGGAATGACAAAGCTATATATACCCTTGTGCACCACAGGTGAAGGGTATAAATATTATATGCAGATGATACTTTAATATACACGGAAGGTTATATTAATGAAGAATATTACAATATGATAAATGATATAGCTGATGTTAATATATGGTTTAAGAATAATAAACTAAAGCTTAATGAGAACAAGACAAACTTTATGGAAATAAACACAATTATGAAGTTATATTAATTCAAAATTATGAAGTTATAGAGAATGTGCAAAATATCAAATATTTTGGAATGAAATTTAAAGATCATATCTAAATATACATATATATAATAGAGTCCTGCATGAATGGTACTAATTGGAAAAATTGTGCATTCATTCTCAAAATGAATCGTGCTTGCCATGTCACATATATTGTTGAATGTGATTACTGTGAGTTGCTCTCTTTGAAACACATTGTACTATTCTATGTTCATAATTCTTTGCATTCAGCCACATGTTGTTTGTTAAATGAATCATTAGCACAGTAACTTAAAACAGCAATAAATACACACACTACACAGTATGCATTCATTGTGTTGTACCATTTTTTGTAAATAAAGATATCAGTAGAGGTTCAGCGTTGCCAGCTTACGAAATTTTTAACGTAATTGGGATTGGAAATTTCGTAGATAACAATATAATTGCTAAAACTGATTTTTCCTTTAAATTTAATTTATAATTATTATTTAATTTAATATATTTTTATATACATACATAATTTTTTTTTTTTTGATTACTGAAAATTTTTTAAGGGCTGAATAATTTATTTTTTTAAATACATATAAATCAAATTAATTTTAAAACTGATCTACATATATTAAAAAAATTATTAAAAAAATTAATAAAAAAGTAAATATTTTTTAATACAAGTATTAATTGTATTTGATATTTCATTTCATTGAAGAAGAAACTTACATGCATATGTATTTTTAAGTATATTAAAATAAATCATATGTGAATTTTTG
This sequence comes from Phyto melanocephala, assembly GCA_941918925.1. NCBI lineage: Eukaryota > Metazoa > Arthropoda > Insecta > Diptera > Rhinophoridae > Phyto > Phyto melanocephala. The sequence continues at coordinate 59,870,617 of OW799235.1, forward strand.
GGAATGAATTGGAATTTAAAAACTGGGTATTAGGTTTAAAAAAAACTTAGGTAAGGGGTGTCTCGAAATGCTTTTTTACATTTATTACAGCAAACAATTATTATTTAATTAATTTTTTTGTTCCACTCTGTGATAGTTATAAGTGTCAACAATACTTTGGTAATAAGTTTATTCAAATTATTTAATCCGTATTTAAAATGTCGTCAAATAGAGAAAAAATATTGTGGATATTTATAAAGTGTCCAGACAGACTGCCCGTAACGTTATTTTTAAATTCAAAAAAGACTTGTCTATTAGGCACAAGAACAGTGGAGGGCCTCGTGGCTTTAGGAATCCTCAAATCGTTAAAAAGGTGAAGGCACTTTGGAAGCAAAATCCAAACATTTCCATTCGCGATATCGCACGAAAACTAAATATTTCGAAGTCGCTTGTAGAACGAATAAAGAAAAAAGAAAATTTAAGAACATTCAAAGTCAAGAAAGCTCCAAACCGAAACGAAAAAGGAACAAAAACGGCAAGAATAAGAGCAAGACAGTTGCTACGTCACAAATTAAATAATTTTAATGGATGCATTTTAATGGACGATGAAACCTATTGTAAGGCTGACTATTCAGAGCTTCCTGGTCAGGGTTTTTATGTTTCTAATAAAAGAGCTAATGTTTCCGATAAATTTAAGTATAACAAGTAAGAGTGCTATATTCGGCCATGCCGAATCTTATATACCCTTCACAACGTGTAGTCATGCAATAACAGTTGCTTGTATCACCATTCATCCCATATGAAATACGTACACGTATGTATGTTAAAAAAAACGAAAAAAAAAAAAAAATTTAAAAAAAAAATAAAAAAAAAATATATATATGTATATAATAACATATATAAAACAAAAAAAATTAAAAAAAAAAAAAAAATTAAAAAAAAATAATAATAAATATATAAATAATATATTAAATAAAAAAAAAATAAAAAAAAAAATTAAAAAAAATTTTTTTAAAAAATTAAAAAAAAATTTTTTTGCCTCAGTTGGTATTCGATGCCACGTTTTCTCTAACCAGTATACACGTTTGTATGTATGTATGTTGTTGTTGTAATGTTGTTTTTGTGAAAAAAAAAATCGAGGTGGTCGTGGGTTTTTGCTCATATCTCAGTTGTTTATGTACCGATGTTTCTGATTTTCAATACCGATCTACTCCCGAATATTTCTGATATTTTAATACCTTACCCGGGTCCAACCTATGTCGGGGGGCTTTAAAAAGTTGATTTCAACATACACACGGACAGACGGTCAGACGGACAGACTGACAGGGCATAATCGACTTCCCTATTCATAAGCTTTCAGAAAATATATACTTTATGGGGTCGGAAATGAAAATTGTAGAAATTTCACACGGAATGACAAACCTATATATACCCTTTTTCACTGTGTGAAGGGTATAAAAAGATTTAAAAATTCGCCAAAAAATATATGATATGGCAAGCAATATGTACATGTGGAAAAACTTCAAAGGCAATCATTGTGAATCGTACAATGAACAGCCAATTTTATATTAATGAGTGCCTGAAAAAGGCTGTATTGCCATTATACAGAAGCCACAATATACCTCCACTGACCTTGAGTGGTATGAGGCCAACAAAATAAATTTTGTACCGAAAAACATGAATCCACCTAATTGTTCAGAACTAAGGCCTATTGAACGCTATTGGGCTTTAATTAAGCAGTACCTAAGAACAAAGTTCAAAGCTTCTGCAAATGTAAAAAAATTTGGATTTATTTGGAAAAAAGCTATCAAACACTTCGGTAAAACGTGTGTCCAACGTTTAATGCAAAGCGTTAAGAAAATAGTGCGAAATTTCGCAAAAGAAAAAAAATTTAAACTTTGGTTTTTTGCATAATAAAGTTTAGAAATTTTTCTCCATAACGCCAATAAAATGTATTTTTTGTTTGAAAAAAACTAGATTTGAGAGACATTTTAAAATGTAAAAAAGCATTTCGAGACACCCCTTATAAACACAAAACCGTTGACATACCAAATTATCACAATGATAATAAACATAAAAGTGTTATAAAGGACTTACGTTCTCCATTGAAGTAATGAATCTTTAAATTTGAATAAATAGTAGTAAAAACACAATATTCACCTGATACTTCATCTTCAAAAGCGTATAATAAACTGAACATACAAAAACGTAATAAAACAATTGGGGATGCCATAACAAAAATAAATTTCCTACCAAATTTTTTTTAAACAATTAAAATAAATCTACCAAAAGCTACCATTTTTTTTTTAATTATTATTATTAATTTAAAATAATAAGTTAAAAAATAAGTAAACTTTATATGTTACAACTAGAAAAATTTAATATTCTTCTTACTTAAACTTAAAAAAATAAACCAAGCCAACCAAGCGCCAAGTTATGCAAAAATAAAAAAAATCTATCGCACCAAAGTGGCATCCCTGCAAAAAATTCCATTCAATGCTAATTTCTCTTCTTGCAATCTAATCTCGCCAAAAAAAAAACTGTACATTAGTTTTTTGAGTGAATGCATGATTTTAAAGTGGTGTATAGCTTTTCGTTTTTATTGCTGTGCTGTGTAGTGTACAGAAAAAATACGATCATATTTAAGTGAAGCAATATTTTTTAATCATGTTTTTTCAATCTCATTTACTTTCTTGTGTGCTGTGTGATGAATTGTGTCACAGTATTACTGTTATATTACTGTTGTATTCACTGTTATTTAAAGCATTCATGAAGTAATGCAGGTCTCTAATTGATATCTTTATTAAAAAGCAAAATGGTAAAACACAGTGAATGCATACTGTGTAGTGTGTATTCATTGCTGTTTTAAGTTACTGTGCTAATGATTGATTTAACAAACAACATGTGGCTGAATGCAAAGAATTATGAACATAGAAGTGTACGATGTGTTTCAAAGAGAGCAACACACAGTATTCACATTCAAAAATATGTATATGTTGCATGGCAAGCAAGATTCATTTTGAGAATGAATGCACAATTTCTCGATTTATTTAATGTAATACAGTCGGATTCGGTTAAGCTGCCGCCGCACAGAGGAAAATCTGAAAATCTGGCCAAAATTATTAAACGTGTTTTTTGAATTAAAAGTTCCAGTTTTTTGATAGTTTTAGGTGTAGTATGATATAAGAAATCTAGTGGCAGATTTTGAAAAAATTACACTGCGCAACAAAAGTACACTGCTAAAAAAAATTTTGTTTGTCTTTCCTAGAAACAAAGGTATATGGACTCTATGAATTTTGATGCCCTTAATTCAAATCTGTTTTCCGTTTTTCTCTAGAACGTAAGGATTTTCTTTTAAAGGCGTGGCATATTTCAACCCCCCCCCCCCCCCCCCCCCCCACCTAAATCGTTGGGTTGCCTAAAATATTTTGTCATAACTTGAAAACGGATTCTTCGATTTTAATAACAGGAGGATCAAAATATGCACCGGAAAATTTTGCTTAAACTAACCCAACACATTTCTTTTCTATCTATCTATTAATATTTCGGAGTTATTAAAAATTTAATGGCGAAAAAAAATTTTTCCTGCGAAATTAATCAAATTTTTTGTTTTCAAAATGCAATAAAAAAATTAAATAACCAGAAAGTTTAAATTTTTAAGATTTTTCCAAAAGCCACATTTCTAAGGAATAAAAGACGGTATAAATAGTAAAACTCAGTTAACTAATGTTGATTTTAAAGGTTTAAAATCATTCTTGACAGACCGTATGTACATGCATACATATGATTTAGGGTCTAATTAAAAAAAGTTTTAAAAATTCTAAGGCTCTTATAGAACAGTATTTTTTTTATGAAAAAAGGCTTTATTATATTTATATTATATTATATAACTAGAAAAGCCCGGCGCGCGTTGCTACGCCCCTTAATGAATCAAAATGCTTTCTGAATTTTAATTGAATATCAAGTGCAAAAACCTAAAAATTATAATTTTTTTATGGGCGTGTCACTGCCCACTTTTCTAATCACGAAATTGTAAAGTCATAACAGCTCAATATGTGTGCAAAGTTTCAGAAGAATCGGTCCAGTGCAAGTACCTCAAAATTATAATTTTTTTATGGGCGTGGCCCTGTCCACTTTTCTAATCAGGAAATTGTAAAGTCATAACAGGAAGTGCAAAGTTTCAGAAAAATCGGTCCAGTGGAAGTACCTCAAAATGATACCTTTTTTTTATAGGCGTGGCACTGCCCACTTTTCTAATCACGAAATTGTAAAGTCATGACAGCTCAGTATGTGTGCAAAGTTTTAGAAAAATCAGTCCAGTGCAAGTACCTCAAAATTATAACTTTTTTTATGGGCGTGGCCCTGCCCACTTTTCTAATCACGAAATTATAAAGTAATGACAGCTCAATATGTGTGCAAAGTTTCAGAAAAATCGGTCCAGTGCAAGTACCTCAAAATTAAAACTTTTAGGGGCGTGTCCCCCCCCCCCCACCACTTTTCTAATCACGAAATTATTTAATCATGACAGCTCGATATGTGTGCAAAGTTTCAGAAAAATCGGTCAAGTGCAAGTAGCTAAAACTGATAACTAATTTTTTATGGGCGTAGCCCCGCCCACTTTTTGCCACCCATAAACACTCCCTGGAATGTGTACAACAACTTGCCAAAGTTTGAATCCGATCGGTTTTACAGTTTCGGAGTCTAAAGCTAACACACACACACACACACACACAGAGTTTCACTCTTATATATATAGATACTTAATATATGGACAAGTTAAACTAATAAAAATTTCTTAATAATTATTATATCGTATGTATATCCTTATTAGATGCATTATCGGTGTCAGGAAGAAAAAGTGTGATGGTTTCTGATGAAATAGCTTTTTTATTGATTCCGTTCTTTTTGCATAATGTAGCTTATGAAAGGGTCACTGCTCAGAAATAACCTATTCAAGACATCTCGGTTTGTATCGATTCTGCTGAATTTCCTCGAATAATTCCTACGATATAATCGTAAGGGCTTATTTCTGGCCTCGGCAGCTTCTTCTGACAATTGGATGGTAGCCTGATACCTGGGTGACCATGTATTTTTTATGTACCTGTATTTATTTTTTGTAAACTTATTTTTGTGATTAATGCTTTTAATAATCATTCTTATTAGGTACGTATATATATTTTTTTAACATATAATGTATTGCAGAGCAGGTATATAAAAATATCCTTTATGGGGATGTGTGGGATATTCCCTTATAACTATTATCGATAATAAAGAATTTTTAAAATTTATAATTATAGGCAGGTATTAACATTGTGAAGTGTTAAAAGTGATGTGAATAACAGTTAAAATCAATAATTCACAATACATAAACGTTTATGACGATATAAATGTATAAGAAAAAGTGCCTGATGAGCAGGAATGGAAGAAATTTAAAAAAATCGTCAAAAATAATGGCGCAAACTTGCGCAAACTTTTTTTTGTATCTAAAATTAGAGATTCCAAATTTGATTGTGGTATCAAACATAATTCGTAGAGATGCTAACCTCACTTTTAAAAATCTCTTCTTTTTCTTTTTTTTGAAAAAAAAAGTGTATAATTGTTTTTGTTTTTAGCTTTTGAACGAATTGTTTCAACATGAATATTCAACATATTTAATTTTTTTTTCTTTTTTGAATAACTTTTAATCAAACCTTTCAGCGAAGAAAAAAATCATTGTTAAACCTTTATTCGTTTAGCCGTAAAAAAATATCATAAAAACATTCAGAAACCGAACAAAAAAAACAATTAAATCTCATATAATTTTCTTCACTTTCCTGACTTTAACAGGGTCTCAGAGCTACAAATGGCAACTAAAAGTCTTCAAAATTTACAATATAATGAAATATTGTTGTCTGTCGAGCTGCGTACTTAGTTTTTTTAAGCCAGCTTTTCAGGCCAAATACTCCTCTGTCCGGCGTTGAGTACGGGGTAGCAATTGTCGCACGTTTTGTGAATTTGAGGGGACAAATTTGGCATTTCTCTTTTACATCTTTCGTTCTCTTGTATTCTTGTCATGTTATGTATGACCGGTGTTGCCAGACTGATATTTTATGGAATTTGCAAAAAAAAAAAGATGAAATATCCAATAGAAGCTTATTCATTAGAAATAAAAATAAGCCGCGTAAGTCTTGGTCTAACCTCCATGGTTTTACCCACTTCTTTCGTCTTCTTTTATTCGGTAAACTTTTTGCATTTTTATAGCATTTTAGCAAATTAAAAAATATTTCTATATATTCAGCATCATCTAGATCTAACGCTTTAACAGCCAGTTCAGTTAGGTCATCAATTTTGTTAGAAATACTTTATAGTTTCAATGTAAATTCTTATTTATAGTAGTTATTTTTTATACCCGCCACCAAAAAAATGGTGGGGGTATATTAATTTTGTCATTCCGTTTGTAACACATCGAAATATCCATTTCAGACCCCATAAAGTATATATATTCTGAATCAGGGTTTGATTTGATGACGATCTAGCTATGTCCGTCCGTCTGTTGAAAGCACGATAGAGGTCGCACCGAAAAAGCTAGGGGGCTCAAAATTTGCCAGAATCTTTCTTATAGACAAGGTTTGTGGTATTGAAAATGGGCTAAATCGGAATATTAGGAAGAAAGTTATAGCTCGAAAAGCAAGAGTAGGTCGAAAAAACCGTGTCCTTCGAACATCGAATAAAATGGAATTGTGTCCAAACGCATTAACGTAGACTCATGAAACTTCGAATATATATTTCCTGAGTAAAAACAATATTTTTCCCAGAAAATTATCTAAATCTATGCATTAGGAAAGGAGTTATCGATTATATATACCGCACAGTGTATTTTTCGGTACATTAAAAAACAAAAACGTCATAAAAGCAACAAAAGTGGACGTACGACTCTGAAATTTTGCACACTTTGTTTTTTGGTGAGAGGCTTTTCTGTGAAGGAAAATCAATGTGCCACGCCCACTTTTACGCCCACCTCCCATATAACGTTTTACCCAAAATTCATATAATTTCTCTATTAATATAGATTTTGGAATAATAAAGGACTATATTGAAACATCTAGGTTGTACTCATTAGCAAAAACAACTTTGACACGCCTACTATAACGCCCACTTTTCACGTTATCTACCGTTAATGAAATTTAAAAGCTCATAAAACCGACAAAATTAAAGGTATGATGATGAAATTTGCTACATATATCCTTCTAATCAATGTAACTAATGTGCCAAAAAGTTTAGGTGACACGCCCACCTTAACGCCTACCTCCCATATAACGGTTTATCTTAAATTCATGTAATTTCTCCATTGACAAATTTTTTGGGAAAATAAAGGACTTTATTGAAATATCTAAGTTGTATTTATTAGCAGAAACTTTATTGACACGCCTACTTTAACGCCCACTTTTATTGAAAGACTACATTTACAAAAGCATTTTAGTAGCATGTCGAAGTTATAAAAGGTGGTTAAATTTTAAGGGTCGATGTTTAATTTAAATAAAACACAAATTATTTAGGAAATTATTATTATTTCTTTTTGTAATGATTATATTTGTATGGTTCAATTATGTATTTAACAAAATATCGGCCAAATGGCCCCCCTATCCTTGGCGACTCAATGACAATGTTGATGCTCAATTGTTGGGCATGATGATGAGTCGAGGTTGACTGGTCTTTTGCCACACTATCGCAAAAAACAGCAACGGTTCCCATTAAACGAACTAAGAAGGCATTCACAGATTTTCTAACATTTTATACAGACCTGTTTTGCAGAAATTTAAATATTTTTTACAATTCTTCCGATTGTGGACGAATTTGAACGATTATGTTGATCAAAAGAATTACGAAGTGCACAAAATGAATTTTGATTTGAACGCCCATTTTAATAAAAAACCTGAATAACTTTAAAGCGTTGCTCATTTGCGTATCTTTCCACGGATCAAATTGAGTAAGTTTGAGACTGAGAAATGTCAAATGAAATGTAGAAAACAAATTTAAAGTCTAGGTGTTGTTCACCTTCAACATGGGCCCTTAAAATTTAACCACCCTCTACAAAGAAAGTGATACATATTTTATTATAAAGAGATAATTCCATAGCGATTAACAATATAATAAATATTGTGCTTTAAATGTACACAAAATTGGTGGTGGGTATAAAAGATTGGGCACAGCCGAATATAGTGCTCTTACTTGTTATATGTTCAAATATTTTCTATGTTTGTCAGTTTGTGTAAAATTATTAAGACGAAAAGATATTAATATTTTTAATAAACAAAATAATATCTCTATGTTTATTTTCAAATTTCTTCAATAATTTCTTCGTTAGAAAGATCAGCCATTATGTTTCTTGAAATTTATTTGATTTTGCTTTTTTAAATACTTGTATTGCCACTGCTACTGTTGACAAATCATAAATTATATATGTATGGCAGCCCTTCTTACGAATGAAGGGATAAAAAGAATTAGTTAATTTAACGTCAAAAAGTGACTTTGTTCCTGCAACAAAATCCCTTCATGTAAACGCAAGAAGATTTTAGAAGGGACACCAAAAGAAAATACAAACCAACGCAAGCAGAGTCGCAGGGACATGTCCCTTCATGTAAACTAGCTCTAAGCAACTAGCCGCCCGGTGCGTGCTTCGCTACGTATCATTATAGATTGTTTTAAGGAGAGTAAAACTACGTTTTTACTTTTTTCCTAATGCTATCCCTCTCAAAGATAAATGATGTTCAAAAAAGAACCAAAGTTCAGTTATTACCCGTTATATGCCCTTAAAACTCAAAATTTTCAAAATGTACCAGACACCTATCCAAATATTTTTAACAGGCTCTTAAATCCTTTCTTAATTTTTGTGATATCTTTATTAAGCTCGGATATGCTGAGTTACCGATTTTACCCTTTTTCTCCCGTAAACCGCTCGACGGATTTTTTACATAAACCATCTACTTAATAGTCCGAACAAAGCACTAACATTTGGTTCGGATAGGTAAGCCCGTTCTTGAGTTATAAAATTATAACGAAAAATTATTGCAAAAAACCTACGATAAACGTAGTTATAGACGTATTTATGTATGTATTTTATCTCCTATACAAAAATATCTTTAACATTTTCTAATTTGTGTGTTATTACATGTTTTTAGGCGGCTTGTCATTTTACGGATCATCAGGTATGTGAAAAATTTCAAAAACATATGAACTTGCATATATGTATGTACAATAGGGAAACAACTTTTTTTAATAGTTTTAAAAAAACACTAAGAACTGCATCTACAAAATTTTGAAAAAAAAAAAAAAAATCTTAAAGAGCTTTCAGTAATCGGCTTTGACGCGAAACGTTTTTGTTCCGAAATGACCTGAGGAAACATTTTTCGGTTTCAGCACAACATCGGCTACAGCGTGGTGATAGGGCCTTATTTTGGTTGTACCCCTAATGTACACGTACATATCGCTCATTTTCTGCAAGAACGACATAACTCAAAGTTTTCGATTTTGAGATAAATGCGTTTTAAGTGTTCAATTGTTCAATGAATAAATGTAAATATTTTGATATCATCCTGTAAATCAACTTATATTTATTAGTAATAAATTTGTAATAATTGTTTTTAAATGAAATATTGTTTATACTTTGAGTTATGACGTTATTGCTGATAAAGTTCATTGATAGTAGTGTAGTAAACTAAAATATGTTGTTCTTAATGCGAAAAGAACTTTTATACCCGCCACCAAAAAAATGGTGGGGGTATATTCCTTCATTTTCGAATAAAATGGAATTGTGTCCAAAAGCATTAACGTAGAGTCCTGAAACTTCAAATATATATTTCCTGAGTAAAATCAATATTTTTCCGTGAAAATTGCTTAAATCTATGCATTACGAAAGGAGTTATAGATCAAAATGTACGAAAATTTATACTGCACAGTGTATTTTCCTGTATATTTGTATTCTGAAACGTTGCAAACATTGCTGGTCAAAGGCTTTCTTCTAACGAAAAATAAATGTGACACGCCCACCTCCCATATAACGATTTATCTTAAATTCATATAATTTCTCTATGAATAAAGATTTTGGAATAATAATGGACTATAATGAAATATCTCAGTTTTATTTATTAGCAGAAACTATATTGACACGCCTACTTTAACGCCCACTTTCATTGAAAGACTAAATTTACGAAAACATTTTATTAGCATATCGAAGTACTACAAAGATATAAAGATATTATTCCATAACGATTACTGTTAATAACAAAATAATAAAATCTGTTCTATAAAATTACATTAATTTGGTGGTGGGTATAAAAGATTCGGCACAGCGGAATCTAGTGCTCTTACTTGTTTCTTTCAAAAACGTCATTAATATTTTTGTTAATATATTTCACAGTTTTCTGGGAAACAAAAAAGCAGAAAACGTAAAAAAATATTCTCAAGAACATTTTTCTGAAGTTTTAAAATTTAATATGTTCCTTAAAATGAATTTTTTGGACTCGCACTTAGATTTCTTTTTTAAAAATCTTGATGCAATATCAGCATTTTTGTAGCTACAATATTTTTCTGGTAATGACAAAAGCTTAAATTTTTTTCTGGTGGGGTGCAAATCTCAAATTGAGTTAATTTTGTAAATAGTTAATTTATTAAAAATATAGGCTTTTCACCCCCAAGACTGGTTTAGACATGCCGATGAGTATAAGATGAATATGGTAAAAGATTTTATCAAGACATATCGGATATAGAAAAGTATTACAATGAAAAATGGTCAGAAAAATTGCTTGCAGATTGTTGGTCGATTGTATGAGAAACTTCAGCATAACATATAATAAGTAAGAGCACTATATGTATCACTTTCTTTGTGTATCACCGATTTGCTCTTACCTTATTTTCTTAAATTAAGTCTTGTAATGAAACCTTAAGTATTTCTACATTAGGAGTGATACAATATTGTATTTTTACGAAAACTGAAGAGCAGAATTTGACAGCCAATGGTAGTTAAAAACTAATATTAGCTTTATGTGGGTATGACATCTCCTGCTTTTTAAATAATATAATTAATGTTTAAATTTTACATAGATATTCCTTTCTAGATTTATTTTTTTCCAAAATTTTTGTCGCATAGAGAAATAATATGAAAATTATGAGCTTTTTAACTTTATTGATAGCAAAATATGTGAGAAGCGGGCGTTAAAGTAGGCGTGTCAAAATAGTTTCTGCTAATGAGTTCAACATAGATATTCCAATATAGAGCCCTTTAATCTTCCAAAATCTTTGTCCATAGAGAAATGATATGAATTTAAAATAAAGCGTTATATAGGGGGTAAGCGTGTCTCCTTATTTTCCGTTATTAAAAATGTCAGCAAAATTTAAAAATCGTACATTTTATTTTGATAGTTTTATTACGTTTTAAATTTTGAATATACCGAAAAAGACACTGTGCGGTATAAATTTTCGTACATTTTGATCTATAACTTCTATCGTAATGTATAGACTTTAGCAATTTTCAGGGAAAAATATTTTTTTTGCTCAGGAAATATGCTTTCGAAATTTCATGCCTCTACGTCATTGCGTATGACCTTCTTTTGCATTACGAGCTATAAATCTCTTCCTAATATACCGATTTAGCTAATTTTCAATACCAAACAAACCTTGTGTATAAGAAATATTCTGGCAATATTTGAGCCCCCTAACTTTTTCGGTTTAGGTCTATCGTGCTTTCAACATATATGGATGCAAGTTTACTTCTTTGTCATAGATTTTTTTGCTGGCATGCTGTATTTTTACGAAATCAGAAGACTATAATTTGGTACCTAGAGGTTTTCGGGCTTTTACTTTACTGATTAAAAAATACTTAAGAATATATGTATGTATGTACACATATGTACTATGTGTATATGTATGTATATTGATGTGTGTATATTGCTAATACGCATATCCTTTTAAGACTACCTTTTTATATACATAAAAGCCTAATCATTTTTTTAAATTATTATTAAAGTTGTGATGATAACAATATTATATATATATATATATATATATATATATATATATATATATCTATATATATAAAAATCAATGTGTGTTTGTATGTTTGTTTGTGCTCTATAGACGGTTAAACGGCTGGAACGATTTCCTTGAAATTTTCACAGTATCTTTCTGTATGTCTGGAAGGAACTATAGGCTATACTTTGGTTTGAAATTGTAAGTGGGCGGGGTGCCACGCCCTATTAAAGAATAAGTATTAAATATTATATATCACGAAAGTTAATGCAGCTAGAGTCTTCAAATTAAGTACGGTAAACTTTGACATCCACACGAACATTTGGGTAAAAAATGGGCGGACTTCCAATAGTAGGCGTGCCCACATGAATTAACTACTAAATTTCGTATATTTGGAAAACGATATCGATTAAAGTACTAAAATTTTGCAAGAGCAACTTTGACACCCAAATAAACATTTCTGGAAAAAATGGGTACATTAGAAATAGTGGGTGTGGCAGCTCTCATAGCAATTGAATACTAAAATTCGTTTATTCGGGAAGCGATAACAGTTAGAGTACCCAAATTTTGAAAGAGACACTTGACGTCTATATGATTATTTGAATAAGAAATGGTTGATTAAGTAATAGTGGGCGTGGCACTTGCAAAATAAATATATTTTTGAACTATAAAATTTTTATTTCATTACGGGTTGGCGAAGCACACCGGGTATTAGCTAGTGTATATATAAAATATATAATATTGATATACGATACAACTATTTATATACACAGATGGACAAAAGTCACCGTCATTTCGCTTTTAAAATGTTTGAAGGACTGATATGATAGGAAAATAGTTATACAAAATTTTATTATTTCATCAAAAACAATACATATTTCATTTTTATTCAATTTACGGTAAAACAAGTTTTTTTCAGTAGCCTTATTTATAAAAAGATGAATTAAAAGTTCATAGTTCAATATACATAGTTCAATATTTTGTGGACAAAAGTCACCGTCACGTAACGATATTTTTCATAAGCGATATCAAAAATCATTTTAATAAGAAGTGTGTTTTCCATTATTTTTTATCACATCACATTTTAAAGGCGAAATGACAGTGATTTTGTCCATCTTTTTGTCATCAATTAATCGGCAAAATAATAGACATGACCATAAAAAAATCCTGTCCCGATAGAAATTTAATTTAGCGCGTTTAAAACTCTATATGTTCTTATTCAAAGGCGAGAAGATTTTTTGTTTTTTGCATGCCAGTGTAATTAAGGCTTCAGGCCTTTATATAATATTAATATTATTAAATCTCTATTATATTTTTTAAATAATACAAATGTAATTTTTCTTACGTTTTATAAAAACAAAGGGTTATATCCTTAAAGTTAGAAAAAAAATTTCTTTAGTCAGAAACGACAAAATATGAATTTTTCCTAATTATTGCGTAAAGAGTTAATGATTATGATTGGAAGCAGTTTTGCTAAACTTAAGATGATACCAGAAAAAAGAGAAAAATATTCGAGTAAAATCCAATAAAAACTCAAAACGCAATTTTTTTGCTTTAAGACCTTTTTGCCTAACGTCAATTATTGTAATGAAAATAATCATGGTTTTATTATAAGGAACATTTTTGCTCTTAAGCTGAAAGTCCATACCGAGCGTTCTTGCGCCAGTGCATTTAATGCATTTTATACCTCATACGCTTTCCGGATTTCAAGTTACGTGCCACACTTTTTGTGCATTAAATAACATAAGTTAGGAGATGGCACTCATTATCTAAATGTCATCGGCAAACGAAATGTAAATCTTTTTCGTGAAAAAAATTTCTAAATAATTAAATTTTATTTTTGCCAATAATTTTAAACTTTATTATTTTTAAAATCTTTTTTTATAAAAATATAAGCAAATAAATATATAATATAAACATATGTTATTATCGATAGAACCAAAAATAAAGTATAATTTGTCATCACTGGCATTCAAACTCAGTTTAGTCGTTCTCTTGATGCTCATGACGCTTAAAAAAGTACTACTACCATGGTGTAATTACATAAGGTGATATCGTAAAGGAAAGCAATTTTGGTCTCTCTTTTTTATGTATGAAGTTAAATATGTATATTGACATACTCCAGAACACAAAAAAATAGTCAGCTGGGCTGGCACCACCACCTTGTATAAGTGTACCCTGACTACTACTACTGTTTGCGTTGAATGCGTCAGAGCATTTTACGCTTTGTGCTTTGTAACTTTAAACGTTCATCTATATTGATTCAACTTTTTTGAGAGGCGTACGACGCGAAAAAGTGTAGAATGCGTGGTGTGGACTTTCAGCTTAAGCGTTTGAATATGATTTTGGTCGTGTTGGTGCCGCAGCTAACTCGGGAGTATCTCTTTAATGTTGTCAAACTTTAAATTTTGTCAAGCATTTGTTCCCGTATCCGCACATATTGCTTTCAAAGTCGTCTAAAATTGTTGGTTTGTTCACACGAACTAATGACTTTATATAACACCAAAGAATATATAAAGCTTCAGTTCTTGGTGTACGATTGACTGGAGCATTTGGAGAAATAATACGTTTGCAAAAAGTTCTCATTAGAAAGTCAATATGCCGTATGGTATCTGGTGACGTCCTTTTAGAAAATAATTTTTTAAGTAAACATCGCATCTAGTTAGAACACAAAATCATACCTTTGTATTTATTCTTAAAGAAGTAAAAAAGGACCTATAATTCCAATGTCTTATAAATTTTCAGCACTGTTAATATTTTAGTATAGTTATCGTATAGTATAGTGTAAAAGTTAAATTCCTGTCGAAAATTAAATCATTAAAAACACTAAAAGGCAATTTAAACCATACGTACATATATACATACTTTCAACTATAAAATGTTTCAGAACCAAGTGATGATATACCAGGAATAGGACAGTATGAAGATTTTCACACGATAGATTGGCAACGAGATATTGCAAGAGATCGTATGCGTCATCGATACATTGTGAAGAAACGTCAAGATTCCCTATGGGATTTAGTTAAAGGGGCTCACGATGCTTGGTCGGGCTGGTTGTGTGTTTTGTTAGTGGGTATAGCGGCGGGTTGTGTGGCTAGTATGGTTGATATTGGGTCAAGTTGGATGTCTGATTTAAAACATGGCATATGCCCACAGGCATTTTGGTTTAATCGTGAACAATGCTGTTGGCCAACAAAACAATCAGTTTTCGAAGAAGGCAACTGTTCAACGGTAAGTTAATTATAAAATTTAATTTCGTTCAATAGGTTTTTATTTTGACTTTCTTTCTTTTTTTTAATACTTATAGTGGAAAACATGGCCAGAGGTGTTTGGCTTAAGTCGAGAAGGTACCGGAGCTTATATTATCTCGTACATTTGGTATATACTTTGGGCGTTATTGTTTGCTGCACTTAGCGCATCGTTGGTGCGTATGTTTGCACCGTATGCCTGTGGTTCTGGTATACCAGAAATAAAAACAATTCTATCTGGTTTCATTATTCGAGGCTATTTGGGTAAATGGACACTATTAATAAAGTCAGTAGGTCTAATGCTTTCTGTGTCTGCTGGTTTAACGTTGGGTAAGGAAGGGCCTATGGTTCACATAGCCAGCTGCATTGGCAATATATTCTCACATCTGTTTCCAAAATATGGACGCAATGAGGCAAAGAAACGTGAAATACTGTCAGCAGCAGCAGCGGCTGGTGTATCAGTAGCTTTTAGAGCACCAATTGGTGGTGTTCTGTTTTCATTAGAGGAGGTTTCATACTATTTTCCTCTAAAAACTTTGTGGCGATCATTTTTTTGTGCTTTAATTGCTGCATTCGTTCTACGATCTTTAACACCGTTTGGTAACGAACATTCAGTGCTCTTCTTTGTGGAATACAATAAGCCTTGGATATTTTTCGAATTAATTCCGTTTGTCTTCTTGGGTATAATGGGGGTAAGAGAGAATTTTGCAAATGTACATACAAATGTATGTAAAAACATTTAAAACTAATATTTCCTGACTTTAGGGCATAATTGGAACATTGTTTATTAAAGCGAATTTGTGGTGGTGTCGCTTTAGGAAATTCAGCAAGTTGGGTCAGTATCCGGTAACCGAAGTTTTAGTTGTTACTTTAATCACCGGCATTATTTGTTATCCAAATCCATTTACACGCATGAATATGAATGAACTGATCTATTTGTTATTTAGTCAGTGCTCACCGGGAGACGTTTCAAATCCACTTTGGTATGAGCTGAGTAAATGACTACTTATAATCTCTCCTGGATTAAGATTTATTATATCTTCTCTAGTGACTACACACGCATGAACATAACAAATGCATCATCCTCCATTGAAGTAACCCAACTAGGTCCCGGAGTGTACCGCGCCATTGGTTTATTGGTATTGGCATTTTTCTTGAAATTGGCACTAACAGTATTCACTTTTGGCATGAAAGTTCCAGCTGGTTTATTTATACCGTCACTTTTGCTGGGTGCAATAATGGGCAGAATTGTAGGTATTGGTATGTATTACAATTGATATTCTTTTTTTTCTTCGCTTTAACTATTACCAATTTATGTATGTTTTGCATTCTTTAGCTGTCGAACAGTTTGCTTATAGCTATCCCAATGTTTGGTTCTTTACAAGCGAATGTGTAATGGGTAACAATCTCATTACACCTGGTCTGTATGCCATGGTAGGAGCAGCTGCATGTTTAGGTGGAGTCACACGGATGACTGTGTCTCTTGTAGTAATAATATTTGAATTAACCGGTGGTGTTGATTACATTGTGCCCTTAATGGCTGCTGCTATGGCTTCAAAATGGGTTGGCGATGCTTTAGGTCGACAGGTATATATAATAATATTTTTTAATAAAACATATACACGTATATGTCAAGGAGCTAATACACGGCATGTTTTTTACATCTGACTTTGCTGATTCTTCACTGCTAATACGAACATGTCGTGTGTTACCTTTAAAACATGTGACACCAGCCGTTGGCAAAAATCTATGCTGCTGCAAAGCAGTCAGCGTCTGTTGCTTGTAAAAGTAAATTTTGACAGACAGACGTATGTCTCACAAGTTTTAAAGTCAGATGAAAAAACATGCCGTGTATTATAGCTTAAAGTAAATATATTTTTACAGGGTATTTATGATGCACACATCGCTTTAAATGGTTATCCTTTTCTCGATAGTAAAGAAGAATTTGCACACACAACTTTAGCGGCTGATGTTATGCAACCAAAGTAAGTAAAATATTAAAAAAAACATGAGTACAGCATAACTTGTTTTTAAATAGTTGGTCTATTCACAAGAAGTTCGTAGTGTCATTTTGTCATAATTCCTCAAAAATTTTAAAGTTAATGAAAGTTATTGTTTTCTTAATTGTAAAATTTTAAAAGCTTCTAAAAAGTTTGGAATATTATGACAATATGTCGTGTGTAATAAAAACCAATTTTTTATCAATTTACAATTAGGGTTTAAGAGTTTTCAAGTATTGGCGCTAAAATAAAGAACGTATTACATATTTTTCTAACACCCCGTCCACAACAGACATGAAATGCTTAACATTAACACTAATATGATGTTAGTGTTAAGTGTGGACTGCTCATGTTAGAGTTTTCTTCATGTTTTAACACGGTTGTTAAAACATTTGTTTTAGCAACGCTTTTATACAATGGAATAACGTTTAAGCTTGACAGAAGTAATTAAATTAAAACGAAATAAAGTGTAAAAAAGTTTGTGGAGAAAGTTAAAATTTATATTAAATTATTTTAACTTAACAATTTTTTTTAAATTATAATTTTATAAGTTCCTTCACAAATTCAAAACACAAAAAGTGCTAAAAGTCACAGCACATGCAAAAACGTTAAAATACTTTTAAAAACTTATCTGTATTGCTTCGCCGACAATCGAAAAATAATGAAAAATCTTAACAATAACATAAGTACGATTACTCCACAGTATAACATAAAAAATTTAACATTAAGTTATAACATCATGTTTTCAAAACAATTCATGTCTATTGTGGACGGGGTGTAATAAATAAAATGTCTAAAACAAGAGTTATCCAGTGATGCCAGAGCAAATTTTCAAAAATCCCTACAAATCTAAAAAAAATCCTTTTTCCCTACAACCAAAAAAATTTTCCCTACGATATAAATTCAGCAACAAACAAATAAATAACAATTAAGTTAACATTTTGTAGTTATTGTTCTTTTATTTCAACAGATACAAAGCAAATTTAAGAATTTATTAAAAACTAGACAAACAAAAACAAAATACGTACCTGTGTACTACATACGTAAAAATAAAAATAAATAAAATTTAATTATATTTGTTAAAAGGTTATTTATATAAATAATTAGAATTTATTTTTTCAAAATGACCGTTTGTACATTTTAACTTATACAGTCTAAAGCGTTTCTTTGTAGGTGAGATCTTATTATACAAATGGAGTTTAAAATATTATGGCTTAACTTGTTACGTTTTTTTGTTCGAACGTCAGTAACTACGGAAAATACTCTTTCAGTATCCGCGTTAGCATGTGGTAGAGCCAACACAATTTTCACCAGTTTAGCGAAATTTGGAAATAAGAGCTTTTACAATAATAATAAGAGTTATTACAATAAAATTTAATTATATTTGTTAAAAGGCTATTTATATAAATAATTAGAATTTATTTTTTCAAAATGACCGTTTGTACATTTTAACTTATACTTGTAGGTGAGATTTTATTATACAAATGGAGTTTAAAATATTATGGCTTAACTTGTTACGTTTTTTTGTTCGAACGTCAGTAACTACGGAAAATACTCTTTCAGTATCCGCATTAGCATGTGGAAGAGCCAACACAATTTTCACCAGTTTAGCGAAATTTGGAAATAAGAGCTTTTACAATAATAATAAGAGTTTTTACAATAAAATTTAATTATATTTGTTAAAAGGTTATTTATATAAATAATTAGAATTTATTTTTTCAAAATGACCGTTTGTACATTTTAACTTATACAGTCTAAAGCGTTACTTTGTAGGTGAGATCTTATTATACAAATGGAGTTTAAAATATTATGGCTTAACTTGTTACGTTTTTTTGTTCGAACGTCAGTAACTACGGAAAATACTCTTTCAGTATCCGCATTAGCATGTGGTGGAACCAACACAATTTTCACCAGTTTAGCGAAATTTGGAAATAAGAGCTTACCGTTATAGTTTTGAAATTTACATATTTTAGACCAAAATTGTTCTACACATTCTTGCGTTAGCTCGTTAATATTAAGTTTAAAATTATGGCATAATAATTTAAACTGGTAGACGTTTTTATTAAAACTTCCAATTGCTGTTTCGGGACTTAAAAATTCCATTTCTTTAAAAATTGTTTCATTTTTCAGAGGAAGTCGCCTTTGAGTTTCTTCAAGAGCTATTATATAAAACTGGAGGCAGTCAGATTTTATCATACCCTTCACCTGTGGTGCACAATGGTATATAAAGCTTTGTCATTCCGTTTGTAATTTCTACAATTTTCATTTCCGACCACATAGAATATATATGTTCTGAAAGCTTATGAATAGAGGAGTCGATTAAGCCCTGACCGTCTGTCCGTGTGTTGGTTGAAATCAACTTTTAGAAGCAACTATATGTTCCTCAGATCTGTATATGGTATCAATCTCTTGGAAATATCCAGGAATGAATCGCTATTGAAATTCAGCACAATCGCCCCATAACTTTCTGAGATATGAGCAAAAAACCACGACCACCTCGTTTTTTTCACAATTACAACAACAACCTACATACATACTGGTTAAAGTAACATTTTTTCCTTCACTAAAACTTCCACTTGGTTTATTATTACCTTTATTCAGAATTCTATGTATACAAAATATGAGAAAGAGTAATTTTGGTCGTCCTTAATATTCGGATTTAGACCTCGGATCAAAAAACACTAATTTTAAGAATCTATGTTTACAAACGTAAAAATACAAAGAGTACAATAAAAATGCGAAAAGGCTTTTTTGTGTCTCCAATATCATTTTAATTTTCAAATTGAATCAACAATCCTTTATTTCACTATTTTAGCTTTATAAACGTAGGAAATACAAAAAGTCCCATTAAAAATCCGGAAAAGTACCTTCTCGGTCGCTTATAACATATTTAGACTTACCTTGTGTCAATAGTCAATATTTTCGAAATTCTAGCTTCGCAAACGTTGAAAATACAAAAAGTACCATTAAAATTCGAGAAAGCACCTTTTGGGTCGCCCATAACATTTTTGGTCTCACCTGAAATCAATAGTCCTTGATTGTACAATCCTACCTTCATAAACGTGAAAAATACAAAAAGTACCATAAAAATTCAAAAAAGTACCTTTTTGGCACCCATAACATTTTCAGTCTCACCTTGTATCAATAGCCACTAATTTTAAAATTCTTGCTTCGCAAACGTTGAAAATACAAAAATTACCATAAAAATTCAAGAAAGTACCTTCTTGGTCGCCCATAACATTTTTAGTCTCACCTGGAATCAATAGTCCTTGATTGTACAACCCTACCTTCATAAACGTTGAAAATACCAAAAGTAAAACAAAAATTCAAAAAAGTACCTTTTTGATCGACCATAAAATTTTTAGTCTCACCTGGAATCAATAGTCCTTGATTGTATAATCCTATCTTTATAAACGTAGAAAATACAAAAAGTATCATAAAAATTCAAAAAAGTACCTTTTTGGGCGACCATAACATTTTCAGTCTCACCTTGTATCAATAGCCACTAATTTTAAAATTCTAGCTTCGCAAACGTTGAAAATACAAAAAGTACCATACAAATTCAAAAAAGTACCTTTTTGGTCGCCCATAACATTTTTAGTCGCACCTGGAATCAATAGTCCTTGATTGTACAATCCTACCTTCATAAACGTGAAAAATACAAAAAGTACCATAAAAATTCAAAAAAGTACCTTGTTGGTCGCCCATAACATTTTTAGTCGCACCTGGAATCAATCCTACCTTCATAAACGTAGAAAATACAAAAAGTACCATAAAAATTCAAGAAAGTACCTTTTGGGTCGCCCATAACATTTTTGGTCTCACCTGGAATCAAGAGTCCTTGATTGTACAATCCTACCTTCATAAACGTGGAAAATACAAAAAGTACCATAAAAATTCAAAAAAGTACCTTTTTGGTCGCCCATAACATTTTTAGTCTCACCTGGAATCAATAGTCCTTGATTGTACAATCCTACCTTCATAAACGTGAAAAATACAAAAAGTACCATAAAAATTCAAAAAAGTACCTTGTTGGTCGCCCATAACATTTTTAGTCGCACCTGGAATCAATCCTACCTTCATAAACGTAGAAAATACAAAAAGTACCATAAAAATTCAAGAAAGTACCTTCTTGGTCGCCCATAACATTTTTGGTCTCACCTGAAATCAATAGTCCTTGATTGTACAATCCTACCTTCATAAACGTGAAAAATACAAAAAGTACCATAAAAATTCAAAAAAGTACCTTGTTGGTCACCCATAAAATTTTTAGTCTTACCTTGTGTCAATAGTCACTATTTTCGAAATTCTAGCTTCGCAAACGTTGAAAATACAAAAAGTACCATTAAAATTCAAGAAAGCACCTTTTGGGTCGCCCATAACATTTTTGGTCTCACCTGAAATCAATAGTCCTTGATTGTACAATCCTACCTTCATAAACGTGAAAAATACAAAAAGTACCATAAAAATTCAAAAAAGTACCTTTTTGGCACCCATAACATTTTCAGTCTCACCTTGTATCAATAGCCACTAATTTTAAAATTCTTGCTTCGCAAACGTTGAAAATACAAAAATTACCATAAAAATTCAAGAAAGTACCTTCTTGGTCGCCCATAACATTTTTGGTCTCACCTGAAATCAATAGTCCTTGATTGTACAATCCTACCTTCATAAACGTGAAAAATACAAAAAGTATCATAAAAATTCAAAAAAGTACCTTTTTGGGCGACTATAACATTTTCAGTTTCACCTTGTATCAATAGCCACTAATTTTAAAATTCTAGCTTCGCAAACATTGAAAATACAAAAAGTACCATACAAATTCAAAAAAGTACCTTTTGGGTCGCCCATAACATTTTTAGTCGCACCTGGAATCAATCCTACCTTCATAAACGTAGAAAATACAAAAAGTACCATAAAAATTCAAAAAAGTACCTTTTGGGTCGCCCATAACATTTTTAATTTCACTTTGTATCAATAGTCACTAATTTAAAAATTCCAGCTTCGCAAACGTTGAAAATACAGAAAGTACCATACAAATTCAAAAAAGTACCTTTTTGGTCGCCCATAACATTTTTAGTCGCACCTGGAATCAATCCTACCTTCATAAACGTAGAAAATACAAAAAGTACCATAAAAATTCAAGAAAGTACCTTTTGGGTCGCCCATAACATTTTTGGTCTCACCTGGAATCAAGAGTCCTTGATTGTACAATCCTACCTTCATAAACGTGGAAAATACAAAAAGTACCATAAAAATTCAAAAAAGTACCTTTTTGGTCGCCCATAAAATTTTTAGTCTCACCTGGAATCAATAGTCCTTGATTGTACAATCCTACCTTCATAAACGTAGAAAATACAAATGTACCATAAAAATTTAAAAAAGTCCCTTTTTGGTCGCCCCTAACATTTTCGGTCTCACCTTGTATCAATAGCCACTAATTTTAAAATTCTAGCTTCGCAAACGTAGAATATATAAAAAGTACCATAAAAATTCAAAAAAGTACCTTTTTGGTCATCCATAACATTTTTAGTCTTACCTGGAATCAATAGTCCTTTATTTTACAATTCTACCTTTATCAACGTAGAAAATACAAAAAGTACCATAGAAAAGCGAAAAAGTACATTTTTGGTCCAAGTTTAAAATGTTCAAATATCTATGTAACAAAATATTTTAATATACATGATTTAAAGTCAGTAAATCTACTCTTTTTGCATAAAAGTAATTATGTTCTAAATAGTACCAAACTCTTCCCGATTTGTCCCTGTTATGAACGTGTTTCAATTTTTACTAAATTACATAATTTTTTATGTCTGGTGAAATCCCAATTAAAAGTTTTGTGAACATTGGCCGTGTAATTAGGAATTACATACATTTTCCTAATTTTTTCCCTTTTTTGTCCCCAAAAAAGTTTCCAAAAATTTCACCTAAATAGTTGTCCATATTCTATTAGGAAATAATAATTGTCAAATTTTGTCCCGTTGAATAATATAAGAAAAGTTTCTTTTAAAAAAAGTACCAAAAAGAGGGACAATTTTTACCCCTTATACATATGAATTTGAAAAAAGTGCCGAATTCTTATTAATATTTTTTCGCGGATTACTTAAAACAGTTTAAATTTTTTTCCTAGCTTTATGCGTTTGGAAGTTACATAGGGTACCAAAAAAGTATCAAGTTATAGTTTTTACCCGTTTTTTTCCCCTTAGGGGTTGAAAATTCCAAAAAAACCAGACACGTGTCAGCTTATTTTTTGTGCAAATTACAATACTTTTTCAATTTAATTTGTATCATTTTTAGTTTAGCAGATATAAGATTACCGATTTTACCCTTTTTTACCCCCCTTAAAGTACGAAAATCCCTTCTTAGTGGAGCTATACATTGAAAGAGGAACCGATTGTCCAAGTTTCATGTCTCTAGTTCTTTGCGTTTGGGCTGTGCGATGATGAATCAGTTAGTCAGTCACGTTACTCTTTTATATATATAGATGAATGGTGATACAAACAATTGTTTTTGCATGACTACACGTTGTGAAGGGTATATAAGATTCGGCACGGCCGAATATAGCAATCTTGTTTGATATACACTTTGTTTTGGAAATGTTTTTAATAATTCTTCGCATTCATTGCCTAAGTAGACTTCTTCAATTTTCATAGAAATATGTGGAGATCTTACTACGCAATCAAATTTTAGTTCTGATTTTTTAATAAAATTTTGGCCGAGTTTAAAAAATATTTTCAGTGACTCAGAGTGAAGAACATGCACTAAAGGTTTTTTTGACTGAAAAAGTACATTTAAAGAATTAAAATAATTTAATACATTCTTTAAGAAAAAAAGATAGGCCTTATTACATTCGTTCAATAATTCTGTGAGTATCAGATTAGTTGACTTTAATTTGTCCTGACTAGATGCATATTTAAAATATTCAGTCAAAACATTCCAATTTCCCAAAATTCTTTCAACACACTTTTAGTGGGAAAGCCATCTGGTGGCAGATGTTCTTAATATCTTCCTTTTTTCTACATTAAGAACTTCCTGAAAGTCCTCCAACTGTGCACATCGCTTGGAACTTCCGGATATATATGTTCCAATTTGTCTTATTAGTTCTTTTGGAGCGCGTGGCAGCATCAAACAAGCTTTGTTTGCAATAATTGCAGCTGAATGACATATCGAGGGCTTATATTCAATACCCGCCATACACCAATTTTTGGAAAATTACTTTTTGATCGCCAATTGTTCACTGATGCCAGCTTAATATCTGACAAAAATTTCCAAAAAAAAATTAATATATTATACTTATTAAGTACTTTTTTTATATATCGCTATAAACCGCACGATTTTTTTTAATGCAATACCCGCTATACGCCATACATTGCGAATACGGAAGGAATAAATTTCCAACCGTTCCTTCTCTCATAAATATATATTGACACTGTTAATTCTATGAGATTATGGACTGTACTGCCTAGTTTTTACTTTAAAGAAAAATTTTTTTACGTTTTAACAACGTGAACAACGTCTACAAGTTCATAACTTCACTGTTTACAATCTTGCCGATCACCAATGCACTAACTATTGGTGGAATAAGACACAAGGCGATCTGTCTGCTTCAACACTTATTTCTATCATACTATACCATCTAAAAACCCATTCCTTATCAGATAATTTACCAATAATAATTTATTCGGATGGTTGCGGTTACCAAAACCGTAACCAGTTTTTATCAAATGCCTTATCTGTTTTCGCTATAGAAAATAATAAAATAATCGAACAAAAGTACTTGGAAAAAGGTCACACACAAATGTAATGTGACAGTGCACATGCTAAAATTGAAACCAAACTTAAAAATCAATCAATATACTTGCCAATAGACTATATCAGAATAACCAAAGAATCAAGAAAAAGAGTAAAAATTAATGACACAGTAGTTATTAAACCATTCGATGCCATGTATTTAAATTACAGTTTTTTTTAAAACTTCAATGATGCCAAGCTTGTTCGCTTTTCGAGCATTAGACCTGGTCGAACCAAAAATTATCCAAAAGTTTTTCATTTAAGATCACTAAAGTATTTGCCAAGTGGAGAAGTTCAATTTAAAGTTAACTTTAATGAAAAATACAATAAACTGGCCAACAGAATTAAAAAGTACACAGGATATACTGAACCAAAGCCTTTTCATACTGCTCAGCTTTCAATCCAGCCTAGTAAATGGAAAAATCTTCAAGATTTGAAACCGGTTATACCACTAGAATTTCATTATTTGTATGATAATTCAGTTTAGATGGAGTCAAAGTAATAAGAAGCATTGTGACAATGTCCAATTTGAATTACCTTTTTTTTAATAATTTTTATTTTTTATACCCGCCACCAAAAAAATGGTGGGGGTATATTCATTTTGTCATTCCGTTTGTAACACATCGAAATATCCATTTTAGACCCCATAAAGTATATATATTCTGAATCAGGGTTCGATTTGATGACGATCTAGCTATGTCCGTCCGTCTGTCCGTCTGTTGAAAGCACGATAGAGGTCGCGCCGAAAAAGCTAGGGGGCTCAAATTTTGCCAGAATCTTTCTTATAGACAAGGTTTGTTTGGTATTGAAAATGGGCTAAATCGGAATATTAGGAACAGAGTTATAGCTCGAAAAGCGAGAGTAGGTCGAAAAAACCGTGTCCTTCAAACACCGAATAAAATGGAATTGTGTCCAAACGCATTAACGTAGACTCATAAAACTTCGAATATATATTTCCTGAGTAAAAACAATAATTTTACCCGAAAATTATCTAAATCTATGCATTAGGAGAGAAGTTATCGATCAAAATGTACGAAAATTTATACCGCACAGTGTATTTTTCGGTATATTTAAAAACAAAAACGTCATAAAAGCAACAAAATTGGATGTACGACTCTGAAATTTTGCACACTTTGTTTTTTGGTGAAACGCTTTTTTGTAACGGAAAATCAATGTGCCACGCCCACTTTTACGCCCACCTCCCATATAACGTTTTAAACAAAATTCATATAATTTCTCTATTAATATAGATTTTGGAATAATAAAGGACTATATTGAAACGTCTAGGTTGTGCTCATTAGAAAAAACAATTTTGACACGCCTACTATAACGCCCACTTTTCACGTTATCTACCGTTAATGAAATTTAAAAGCTCATAAAACGGCCAAAATTAGAGGTATGATGATCAAATTTGCTACGTGTATCCCCCTAGGTAATTTCATTACTGTGCCAGAAAATTAAGGTGCCACGCCCACTTTTACGCCCACCTCCCATATAACGTTTTACCTAAAATTCATATAATTTCTCTATTAATAAAGATTTTGGAATAATAAAGGGCTATATTGAAACATCTAAGATGTATTCATTCGCAAAAACAACTTTGACACGCCTACTACAACGCCCACTTTTCACGTTATCTACCGTTAATGAAATTTAAAAGCTCATAAAACCGCCAAAATAAGAGGTATAATGGTCAAATTTGCTACGTATATAACCCTAGGCAATGTCATTACTGTGCCAAAAAATTAAGGTGCCACACCCACTTTTACGCCCACCTCCCATATAACGATTTATCTAAAATTCATATAATTTCTTTATTAACAAAGATTTTTGAATAATAAAGGGCTATATTGAAACATCTAAGTTGTACTCATTCGCAAAAACAACTTTGACACGCCTACGTTAACGGCCACTTTTCACGTTATCTACCGTTAATGAAATTTAAAAGCTCATAAAACCGCCAAAATTAGAGGTATAATGGTCAAACTTAGGTGAAATGCCCACTTTTACGCCCACTTCCCATATAACGGTTTAGCTGAAATTCATATAATTCCTCTATTAATAAAGATTTTGGAATAACAAAGGACTATATTGAAATACCTTAGTTGTACTCATTAGCAAAAACAGCTTTGACACGCCTACTATAACGCCCACTTTTCACGTTATCTACCGTTAAGAGCTCATAAAACCGAAAAAATTAGAGGTATGATGATGAAATTTGCTACATATATCCTTCTAATCAATGTTATTGTTGTGCCAAAAATTTTGGTTACACGCCCACTTTAACGCCTACCTCCCATATAACAGTTTATCTTAAATTCATGTAATTTCTCTATTGACAAAGTTTTTGGGAAAATAAAGGACTATATTGAAATGTCTAAGTTGTATTTATTAGCAGAAACTTTATTGACATGCCTACTTCAACGCCCACTTTTACTAAAAGACTACATTAACAAAAGCATTTTAGTAGCATATCGAAGTTATAAAGGGTGGTTAAATGTCAAGGGCCGATGTTGAATTTAAATAAAACACAAATTATTTAGGAAATTATTATTATTTCTTTTAGTAATGATAACATTTGTACGGTTCAATTATGTATTTAACAAAATATTGGCCAAACGGCCCCCCCATCCTTGGCGCCACTCCTCTATCTGATGGTCCAACTTTTCAATGACAATGTTGATGGTCAATTGTTGGGCATGATGATGAGTCGATGTTGACTGATTTTTTGCCACACTATCGCAAAAAACAGCAATGGTTCCCATTCAACGAACTAAGAAGGCATTCACAGATTTTCTAACATTTTATACAGACCTGTTTTGCAGAAATTTAAATATTTTTTACAATTCTCCCGATTGTGGACGAATTTGAACGATTATGTTGATCAAAAGAATTACGAAGTGCACAAAGTGCATTTTGACTTGAACGCCCATTTTTATAAAAAACCTGAATAACTTTAACGCGTTGCTCATTTGCGTATCTTTCCACTTTTAAGTTGGTCTGAGATTGAGAAATGTCAAATGAAATGCAAAAAAAACTTGTTGTTTGTGTGGCTCATCTTCAACATGGGCCCTTAAAATTTAACCACCCTCTACAAAGAAAGTGATACATATTTTATTATAAAGAGATTATCCATAATGATTAACAAAATAATAAATATTGTGCTTTAAATGTACACAAAATTGGTGGTGGGTATAAAAGATTCGGCACAGCCGAATATAGTGCTCTTACTTGTTTTAATTATAATATTATCTTTGTATGACCTAAATTTTAATTATGAAAAATAATGTCAGAGAGATGACCACCATTTTCATCGATGCACAATTGGGCTCTTAAACAGGCGTTTTGCATAACTGCACGCAAGGTTTCAGGCTCTATTGCCCTGTTGTTGTTGTTGTTGTTGTTCTTGAGCTGCTCTATAGTTTGAGGCTTGTTTACATACACTCGTTCTTTGAGATAACCCCATAGAAAATAATCAGGGGCAGTTAAATCCGGTGAACGTGCTGGCCAATTAAATTCTGAATTTTTCGAGATAATTCGGTCGTCAAAAATTTCATTTAAAAGCGTCATTGTGGCACGGGCCGTGTGTGCTGTTGCTCGATCCTGCTGAAACCACTTGTTGGCTGCCTCAGGGCGTACAAAATTATTAAGCATAGCGCGATATCTGTCCCCATTCACCGTTACTGTATTACCAACTTCATCCTCGAAGAAGTAGGGCCCTATAACTCTTTCTGATGTCACTCCACACCATACTGTACACTTGAGGGGGTGTAATTGGCGCTGGTGAACAACTCTGGGATTTGTAGTACCCCAAAATCGCATATTTTGTTTATTTACGTATCCATTTAGATATGCTCGTTGCGTCAGTAAAATTGAGCGCCCATTGGAAAAGTAAAATTCTACCACTTTCGTTCGTTGCTCAGTTTTTGCATGGTGGTGTAACACGAATCGATGAATAAAATCTGAAAAAAAAAATAAAAAATATTTATAAACAAAAAAGTTATTCAATTTTTACACGCAGGCTTGACTTTTGGTCCACCCTGTATTAGGCTACGGGAAAATTTTGGTTTTCAAATAAGAATTATTATTATTTATATATTTTAAACCCAAAGAACTTAAAAAGAGATAATATTTACAAAATTCCCTACACTTTCCTCAAAATGAAAAATCTGTCCCTTTTTTCCCTACGCTGCACATTGGGTTGAAATTGCTAAAAACGGCTCTTAATTCAGGCGTTAGAGATAACACTTATTTTTTCGTTTCGTAATTTTTAATGGGTCATTAGTAGTTAAAAAAAATCATTTTTGAAAAAAAAAATTTTTTTAAACTCCAGGGATATCCGTTTGTCTGCCCGTATGAATATTTAAATTGCTTTGCAAACTCCATTTTTAAAGATAAATGAATGAAATTTGACGCATATGATTTTTTTAGGTTAGTTACTTAGAATACAAAAAATCAACGGAATCGGTAAGTGATTTCGTATAGCCCCCATACAAAATATTTCCGGAAATAGGACATACTAATCTTTATTTATTAAAAAAGTTCTTATTGATATTAATATTTATAATAAATTTACATTTTATTTTTAATATTATTAATCTTCATGTTCGCGGCCACTAAAATAAATATCATCGGAATTATTTTCTTCAGAAATTTTATGTAATAACACGCTACTTTTCTTTTTGTAATGTTTGCTCATATTACTAGTAATAGGATCTGATCTTATTAAAAATATCTTCATTGTACTTTTTGCGACTGCATTTCCGTGAAAAAGGTTCTCTGTATGATTTAAAATCTATATTGCGAGCTTCCTGCGCTTTCTCCGATAACTGACCAATAGGTAACAGTTCATGAGTAATAATCTTCGTACCATGTATTATTTATGTAAAGTGGGAGACATGTTATACCA
This sequence comes from Phyto melanocephala, assembly GCA_941918925.1. Lineage (NCBI taxonomy): Eukaryota > Metazoa > Arthropoda > Insecta > Diptera > Rhinophoridae > Phyto > Phyto melanocephala. The sequence goes on from OW799235.1 coordinate 59,900,547, forward strand.
TGGCTATTTTCCAAAAAAGTATTTTGCGGTCGATAAAGTAAAATTTCTTAATTTTTTAACATTAATCTGATGACCACACGATACAGCAACTAAAATAGTATGCAACTTTTTGATCAGTTCAACGTCGATTTTTGTAATTTTCGCTAAACTTAGGGATTTTGGAAAAAAAGCGTCTGGCTGTATTCCCGTCATTTTAGTTTCCAAACCCTGGATTTGGCTGGTCAACTATAAGTCCGGTTTTTTGTCTGAACTCGACCTGTATTTTTGATCTGGTTTCATCACTACTTTTTTTCTGCTTCGGACCTTGCTTGCCATTTTTTGATTGGAATTTTATATGACAAGTAAAGAAGGCACTCGAAAAATCTTATCCAACCATACAGAATGGATAAACCAAACTGCAGAGTATGTGCATTTGCAAAGTCAAGCACTTGATCCGTGTTGCTTCAAAAGAACATATTAGCCTATCCAATGACAAGTACATGTTAAAGTCCTATGTTATTTTACAAGTTTTGCAGACGGAACTTCAGTTTGGAACTGCTGGGTAATAATTGTAATAATATTAAAAATAAGAATATTGATAATGAGAAAATTAACAATAAAAAACAAAACTACATACCAAACATATGTATGTACACACTTACATGATTAATACAGTGAGTGCATTGCTAAGCATACACGAATTTTTCTTTGATGTTCAATTGAAAAACTATTTTTTTTCGGTCTTATCGCAAAAAAACCCGCAAAATGTTTTTATATGATTTGTAAGTAGACATATCAAAGAAAACTATAAAAAAAAATTTTTACCCAAGCTTGCCCAAACCGAATTTGAATTTCTCATCTGGCATCTCTGCCTCAAACCGTGAACATCGTGTTTATTTTTTACTCCAAATTGTTAAACCAATTTTATATATTAAAAAGTCAATTAAAATAAAATTTTAAGTTGTGTATTTCTGACAATGTTGTCGCAAAAAAGAAAGAAACTCTGGGGTAATAACCCAAAATTTAAAGTGCCAAAAATATCCGACGTACCTAGCAGCAGTGCAAATAGATTTCATCTACTTGCAAATGAAGAAGAAGAAGAACATGATACCCACAAGGAGAAAATACCACCAATTGTAGTGGACTCTGTCCATAGTTTTTCATCAGTTTTTGGACTAATTGGAGACAGGTATATGTTTAAAAGAATGTCCATTGGAACAAAAATAATATCAAGCTCAAGGATACTGTATAACGAGGCCTTAAATGTACTAAGAACTAAGAAGTACCAATTTTACACGCATGAAATAAAAGATGCAAAAACGTTTAAATTAGTGTTGTTTGGTCTTATTCAAATGGATACTAAGATAATTTGTGATGAATTTAACAACTCACACAATATAAATCCGGTAAGTGTAAAGGAAATCACCACGAAAAGATCAACCGCAGATGATACGCTATATCTTATTGAATTCGATCGTCAACAAGTGTCGAAGAGGGATATACTTAAAATAAGATATTTTAGTAATATTGCCGTTTACTGGAGAAGACCACTCAAGGGTAGCAAAGGCCCTACTCAATGCACCAAATGCTCTATGTATGGTCACGGTGCTAGGAACTGTAACAGAGTAGTAGTGTGTGCAGCCTGTGCGGGTAATCACGAATTTGCAGATTGTCAATTAAATAAAGCCGCTAATAGTGAGAACATTATCTACAAATGTTACAACTGTGCTAGGAGGAATTTTAAAAATGTAAAGCACAGAGCGGACGACCCGAAATGCCCGTGTCGTCAGGAATACCTGGAGATTCGTCAACGCACCACATCCAGAAATAAAGTACCACAAGGAACTAATATGCTGAACTTTAACTCCGATGAAGTTAATTTTCCCCAACTGCCTGGTAAGGAACATCAAAATTATACACGTGACTCTGGTGCTAAAAGTAATGTACTGTACTCTGATGTAACAAGAAGTAAGACCCTTGTTAACAGAAATGAAGATGATATTTCTAATGAGAAATTGATGCAAATATTTTTTGATGCTGTCGATGCACTTCAAAGGTGCCAAAACAAGTACGACAAGCTACGAGTGCTGGGGATGATGCTTCAACATGCAATATAAATCAACAGTTAGTCACAATGTTCATGTTATGCACTGGAATGCTCAAGGCATAACGACTGAGTCAGCAGCTTCACAGCTGGAAAAATTTTTATTTGACAAGGAAGTCGATATTCTCCTTGTCAATGAGACATTTTTGAAACCCCACCATAAATTTAAACTTGGAGGCTACAAAATTTATAGAGAGGATCGACCAACTCATGGTGGCGGTGTACTCATCGCAGTAAAATACAATGTTGAACATGAAATATTACCAACTATAAATACAAGTGTGGCTGAAAATATTTCGGTTCGAGTAATAATAAATAGGCGCCCTGTGATTTTTACATCTGCGTACAATCCGGTTCATACTATAAATTTTAAAACTGATATGGATGCTTTAACTAGACGGTCAAATGACTTCTTTTTATTTGGTGATTTAAACGCACAACATACGCACTGGAATTGTTTTTCAAACAATATTGCTGGTAATGAGCTTTATAGCCATAGCCTTCAATCAAACTACTACATTTATTACTCAAATGCATGTACTCGCTTTGGACAAAATATTAATCCAGTACAGCCCTCTACAGTAGACATCCTTTTAACTAACTCTTGTCTTCCTTTTTCAACCTTGGAAACACATCCAAATATGTTGCAGTCGGACCATGTACCACTATCTTGCGTCATTTATGGAGAGGTACAAAATAGCATTTTGATGCTACCCTTGTATAATCGAGCCGATTGGTCATCAATAAAAAACTTCGTTGAAAGTGAAATAATATTACAAGAGATTGATCAAAATATTACAAACACAGGTAATCTAGATTTAGCATTAAGTAAACTAATATCCATTGTAAAAGAAGCTACTAATAAAATACCAGTTGGTCATAGAAACCCCTTCCAACGTGAAATTTCAGAAATTAGTAAAATGCTTATTTCACAGAGAAACAAATATAGACGTAAATTTCAAAGATGTAGGGATAGTAATTTTAAAATGCAATTAAACTGTATCTTAAGGCAGCTAAATAGGCTTATTGACTATCACCTAAATAAAGACAGAAATGATTCTTGGTCGAAATTCATATCAAATCTGCCTACCGGCACTAAAAAGTTTTGGAAATTAACAAAAACTTTTAAAGGAAACTTCACTGTCTAAACTGTCTAAACTTCATTTAAATGGAACAATTTTAAATTCTGACGTCGAAAAGGCAAATGCAATAGCTGACGTATTTGCCAGTTCACATACTATTACTTTTAACAATCCATTCCCCATGGAATCGGTTGTATCAAGATACATTAATGACCTTAATCAAACTCTTACCGATGATACAAGTATTGAACTTACAAATTTGTCTGAAGTCAAATCGTTTGTCCATTTGTTAAAAAATAATAAATCCCCTGGTTTAGATGGGATTAACAGCATAGTTCTTAAAAATATGCCCGATTACTTTTTTGAAATTTTAAGTAAATTATTTAACTTTTGTTTAAGCAATGGGTACTTCCCACTCGTTTTTAAAATGGCTAAGGTAATTCCAATCCACAAATCTGGAAAGGATCCTAAATTACCCTCCAGCTATAGACCAATTAGTATTCTAAGCCTATTAGATAAGGTGTTCGAGAAAATTATTCACACCAGGATTTTAGATTTTTCAAATTACAATAATATTATAAATCAAGAACAATTTGGCTTTCGAAAAGAGCACTCCACTGTACATCAACTTAATAGAGTTGTAAACTTTATTGAATGTAATAAAAGTAATCGGAAAAGTACTGGAGTCGTTTTTCTTGATATCGAAAAAGCTTTTGACTCAATCTGGCATGATGGACTAGTGTATAAATTAAATACGTTGCATTTTCCAAATTATCTACAAAAACTTATCAAAAGCTTTTTAGATAAACGTACGTTTGTTGTATCTGTCAATAACAAATTTTCTAGTGAAAGGCAAATACCTGCGGGCTTGCCACAAGGATCAGTATTATCCCCTACACTATACTCGATATATACATCCGATGTTACTCAAAGAAGAGACCATGATGCGGCTTTTTACGCGGATGATAGCGCCTTTATTTGTTGCGGTAAAGTGTCGAATGCGATAATTAGGAGAATGGAAAATAATCTTAAATTAATTCGTAAATACTATGACAAATGGAAAATAAAAGTCAATGACGATAAAACTCAAGCAATTATATTTCCATTCAACAAATCGCGAAAACGCTTTCCTACTAGATATTTATCGTCTAGGGGAACAATAATTCCATTGAGGAACGAAATTAAATATGTAGGAGTTACCCTTGACAAAAAACTTTTATTTAAACAGCATGTTAATTACATTTGTGAGAAGGCAATTAAGTGTAGTCGTGCCTTATACCCCTTAATTAGCCGAAGATCTAAACTTAATATAAAGAACAAGGTACTTATTTACAAAATGTGTATTCGACCGATTATGACCTATGGTTGTCAAATCTGGTCACAAAAGGCTGCTAAAACGCATACAAAAAAATTGCAAATCATTCAAAATAAAAACTTGAAAATAATACACAATCTACCTTTTAGATATCCAACTTATCTTCTACACAGAAACTTTAACTTTAAAATGTTTAATTCATTGACAAGGGAACTGACGCTGTCATTTAATGAAAAATGCAGAAGGTCAAATTTTGAAATAATAAGAAATTTGCTGAACAACCACTGAGGGTCTTTTGTTTAAAAGACACATTTCAGTGATTGTTCTAAAATCTCTTATGACTTCTAAGTTGATACGAGGTTTTTTATGAACAACTTTTCCTTTAAACTGTGATATTAGTAGTTTCTTTATTTAATTAATCAGATGTTAATTGTTGTAATACTATATGTAAATTCTCATAACTCTGTTAACGATATTGATAAAATTAATAAGTTTTAATAAATAAATATAAATAAAAAAAAAAAAAAAAAAAAATTTGAATTTCTACTTAAAAATGATTGTTTTTTAGACCAATTTTCAAAAAAATATTAAAAATATTTCTACAACAAATAATTAACTGGGATACATATTTGAGTTTCCAAATACCTGTGGTTGAAGGTTCTATTGTTAAAATATTACTTTTATGCTATTATAATATAAAAATTTTATTAACAAAATTTTTTGTTTAAATTTTTACCACTGTATTCAAAAACTTAAAAAAAGTGCAACTTTAACAACGCACAACTCGAAAAGTAAATAACATAGGAAAATGAAAAAGATAGTCAGTGATGCAGAATTTTGTTTACTATTACCTGTAATTGATTACTTTTGAAAAATATTAATTTTCAATTAAGAGCCATTATTGGGAATTTCAACCCAACGTGCGCTGGAAGTTTTCTCAAAAATCTCTACAAAAAGGGAAAATTCCCTACTTTTGGCATCACTGAAATTATCATAAATTAACCAAAAAAATTTTTTGATTGCCATCGCATATACCTGCCTGCAACTGTTGCACTATACAACATAGCAACATGTGTCACATAATGCAACTGCTATTTCATGCAATGCTGAAAATGCATGTTTGACAAAGACATATAAAGACAGTGTATAATTAGTTTAATTAAATCTGTACATAGGTCTAACAGTGATATTGCATACATGAGCATAGAAAATGAGAAAGTCAACACATGCGACACGTGTGACATATGCAGCACATGCTTTTTATAGTGCATTTTAATCATTGCAATAGAACAGTGCTATTCAATCTTTTTGGCTCGTGTACCACTAAATTCACAACAAACTTTTCGCGTACCACCAAAAAAATTTAATGTAAACAATTTTAAAATTTCTAATCTATTTTATTTATTAATAATAAAAAACAATAAAATTAAAAAAAAATAATAAAAATTACAAAAAACATAAGAACATGTACATTAAAGGTATACTTTTAGGATGATTTTTCTTTTTGTTTCCAATTGCAAAATAGAAATCGTTTAAATTTTAAAAGAATTCGCGTACCAACTGGAAATATTTCGCGTACCACCAAGTGGTACGCGTACCATAGGTTGAATAGCACTGCAATAGAACATTATATGCAATAAAATCAGAAATTTATTTAATATAATTGTAGTTACATACTTTAAGGAAATTTCTTTTAACGATTTATTTATAAAATATTTAAATAACGTCAATTTGTTTTGGGTCGGGGTTGGCTGTTTTTTTTTTTGGGTTTTGCATTTATTTTCCGCAAAATATAACGCTCGTCCTGCTCATTAAATATTTTATTCGGTGCCTTCCTGCCTTTGTTTCATGTTTCATTATTTTCATGTATGAAACGCTCAATGATTTTTTGGACCGTAGAAGAATTCATGTTAACCATTTCAGCTATTTTTCGCTTTGAGTGGCCATTTTTGAAATGGTTTAAAACCAATTCTCTTTGCTCTAAAGTAGTACGCGGACTCATTTGAATTTTTGTAAATTGACACTCCAAGGAACGAATCTAAACTAACAATTCAACAAAAAACATTGCTAGAATTAAAAATACGAAAAACGAAACCAAAAACAAAGCTGCATTGAAGTACCGTTACAATAAAAATTTACTGCATAAAATAAGCTGTGAGATGAAATAAGAGTGTTTTTTGGATACTCTAATAGGTACATATGTACATATCTCAAACTGAATAAAATTGATTTTCAAAGTTGTGAATACTTGTTTATTTCTATTATTTGATTTCAAAGAAAGACATGGTATTAAACACAACAGCGTGCAACAGCTTGCCTAAGTTGCAATGACATGCTAGGACAGTATGTTTGAGTTGGCATAACATGTTATAACACCTTGTTTAAATTCGCATGGCATAGCAAAGCATGAAATCTTTGAAAATTACATTTTTACAGAAAATGTTGAATTGTGCAGGAGTCTAATATACATACATAAATATGTGTTTTGTATTTTAGTTCCTCTAAAGGAGCTAATACAAACTCCAATTCTACCTCTACTACAATTCTCCACTGCTAATACAAACATGTCGTGTGTTACCTTTAAAACATTACTTCTGTAAAAAAAATTTTAATTAGAGTGCGCTCTATTTTCTTCTGTCAAAACATGTGACATCAGCCGATGGCAGAAATCTCTGCTGCTGCAAAGCAGTCAGCGTAAAAGTAAAATTTTGACAGACATGTAGATTTACATATGCCTCACAAATTTTAAAGTCAGATGTAAAAAACATGCCGTGTATTAAAGCCTTAAGCGAACATGCATACGGCGTTATGCACAATAACAAACCGTGTGCTAACTAACGAACTGCTAACTTTTTTATGGGACATTTTGAGGAAAAGATGCATAATAACACAGTGTGTTATTATGCATAACGCCGTTAGTGCCCAAACTTGCAACTAGAGTTTGCTACTTCATTGCAATGTGAAACATTGAATTTGAAAAACAAGTAAGAGCGCTATATTCGGCCGTGCCGAATCTTATATACCCTTCACAACGTGTAGTCATGCAATAACAGTAGTTTGTATCACCATTCCATATGATATACGTACATACATATAAAAAACATACATATATAAAAACATCCCATTGTAAAATTATAAATTTACGTATGTATGTTAAAAAAAAAATAAAAAAAAATAAAAAAAAATGTTAAAAAAAAAATTAAAAAAAAAAAATTAAAAAAAAAAAATTAAAAAAAAAATTAAAAAAAAAAATTAAAAAAAAAAAATTAAAAAAAAATTTTGTTTAAAATAATTAAAATATATATAATAAATATAAAACAAAAAAAAAATAAAAAAAAAATTAAAAAAACAAAAAAAATTAAAAAAAAAATAATAATAAAAATATAAATAATATATTAAATAAAAATAAAAAAAAAAAATTAAAAAATAAAAACAAGTAAGAGCGCTATATTCGGCCGTGCCGAATCTTATATACCCTTCACAACGTGTAGTCATGCAATAACAGTGGTTTGTATCACCATTCATCTCATATGAAATACGTACATACATACATATAAAAAACATACATCTATAAAAACGTCCCAATGTAAAATTATAAATTCACGTATGTATGTTAAAAAAGCAAAAAAAAAAAAAAAATTAAAAAAAAAATTTTTAAAAAATTAAAAAAAAAAATATTTAAAAAAAAATTAAAAAAAAAAATTATTATGTATATAATATATATAAAACAAAAAAAAAAAAAAAAAAAAAATTAAAAAAAAAATTAAAAAAAAATAATAATAAAAATATAAATAATATATTAAATAAAAAATAAAAAAAAAATTAAAAAAAAATTTTTAAAAAAATTAAAAAAAATTTTTTTTGGCTCAGTTGGGATTCGATGCCACGTTTTCTCTATCCAGTATACACGTTTGTATGTATGTATGTTGTTGTTGTAATGTTGTTTTTGTGAAAAAAAATCGAGGTGGTCGTGGGTTTTTGCTCATATCTCAGTTGTTTATGAACCGATGTTTCTGATTTTCAATAGCGATCTACTCCCGAATATTTCTGATATTTTAATACCTTACCCGGGTCCAACCTATGTCGGGGGGCTTCAAAAAGTTGATTTCAACATACACACGGACAGACGGTCAGACGGACAGACGGACAGACGGTCAGACGGACAGACGGACAGACGGACAGACTGACAGGGCTTAATCGACTCCCCTATTCATAAGCTTTCAGAAAATATATACTTTATGGGGTCGGAAATGAAAATTGTAGAAATTTCACACGGAATGACAAACCTATATATACCCTTTTTCACTGTGTGAAGGGTATAAAAAATAAAAAAAATTTTTTTTTTGCTCAGATGGGATTCGATGCCACGTTTTCTCTAACCAGTATACATGTTTGTATGTATGTATGTTGTTGTAATGTTGTTTTTGTGAAAAAAAAAATCGAGGTTGTCGTGGGTTTTTGCTCATATCTCAGTTGTTTATGTACTGATGTTTCTGATTTTCAATACCGATCTACTCCCGAGTATTTCTGATATTTTAATACCTCACCCGAGTCTAAGCGATGTCGGGGGGCTTTAAAAAGTTGATTTCAACATACACACGGACAGACTGACAGGGCTTAATCGACTCCCCTATTCATAAGCTTTCAGAAAATATATACTTTATGGGGTCAGAAATCAAAATTGTAGAAATTTCACACGGAATGAAAAACCTATATATACCCTTTTTTACTGTGTAAAGGGTATAATTAGCATATAAAATACATAATTGGGTGATTCACAAGGTGTCTTATCATGTCATATTGTTCTAAAATTTTACAATGGTTTAAAAATGTTGTTGTTGCTTTTCAAACAAAAAGTGTCTTATAATAATAGAACTTTGTACGCTATGTTTATTGTGCTATCGTATTTAATAAGCAGAGACCTGTGCTAAACGGCTAAGCCAAGCCGTAACAGTTTTTGTAAGCCGTCGACGTTCATTGTATAATTTTATCGGGCCGACTTCCAAATTTGAGAGCTAATTTTTAATAACAAATCACTGGTGGCGTCAAATTAGATCGGCTAAGGACTCTGCTGTTTTTGTTTATCAAACAAAATTTAATTTAAATTTTTATTTTATTGAACTTTTCTGTTTTAAACTAATATTCAAATTTTAATCTGGCTCGGGTTCATATTAACATTCTTATTGTTACAAAGAATTTTTTATTTGTGATAAATGAAAGAATAATCTGAAAAATTATATTTTTACCGACAACTAGCCGAGTGGAATGCATTTTCGAAACCAGCTACGATTTCATCATCAGCACTCTTTGATCGGTGGGTGCATGTTGGTTGTAAATATCATCTATTTAACTCACGGGACTTAAAAATTCTTTGTAACAATAAGAATGTTAATATGTTTTGGTTGACACTTTAAATATGTTTTTGTTTTATTTGGTTTTGTTATAATTTTGTTTAATGAGTTATTTGTATTATTAATTTCTCCGTTAGTTTTTTCAACTGAGTGATGAGTTGTTTTATTTATTTTTATTATTACTTCTTCTCATTTGCATATTAATGTTCCACTATACCTAGTATGCAAATTATCCCGTTAATTAGTTTTGAGTACTCTCACAAATTTTAGAGAAATAACTCAATGCCATTACAACATCTAAAATGTACTTTTCGCACAAACTGGCTATTATTTCGTTTTTTTTATACCCTTCACCTGTGGTGCACAAGGGTATATATAGCTTTGTCATTCCGTTTGTAATTTCTACAATTTTCATTTCCGACCCCATAAAGTATATATTTTCTGAAAGCTTATGAATAGAGGAGTCGATTAAGCCCTGACCGTCTGCCCGTCTGTCCGTGTGTTGGTTGAAATCAACTTTTAGAAGCAACTATGTGTTCCTCAGATCTGTATATGGTATCAATCTCTTGGAAATATCCAGGAATGAATCGCTATTGAAATTCAGCACAATCGCCCAATAACTTTCTGAGATATGAGCAAAAAACCACGACCACCTCGTTTTTTTTTCACAATTACAACAACAACATACATACATGTAAAAAACATACCAAACAAAAAAAATTACAAAAAAAAAAAATATTAAAAATAACAAAAAAAAAACTACAAAAAAAAAATTTAAAAAAAAATTTAAAAAAATTTTTTAAAAAAATTTAAAAAAAAATATAAAAAAAAATAATAAAATATAAATAATATATTAAATAAAATAAAATGCCACATTTATTCTAACGTGTACGTATGCACGTAATTTATATGAGATGAATGGTGATACAAACAATTGTTATTGCATGACTACACGTTGTGAAGGGTATATAAGATTCGGCACGGCCGAATATAGCACTGTTACTTGTTTTACTTGTTTTTGGCATTATGAAAGAAAATATTTATTTGTATAATTGTTTTACATCAGCTGATTAAAATTCAAAATAGCACACTTAATTATGAGGGGTTGTTCAAAATAGTCTTAATTTTTCATGCTATTATTATAGGACATGACTTTATGACACTACTGTTAATCCCCCAATTGTTTTTAAAATCTATTTTGCAGACAATTTATTGTCAGTGTTTATTTTTAGTTTACATTAATGAAAACGTAAACCTATGTGTTATACGGTATGCAGATCTATCTTAGTTTAAAATTTCATCGAAGTCTTTATGTTATTTAGGTGAGGCTGGACTATAAATTGTGTACAATTTGAAAAAAAAATGCAAAAAACTATTTTGATGTAAGTACCTAATTAAAAAAAGTGGGCGTTAAAATAGGCGTAGTAAAAAAAGTAACCTATTGATAATATCAGAATCTTAGTTATATTATGTGAAAATTTCAAGATCTGTCCAGCAGTCTGGCCTACCTGAGGGGGCGTGAAAAATTCATGGCGTTGAGTGGTATGAAAAATAGATGTTGATTCTCAGACCTACCTGATATGCACACACAATTTAATGAAAATCGGTTGAGCCATTTCGGAGGATTTTAATCACAAACACCACGACACGGAAATTTTATATATGTATTAGAATAGTTTAATTAATTAATTAATTAATTAGTTAATTTATCTATATATATAAAAGTGAAACTCTGTGTGTTTGTTAGCTATAGACTCCGAAACTGTAAAACCGATCGGTCTCAAACTTTGGTAAGTTGTTGTACACATACCAGGGAGTGTTAGTGGGTGGGGCCACGCCCATAAAAAATTAGTTATCATTTTAAGCTACTTGCACATGACCGATTTTTCTGAAACTTTGCACACATATCGAGCTCTCATGACTAAATAATTTCGTGATTATAAAAGTGGGCAGGGCCACGCATATATCGTCTGCATACATAAATAAGTGTCCATTAAGATTTACATTTTTAAATGATCTATATAAATTTTGAATAAAAGTGGTCCAAGAACACTTTCTTGTGGAACTCCACATATTACATTTAACACGTTACTTTTTGAATCATTTATTTGAACAAATTGCTTTCTTCTCTTTAAATAATCCTTAAATTAATTAATTGCATCTCGAGACAACCCAATATATCGAAGCTTTTCACATAAAATCTTGTGATCAACTAAGTCAAATGCTTTTGACAAATCAAAAAATAATCCTGCAACTCCTTTGTAACCAGCATCAAGTCCTTTGCAAACGTATTCAACCACATTAACAACTGCTTCTTCTGTCCCAGTACCTTTCTTGAATCCATATTGCCGTTCAAATAAAATGTCATTATCTTCCAAATAATTAGACAGTTGATCAAACATAATTTTTTCTATAACTTTATCTATTGTTGATAAAACAGATATTGGCCGAAAATTATCTTTTTGTTTGCTGCTAAAGATTTTGTTATTGCATTTTTAATACATAAGGATACTTTCCTTCTCCGAACATTTTATTACAAATTATTAAGATTACTTAAGAAATTCTATCTCTACGCACCAAAAGCATTTCTGGAGTAATGTTGTCGCAACCAGGACTCATATTTTTAGCCAAATTATCCACAATATTTGCAATATTCATTTTTCCTATAGCATTAAACTTAAAAGATCCGTTAATTTGAACTAAAGAACCAGATATATTAACATTATCATCCACATGTTGGGGAATTAGACTTCTCAGGTTTTGAATAGTGTCGTGAAAGAAATTATTAAATACCTCAGCTTTCTCATCATCTCGAGTTATAACATTACTATTACTTGTCACCAAATCCGTAGAAGATTTTGTATTTTTGCCAAGCTGTTTATTGATAAAATTCCAGGTTTTTTTTTAGATCGTTACTGTATTTAGAAATGTTATTTGTATAATAATTATTCATAAAAACATTGCTGCTATTTTTAATCACTTTGCTAATACGCTTCAGCCGGTCTGCAATATACACACTGGGCCAATTCAAAGTAGACTCTCATATTGTACTATGTCATATAATTCATATTAATATGACTAGTGACTTTGAACACCTTTTGTTAACAAATTATGTATTTAATACAAGAAAGAAGACAAAGAGATGACACTGTTAAAAATTTTATGTATACAGGAAAGAAGAAAATAGAAAATATTCTCTAAGAGGTGAGGAGCGAAGAAATTCTCTCTGAGAAACAGTATGGTTAAAAATATGACATAAACAATTTCTTATACATAGGAAACAAATGTGTAAAGTCATATTATTTTTTTGTATGGAAATTACTAATAACAATTTTATGCATGCATAAAATATTATGAAATAGTACAAATATGACCGATATGCAACCACTTTGAATTGGCCCATTGTGTTTGTCTTTTCTTCTCAATTTTAATAGTTTGTTTTTTAAATTAATTAACGAAATAAGAGATTCAGATATCCATGGGCTAATTTTATGTCTCATATTGACTTTTTTAGCTTTTGTAGAAGTGCTGTGACTTAAAGCCAAAGAAACAGTATTCACTAATCTTGCACACTGATCAGATGAACTTAACGAATAACAACAACAACATATAAGTTGTCATCAATAAATGAACCAAACTTCGTGTAATCAATCATGTGAATTTTTTTAACAATGTGTTCAGAACAACGAAAATTAGTTTTTAATTTACAAAATATAAAATTGTGATCTGATAACACTGCTCTGCAGCAAAATCCTTCATTTAATAAAATTATGTGGACTATATGGATTTTGACGCGCTAAACTCTGTTTTTTTCCATCAGATCGGGATTTTTTTTTATGGGCGTGGCAAATTTTTCCCCCTAAATTAGTCAGGTACGGAGACATATTTAATCCTAACTCGAGAACCAGTCATCCGATTTTCAAAAATAAAACACCGAAAAATCTGTAACAAAATTATATTTATTTCAGTGGACTACAATTTGTTTCTATCTCTTATCGTTTTGGAGTTATTTAGAAATTAATGGAGAAAAAAATTTTTTTCTTGCAAAATTAGTAATATTTTTCAATTTAAAAATGGAATTAAAAAAATATAAGGCAAATATTCAACATTTTAAACTTTTTTCTGAGAGCTATTTATCTTGGAAATGAAAAAAAGTCATAAACCATAAAAATCGGTTAAAAATGTAGATTTTATTGTCAATTTACCGCAGGTACCCAATATTCTAATGCAACCAGCCTTACATATGATATATGTAACATTTCGTTAGGTGAGCAGGTAATGGAACTAAAGTACAACGGTATTTTACATAGTCCTTGGAAATAATATTTATAACAGTATTTTTCAATTACCTGTGATTACAAATTAAGAACATTAGGGTAGATTCTGGTATTTATTGTTTATATAGAAGATAATGGGCAATAAGTAAGTCACTTTTAATTTGAATATCGTGCGGTTAAAATCGGCAACAGTAGATAGGTATTATAGTGTTCTTCGTTATTGTGTAAAGAAATAACGCAATTAAAGAATCCCCAAACGCTTTCATATTACAAAATGTCAAGGATTTGTAACAAATCTCCAAATTTATTTTGTTACGTTTGTAGCAATCTAACTTTAAGTTCTCAACGGGAGACAATATCTTCCAAGGTTAAAGATGCTTATCGTCGTTATTTTGGGTTTCCTATCGATGATAGAGATAAAAATTGGCTGCCATAAATGTGTTGTAGTACCTGTGCAAGTTCTTAAAGAGGTTGTGTAAAAGGAAGTCATAAGTCTTTGCCGTTTATGAAGCCAGCGATTTGGAGTGAACCACAAAATCATCAAAATGATTGCTACTTTTGCCATACTAAAACACGTGGGCTTACGAAAAATACAAAAAATAAAGTTACATATCCAAATACTTCATGCGTCAAGCGATCAGTTTACAAGTAAATTTTTACCTCCATTGCCTCCTACAGACGATGAAGAAGATGGGCTTTCTGCAGAAACTGACTCCACTTACGCCAGCATGGGTGTTTCTTCGCATTCATTTTGAAGGCCAACGAGTAAACCTTATTTTCCGAATTAAACTGATATGAATAACTTAGTTCGTAAATTAGAGCTTTTAAAAAAACAAGTCTGAGCTTCTTGCATCCCAATTAAAAGAATGGAATTTGGTGCAAAAGGACGTTTACTTTCGAAATAGAGAACAACCTTTTTTGAGTTATTTCAGCAAAGAGGAAGGTTTGGTATTTTGCGATAATGCTGATGGACTTTTGCGACAACTGTGTTTCAGTCATAAATCTCAGGATTGGCGGCTTGTTATTGATTCATCCAAGACAAGTTTGAAAGCCGTTTTACTTCACAATGGCAACAAATTTCCTTCGGTCCCACTCGCGTATGCAAGAAATATGAAAGAAAACTATTGTAGCATGAAGATGATACTACAAAAAATTAAATATTCACATTACTCATTGAATCTGCAGATTTTAAAGTCGTAGCAATGTTAAATGGATTGCAAAGTGGATATACTAAGTTTTATTGCTTCTTATGTGAATATGATAGCCGCGCAAAAGAAAATCACTACAATGTTAAAATTTGACCGAAAAGAGTAAATTTTATTCCAGGAGAAAAAAAAATGTAGCAGAAGAGCCTTTAAAACAAAAGAAACAAACTCTTCTCTTCATATAAAGCTAGGCCTAATGACAAATTTTGTCAAAGCAATGAACAAGGATGGCGAAGCCTTTCTAGACATTAAGAGCAAATTTCCTAGAATCAGAGATGCTAAAGTAAAAGAAGGATATTTGTAGGTCCACAAATACGACAGCTTATGAAGGATGAGGTCTTCAGAACGAAATTGAATGTTGTGGACAAAAGGGCATGGGCAGCTTAAGTTACATTTTTTATTTTAACAATGTTTCCTAAATAAAAATTAATAAATTTAAGCAAAAATTTTGTGTTATCTTCTTCTTCTATATATATAAAAGTGAAACTCTGTGTATGTGTGTGTGTGTGTGTGTGTGTGTGTTAGCTATAGACTCTGAAACTGCAAAACCGATCGGGCTCAAACTTTGGTAAGTTGTTGTACTCATACCGGGGAGTGTTTATGGATGAAAAAAAGTGGGCGGGGCCACGCCCATAAAAAATTAGTTATCAGTTTTAGCTACTTGCACTTGACCGATTTTTCTGAAACTTTGCACACATATCGAGCTGTCATGACTAAAAAATTTCGTGATAAGAAAAGTGGGCGGGGCCACGCCCCTAAAAAAGTTTTAATTTTGAGATACTTGCACTGGACCGATTTTTCTGAAACTTTGCACACATATAAAGCTGTCGTGACTTTATAATTTTATGATTAAAAAAGTGGGCGGGGCCACGCCCATAAAAAAAAGGCTACAATTTTGAGGTACTTACACCAGACCGATTTTTCTGAAACTTTGCACACATATTGAGGTGTCATGACTAAATTATTTCGTGATTAGAAAAGTGGGCAGTGCCACGCCTATAAAAAAAGGTATCATTTTGCGGTACTTGCACTTGACCGATTATTCTGAAACTTTGCACACATATTGAGCTGTTATGACTCTACAATTTCGTGATTAGAAAAGTGGGCAGGGCCACGCCCATAAAAAAAATTTTAATTTTGAGGTACTTGCACTGGTCCGATTCTTCTGAAACTTTGCACACATATTGAGCTGTTATGATTTTACAATTTCGTGACTAGAAAAGTGGGCAATGCCACGCCCACAAAAAAATTATAATTTTTAGGTTTTTGCACTTGATATTTAATTAAAATTCAGAATGCATTTCGATTCATTAAGGGGCGTAGCAACGCGCGCCGGGTTTGGCTAGTTTTAAATAAAATAGCCTGTAAATATTTTATTTTTTTATTGTAATTTGAAGTTATCTACGGGTGACGACAGGGTGGGTGCTTTAAGCGAGGCGTTGCTACTAAATTACAATCTGGCAAATTTTTTTGCTTGTATTTGTTTTTGTTGTACGAAAATAGATAGAAGTAAAAAGTTGCCATTCATTGATGCTTCAAGGCGCTTTAGTGCGCCCACTCTGACGTTGTTTGCTGCATTACACATATTTGGTCAATATTGGGTACATGCGGTAAATTTACAATAAAATCCAAATTTTTTAACCGATTTTTATGGTTTATGGCTTTTTTTATTTCCAAGACAAGTAGCTCTCAGAAATAAGTTTAAAATGTTGAATATTTGCCTTATATTTTTTTAATTCCATTTTTAAATTGAAAAATATTACGAATTTTGCACGAAAAAAATTTTTTTTCTCCATTAATTTCTAAATAACTCTAAAACTATAAGAGATAGAGAAAAATTTTATTCCACTAAAATAAATACAATTTTGTTACACTTTTTTTGGTGTTTTATTTTTGAAAATCGGATGACTGGTTCTCGAGACAGGGGGGAAATAAGTCTCCGTACCTGACTAATTTAGGGGGAAAATTTTGCCACGCCCATAGAAAAAATCTCGATCTGATGGAAAAAAACCGACAACGGATTTGAGTTCAGCGCGTCAAAATCCATATAGTCCACATAGTTTTATTAAATGGGAAGACAAAAAATTATTTTTTGCAGAGCAGTGTTATTGATTTTGAATCGAACTAATACACATTTCGTTTGAAAATTTACTAAAAACACCATCAATGCAGGCATTACTTCTTGGCCTGGTTATTAAATTATGATTAGATGTGAAATTAAATTCTGAAAATAAATCAATCAGGCATCGACCAGAAAAATGTATGTTCACCAAAACAATATTGAAATCACCAACAATAATACAGGAATAATTCTGTATTTCAAAAAGGAATTTTTCAATACATGTTGAAAGATTCAACAATGGACATCAAGAGATCTGTTATTAATTCGAACAGCTGGTAACGATATCGTTATCATTTCTAAAAAATTCGTACTTTTGACTGCTAAGACATTGTACTTTAATTGTTTATTTACATATAAAGAAGTTCCGCCATACCCATCACATCTGCAACAATGTATAACCTCATAACCATCAATCGAGTATAAGTTGACAAGTTTTCCATCAAACCAGGTTTTTTGAACAGCTATGTATAATATCCGGCATTATCAACATTTTGCCCAAATTTGTACGAAATTTATTAAATTTTCTAATTGATGAAATTATACTTCTTGCGTTTATTGATATTACCTATATATTAAATAATTTTGAATTAGATTTGTTTAGATAGCATATAAATAAATTGAAATTAGAAAAATACTTATTGTTTATAATAAATAAAAATTATAATAATGTGAAGACAAATTTATAATATCACAAGTATGAAAAAAATAGACATTTAGCTAGGAGACGTAAATTGGCCATCATCACTTTCTTCTTCATCGTCAGATAGATTAGCAACAGCTTAAATATTTCTTCTTGCACCTACAGTATTTTTACTCAGCAATTTATCCACATCGTCGATTGTTTTCAGACAAATTTGTTTACTGTTTGCATTTTTGTTAACAAAAACGTTTCCATTTCTTGCATAGACGAACTCAAAACCAACACTTTTTAGTGATTTTGCATGACTTAGAAGCTGAACAGACTCTTTGCACAGGAAATCATTAATAAAAACTGTTTTAAAATCATCACAACTTTTTAATTTAGATTTTTCCTTCATTAACGCCACCTTACTTTTCTTGTTTAATTTTAAATTGGGGAAAAAATTGGAATTTTTCCAATCACAAATAAATAAATGTTGTTCTGTTTTAGTAGTATATGATCTGAACTTATATCCGGAAAAATCAAAAGTTTGTAGCGTTTAACAGATATTTAATAGACATCCTTCCACATTTTTTTCAAAATTGAAGATGACTTCAATGTCACTGTAAATGGCAACAACAATAACAGCGAATTATTTGCTAACTGAAATTGTAGCAAAATTTAGTTCTTATCTAACTTAATATCAGCAAAAGCGCTATATTCGGCTATGCCGAATATTCACCATCAAAAGTACAATCATGTAATGACCATAAAGCCTCAGTTAGCCGAGCGCATCCGTACTGTAATGTATCAGCTGTTCGTTTTTGGAATATGAGAAACAATGCAAAAGCTTAGCGAAATTTAACGTACTGTAACCGGAACGTACCATTCTGTATAAAATAGAATTTTCTTACATTCTTACGTGACATTTGTAAGCCAGTGATGGTCTGCTTGTTTGTTTTATGATTTCAGGGTATTTTTGCTTTTTTAATGGTACTTTTTTTTATATATTTTAATACGCAAAAGAAAAATAAAACAGCTTTTAGTACTTTGCGTGTTAATTTATTTTTCTTCACGAATTTTTTAAATACAGTTTTGCGAACTATTGTGTCTATTTTAAACTTATACTATGTTTTATTCTGATTACTGTTGTTTCTTTTTTTCGCTATACTTGCTAGAAACGCAATTACCACTATAATAATTATTTCCGCCTTAAAATTGCAAAACTGGAGACTTTTAAGCGTCTCGCACATACGCTTTGTATATACATTGTGTATAATAAATGTGAAATATGTAAACATTAAAATTGTATTCAAATCTATTAATTAATATTAATTGATTTGTATACATACATAAACACATATATCAAATAAACTATAATTTGTTTATTATATTTTATTTATAAATGCTAGAGAATAAATATAACATATTAATATACATAAATAAATATGCAAAATATTTTCTGATATCATTAGGTACTTTTTCTTCGTAATAAAAAACCATTTGTAAAATTGTAATACCCATCACTGTTTTATAATCAGCTGTTTATTTTTATACCAAAATTAAAAAAAAATAAACAAAATAAGTTTTTAAATTTAAGAAATTAAAGTTTCCTTGGTAATTTTTAATAAAATGGATGATGAACATCTAATTTTACTTGTTCAGGCAAAGGTTTAAATCAATAAACAATTCTTCTATATCCATTGAAAAAAGCACAGGCTTGTTTGAAAAATATTTTTTTTTAATTGCTTTATTTACCTATACTAATGCTGTTTTGTTTATGAATGTCAAAAACATATGTTACGTTTTTAATGTTCTATAACTGCACAAACGTGTTTACAGTACGTTCCATTACAGTACGGTTGCATCAGCGCTCGGCTAACGAAGGCTTAACTGACAATTATGTGGAGCAACTGTGACCAAAACTTATTACGAAATTGATAATTTAAACTTTTAATTAAATTTTTTTTTTAAATGTTTCTTCGCCGATACTTTGGCGGTAACTAAGATTTTCTGTAAATGTTACCAACGGTAAATTTTGTATTTATATGTATAAACCAAACGTTGCAAGAAGTTCCATAGGTGCTGCAAACTCATACTTTGTGTAGAAAAAGTGACAATAATGTTCTTTCAATAATATTTCAGCTCGTAATGCAACAACATAACAGATTTTCAATAAATTGATGCCATATAAGATATAAGTCTAAAGCATATATGAGGGCATTAAAAAGTTAATTTGAACATATACAGGGACAAACGGATCTAAATTAATTTCTCTATCTAAAAGGATTCAGAATACATGTATATACTTTATAGGGTCTAAACTAAATATTGTAGAAATTGCAAACGGAATGACATCCTTATATATTCACTTTTTACACTCTCGTAAAAAGGGACCAATTATAGATCCAAGTGTGGTGGTCGTTGTGTCATCAGCCGGTTCAAGCTAGTCGTCGAAGAGGATGTACATATTCGTATGTACATAACTAAGTAAATAATAAGCAAACTTTTCTTTAGTGTACTCACACATTCTGCCAAATCCTCATAAGAGCCAAAAGCTTTAGAAATTTCATGTTTCTTAGCAAATTCTTGTGCACGTTTTTGGTCGCGGGCAGCAGCTAAAGCAACAAGTTTATGTTCATTGAAAGTCCAAGTGTTTAAAGCTACACAGAAATCATTACTTATTTCATCAGCCGAAACATACATATGTACATGATACAAAACAAAAAATTAATATCCATATGTTTTTGTTTGTAATTTGCTTCCAATGTACATTTAATTTTATAACGGGATAAGCAAAATACTATTTTGAATCAGAATCGGCTAGTTTGTATGCTCTTTTATATTTTATTTCCTCTATTATTGGTTTCAATTTGAAATCTGTGGACTGCTGGGGCGATATTTGAAATATAATTAGTTTTATCCATTCGTTTGTTTTTTCTTTTTGGTTGTTGATTGGCATGAAATGTATTCTTGACGATGTCAATATAACAATTTTAAAACTTTGTCGTATGATGAATCTTTTTAATACGTATTTTTTTATTAAAAAAATCCTCTATGTTTGCGCCTAGACTTCTATATAATAGATTTGGGTTAAAATCTTCCTCAAAATATGCACATTTTACATTTACCATTTGTAAAATTTTTCAAGATTTTGTGATACATATTTAAGTATAACGAGATTATTCCATAGCGATTACTGTTAATAACAAAAAAATAAATTTTGTGTTATAAAAGTACACAAAATTGGTGGTGGGTATCAGAGATCTGCAACGAATACTAATGAAGAAAGTCAACTTGAACCATTATTCATTATTTCGTTGATTTATACGCATTCATACGTATTAAAAAGTCTGACGTATGACTCAAGCTGGATTCACCCATAAAATTTTAGTTCAGAACAAATTTTTTTTGTATTGAGTTTGATGTTTTACTTTTGAGAGAGAGAGAGATTATTTTGTTCAGAAAGATTTTTCTTGAATTGGTTTAATTTTAATTCTTGTTCAGAAGAAACTGAATTGGGATGCCACTATTTTTCAATATTTACATGAAAATTGAATTTGGTTGCCACATTGTTTTTGCCGAAAATTAACAATTAAAATGGAATTTAATGAAAATATTGCTCAAAAATTAATAGAAGAATTAAAAAACCAGGAAGAAAATGTTTGTATGACATGAGCAATAGTGCATACAAAAATAATTATTTAAAACAGGGTTTATGGAATGAAATAGAAGCGACTCTTTTTATTTTCGATTTTTTTTATAAATTTCTTTTGCAAACAAATTGACTTTATGCACTTCAATTAAAAATAATAATTTTAGTTTTCTTCTATCCGACATTTTCTTCACATATATTTTAATGAAATAATTTACGTTTGTATTTATTTACATAGTTTGCTAGCGGTGCTTCCACTTTGTACAACTGTTTGCATTTTATATTATATGGCAGCTTTGTTTTTTCGGACAAATTTTCTTAAATGGGTGAATCGTTCTGCAGAAAACTCTCAGTAAAAAATGTTATTCTCCGGAAAAAATTTTGTTCAGAACAAATGGGTGAATTCACCTTCAGTTGATTGCTATTGTCGTTTACGCAAGATAAAAAGACGACCAAAAGCACGTATGACTTGCGTACTCTTTATGAAGTTGTGTGTTTTAATTAGGCTTGCCAGATTATAGTTTGACATTCACCATAATGATCGTGGATTGTTAAAAAAAGACAATTTAAATTTAACAAAATAATACAAAAACAAGCAAAAATAAAGTGCTTGCTTGAGGTCTGTTTAAAAGATTTTGTTTTTTCGTATTATCTTTAAATTTTAAGTGAGCACCTAAGAACGCAGTTTTTTAATTTGCTGCAAAAAATTTAAACATAAAAATAAAAAACACAAAATAACTGTTATTGTTTACCTCTTATTATAGAAGCCAACTAAAACTTAGCCTAAAGGTCATAATCAGTTGCATTAATTTAAAAATTAAATAGTGATACTTGCAAAATTTGTAATGGGTTCGCCAAATAACCTTTTTTTTTTTAAATGCTATATTCGTTTAACATGGCCCGATAACGATCGCCATTGTCTGTAACGGCCACTCCTTGCTCATTTTCGAAAAAAAAATGGACCAATTATGCCTCTGGAGCAAAATCCGCACCAAACACTGACTCGTTTTGGGTGTATCGGCTTTTCAATGTATGCGTGCGGGATTTCTGTGCCCCAAATGCGACAATTTTGCTTGTTTACATACCCCCCAAGATCAAAATGAGCTTCATCTGAAAAGATGATTTTTTTGGCAAAATCGGCCAAAGTAATGTCGCAATATTTCCCAGCGTTGTTTAAGCGCATACACAGCCATATTCGTGCAGCGAAAGGATATAACTAATTATCTGTCAAATCAGACATGAGCTAAGTGTTACCATTCACGAAATATGCACTAGTTGAAAAAAAAACGTTAGATGGCAGATCCTTTATATTACACATTGTAAAATTGCAAATTTTCTGGCGCCCAAAAAATATCTTGCACTCTCCCACCTGGCAACATTGTTTATCCTTCATACAAATGAGAGCTGTTAATGTGTTTGTTGTTGAATCAATTTGCTTCATTCTATGAAGATAAGTATGTAGTTTCTTAGAAATATGAATCAACGTGAGTAGTCTTGCAAATCATATAAATATGGGACGCTATAAATATAAGTACGACGTAGTACTTATGTTTATTGTGTGTTGTACTTATAAATCAACGTTGTTGTGGGTATGCGTACGTCAGCTCAGTTAAATTTCAATGATTTATACGCACTTATACTCAAATTTTATGACTCACTATGAATATTGAAAAAACGACTCAAAACCGATCACTGGTGGGTATCTTGTGCTCTTATTTGTTATTATTATACGTCTGTAAGGAATTGTCATATAGACTAAAATAAGCAAATAAATAAAAATTATAAAACACAGAATAGGCACGATTGACATACAAATAACATATCTTTTCTAATAACTAACACACACAATTTAACGATACTTAAAACTGCAAAGTTTTTTTTTTTTTTTTTTTTTTTTTTTTTTTTTCAAACTAATATTTATTGTATCTTCATATATGTTTATGAACTAACAATAAGTAATCAAATCTTAAATCTATAATTAGTAGATGAAAGTCCAGCCAATGCCAGACAAAATCTGGTTTTCGAAATTAAAATAAATTGTAGAGATTGCGATTATTTAGTTCATCTAAGAGAGATGGTGTCCCTTCTTCTCAAACGAACATGTCCGCGATATTGTAAGATGTTTCGGCCAAGTGGGTTGGGATGAGTTTCCAGCTTTTTTAAGTAGCGGCCAACGTGTCTAGTGATTTCGCTTTTTATCAACGGAACATCAAGATCTTTATGTAAATTGCTGTTTTTTATGTACCAAGGGGCAACGGTTATCATTCGTAGTATTTTATTTTGACGTCGTTGAATTTTTTCTATGTTGGAGGAGGATGCAGTTCCCCATAATTGAATACCGTAACACCAAATTGGCTTCAAAATTGAGTTGTAGAGCAAAAGTTTGCAATCGAGCCTTAATATCGAATTTCGACCTATAAGCCAATGTATTTGAGCAGTCCTTAATTTCAATTGGGTCAACTTTGCATCTATATGATTTTTCCATGTGAGACGGCGATCCAAGTGAATACCAAGGTATTTAACGTGAGAGTGTTGTGGCACCACCTGGTTATTAATAAAAATGGGGGGACAAGATTCCCGACGTAAAGTGAATGTTATATGTGAACATTTAAGTTCATTTATTTTTATTCCCCATTTTTTAGCCCACTTCTCAACATCGGTTATATGGTGTTGTAGTTGGCTTGAGGCATCTTTTGGATCTTTATGAGTGCTGAGAAAAGCCGTGTCGTCAGCGAATGTTGAAGTATGGGTTAAACTGCTTGTTGGCATGTCTGCTGAATATATTAAATATAACATTGGACCTAAAATACTCCCCTGCGGTACTCCAGCCAGGATTGGTTGGGGGCAGCTAACAACGTCTCCTTCTTTTATAAGAAACTGGCGACCGATTGTGTATGTTTGTAGAAGATTGAGAACATTAACTGGGAAGTTATGCTTCAATTTATGTAAGAGGCCTTCATGCCAAACTTTGTCGAAGGCTTGAGAAACATCAATAAATAGACCCGAACAGTACTTCTTTTCTTCAAAGGCTTTTCTTATAACTTGTACCAGTCGGTGAGTTTGTTCGATAGTACTATGTTGTTTTCTGAAGCCAAACTGGTGATCTGGAATGCAGTTGTTAACATTCAATATCGGTATCAATTTCGCTATTATCATCTTTTCGAACAATTTTGACATTGTTGGCAATAGACTAATTGGCCTATACGACTCAACTTTTGAGGGATCTTTACCCGGCTTAGGGATCATCTTGACCAATGCAACTTTCCATTCTGACGGGTAGTAATCAAGGCGAACGATAGCGTTAAAAAGAAAGAGAATAATTCTTTTTGCGGTGCGAGGCAACTGCAAAAGCATTTTATTACTGATTTTGTCAATGCCAGGAGCTTTTCTGATATTTAAATTGTCAATAGCCTTAACAACCTCTACGTATTGAAATTTTATTTCTACAGGTGGTCTTTCAACAACAGGTGGTAGTTCACTGATGTCAGTACTTACATTGGGAGTGAATACATTCTTTAAATGACTTGCAAAAAGGTTACATTTTTCTTCGTCATTTCTCGCCCAACTGCCATTTAAATTGCGAAGTGGGGGTTTTGAGGTCACGGGTCCCCTGAGTTTACTAGCTGCGCGCCATAACGAATAATTGGACTGAGTAGTTGCATCTAGACTTTTCAGATAATTATTAAGAGAAGCTTCTCTTTGTGATTCTAGCAGTTTCCTAAGCTTTTTTGTACATTCTCTTAAAGTAATTTTAAGTTGGGGCGATCTGTGTTGCTGCCATTCTCTTCTGACTCTTCTCTTTTCAGACAAAAGTTCTTGTACATCTGAAGAATAAATACGAGTGTACCTGGGCTGACGAAAAGTATAGGAAGCATGTTCCGCGGCATTTTTCATTTGCTCTTTGAGGTTGCCAATACATGAGTCGATGTCTGCTGTAGTTCTTAGAAGCAAATTTTCTGTACAATGTGTGCTGATGTACTTTTTATATTTTAACCAATTAACTCGTGTGGAAAATAGTTTCTCCGTTAACATTTGGTGAGGATTGCAGATAGTGACAATGGTTGGTGAGTGATCCGACGAAAGCTCCAGCGATGCTTCCGCCTCAATAAGTTCAGAGTTTATTCCTTTCATAACGCCGAAATCAATAAGGTCAGGGACTTTACGAGCATCAGTAGGCCAATAAGTAGGCTGTCCGGTTGAAATAACGTTAAGTCTCAATTCAGAAATGGAATCATATAAATTGCGGCCTCTGGGACTAATAAGTCGTGAACCCCAAAAAGTATGCTTTGCGTTGTAATCGCCAGCTGCTATGAACCGAGCACCGAGTGACTTATAAAACTCTATATATTGACTTTTCGTTATTGCTAACCTTGGAGGAGAATACACTGACGATATTATTAGATTTTGGCCAAAGTCAACTACACAGATGTTTGTTGCCTGTAGATGACTTTCAGAAAGACCAGCCAATAAATGGTGTTTTATTCTGGATTTGATCAAGATTGCTGACCCACCACAAGATCTATCTCTGGGGTCCTTGGTGTCGTAAAAAGTGTATCCATTTATTTTGAAAGTACTTCTTGATGTCATGTGAGTCTCGGAGATCAGCATTATATCAATTTTGTTGTTCACAAGGAAACACTCAAGTTCGTTTTTATGTTGGCGTATGCCGTTTGCGTTCCAGAAACATATTTTTAGACAGTTCATGGCCTATTTAGTATAGCCTGCAGTAGCGTGGACTGCATTTTTTGCATCTCCTGCATCATGCTGGTCGTATTCGTCATAAAAAGATTCATTGAATTGATCAGATTCTCCAACATACCTTCTAGTCGACTAAAAATGGAACTTGATTGTTCAGTGGTCGGCATCTCTTTTTGCATTGTCGGTTGGTTAGTTTTAAGAATAGAGGCATATGACATTTGATTTGAGGCTGCGTGTGTCAAGACGGGTATATTTGTAATAGGTGGTTTTTGTGACTGTCCAGCAACAGAAACACTTTTGTTGGTCAAAGAACGTTTGACGACCTCAAAAACAGGGCATCCTCTATAGTTGGCAGTGTGATTACCACCGCAATTGCTGCATTTTTTAACCTTAGGGTCGTTCCTGGCTTTGTTGCACTTAGATGTCTCATGCAAATCTCCACACACAACACAAACAGTAGGCAATTTACAGTAAGTTTTGGTATGACCATATTCTTGGCAGTTTAAGCACTGTACCGGACCAGTTCGTTTATGTGGCTCTTCCACAGCAACTCTACGGTGCATGATGTATTTTAGTTCGTAAATGGGGTGCGTTTCACTTTTCTTTAGCTTCATGTCATTAGGCTCCAATTCCACTCGGAAAAGTGGTTGTGGGATCCTTTCCCTGTTCCTAATGTTGGATACCGCTTTGACATTAAAGCCCTTGTTGATTAAACACAGTTTTAACTCCTGAGGATCAACATCAGAATCAATACCCTTGATAACGACTTGGAGGCCTTTTGCACTTTTAAGTTGGTAAGTATAAAAGTTCTTTTTATGCCTCTCCAGCTCGGAAACTGTTTTGCGATAATCGCCTTCACAATTAACTTGAATTTTTGTCTCGCTGATGTTCCCACGTTTCAATGGCGTCACATAAAAAGAGTTTTCTCCAATCAAAGAAATTAACATCTTAACTAGATTATTTGAGTTCTTTTCTCTTAAATAAATTGGAGGCGGCTTAATAGATTTGTGCAATGCATTTGGGGCGTCAATTTCTTCTTGGAGTATAGCAAAACGATTTTGGGATCTGGGTTTTTCACTGTCTTTTGTAATTTTTGCAGCTGATGCGATTTCCGCAGATTTTGGGCTTCTGCCTCTTTTCAAAACTGTAATATAACGGTCCATTCCTACCTGTGTTTTGGGTTTTTCTACTGCAACTATTATGCTTTTTGGACTTGGCGTGGCTTTTGCAGCAGTTGTCACTCCTCCAGCACTGGACAGCGAACACCGGGATGAGGACAAACGTTCCGAACTTCTTAATGGTATATTCAAGTCAGATTTAGCTAAGTTTCCACCTTGCTCAATACACTTATTTAAGTTTGGCGCACTAGCACTTAATTTTATAGCTGGAGTAATTTTAGGTTTCACGGTTAAATAATTTCTATTAAATTCCGGATCTCTAATGTTTTCAAAACAGGCACTGTCGGAGCTTAATACAATATGAGCATTTCGACCGCTGTGCTCAGTTACATTTTTGGAGTTTTCACTCATTCACAAATAAAAATTTTTTTACCTATTACAAATTTTGCAACTTATTACAAATTTCACTATGTATATCACTCGCGCAGCGAACACGTCCGTACTCTTGAAGAGTCAACGCGAGAATTGAATTGAACTGCAAAGTAACACAATACAAATCTACAAACTGTACCATTAAATAA
Organism: Phyto melanocephala; assembly: GCA_941918925.1. Classification (NCBI taxonomy): domain Eukaryota; kingdom Metazoa; phylum Arthropoda; class Insecta; order Diptera; family Rhinophoridae; genus Phyto; species Phyto melanocephala. Next base: position 59,928,653 of record OW799235.1, read on the forward strand.
ACAACAACAACGAAAAGTACTTAAATTAAGCAGTGCTCCCAAAATACAATGGCGGTAGTGTTAGTGAATAAGCAAACTAGAAAAAATATCATTTATAAACTTAATGCAGGGATAAGGAAGTTGGTACAGTTATAAATTTTTTGTACATTTAGAAACTTAAAAGTAAGATCGATGGTTAGATTTTGGCCAAAACAAAATGAAAGCAAAATGAAATAAAGTAAAAAAATTTCTTCTTACAGACGCAATGAAACATTAAATGTTATAACGCAAGACTCCATGACTGTCGATGATATTGAAACATTATTGAAAGAAACGGAACATAACGGTTATCCTGTCGTTGTTTCTAGAGAAAACCAATATCTTGTTGGTTTTGTATTACGCAGAGATCTTAATTTGGCTTTAGGTGGGTACAAATTTAACACTCTGAAGTTATGATGCCATAACTGTTTTAAAAACAAAACAACTCACCTTAACTTTTAGGAAATGCCAAACGCTTTATCGAAGGTATCAATGGCCAGTCGATAGTGTTATTCACATCTACAGCTCCTGCACAAAATCTAGGGCCTCCACCGCTTAAATTGAAAAAGATATTAGACATGGCTCCTATCACGGTAACAGACCAAACGCCAATGGAAACAGTAGTCGATATGTTCCGTAAATTAGGCTTGAGGCAAACCCTTGTAACTCATAATGGGTAAGTTTTACTGCTTTAATAAATGATTTGACTAACCTATTAAAACTTATTATTAAAGACGCCTTTTGGGTGTAATAACGAAAAAAGATGTTCTGAGGCATGTCAAGCAGATGGATAACGAAGATCCAAACACGGTTTTATTTAACTAAATACTATATCGAAAAAATATATTAATATTATCGTAATCAAATGTCGCCATCTTGGTTTTACGTCAACTAAAATATCAATCATTTAAATTTTAAAAACACATTTTATTTTGGAATATTGTAATCGTGTCTACTGTAAACTATTGACTGTATTGATTGATGGTTGCCAACTGAGCTTCGTTTGATCGAACGTTTTTAGTTTTGAGTTTGTTTTATTATTATTTTATTAAAAAAATGTGGTTTAAACAAAATGTTACAAAGTTAAGTAATTTATGTAATTAGTATATATTTAATTGTATGTATTAATAATATTTTTTAAGATTATAAGTAAATAATGTATAGAAAAATGTAGAAAATTCCCATCAATTTATATTCAAATTAAATTGTTTTGCATATAAAAAAAATACTGTATATTATAAATATAAATTGTTTAAATGGCTTCGATTATATTTGAAATAATTTAAGATTTAACTAACAAACTTTTTAGCGAATAAGAATGTTTTTTAATTAAAAAAAAATATATATAAATGATATTAAGTGAAGTTAGTTTTTCTTAGCCCCTTTACAATACTTCAATACCAACTAACGTAACTTCTTTAAGCTATAATTTATGAGAAAATTAGGGACTGCAGCCAAACTTCTGTTGCGTATTACTTTTCACGGCTGCCAATACAATCATACATTTTGAATGAAATTGTTAAGGCTATAATACACGGCATGTTTTTACATCTGACTTTAAAATTTGTGAGACATATGTATAGTACTTTTACGCTGACTGCTTTGCAGTAGCAGAGATTTCTGCCAACGGCTGATGTCACATGTTTTGACAGAAGAATTAAAATTTTGTCAGATGTCTCAACACATGTTTTTTTACAGAAGTAATGTTTGAAAGGTAACACACGATATGTTCGAATTAGCAGTGGAGAATTTGACAAGTCAGATGTAAAAAACATGCCGTGTATTAGCTCCTTTAGCTGTTAATTGCTAGTTGCAACATGTAAGAACTTTTTTAGAAACTAGCAACGCAGCTTCGGTTTTGTTGCTATTTATAATCGACCCATTATTTCTTAAATGATACAAAAAAGAAGAAAGAAATATTTGTTTTTGTATAAAATTCATACGAATTCATTATATTTATTAAGATTTTAATATTTTAGAAATGTTTATTGTATTAGGTATAACACTATAAGCTTAACCAACAATATATATTTATTATAAAACGAAATGTTGAATGATCAATTGATTTATTGAATGATAATTGTGTGTATTTCACAGTAATTTTTATTTTTATATTACGTTACTGATTATTATTTTTATTATTATATCATTATTATTAATATTATTATATTTTGTATGTCTTAATAACAAAAATTAGCAAAAAAGTATACATATAAAATATTTTTTTTTTTATTATTTAATTAGAAGTAAAAAAAATTGTGCTAACTAACAGAGCAACATAACTAAACACCCCTATCATAAATTAGGAGTGAAATTTTTGTTTCCTTGAATTTTTATTCCCTCGATGTGAAAATTGCTTCACAAATTTAATGAACTTTTGTTCTCTTCATTAAACGGCTGTTAATAGCCTTTTAAACTTCAGCATATCTTTAATCAAATCAACAGGATGGTAACATCTTTCCAACTAAATTGTACAGGTTTGTGCGTCAATATTTTTCTACATCTTTTTTTAAAGATGTTCCTAACTCATTTTGTTCCATCTTTCGTTAGTGTCTTATAGCCTTTTTACACTTGCTCACATCTTAGCGGAATGCGTGGAAGATGTTGAAAATGAAAAAAAACTTGTTTACATTTGCAACATCTTCCATCCTTCATCTGTCATAATATTTATTTTACATGTTTGCGCAAATAAAAATTAAATTTAAAAATTTTGTATTTATTGTATTAAATATTGCCCTTGGAAAGCAATTATTATTACAATATGCAGATTTCGTTAAATTTTGTTAGATTATTGTGTTCTATGTGACATAAAACCTATACATATAGAACACAATAATTTACGACTTGTCAACTTTATTGGACGATGTGATCGAAATCGATCCGGATGCTTCATATAGTAATCATAACGACTTTTCAGACCAACAGGGCCAACCTCTTAAAAAGAAAAAGTTCGACGCAAATGCAGAGCTTCTGCGGCTGGCTCAAGAACGTATGGAAATGCAAAGGCAGCAACAGCAAGAACGAAAGGAGCAGGTCAATGAGATGTTGAAACGACTGGATGCCATTTCCTCTCAAAATATCAATTTTCAAACTCAGTTACTAGACAACTTGAGAGAGAGAAAATAGTATTCTGTCTTTTTTTTAAATTATTTTATAAAGTGCTTTATTTTATTTAATTTAGTTTTTTAATTAAAAAATGTTTTTGTTGTTGGTATGAAATGTTTTTTTATTTAATTTTATTTTTGTTCTTTTTATAAAATTGTTTTCGGTTAAACTATTTTTGTTTTTTATTTATGTTAGTATTTTTTTATTAAATTTAAATAAAAAAATAAATGAATTGTTTTTAAAAGACTATTGTTTTACTAATTGATCCCATCTACTAGAATTTTTTGTCGAAAGCGTTGATATTTAAAAAGAAATTTTTTAAATTTGTTGTAATATATTGTACAGTAGACGCTCGGAAATTAGAACCACTTTGTTTTTAGGGCAATTCGAATTTCCGAATTATTCTAATTTCTGGACGGTTTTTTTATGCAAAAATTTAGGTGAACTGGACCTTAAAAAGATAAAGAAAGCGGAGTTTGCATTTTATTTTAGTTTATTTAACATAAAAACTGTGAAAAACTTAACAACAAAAAATAATAATTCAGTTCATTTATACCTTAGCATGACTTTAGTATAGTATACATACTTATATACATAAAACTCATTTTAAAAAGAACATGTTTTTAAAAAGTTCAAATATAATTGTGAATTCTCACTCAGGTTTAGTTAAGGCAACGGAAAAATAGCCCAGTTTCGTCGAGATTGTATATTTGGGACTCCACTAGACCCATTTGTGCGATCTTAGCACGAAGTCTATGAATAAAAGGAGTGACTGAATTAGTATCGCTGGATAGAATTTCTCCTCTAACTTTAAGAAAGCGAATTCCATGAAGCTTTTTGAATTTGGTAAACCATCCATCGCTTGCCCGAAAATCGTTCTCATCTTTGTCGGGATATTCCTGCCTGAATATAGCTTAGCTTTCTCTTTTAATATACCTCCGCTCAATGTCGCCTTTTTTCTCACTGATCAAGGAACTACTCAAAAAGACGGCTTTCCATTTCTGGATATTCGGCAGTATGTAAAGTTTTATTGGATACGTGTTGATAGGTGTTGGCAACAGCATCCAAAATTGATGTTCTATTCGATTTAATATAGCTAATAGCAGAAGTACATAGTAACATTAAAATCCAGTGCCAAACGCTTTCCTTGAACACCTTTGTAAATTTTCTCCAATATTTTTACTTTAAATCGTAAAGACAAATTGTTTTTCTTACGCTTGTTTGGCATTTTTACAGTCCACTTCCTTCAAAAAACGTTTATCCTCATACACAAGTATGTAACAAGAAACTGAAGTTTAAACTTACAAAACATCAAAAAGATATGTTAAACATCTACTAAAATGGGATTTCCCTTTTTGTTTTCTATTTAGTTAAACTAATTGTTAATGTTTACAAAGAAAAAGAAAAAAAGCTCGGAAATTAGAATTTTGGATTCTAATTTTAGAGCGCTTAATGTAATGAAAATACTGATTCTAATTTCTGGAAATTCTAATTACTGAGAGTTCTAATTTCCGAGCGTCTACTGTAGGTAGGTAGGTAGGTAGGAAAGGGGGATGCAGAAAGCAGTATCTGCCTCCTACACCCACACTCGGAGACCAATAAGGTCCATTGCGTTACTCTTTCATGTATTAAGGATAGAAAAGAGAGAGAGAGAAAGTTTCCAAAGATATAGTACAAGAGAAAATAATAAAAATAAAAAAGAGTTAGTAGGAAATAAAATAGAAGAAAGAAAAACATATTCTCTACGAACCCCATTGCATGTTCACCAGCCACCCGATCCCCATGATGAATCCGATAATATTCCCCAGCTTGCACTTTGAAACATCACCCAACTCATTGTGGAATCGTTTACCTAACCACTTTAGCCTGTGATTATGTAGCCTTGGGCAGTGACAGACAATGTGTTCCACAGTTTCCAACTCCTCCTCATCCTCACACATCCTACAATAATCCGGAGTGTCGCGATCCCATTTACTAATCCTAGCCCTCACAGGAAAGTGTCCTGTTAAAACCCCAATAGTGGCCCTCAGACATACCCTACCCAGGCCCAGAAGAACCGTAGAGTCCGCTGAGTTTAACCCGGGCCATAAAGCCCTTGACACCCTGCAGTCTCTTCTGTCCCTCCACGCCATATCGGTCCTGTCAGATACCCACGCCCTGATACGCCCAAAATAGTATCCTAACGGAGGTCTCACCATGTCCTCTTCGCTCGTCGAAACCAATGCCGATCCACCGCGCGCAAGTTCGTCAGCAATTTCATTGCCGACGATTCCATTGTGCCCTAGTACCCAACACAGTCTGACATCGAACAGGTTCATGATCCTATTGAGTGCCCTCCTACACTTCTCAACCAACCTAGACTTGACATAATGTCCCTTCAAGGCCTTGAGCGCCGCCTGACTGTCAACGTATAGAGTAACCTCCCTACCCCTTGGAACATGTTCCAATATAAGATCCGTCGCTTTATAGATAGCCAGTATCTCCGCTTGGAACACACTACAGTTATCAGAAAGTTTGTAAGACCTCCTGATGTTTTCTCCCATAATATAGACACCTGCCCCTGTGCCTATATCCATCTTCGATCCATCCGTAAAGACTGCACACCCCTCAAACAGTCTGTCGGATCCTACCCAACAATCCCTATCCGGAATTATCAGCGGGGGTGTCCTAACAAAACTGATCTCTGCGACCTTGTAGTCTGTCAAATTACCCTGACATCGCACACAATCCTGGAGACCAGTTTCCCATAAAATTCTAGTGTGGCCTATGTTAAGTATTCTACCCAACCCTGACTCACCTATCCTTAAGCTCCTTGCCGCCATTCCCTTCACCCATACCTCTATAGGCATAGTGACGAGAATGATGTCCAAAGACCCCTGAGGTGTGCTTCTCATAGCACCAGTGATGCCAAGTGAAGCACACCTTTGGACCTTTGTGAGGAGCTTCCTATAACAACCCTTTTCTAATACCTCCCACCATACAGTACATCCATATGTCAGAATGGGTCTTACCACCGTCGTGTAAATCCAATTCACCACCCTTGGTTGTAGGCCCAAACTCTTGCCTATGGAGTTCCTGCAGGTGTAGTAGGCATTAAGGCCCCTTTTCACCCTCTCCCGAGTGTTCTGACCCCATGACAGCTTACTGTCAAGGACTACACCGAGATATTTCGCCCCGCTCGCTACCTCTAACTCTACCCCATCAAGCATCGGTCGCCTAAACGCCTCGACCTTGTATCTCCTGGTAAATAGAACTAGCTCAGTCTTCCCCGGGTTCACACCCAGTCCATTCTCCGAAGCCCAAGAAGATAATGTACATAGTGACGATTGAAGTACCTCGCTAATCGTCGGAAGAAATCTTCCCCTGACCAGCATGACTACATCATCCGCATAAGCCACAATCTTCATGCCCTCACTCTCAAATCTCCTCAGAATAACATTGACCGTTAGTAACCACAACAGGGGCGATAAAACGCCCCCCTGTGGTGTCCCCCTGGTCACTGTCTTTCTGATGCTGAAATCTCCTAAGTTAGAATTTATAACCCTACTCTCCAACATCGAGGTTATCCAACTAACTAGAAAATCCCTGACCCCTAGCCCATACAGAGCCGCTCTAATTGCCTCTATGCTAACATTGTTAAAGGAACCCTCCACATCCAAAAACGCCGCTAACGTATATTCCCTATCCTGCAAGCTGCGTTCTATAAAACCTACCACATCATGCAGCGCACTCTCAACAGATCTACCCTTCAGATAAGCATGTTGAGCCCCACTGATCATGTGGGGATCAATAAAACCCCTCAGATGTAGATCGACCAGTCTCTCTAACGTCTTAAGCAAAAAAGACGAGAGGATGATAGGTCTAAAATCTTTCGGCTTCGAGTGTCCCGCCTTACCAGCCTTGGGTATAAAAATAACCCTAACCTCTCTCCACCTCCTAGGTATGTATCTCCTCAGGAGACACGCTCTAAACACTCGTCAACAGTAAAAGAAAATGATCCGAGACGTTTTGCAGCATGGCAGGGATAATTCCATCCGGACCCGGGGATTTATAGGCCTCGAACGTATTAACCGCCCATGCAACTTTATCCGTCGTTATCATCTCCTCAACTATCTCCCGTTCCCTATCGATCGATGCTTGGTCGACCTCTGTAGAATGAGCGTCCCTCACATTCACACAGCCGGGAAAGTGTGTCTCCATAAGTAGATCTAGGGTCTCCGAGCAAGACTCTGTCCACGAGCCATCCGTTCTCTGAATATACCCAGGTACCATAGGGTCTTTGGATAATATTTTCCTGAACCTTGATAACTCATTTACAGACTCTATGGACTCGCAAAACCTCGTCCACGATGCCCTTTTAGCCCTCTTGAGTTCCCCTTTATACCTATTGAAACACACTTTATAGTTCTCCCAATCGTCGGCCATCCTACTGGCCTTCGCCCTATTAAATTTCCTTCTAACCATAGACCTTTGAACACCCAGTTTCCTGGTCCACCATTTCGGCTGTTCCCTTTTCCCTGGAAAGACTATTCGTTCTGCGCGGGTTCCTATAGGGTTCCCTACTAGATCTGGTATAGTTCAATTCAAAATTGATTCTGCTGTGGTCTGAAAACGAGTATTTACTCGCAACCTTCCATCCCCTTACAAAATCATTCCCCCTATTCGTCAAAGTAAAGTCTACTGTATATAATATATTAAAGAATCTCTTTCACATATAAATGCACTAATGGTTTTTCTAACATTTTCTGCCGATAGATCGGCAGATATGTTGCTACTTTTTGGTTGTGGAAGAGAAGGGGTTTGGATAATATTCCAGTTTTCGTTTATAGTACAGTTATGTTGTTTTAAAAAATTGTACAAAATACAACACCACATTACAATTCTGCTATTAAACTTTGGCTGATTATCTAAGCCTTTTCTAATATGCCTAAACCTTGCCTTTAGATGGCCGAAAACATTTTCAACTACACGCCTTGCTTTGGAAAGATTATAATTGAACGTTTCTTCTAAAGAAGCTGAAATTGAAAATGGATAGAGTTTCATTAGGGTAGGGGAAAATTAAAAAAGCTGAGTCCCTTATAACAACTAAAAGAACTTAAATTTATTTTTTCTTAGCCTTCAACAAATTTGATGTATCTACCATTTTACTTAATAGAGATTTTCGGAAAATTAAAGAATCATTGCATCGTCCTGGGCAACCTATATTCACATAAAGAATTGAGAAAATAATTATTCTATATGCAGGTATGTTTTAATATATTTAATTATTCAAGTTAAAAAAATCTTACCGGAAATCAACTAACGTAAACAATACTACTGAGTACCAACCCTTATAATTATAATGATCAACAGCATCAGCAGCTGATGGTTTAATTTCAATGTGGCATCCATATTTTTAAATTTATTAATTAGTCATATAAAAATAAGCATACACGGATCTGCTTACCAATTGCACCTAAACATTGTGGAAATAATGGCTTTAAATCCTTTTATACATTCATTAATTTTAGATTCGGTTAGAAATTCCGAAGATACTCTTCAGAAAGCTCTTTAATAATATCTTTACAAAATGCATGTACAATTTTGCTAACACTGCTAGTTGAAACCCCAAAAAGTCTTCCAATAGTACGATATTCTGCTGAAGATCCAAGAGTATATAAAGCAATTGCAATTCGCTTTTCTAAAGGTATAGCGTTCCTGAAATTTGAGTCCTTTTTTCTCATTACTTGTAATTTTTGTACAAATAAAGAAAAATGTTCTTGTTCGACATGAAAGCTCTCTTTGAAGAATTTGACACCATTATTTGGGATATCTTTCTCCCAAAAAATTCCATGGCATTTCTTAAAAATATAAAACTTAATAAAAAAGATTGTTAAAAAAACTTTTGTTTTTTTGTTTTTTTATTTATTTATTTTTTTTTTTTGAGAAGACAATGTCTTCTTTTTTTTTTTTCTTTATGTCTTCTTGTTCGGTTTGTTATCATACTACTAATAACTAACTTACTTGCTAAATACTTATACCCCTATTATGGTTCTCCACTCAACTCAGTTTGGTTGTGTGAGAGTCAACCCAACTTATGCACAACCAAACTCATTTTAGGTATTGTGATACTCAACTGTTTTTAGTTGAGTTTCACAACGTTTCAACGTTTTTGTCGACCAAATTTTTTAAAAGTTGAAAACGGTAATGCCACGAAAAAATAGATACACAACTGAATAGTCAACTGTAAGTTGAGTTGAGAATGGCAATGTCAATTTGCCAAAGACAACCAAACTGTTACAAAAGTGGAGAACCGCAATAGGGGCATTAATAATACAGCGAGCAGCAATCAGAATTTTTTAGTGAATATTGTGGGAAAGGTAAATAATTTAAATAAATAAAAAATAAGCTTAAAAAAAACGAAAATGTGTCAACAATTGAATGGCGACAAGGGGGATTGAACTTTTATTAAAATAAATATGTTAATTATTAACTCCTCCCCTTTCGTGTGGAGTCGTTTTGCTTATTTTTGCTCCCATCGGACGCGTCCCCAGGTAGTGGATAGGGGGGACGGATGTAGTGTGGGGGGCCTGATTACTTTATAGAGTGGGAAAGACCTACCCATCTGAATGAGTGGGAATTTGCCGCATCTTGTAGTGATCGGACCCCGTACACTATCTCTGACACTAGGGTTTCTTAGAACTCCTCGCGGACCAAATAAAAATAAGATAAAACCAAAGAAAAGAATGATTAGAAAACATAAAGAAATGAAAGTTACGGTGCAGAGCCTAATAAACTCAGTACCGACGGCTAATAATGGTGAGCAAACAGGCCCCGAGTCGTCGTCATCAAATTACTGTAAGGAAACAATTTCGGAGGTGGGCAACTTGGCTTCCGTTATTGATGAAGCATCAAGAAGAATAGTGAATGAGGGATTGGATCCAAGGGTGAGCTTTAGGCATCCCCAGCCTTACAAGGCAGGCGAGGACTTCGACACCTCTGACTCAAACTTAGAAGATGCTGACACTACGGTGTTATGCATAAAAGATACCACTGAGGTAGACAAAATGGTTGAGGAAGTAAGTGCAAGTATTGCCAAACTCACCACAGATAAAATAAGAACTC